>OY992508.1:19676193-20876193 GCA_963921215.1 Scoparia ambigualis | reverse complement strand
ATGGTGGGTTATGGCCTAATATCCCCACGTACTACGTCCACGTGGGAAGCCTGCGCCCAGCCGTGGGACGTTTATAGGCTGATGATGATGTGACGATGTTTGATAAAGTGCGGGTGTATGTTTGTGCCCCTAAAAGTTCAATACTTCTCGTCTCATGTAAACTACTGGACACGGATATTGATGAGCCGTCATCACATTAGGTAACCTTTACAATTATTCGACCACATAGCAAACATTTTAATTTTCAGATTTCCAACTGATCCGGAAGAAAGAAGTCGTTGTCGAAATATTTAACTACTTAAAATGTTTCAACATAATAAAAAAATAGAGAACATGAAAAATTATGTGACATCCAAACGAAAGTTATATAAGAAACAAATACAAAGAGAACGCCATTAATTATTTTGATATTAATTAAAAATATTTACTAATTAAAAAATCTATATTGATTAAGTATTAAATGTAAATCATCCTGCCTGTTGCTTCTATTTCGTCCCTATTACAAACATATCACACGCACGCAGGTTTCCATTAGCGCATTATTTTATTGTACTCGCCCTCGCCTTCAATCGTCCATTTCTTTTAAACACACCAGCTTCTTTTATGCGTTATACCTACATATACGATAGACATACCTAATTTAAAAAGTTATGTTATGTTATGAATTATTTTAAAATTGTATTGTGCATACATATTTTTTCCCTACTATATCGGAAGTTAGGTATTCGCTGGCAACCATTCGCGCTAGTGTCAGTCATACGCGGCTGTCACGCACACTTCAAATTCAATACAAAAACCGGGCGGATTTTGAAAAGCGTTTTTACCGCGATGCTCCGTCTAGACATGTATATAGTCAAAGGTAGTTACTATAGTCTGTTCATTTTAGCTTGATACATAAGGCAGGTGTCAAATTGTCATGCCTAGGGTTGAGACATTACAGACGTAATGAAATCAAATGATAATGGAAGTTATAAATTGAATATCATTATCTGTCGTTAATCGGTTTTTGCTTCAAATTATTATTTTGGATGCTATTTAGATCACTTAATTTTTAGAAATATCTAATAATAATATGTAAATAAAATTCATGAATAGATTTTGAATGTTTTAATAATTAACAAATTCTTAATTATGTATTGGTGTACAACCTAAATTATCACTGTAATTACTAGAGTGAGTATGAGTGACTATGAGTGAGAGTACCTTGTGAATAGTACGAATAAATATGGTTACGTACGAGTATAGCTGCAGTATCAAAATCGTCTATTTTTGTAACATTCCTTTTTTTGTTAGGTGTCGATAATATATTTTCTTCGGTGGTTGCCGTACTCGTAGATGCATCATCAAATACGATGATTTTTTCAAGATGCGAGACACTGTAGCACGCCCTATACCAAGAGCATCCGCAACGCGATCAACCACTTGCTTTAAGGGTAGTTGCTTAGAGGACCTTTGTTTGGGCTCTCACGCTCGAAATAATTTCGCAAGCGTACTACAAACTCGCGACTTTCGCTGTTCAAAACAGTCTTTTTTAACCTTTTAGGTATTGTATCAGTAAAAACAACAAACTTTACGAACAGTTTTAACAGAACAAAACTTTACAAACCAATAAAAATAACAAATAATACGTCAAATTAGCAAACTTAACAAACAATTTACAACTAAACAAAACTTAACAAGCGAAAAAAATAGCAAATACAACAATAGGAAAACTGAAAACACGTTACGCATATGTAGGCTACAGGAGGGCGTATATCATGGTTATGTTCCATCTTTTATCGTAATGTGGGCGGTATATTCACATTAAAGACTGTCAATCACGGAAACCAACTGATTTTGTTTTATGAAGCCGTTAAACTACAAATATCTTCAATATCCATTTTGGCAAGAACTAAAATCACTTATCAGAACAATCGCTATTTAATAATCACTTAGTATTGCATCGGAACTGAGCGATTCGTTGAGCACGTATGGCGGAGATGGCTCCCGGATCAAAAAGTGTTTTCACAAAAATGCCCGCTCCTCCGCCATGACTCGACCCTTCGCAAGAGGGCCTGTGTTGCCACCCTATCCCGATATTTTAGGTGCACGTCCGTTGACATACTTATAGCCTACATACAGCTTACATACAGCCTACCAACAGCCAAAGGCTAAATGACGACCCGCTAGAGAGCGCTGCTAGTTATAGTTTAGCTTCGATAGTGGTTCCTTCTGCAATGCGCCGTCACGGCCAGACTGACAATCGCCCGTCCTCGGGCGCATATTATGGATGTTCTGAAACAGAACAATTTACACACACTGCTCGTCCAGCCTGACACTGTTACCACCACACCGTTACCACCACCACCACCTTATCAAGCAAACATGATTCCAGCAAAAGCATGTGTCCTTTCGATCGTACTAAATAATGTACAAACCGGACGAAATCTTTCGGTAACACAATCTCTGCGAAAGCATATGTCCTTTCGATCGTACTAAATATTGTACGAACCGGACGACATCTTTCGGTAACACAATCTCTGCGAAAGCATGTGTCCTTTCGATCATACAAGTGTACGAACCGGACGACATCTTTCTCCAAACACCTAAGGCTGGACCGGACGAGCGTGTCCTTTCAATCAGCCGCTTGTAGCTGCATGGCCCGGACGACGCTGTCCTTTCGACCACCTTTATACTTACTACCCACACTCTCCCTTCTAACTACACAACACACGTACTACACAAATTAAACTTTAAGCAACTACTAATGCACGTCAATTACATATACCTAGCGGTTACGGACTGTTCTGCTCTGCATGAATTTGGACTTCATGCTCAATGATTTCATGTTTTGACGTTTCACTTACAGTATCCGACTCTGCTGTAAGTGTGTCTCTGACTCTACGGTAAGCGTATTGGAGCCTTGCAGGTAATGTATCACAACTACTCCTGTCCCGTCAGTCAAAGCGATCACCAGAGGTCTACGTTATCCGGCGCCGTCATGGCCTCCTCCTCCTCGTCCTACTCACCCAATAAACTACACGATATTTCCACTAGTCCATTATGACCCGAGGTACTGGACGTAAGTTCTCATGTGCATATTTGAGGGTGCGATGTGAACCGGTAACACTTCTTAACTCGTATCGGTCGTTATGTAACACTGCAGATATTAGAAAAGGACCCCTAAATTTCATTTTCAATTTAGTTTGTTTACGTTCACTGCTTTTGATGAACACAATCACTCCTTGACATAGGCTTGATAGTTGCGCGATCTAGGTTAAATCTTTGAGTATCTGACGCGCGCGGCTGCTGCCTTTCGTATGTTATCAGACGCATTTTGCATAAATAGCAGTCGCTAAATCGATTCTCTGTTCGATACCTGGATCTATCTTTTTATTTATTATATGGATCAGAAAACCATTTTTGGCATTTCCAAAGAATGGCAGCATATACAGAGCATAAATTCTGTTGGTGTCAATTTTGTAACTGTTGAGTGCTAACTAAACATTTCCTAACGCGTCACACCGTGTTTTGCTGAGGTAATTTTCGACAATAGTTAGCAAGCCTTTAAAAGTGCGCATGACACCCTCAACTTGTCCATTAGCTCTACTTGAAAATCAATTTTATGTTCGGCACAAAAAAGATTTAAACTGCACTGATATAACACTGCATGGCCCTGGTTAGCAATAACGCGCTCAGGCGCCCCAAAGAGACTACTGTCCTTTTTAAAGCGCCAACCGCACCAGCTGCATATACATATACCGTATGTTCCAACAGAGCGTATTTCGTGAATGCATTAATTATTACTGAACATTATTCTTACCTATCACTCTTCCCACTGAGTTTACCGGAAAAATCTATATGAATCGTATCGTATGCTAGGGAACAGGTATTTTAACGATGGGATGTAACTGAATAGGTTGCGATCCTGATGGGACCTTTGATTCTTTGCAAATAATGCACGAGTCGATAAATTTACGAACACACTTGGACATTTGTGGAAACCAATATTGCTCGTAAAGTTTCTCTAGAGTTTTATCGCATCCAATATGTTGTATCTCACTATGAACATGGTTAATTAGAGTTCAAGCTAAGGAACGAGGCACTACCGGCAACCAAGAAATTGCTTTATTCCTTCCGACTTCTCGGTAGATCATACCATTTATGACGTCACAAGCAAGTGTGAGCTACTGTTTCTGGGAAACCGTTACTATTATGTCTCTTAATAAAGTATGGTATCTCGGCCTCACGCTTCTGCTCGACCGCTAACCATCCCTGATGCAACTCAACAAATAGAATTTGTTGAGTCGCTACGCTTACGCAGTACGCTTTCCGACTTTTTACTTGACGTGTCCTTAATGTTGGTTTGGAAATTATGCGAAAGATAATTGGGGTGTTCTAAGTATTTTACGACCTTCCCAAAAGATAACTTCAAAATTGGAGAAAAGCCTACCAGCGGTGGACGTGGGGAGTAAGATCGATTTTGGACTTGGAGGCTTTGAGTGACTTTCAGTCCACAAAGACCGTAAAATGTTGACCGTACAAATAATGGCGAAAACGCTCAACTGTTCATACCACTGCCAAAGTCTCT
Organism: Scoparia ambigualis; assembly: GCA_963921215.1. Taxonomy (NCBI): domain Eukaryota; kingdom Metazoa; phylum Arthropoda; class Insecta; order Lepidoptera; family Crambidae; genus Scoparia; species Scoparia ambigualis. The sequence continues at coordinate 20,871,623 of OY992508.1, read as the reverse complement.
AATTCGTAGGAATGGTAAAAGATTACTTCGGAACTCGGAAGTGCATCTACTGAAATACTCGACAAAATGTTTTTTTTAACAGTTTTTATAGTTAATATAATCAGTTTTTTTTTAGCTGGGCTAGCGAAAGAAGATTCACTAGGTATAATTATTTTTGGTTTCAACAATTCATAAACCCTATACCTACTTATCGTATAACCTGCACTTCTTCCAAACATAACCTGTAAGGACGTCTTTGTACCGTATGGCTGGGGTCTACAACTTATTCTCCGCGGTATTAACACCAGTGGTTAGAAAACCGTTAATTAAATATTACGAATATTGTTTTAAAATTTCACAAGATCGTTTAACCTTTAGGGCAGCATACTAGTGTACTGTAGGCACCCCAACTATGTAGGTTAAGGTGCTTGTATTCACACCACATATATGTGATCTGTTTTTACTTATAATAAAGCAGTGTATTATAACCAACTCGTTGTTTCACTCGCCTCTTCCTGCTCGCAACAGTACATGGCGACCCTGCTAGTAAAGTGAGCCGTCCTCAAATTTGGACTAGTCTTCATAAACATTGTCGCGTTTAGTGCAAGTTAAATTTATCAAAATGAATTACTATAATCTAAATCGCCGTGAGCTATCAACGTCGTATGTGAAAGTACAGTTTTTTGTCGTTAAATTTAGTAAAAATGGGCTTTACTCATATGAAAATAATCAACGGGCATGCATCTGTGACCAATTGCATATTAATTGCAATTATAACCATTTTGGCCATTGGGGCGCTGCTTATCCTTTATAAGAAGTACAGAAAATGTCAATATAATCAAGATTATCCGCTGACACATAAAAACTCATTAAGTACATGCGTTTACAGGTCTACCTCTTGTCAAATTTGCAATTAGTTTTTAGCTGTTAGGTTTAGGTTTAGGGTCTTACTTTTTAGGTTCGGCGCAACGCAAACAATACGACTGACTGCGATGTTTAAGACAGAGTAGAGTAAGTACATTCAGTGCCCTAACTATAATGAAACAATTACACCTGTTAGGATCATAGTTCCATGTGAAGCGATGACACGCAGGTCCAACGTCGTTTTACTGGAGCCAACATAGCTGCTGTTTGTTGTCATGATGCTCAGCAGTGGGCAGGTTCTTCATCGTTATGTTTCTTCTTTGAATACGACTGAAGCTCTTGCCATAACTTGTATACGGTAAACTCGTGGCTTAAATTCTGAAAAGTGCAAAATACTTGAGACAGCAAGATTGCTGTTGTTCAGTAGCATTTTTTCAATAAGAAATAAGCGAAGTACAGATAGTAGCCGCGAAGGCATTTACTCTCTCTTTGTCTAATGGTACTCAATTTTATAAGAAATGCAGAATACCAGATGCTTTAATATCAAAAATAAAAATTAGGCACGTTCGTGCAATAATTGCAGATATCTTGAAAATAGAGCCCCGTAGCGTAAAATAATGAAATGTTTACCTCCTGTACAACCCCAGTCCATGTCCGTCACTTTTAATTAACACCCTCTAAACAACATTTAAATAACCTTCAACCTGAGGGTGGAGATAAATCACAAGCATAAAACTCAAAAAAAAACTAAACCTATTGCCGCTTTTAAAATGAAATAACTATCAAAACTATACTTCACTTTGCTATAAGAAGTCCCTTGAAGTCAAACTTTGCTTAAAGCAGTCACAAACTCAGCATGTTGGCTTTACACGTCATTTCGACTAAAGCAATCCACGTGCGGTCATAACCATGACAGTCTTGATAAAAAGAATCCGCAAATAAATCGTCTTCTTTTTCCTTATCGCCTTATATCGCGGTGATGCTTTCATAGCTTCAAGTAACACCATAAAATGATGATTTTGATGTTTCAATATGCGGCGCCATATTTTTCCGCTATCTTCTAGTGAGTCGCGTGCGTCGGTTACAATCCCATGGGGTACCGTGGACAAAGTGATCTTTAAACTCTTTCAAAATCTCTAGTAACTTAGGCTTAAACTCGGTAGGTATATCGGTATTACGGTCGTTCGAAAATTGTGCTTTCTCTTTATGTACGACAAGGCCTTTCATTCTCGTGTAACTTATTTCTTGTTCAAATTTCGGTCGTAAAAGACAAGCGTTGCACACGTGGTTCAACTTGCACGAGGTGTGCAAGGATGTTAAACGATAACATGTGCTGCCTTTTAAGGGTTTTTCCGCCATACATAGGTCAGCTGTGATTAACCACGAGCGCGATTAAATTCGGGTAACTGAATTGATTATATTGCGGTACCGGTTCTTATTACTTATAGCCTCGATGATCGCCAAAAAGTTCCAATTTGGTTGTTCCAACAAATTGCGCCATTTAACTTCGTTATTTCCATGTAGGAGATGGTGAGCAGAACCCACTTCTGATGTAGGCTACAGGAGGGCGTATATCATGGTTATGTTCCATCTTTTATCGTAATGTGGGCAGTATATTCACATTAAAGACTCTCAATCACGGAAACCAACTGATTTTGTTTTATGATGCCGTTAAACTACAAATATCTTCAATATCTATTTAGGCACGAACTAAAATCACTTATCAGAACAATCGCTATTTAATAATTACTTAGTATTGCATCGGAACTGAGCGATTCGTTGAGCACGTATGGCGGAGACGGCTCCCGGATCAAAAAGTGTTTTCACAAAAATGCCCGCTCCTCCGCCATGACTCGACCCTTCGCAAGAGGGCCTGTGTTGCCACCCTATCCCGATATTTTAGGTGCACGTCCGTTGAAATACAGCCTACATACAGCTTACATTCAGCCTACCAACAGCCAAAGGCTAAATGACGATCCGCTAGAGGGCGCTGCTAGTTATAGTTTAGCTTCGATAGTGGTTCCTTCTGCAATGCGCCGTCACATACAAGACTTTGGCACTTGTGTCAAAACAAGATGGCTCCCAACCCCAACCAAACCGTCACAGATGCAGTAATGCGAAGTTTATTTCCAATTAAAATAAAACAAGGTGAACATCGAAATGCGGCTGCAATCATGGATTTAAATTGAGCCCAATGATGTATTGTTCCTTTCTAATGTGCCAATAGTTACCTATCATAAATTCGAAATTTGCCCGTACGAATTTTATTTGGCCGAAAACGTTTTGTAATTTTTTGTTTTCCATAATTTTCTTTTTACCGAAAACACAATTTACAAAGTTTTGAAATGCCGATTATCGATTGTTGATTTTTTCAAAATCTCTATGTTTTGAAATCCCACTCAACATTTGGCCGAAGCTATTAATGCTCAACGATTCATTTTCCAGAAACACGTTTCCAATATTATTAAAATACAACATTTCAAATAATTGAAATCAATAATATCATCGAACTTGTAATCGTAGTAACGTTTAAGCATGCAAACAAGCATGCAGCATGGAAGCAAGCATGCACCACGCAAGCAAGCATGCAGCATGCAGCATGTAAGCAAGCAAGCTTGGAAGTTGCAAGCAAGCTGCGGCATGCAAGCAAGCTGCGGCATGCAAGCAAGCATGCAGCATGCAAGCAAGCAAGCAGCATGCAAACAAGCAAGCAGCAAGCAACCAAGCATGCAGCAGGCATGGTTTCTGTCACGGCTCCGGCGCTGCGAGGCTCCGGCGGTCCCACGCGAGCTTATCGTCGCAGATGGGTTTCGCTCACCACCGCAGCCGGCTCCGCCGGCCAGCCTCAGCTACGGCGGCGAGCGTTAAACCCACCTGCTCTTCAGCTCGCGTGCCGCCTCGCGCTCCTCCGCGCCTACGCGGGCTTGAATTACTCTCTAGCGTAGGGCAGACAAGACTACGTGGAGTCGGTTTTGCCGCGATTCGTTTCTGTCACTGACTTTTAGAACGCAATCTTACCGCAAACATGAAGTATTAACTTTTTAAGACATTTAAATTTATTCACCTAATAATATGAACATATGAAACACAAAAAAAAAACTGGGTATGAGTATGATATTTTAGAGAAAAAGATACTTCGAATTTTAATACTTCTAGATATGAAATTTATTGTAAACAAAACATCTTCCAAAAGAAAAAAGTAGTTTTGATAATCGGCTAATAGTTTTTCTGGAAAATGAAACGTATGTATGATGAGTTTATGGATTAAAAAAATTATGTAAAAGCAACGATCTGGTATTTAAAACTTCGTCATACCGTTTTCGAACAATTGAAATTCGTACAGGAAAGTTTCGAATTTATGACAGGTTACCGTGCCAATTCAATAACTCTTAAAGATTTTCATTCCTCATACTCGGAAAATAGGTCTAAAGTTGCATGAGGAGCGGGTGGAAAGTAGTACTATCGATGTCGTAAAAGGCGACTAACGGACTTAAGACTGCACATACAACCAACAGCAAAGAGCGGCGATGGGCTCATCAATATAATACTACCAACCCCTCTCTACTCTTCGTTGTCGTAAAAGGCGACTAACGGACTAAAGACTGCACATACATCCAACAGCATAGAGCGGCGATAGGTTCATCATAATAATACAACCAACCCCTCTCTACTCTTCGTTGTCGTAAAAAGCGACTAACGGACTAAAGACTGCACATACAACCAACAGCATAGAGGGGCGATGGGCTCATCAAAATAATACTACCAACCCCTCTCTTCCCTTCGGAGTCGTAAAAGGCGACTAACGGACTAAAGACTGCGCATACATCCAACAGCATAGAGCGGCGATGGGCTCATCAAAATAATACTACCAAGCCCTCTCTACCCTTCGGTGTCGTAAAAGGCGACTAACAGACTAAATACTGCACATACATCCAACAGCATAGAGCAACGATGGGCTCATCAAAATAATATAACCAACCCCTCACTTTTCTTTGATGTCGTAAATGGGGACTAACGGATTAAAGACTGCACATACATCCAACAGCATAAAGCGACGATGGGCTCATCAAAACATAATAATATCAACCCCTCTCTTCTCTTGGGAGTCGTAAAAGGCGACTAATGGACTAAAGACTGCACATACATCCAACAGCAAAGAGCGGCGATGACCTCATCAAAATAATACTACCAACCCCTCTCAAGGGAATAGAGATTCCCTTGGGTGTAGTAAAAGCGACTAACGGGCTAAAGGCTCACCACCTAAGCACATGTGCAGACTGTGCAGTTCTTTCTTGCTGAAGCGTGGACTGTATGGGCGTAGTCTGTGTTGTCCATAGATTCAAATAATTACTAATTTTACCATAAACTTTAATAGTAACTATCTCAAAAAAGTTGTTGATCTAAGTAAACAGTAATAAGTCGAGTCTTTATTCATGATTATTCTACTTTTTTTTTTGGAGGTTGAATTGGTCGTAAGGTTATGTTATGGCAAATGTTTCCTTTGATTGGTAAGTATTGATCTTCGGTATTTCCTCGCATGAGGAAGCGTAGGACAGAGGGAAAAAGGGGCATTTCTCTAACATAATCAGAGCCATAACTAAAAGGGGAATTTTAAGGATCATTTTTTGGATAGGGGAATTTTTGGGGATATTAGGACTTTTGCGGAACAATTGGGAAAGACGGGAAATTTTGAAAAGATTAGGTTTTATTGCCAAAGTTTTGAAGTGGACTTAAGAGTCCTAATTCTTATATTTAAGTGGACTTAAGGTCTTACTCCTAATTAATTGCGGGGCGCTTAGAAAGGAAAAACAAAAAAGGAAGGGGAAGAAGGAAATAAGATTAGGAAGGAAGAGAAATTTTGGGATTTCATGAGGGACGGTTATTTTTAGGCTTTCTTAATTGGTTTATTAGGTAGTTTATTCATGTTTAAATTTTAATATGGAAAAGTTCAAAATTTGACAAAAATATTTTTGTAAAAGGTTTCAAAGTTAATATTTAAAAAAAATTAATTGTAATTTAAGTTATTTGGGAGTTTAAAATTCTGTTTAGGTTAATTATGTTTAATATTACTTGGCACCAGGAATTTTCCGCCGATTTATTGTAGAAATTTAGATGGTAAATTTTTTCCGTATTATTTCTGTTGTTGACTAGGCTAATTCTACAGATTTATCAGAGTGTTTTAGGGTTTTCAGATTTAATGTTGTTTTAGTAAAAGTATTTAATTTATAATATATGATTTTAATTTTAGGTTTGGTTTTAGGGTATGTAATTATATTTATTAAGTTTTATTGGTAGACTTGAACTATGTATTATTATTTTGGGTTAGATTCTGTAGTAGAGATTTATTGTTTAATTAGAATTCTTTAAGTTGGTTTAATTGTTAAGTTTTGTTTGTATATTTTAACGGTTTTGTAGTAATTTTATTATTATTAAAGTTATTTGAGTTTCATGAGTTTATTAAAGATATAACAATTTTGAAAGTAATTAATGAGGTCTAATTGCTATAGTCTGTTTGGTTCTGCAAGCGCAAAACCATAGATTTTATTCGAGGGCACTCACGGCCGTTAGTGGCATTGTGGCCGGCTTCAACCTTTGTGCCCATGCGCAAGTTGTGTGCTGAGCAGTTATTATAGCACTTTGGTTTCTCCGTTTTGTTTGGACACTCAGTGATCTGGTGTCCCGGGCTGGCGCAATGGGCACAAGGCTTTCGTTCGGCCTTGCATTTGGCCTTCGTGTGCCCGAACTGCAGGCACTGGTGACACTGCACAAGGCGGCTGAAGTCCTCAACATGGACCCTACTGTGGTCCACGTTGAGCTTCCCGAGAGCGAGGATGGTTTTCCGCATCTCGGGGGTAACCTCTACAACCGCGTTGTACAGCGCCGGGTTTTTGTTCGAGGTCAGGAAGCAAAGACGAGAGACGCCAACATCATTTTGGGTCACAAGGACCTCCACTAACTCCTCGCGGGTCACGTCCTTTGAGACTCCCTTCAGTATGAGTAGTGGTGGTCGTTGCTTCGCCCGTTCGGCGGCGAAGTTAGGGCTCTCATGGTGACGGGCAATGGTCTCCTCGCATTGCTCCCTTCGCTCGAACTAAACCCTTAGTTTAGAGTTCGGTATCGGCAGGATTTTTACCGGGGCATATTTGTGCTTCCGGAAGGATATCTCCTTTTTCCAAAGAGACATCACTTCCGGAGGCTTTAGTGTGCAGTCGAATGAGCTGACAATAATTGCTGGGTGAGTTTCAGGTGTTGCAGGCAATTTTTTAGCAGTTACGCTAGCGTAAGTTTGGTTTTTAGAGCGATTTGGGCTTCAGTCATCGAACTGTGGGCCAAGGGGTTCTGCTGCTGGTCTTTAAGTACGGCCGTCAGCATATTTCCCGAGAGGCGCACGAGGTCCTCGAGTCTCTCTCCTTGCTTGATAAGCTCGTCGACTTTCTTCGAGACTTCTTGTCGGACCTCCAAGGCCATCTCGTTTTGGATGCTGATGACTGCCTCCATGCTGTTGTCGAGCTTGTTGCTCAATTCTCGCACATTCTGCTCTCCGATCTGACCGGGTATGCATAATGTGAGCAACAACTCCAGGCAATTCTCTATTTCGCTCTCTGCGTCGACAATCAGCTCTTAGTGGGCCTTAATCACTGATTTACCGGCAGTGACCGCCCTCCTGATCTGGAAGCAAAGGTGGCCGACGACTTCCATAAAGGACGGCACGTCTTTCACCTTTTCTTGCCTCTGACTGATCAGGATGGGCGTTGCACTGCATTCAGGAGGCCCGTCACAAGACTGTCGACGAGCGGCGGACGACATTATTGTAGTTAGGTTAGGGTTAGGTTAGGTTACTAAAAGTTTTTTTAAAGTTTATTTTCTAAAGAATTGTATCTGAAATTTTTTTCCAAAAAGTTTATTTTTATGTGTTTTTAGGTTGACTTTATATTAATTTTAAGTTTTAGAAGAATTTAATTTTTTGAAATTTTAGCCGAAATTTTTCAGTCTTTTTGGACTTTTTTGTTTTTGGGTGAATTTTGAAAATTTTTCCGAAAGTAGTCTTTATGATTCTAAAAAAGCTAATATTAGCGATTTGGGGTATTTATGTTATTTCCAAGTAGGAAATTTAAGAGTTGGATTATTCTACTTAAGACTAAATACTTTTCGTTTTATTAGGGTCATTGTCATGTGACAGACAAAAATTTAAAAAAAAAATACTTTATCCCCTATTGCAATTAAATCTATTTTAGCCCCGCTCTAGAACCCTACAATGACGTTCTTGTTGAGCAAGAGAAGTGAAAAATTTTTTTACTGTTAAAAATGTGGTTAAAAATTAACCTGTTAGTTGCTTTAAGGACACCCAAGGAAAGAGAAGGGTTGGTAGTAATATTTTGATGAGCCCATCGCCGCTCTATGCTGTCGGATGTATGTGCAGTCTTTAGTCTGTTAGTCGCCTTTTACGACACCCAAGGGAAGAAAGGGGTTGGTAGTATTATTTTGATGAGCCCATCGCTGCTCTATGCTGTTGGATGTATGCGCAGTATTTAGCCCGTTAGTCGCCTTTTACGACACCGAAGGGAAGAGAGGGATTGGGAGTATTATTTTGATGAGCCCATCGCCGCTCTATGCTGTAGGATGTATGTGCAGTCATTAGTCCGCTAGTCGCCTTTTACTACACCTAAGGGAAGAGATGGAAAGACTGCACATACCTACTATCCAACAGCATAGAGCGGTGATGGGCTCCTCAAAATAATACTACCAACCCTTCTCTTTCCTTGGGTGTCGTTAAAGCAACTAACGGGTTAATTTTTAATAAAATAAACCAATTCATATTGTATTAGATTGTTTTATTTTCTCGCATTCGTAGTGAAAAACAGAGTGTAACACATGGCGCTAAAAACCCATTAAAACTCGGTTTCTATTTACTCTCTCGCTGAAGCTCGGGAGTAAAACTACCTCGTATATAATGGGTCATTTTAGCCCCTTGTATAACAATCTAGTATTAAGCTTGTAAGCTTCAGTTTATAAGTTGATCAACTCACCTTGCAACGTGCAAGCTGGTGAGAATGTCTTACATGACCACAAAATGAAATACGCACGCAGGTAAAAGAAAACATTCGCGTAATAGTGTACGTATGTCGCGGTATAATTTAGGACTTGTAAGTGTTTTTTTTCCGCGGTATAATTTAGGACTTGTAAGTGTTTTTTTTCCGATTCCGAGGGCCGGTTCAGGTTTTTAAGTCATGTTCGTCGTGAGTTGGCCGCCACTGTTGACATCCGGGATGTCTTTGCATGGTCAGACAGTCAGGTCGCGCAGGCATGGTTGCGCGCGGCGCCACATACTTTGGAGGTCTTCGTGGGAAACCGGGTTTCCCAAATACAAAACATTGGAATTCGTATCATCTGGAGATACGTCCCAGGTGATATTAGCCCAGCGGACTGTGCTTACAGGAGCTGCACTGCTCCGGAATTCGCCGCTCACCATCCCTGGTGGGGACCAGCGTGGCTGGAGTCGCCCGAAACGTCTGGATACAGATCTCACAAAAATATTTACATTTGCCCGCGCGCTGGCGCAGCTGGCGCGCGACCGCATCCTCACAACCGTCGACCGCTCCGACTGGGCGACGCCGATCGTGCCCGTCGTCAAAAAGGACGGTAAGACCGAAAAGAGGTCGATCGGGAACTTTCTCGACAGTCTGTACATATATTCTACCCGTTTCCCAGAGTGATAGACAGAAACCACTGCTTTCCATTTGCTACGGTCCTGACACACGTCCTTAGCTTATACATTATCTACTCGCACGCTACTGATCGTACGCGCGGTTGGAATGGAGCGCAATCGAATGTCACCGAAACCTGTTTGACCGGGAACTTCCTCAACTGTCTGTACATATTTTTTTTTTCTTTTTTTTTATAGCAGAAGGAGGCAAACGAGCAAGCGGGTCACCTGATGGAAAGTAATCACCGCCGCCCATGGACACCCGCAAAACCAGAGGAATCGCCGACACGTTGCCGGCTTTTAAGGAAGGAATAGGCTCGTTTCTTGAAGATCACTAAGTCGTAACGGTCCGGAAATACCGCCGCCGGGAGCTGGTTCCACAACACTGTAGATCGAGGCAAGAAATTTCTTGAAAAACGCACAGTAGTAGACCGCCATCCATCAAGGTGATGTGGATGGAATGACAGTCGATTGCGTGTAGTGCGGTGAAGGAAATCAGCGGCAGGGATCAAGCCGAACAATTCCTCAGAACACTCCCCATGATATATAAGGTACAATATACAGAGAGACGCAACGTCTCTCCGAAGAGCCAGTGGATCGAGCCGACCTGAAATATCCACGTCGTCGATAATTCGAGCAGCTCTGCGTTGGATGCGGTCAAATGGAAGGAGTTGGTATTGGGGTGCTCCAGCCCAAAGATGGGAGCAGTATTCCATATGCAGCCTGACCTGTGCTTTATACAGTTGTAAGCGATGGGCCGGCATGAAATACTGACCCGCTCTATTAAGCACACCTAGTTTTTTTGAAGCTAATTTAGCTTTACCTTCCAAATGACCACGAAACTGAACGTCACTCAAAATATCGACGCCAAGGATTCCAATAGACGGATTGGTATCAAGGGGAGCTCCCTCAAAGTTTAGAGGTACGACGAAGGGATGTTTTTTTGCGGTAAATGCGCAAACTTGTGTTTTTGAGGGGTTAAAGTGGACTAGGTTATGTCGGCCCCAATTCGAGACATGACTTAACATGTTCTCGGTGTCAGTCACAAGTTTATTCCGGCTCTCGATGACGCTTTCCAGAGAAATATTAGCTCGCCCGGTGTAGAGCGTATCCCCAGTACTATCGTTACATAGCAATGAATGCTGTTGTTATGCAAAATGTCATTGATATGCAGAAGAAACAGAGTAGGGGACAACACACACCCCTGCGGGACTCCAGCATTCACGGGCTTCATGTCGGAGCACGAACCGTCGACTGCGACTCTGATGCTACGCCCAGTAAGGAAGCTGGCAACCCATGAACACAATTTCTCAGGAAGCCCGTATGATGGAAGTTTAGAAAGAAGAGCCCTGTGCCACACCTCGTCAAAGGCTTTCGCTACGTCCAAGCTAACTGCTAGTGCCTCCCCTTTACTCTCGACTGCCTCCGCCCATCGGTGAGTAAGGTACACTAAAAGATCACCAGCCGAACGACCGCGACGAAAACCATACTGGCGATCACTTAGTAGCTGGTTCTCTTCTATGTACCCCAAGAGCTGGCGGTTTATAATGGACTCCATTACTTTGGGGAGTAAAGAGGTAATAGCTATTGGCCTGTAGTTGGACGGACCTGAGCGATCGCCTTTTTTTGGGATCGGGTGGACAAGGGCTGTCTTCCAAGAGCTCGGGACGACGCCAGTAGTGTAAGCTCGTCGACTTTCTTCGAGACTTCTTGTCGGACCTCCAAGGCCATCTCGTTTTGGATGCTGATGACCGCCTCCATGCTGTTGTCGAGCTTGTTGCTCAATTCTCGCACATTCTGCTCTCCGATCTGACCGGGTATGCATAATGTGGGTAACAACTCCAGGCAATTCTCTATTTCGCTCGCCGCGTCGACAATCAGCTCTTAGTGGGCCTTAATCACTAATTTACCGGCAGTGACCGCCCTCCTGATCTGGAAGCAAAGGTGGCCGACGACTTCCATAAAGGACGGCACGTCTTTCACCTTTTCTTGCCTCTGACTGATCAGGATGGGCGTTGCACTGCATTCAGGAGGCCCGTCACGAGACTGTCGACGATCGGCGGACGACATTATTGTAGTTAGGTTAGGGTTAGGTTAGGTTACTAAAAGTTTTTTAAAGTTTATTTTCTAAAGAATTTTATCCGAATTTTTTTTCAAAAAGTTTATTTTTATGTGTTTTTAGGTTGACTTTATATTAATTTTAAGTTTTAGAAGAATTTAATTTTTTGAAATATTGGCCGAAATTTTTCAGTCTTTTTGGACTTTTTTGTTTTTGGGTGAATTTTGAAAATTTTTCCGAAAGTAGTCTTTGTGATTCTAAAAAAGCTAATATTAGCGATTTGGGGTATTTATGTTATTTCCAAGTAGGAAATTTAAGAGTTAGATTATTCTACTTAAGACTAAATACTTTTCGTTTTATTAGGGTCATTGTCATGTGACAGACAAAAATATAAAAAAAAAATACTGTATCCCCTATTGCAAGTAAAGCTATTTTAGCCCCGCTCTAGAACCCTACAATGACGTTCTTGTTGAGCAAGAGAAGTAAAAAAATGTTTTACTGTTAAAAATGTGGTTAAAAATTAACCTGTTAGTTGCTTTTACGACACCCAAGGAAAGAGAAGGGTTGGTAGTATTATTTTGATGAGCCCATCGAGGCTCTACGCTGTCGGATGTATGTGCAGTCTTTAGTCTGTTAGTCGCCTTTTACGACACCCAAGGGAAGAAAGGGGTTGGTAGTATTATTTTGATGAGCCCATCGCTGCTCTATGCTGTTGGATGTATGCGCAGTATTTAGCCAGTTAGTCGCCTTTTACGACACCGAAGGGAAGAGAGGGGTTGGGAGTATTATTTTGATGAGCCCATCGCCGCTCTATGCTGTAGGATGTATGTGCAGTCATTAGTCCGCTAGTCGCCTTTTACGACACCTAAGGGAAGAGATGGAAAGACTGCACATACCTACTATCCAACAGCATAGAGCGGTGATGGGCTCCTCGAAATAATACTACCAACCCTTCTCTTTCCTTGGGTGTCGTTAAAGCAACTAACGGGTTAATTTTTAATAAAATAAACCAATTCATATTGTATTAGATTGTTTTATTTTCTCGCATTCGTAGTGAAAAACAGAGTGTAACACATGGCGCTAAAAACCCATTAAAACTCGGTTTCTATTTACTCTCTCGCTGAAGCTCGGGAGTAAAACTACCTCGTATATAATGGGTCATTTTAGCCCCTTGTATAACAATCTAGTATTAAGCTTGTAAGCTTCAGTTTATAAGTTGATCAACTCACCTTGCAACGTGCAAGCTGGTGAGAATGTCTTACATGACCACAAAATGAAATACGCACGCAGGTAAAAGAAAACATTCGCGTAATAGTGTACGTATGTCGCGGTATAATTTAGGACTTGTAAGTGTTTTTTTTCCGCGGTATAATTTAGGACTTGTAAGTGTTTTTTTTCCGATTCCGAGGGCCGGTTCAGGTTTTTAAGTCATGTTCGTCGTGAGTTGGCCGCCACTGTTGACATCCGGGATGTCTTTGCATGGTCAGACAGTCAGGTCGCGCAGGCATGGTTGCGCGCGGCGCCACATACTTTGGAGGTCTTCGTGGGAAACCGGGTTTCCCAAATACAAAACATTGGAATTCGTATCATCTGGAGATACGTCCCAGGTGATATTAGCCCAGCGGACTGTGCTTACAGGAGCTGCACTGCTCCGGAATTCGCCGCTCACCATCCCTGGTGGGGACCAGCGTGGCTGGAGTCGCCCGAAACGTCTGGATACAGATCTCACAAAAATATTTACATTTGTCCGCGCGCTGGCGCAGCTGGCGCGCGACCGCATCCTCACAACCGTCGACCGCTCCGACTGGGCGACGCCGATCGTGCCCGTCGTCAAAAAGGACGGTAAGACCGAAAAGAGGTCGATCGGGAACTTTCTCGACAGTCTGTACATATATTCTGCCCGTTTCCCAGAGTGATAGACAGAAACCACTGCTTTCCATTTGCTACGGTCCTGACACACGTCCTTAGCTTATACATTATCTACTCGCACGCTACTGATCGTACGCGCGGTTGGAATGGAGCGCAATCGAATGTCACCGAAACCTGTTTGACCGGGAACTTCCTCAACTGTCTGTACATATTTATTTTTTTTCTTTTTTTTTATAGCAGAAGGAGGCAAACGAGCAAGCGGGTCACCTGATGGAAAGTAATCACCGCCGCCCATGGACACCTGCAAAACCAGAGGAATCGCCGACACGTTGCCGGCTTTTAAGGAAGGAATAGGCTCGTTTCTTGAAGATCACTAAGTCGTAACGGTCCGGAAATACCGCCGCCGGGAGCTGGTTCCACAACACTGTAGATCGAGGCAAGAAATTTCTTGAAAAACGCACAGTAGTAGACCGCCATCCATCAAGGTGATGTGGATGGAATGACAGTCGATTGCGTGTAGTGCGGTGAAGGAAATCAGCGGCAGGGATCAAGCCGAACAATTCCTCAGAACACTCCCCATGATATATAAGGTACAATATACAGAGAGACGCAACGTCTCTCCGAAGAGCCAGTGGATCGAGCCGACCTGAAATATCCACGTCGTCGATAATTCGAGCAGCTCTGCGTTGGATGCGGTCAAATGGAAGGAGTTGGTATTGGGGTGCTCCAGCCCAAAGATGGGAGCAGTATTCCATATGCAGCCTGACCTGTGCTTTATACAGTTGTAAGCGATGGGCCGGCATGAAATACTGACCCGCTCTATTAAGCACACCTAGTTTTTTTGAAGCTAATTTAGCTTTACCTTCCAAATGACCACGAAACTGAACGTCACTCAAAATATCGACGCCAAGGATTCCAATAGACGGATTGGTATCAAGGGGAGCTCCCTCAAAGTTTAGAGGTACGACGAAGGGATGTTTTTTTGCGGTAAATGCGCAAACTTGTGTTTTTGAGGGGTTAAAGTGGACTAGGTTATGTCGGCCCCAATTCGAGACATGACTTAACATGTTCTCGGTGTCAGTCACAAGTTTATTCCGGCTCTCGATGACGCTTTCCAGAGAAATATTAGCTCGCCCGGTGTAGAGCGTATCCCCAGTACTATCGTTACATAGCAATGAATGCTGTTGTTATGCAAAATGTCATTGATATGCAGAAGAAACAGAGTAGGGGACAACACACACCCCTGCGGGACTCCAGCATTCACGGGCTTCATGTCGGAGCACGAACCGTCGACTGCGACTCTGATGCTACGCCCAGTAAGGAAGCTGGCAACCCATGAACACAATTTCTCAGGAAGCCCGTATGATGGAAGTTTAGAAAGAAGAGCCCTGTGCCACACCTCGTCAAAGGCTTTCGCTACGTCCAAGCTAACTGCTAGTGCCTCCCCTTTACTCTCGACTGCCTCCGCCCATCGGTGAGTAAGGTACACTAAAAGATCACCAGCCGAACGACCGCGACGAAAACCATACTGGCGATCACTTAGTAGCTGGTTCTCTTCTATGTACCCCAAGAGCTGGCGGTTTATAATGGACTCCATTACTTTGGAGAGTAAAGAGGTAATAGCTATTGGCCTGTAGTTGGACGGACCTGAGCGATCGCCTTTTTTTGGGATCGGGTGGACAAGGGCTGTCTTCCAAGAGCTCGGGACGACGCCAGTAGTGTAAGCTCGTCGACTTTCTTCGAGACTTCTTGTCGGACCTCCAAGGCCATCTCGTTTTGGATGCTGATGACCGCCTCCATGCTGTTGTCGAGCTTGTTGCTCAATTCTCGCACATTCTGCTCTCCGATCTGACCGGGTATGCATAATGTGGGTAACAACTCCAGGCAATTCTCTATTTCGCTCGCCGCGTCGACAATCAGCTCTTAGTGGGCCTTAATCACTAATTTACCGGCAGTGACCGCCCTCCTGATCTGGAAGCAAAGGTGGCCGACGACTTCCATAAAGGACGGCACGTCTTTCACCTTTTCTTGCCTCTGACTGATCAGGATGGGCGTTGCACTGCATTCAGGAGGCCCGTCACGAGACTGTCGACGATCGGCGGACGACATTATTGTAGTTAGGTTAGGGTTAGGTTAGGTTACTAAAAGTTTTTTAAAGTTTATTTTCTAAAGAATTTTATCCGAATTTTTTTTCAAAAAGTTTATTTTTATGTGTTTTTAGGTTGACTTTATATTAATTTTAAGTTTTAGAAGAATTTAATTTTTTGAAATATTGGCCGAAATTTTTCAGTCTTTTTGGACTTTTTTGTTTTTGGGTGAATTTTGAAAATTTTTCCGAAAGTAGTCTTTGTGATTCTAAAAAAGCTAATATTAGCGATTTGGGGTATTTATGTTATTTCCAAGTAGGAAATTTAAGAGTTAGATTATTCTACTTAAGACTAAATACTTTTCGTTTTATTAGGGTCATTGTCATGTGACAGACAAAAATATAAAAAAAAAATACTGTATCCCCTATTGCAAGTAAAGCTATTTTAGCCCCGCTCTAGAACCCTACAATGACGTTCTTGTTGAGCAAGAGAAGTAAAAAAATGTTTTACTGTTAAAAATGTGGTTAAAAATTAACCTGTTAGTTGCTTTTACGACACCCAAGGAAAGAGAAGGGTTGGTAGTATTATTTTGATGAGCCCATCGAGGCTCTACGCTGTCGGATGTATGTGCAGTCTTTAGTCTGTTAGTCGCCTTTTACGACACCCAAGGGAAGAAAGGGGTTGGTAGTATTATTTTGATGAGCCCATCGCTGCTCTATGCTGTTGGATGTATGCGCAGTATTTAGCCAGTTAGTCGCCTTTTACGACACCGAAGGGAAGAGAGGGGTTGGGAGTATTATTTTGATGAGCCCATCGCCGCTCTATGCTGTAGGATGTATGTGCAGTCATTAGTCCGCTAGTCGCCTTTTACGACACCTAAGGGAAGAGATGGAAAGACTGCACATACCTACTATCCAACAGCATAGAGCGGTGATGGGCTCCTCGAAATAATACTACCAACCCTTCTCTTTCCTTGGGTGTCGTTAAAGCAACTAACGGGTTAATTTTTAATAAAATAAACCAATTCATATTGTATTAGATTGTTTTATTTTCTCGCATTCGTAGTGAAAAACAGAGTGTAACACATGGCGCTAAAAACCCATTAAAACTCGGTTTCTATTTACTCTCTCGCTGAAGCTCGGGAGTAAAACTACCTCGTATATAATGGGTCATTTTAGCCCCTTGTATAACAATCTAGTATTAAGCTTGTAAGCTTCAGTTTATAAGTTGATCAACTCACCTTGCAACGTGCAAGCTGGTGAGAATGTCTTACATGACCACAAAATGAAATACACACGCAGGTAAAAGAAAACATTCGCGTAATAGTGTACGTATGTCGCGGTATAATTTAGGACTTGTAAGTGTTTTTTTTCCGCGGTATAATTTAGGACTTGTAAGTGTTTTTTTTCCGATTCCGAGGGCCGGTTCAGGTTTTTAAGTCATGTTCGTCGTGAGTTGGCCGCCACTGTTGACATCCGGGATGTCTTTGCATGGTCAGACAGTCAGGTCGCGCAGGCATGGTTGCGCGCGGCGCCACATACTTTGGAGGTCTTCGTGGGAAACCGGGTTTCCCAAATACAAAACATTGGAATTCGTATCATCTGGAGATACGTCCCAGGTGATATTAGCCCAGCGGACTGTGCTTACAGGAGCTGCACTACTCCGGAATTCGCCGCTCACCATCCCTGGTGGGGACCAGCGTGGCTGGAGTCGCCCAAAACGTCTGGATACAGATCTCACAAAAATATTTACATTTGTCCGCGCGCTGGCGCAGCTGGCGCGCGACCGCATCCTCACAACCGTCGACCGCTCCGACTGGGCGACGCCGATCGTGCCCGTCGTCAAAAAGGACGGTAAGACCGAAAAGAGGTCGATCGGGAACTTTCTCGACAGTCTGTACATATATTCTGCCCGTTTCCCAGAGTGATAGACAGAAACCACTGCTGCCGAAGGGATGTTTTTTTGCGGTAAATGCGCAAACTTGTGTTTTTGAGGGGTTAAAGTGGACTAGGTTATGTCGGCCCCAATTCGAGACATGACTTAACATGTTCTCGGTGTCAGTCACAAGTTTATTCCGGCTCTCGATGACGCTTTCCAGAGAAATATTAGCTCGCCCGGTGTAGAGCGTATCCCCAGTACTATCGTCTGCATAGCAATTAATGCTGTTGTTATGCAACATGTCATTGATATGCAGAAGAAACAGAGTAGGGGACAACACACACCCCTGCGGGACTCCAGCATTCACGGGCTTCATGTCGGAGCACGAACCGTCGACTGCGACTCTGATGCTACGCCCAGTAAGGAAGCTGACAACCCATGAACACAATTTCTCAGGAAGCCCGTATGATGGAAGTTTAGAAAGAAGAGCCCTGTGCCATACCTTGTCAAAGGCTTTCGCTACGTCCAAGCTAACTGCTAGTGCCTCCCCTTTACTCTCGACTGCCTCCGCCCATCGGTGAGTAAGGTACACTAAAAGATCACCAGCCGAACGACCGCGACGAAAACCATACTGGCGATCACTTAGTAGCTGGTTCTCTTCTAGGTACCCCAAGAGCTGGCGGTTTATAATGGACTCCATTACTTTGGAGAGTAAAGAGGTAATAGCTAGGTATTGGCCTATAGTTGGACGGATCTGAGCGATCGCCTTTTTTTGGGATCGGATGGACAAGGGCTGTCTTCCAAGAGCTCGGGACGACGCCAGTAGTGTAAGAGAGCCGGAAAAGGCGCGTTAGAACTGGTGCTAATTCAGGAGCACACGTCCGAAGAACAATGGGTGGAACTGCATCAGGCCCACTCGACTTATGGATATCAAGGGAAAAAAGAGCCTTACGATCTGACCTTTGCAGGAACTGAACGTTTGGCATTGTACAAGCGCAATGCGATACCGCATTGCGCTTTTGAGTTTTCGCATTGTGAGTTGGTGGAGAGTTTTCCCCGTCGTCCAAGGTCGAGTTTGATGCGAAAAGAGAGCCCAAGAGATCGGCTTTCTCCTTTGCAGTGTAGGCCAGGCAGTCATCTGTCTTGTGCAATGGTGGTAGGGACGGCTTACAAAAATTCCCTAAGGTAGCTTTGGCGATAGACCAGAACGCACGCGTCCCCGAAGGACTAGCCTCTCGCCGATTCTACCTATGAATGATGACTTCGCCTTGGTAATGTCCTTCTTAAAAGACCTGGCGGCAAAGTTGTACTTCTTTTTGAGCGCACTGGTGTTTGGATCTTTTGATGACACCGCATTAGCCCAGGCTTGGTAATGTTGACGCTTTTGGCGAGACGCCATTTTGCAGCAACGACCAAACCATGGTTGGGACTTGCCGCCAATGGGAACCACAGAGTTTGGAATGAAAAGTTCCATTCCCTGCAGTATCATATCAACGACAGAGTCAGCGGCGACGTCAGGATCATCCAGCGAGAAGCAAACTCGCCACCACGGGTAGGACGCAAAGAAACTTCGCATCCCATCCCAGTCCGCCGACCTATAATGCCAGACTCGACAGCTAGCCGCTGGTTGCGGTTTTAAAGTTTCTGTGAGAGGTACAGTGCTGCGAATCAGACAGTAGTCTGATGAGCCTAGTGGTGTATCAACAGAAACTTGATAGCCGTCTGGGTGCGAGGTCAGCAGAAGGTCCAATAAAGAAGGTGTGTGGCCCTCCACATCTGGAACCCGTGTTGGCTCGGTTACCAATTGGGACAGACTGTAGGCCAAAGCGAAGTCATGAACGGCTCTACCCGCGTAGTCAGTTGTGCGTGAACCAAGCCATTCGACGTGGTGGGCATTGAAGTCTCCCAATACCACAATCTCGGCCGAGGGGATCCGTTGGAGAAGGGAGTCTGTCGCTGTTTGGACGGTCTCGATAAGTTGGTCAGTTCCGTTGTTACCGTTGTGGGACCTACACAGGCACGCGTAGACGCGATGATGACGTCCGCAGTGGACGTGTAGCCATAAGATGGAGAGGTCCCTATCTTCAAGATTGCCAAGGCGACGGACGCACACATCCTCCCTGACAAAGGCACAAACACCGGCTCGTGGCACAAATGAATGTTCCAGGTTGTATTCCGGGTAGCGCAAGTAAGAGATGTCAGGAGGGGGGATATCTGCGTCTCGGTGAGGAAGAGCAAGGCCGGTCTCCGGAACCCTAACTCGCCGAACGAAACACAACAGCACAGAGTGCCATTGTTTCACGCCGAATATTCGTGAGGGGGTGGTATTACGCCGGGCGAGCCGACCCAATGCGTGCTGCAACGCAGCGTGGCTCTACCACTCGGTTAGTGTCACTCATTTAGCACCACCCAGGGGTCACGTGTAGGGTCTCAAGGGTAAACCTACGGACGCGAGTAACTTAACCCCCAAAATATATATTCCTAATCCGAATATATATTCCCGTTTCCCAGAGGGGTAGACAGAAACCACCGCTTTCCATTTGCTACGGTCCTGACACACGTCCTTAGCTTGTACATAATGTACTCGCACGCTAGTGTACATACCGCGGTTGGAATGGACCGCAAGCGAATGTCGCCGAAAAGTGGTCGACCGGGAACTTCCTCGACTGTCTGTACATATATTCTGGTTGTTTCCCAGAGGGATAGACAGAAACCACCGCTTTCCATTTGCTACGGTCCTGACACATGTTTTTAGCTTGTAGGTGTATCCGCTAATAAATACAGTCGACCATCCAATGCCGTTTGTTCAAGATTTTTAATAAGCATGCATAGTTAGTAATTATCTTTAGTAGATTGTAGCTTATTTGAGACTACCGATCCCGCAGTTAAACCGTCTAGTATGGTCTTGTGGGACAAAGTTATCTGTTGTTGTATGTGTCAAGATTCTATTCAATAAATAATAATAATAAATGGAGTCGGCAACGAGTGTGGGTGTTACAAACGTGCACCATAATTATTATTATATACGAGTACTACGGTAGGCTACGGTAACAACAAACTATGAGGTGAAATTTAATAATAATAAAATTTCATTTCATTTCATTTTTAGTTTTATTGTTTAGTCAGCTACATATTACATTTTATGTATGTGGCTGGGAGATTAAGATGATGATAATGATTATGATCAATTTATATTCATAAAAACCAGATTAATTGGCAGACAGTAATAATATACACACATGTAGTGTTAATTATAATTACAGTAATATCAATTTATTAAAATAATAAGCCATTTGGCATTTTACATGATGAAAATTAGAACTTACTGCTACTTATTTCTTGTAACATACACAGTTATGTACTAAAATACATAATTTAGTTACACCATCATAGCATACCTCAATACTATGTCGACAATCAGAGCTCCGTCATGCTCCGCAGTTGAATACAGAATGCCCGGAAGGCGCTAGCGCATGACCTTTTATACTGATGCACAAACAAGTCGCTAATGACGCATGGCGTGGGGAGCGTGGCAATGGGCAAGCACGTGTTTTCTTATTCGTATTAATTAGTGCGATGAATTTGCTTTCTTCAAACATTTGTTTTTAATGCTAACATTAATAGTAATGTACATTTAAATATCAATCTCCCACACGGCCATTCTGACGAGCAGCAAGTCACCGACTCGCGAATAATGTAAATAATAAACATCAGATTTAGCTTAGACAGCAACAAAAAAAAAACAAAATAAAAACTATCATTTAAGCACTCAGACCTCCTTGGTCGAGTGGTTTGTACACCGGTTTTCATGGTGTCGCCATCTCTGAGGTCCCGGGTTCGATCCCCTGTCGGGTCAATTTAGAAATTATTGTTATTCTAAATTGTCTCGGGTTTGGGTGTTTTCTATATATAATAAGTATGTATTTAAGTATTTTAAGTATGTTTATCCGTTGTCTAGTAACCATTTAACGAGTTTCTTCGAAGCTTCTCTTGGGCTAGTCAGTCAGTCTTAAATATGAGACAAAACATTTATATTCCATACAATATTATACTTATTACGTAAATAGTCTTGTACATATATTTTTTATAATGTTTACATTATTTTTCTCTTTCTTATCTGTACATCTTTTAAGAAAAAGTCTCTTGCAGTATTTGAAAAAGCGAAAAGATAATACGCACTTAGCTCGCATACTACCAAAGGAAACGCGCAACCAAACAATTCGCATTCTTAGTAAAATATAAACCAAACTCAAAATCTTGATATCAAAAATATCTACTTTAAATAGCAAAGTTTACAGCCTACTTTAAAAACATGTTACATCCTTACAATTTACATCCTTAGAGATCTGAATGAAAATATTTTAGAATATTTTAAAGATTTAGGTAAGATAAGGCTTTTACCTGAGGTAAACACATTATTTTTTCAACGCCTCGTTATCTTCGTGTTCATTTGAGCGTTATTGACGCAAATAATAAAATATTAAGAATTGGGGCCCAAGCTTTCATTAGCTATAATTATTATTTAAACATATGTGTGTGGGTGCGTGTGTGTGTGTGTGTGTGGGGGGGTGTGTGTGTGTGTGTGTCTGCGCGCGCGCATGTGTGTTTGTCGTATCATTAATATAAATATTAGTTTTATAAATAATTTATGTCAATGATCACATAAATAGCCTCTGTAAAAAGCCATCGAGTGGCTCGGCCAAAAATAAATGATCACGTAGCCTCGCGCTAAAAGGCCAAACAAGTGGCGCGGTCAAATAAAAATGATCACATAGTAGCCTCGGTAAAAATAAGCCATCATGTGGCGCGGCCAAATAAAAGTGATCTCTAGCCTCGGTAAAAGGCCATAATTTGACGCGGCATACTAAAAGTCCTTATTACTCAATGTACAGCAAAACATCTGGCTAGGAGTTCACAGTAAGTACATAAAGAAACAAAAACACAAAATATCATAATTTATTCTTGCTTTTGTAATGAAAATAAAGAATATGACTTCATAAGATATCTTAAGATATCAGACAGCCCAATACCTCTTTCAGAGGAAAATGCCTTAAATGATAATGGGAACATTATGTTCCAGCATTTTACTGTATTGTCACAGTATAGCTGTCACAACCTCTGACCAAATATTTGGTTCGAGGTCACAACAGTCACAACAGTGTGACTTTAACAGATCCATAATCTATAGTATAGGCAACGTAAAGGTATGCATAATGTATTTGTTGTTTTGGGTTTCGCGGCATTATAATATCAAAATTAAAGTACCCCTAAATCGACCGAGATGCAAAACCAATTCCTTTAGCAAAATAATTAGGTATTTATTTAAATAAATTATAGTTAATTTAAGCGTCTCACAACAATCGACTGCAACTAAATTATTTAGAGGGTCATTATCAATATGCTTCGGTGATCTAAACACCATACACACAACTAGCGCTCTCAAATTATTTTTAAAAAATTAAAATATCTTCGTCTAAATCCGGTACCTATTGTTGTGATGATAGGTCTGAGTATCAAAACTAGTTGTGATTAATCGAAAACGAAATTGAGTAGAATAATTGGAAACGCCTTTTCGAACGCATTTTAAATGCTATTGTGCATTTAGTACGAAGATGACCGAAGTCAATAAGGTAACAAATAATAATCGTATTTGCCACTGTAAGACTTGGCATAAATTTGAGCGGTTAACAACAAATTAGAAGAAGTTGATTTCAGTTCGCTATTTGTCACAAACGACAACAAAGGATTACTATTCTGTTATTTGTCGTAAACCAGACAACATTCAATCGTTAGTAGCTTATTTAAGGTCTTCTCTCACAGTCTATGCAAATATTAACTTATTGGACCCAATCAACACATGAATAACGAAATTACTCATGTCATCATGTGCCATCAATGCGCGACCCAGGAGTGACAGGTGCAGCTGTGCAACAACTAGGCGCGCCGGTATAAACAGATTGGTCAGTCTTTGCGACATGCGAGTTCGTATTGAAGCGGGTAGTTTGGAATCAATTTTCCTAACACACAATAATAAGTAAAAAGTCTGTTAAACCTTTAACAGTTATTTGCAGCCATGAAATAAGCATATCTTTCAATAAAGGCGTAGTATTTTAAGAACATGTACTTCCCCTTACCAAAGTATTCCAAATCATATCATCGGAACCTCTTTATCTTTAAACGAGAGACGATAAAAATTTTAATAAAATAAATAATTTAAAGTAACTTTCTCACTCACACTATTATCTAGCCCAAGTAAAATTTCTTTTCTGAAACCTGTTTGATGGTTAAACTAGATAACAGATAAACATATGTGTACATAGAAACACCCAGGTTAAAAATCAATATAGAAAGACTGTTATTCCTTAATGGACCAACCAGTTGTTGAACCACGGACCTCAAAGGTGGCGACGCCAGAACCAACGTGTTTACCACTCGACCATGGATGTCGTCATACTTAACTTCTGACTACTTCATGATTTAAATTTTAAAATCAATATAACCAATCAATGTCTTTATATGATAAAATGTTTACTAGAAAGAAAACAACCAGTTTCAGGAAAGCTCAAACGGGACTCGAACCCGTGACCATTGGATTTCCGGTCCACTGCTCTAAACATTGTGAATGCAAAAATGTCAATAATAAAGACATTGTATTTATATTTGTAAGTGAGGTCGTAAGAAAGTAAAGATGTCTATTGAGTCATCTTTAACAAGCACCAATAATCATATTAAATGTATTTTGAAAACATAACTCTCTCAGTTGGTTTCAAAGCTATGTATATTAAATAGGTAAAAGTTTTTTTTTAATTAATTTTCTTATTTTGCGTTAAATACCTACTATATCATTCGCGAAGACGTTCAGATTAGGAAAAGGAATTTTATAACGCCCTTACATTTAGAAGAGCTTTAATTTACATACGAAGGCTTTGCTTTCTCTGTCAAGGCTTTACAAATTACGTTAACGTAGAGATGGTGCCAGTAAACTTTAATAAATTGAAAATGTAGAAATTTTTACTTTTGATTTAAGTATGATAAACATCCATTGAAGTATATCAATCAAAAATATACCTAAATCCTACGACGTGTTATAAATATAGTTACTTGCATTTATTTCCTATAATTACTATGGTATTAGTTAATGCAGAGTTAAGTGATTATACTAAAGTATATTGAAACAAAAAACTAACCATAAAACTAGAGGAACTGGTGAGCGATTTCTTCGTTTACGACAAAATCGTCCATTTTCTTAGCTTGTCGACTTCTTATGTCGGCCGCTTCCTATCCTATCACGTCCACTTTACTCACTACGAGATTCGAGGTGTATTAGAAGTCACCGGTGAATACTTTACGATACTAATTCTAAGCTCACTCGCTCACTGCTCACAGTAAGAATACTGCCACCCCCTCTCTTCCTTTGGGTGTCGTAGAAGGCGACTAACGGACTAAAGAGTGCACATGCATCCGACAGCATACAGCGGCGATGGGCTCACCACCTGTCACGCTGAGCAGTTATTGTTTAAATGTTTAACTTTTACAGTAACTAAATTAAATTATGATAATTCAACAGCGAAAGAAATTGCTCTCGTAAAATTTGAGGCGCTTGCCCACCACACACAGATGGGTTTATTATTTAGTTACTACACGACTCCTCAAAGACGACGTCAAAAATATAGAAATCGCTTTGTTAAATCAAACTCAGCATTTATTTTCTAGGCTAGGGACCACAGCGATGTTTGTGCAAACCGACTTAAGAGGCCTATTACATCTCGACTGTGATTTTTGCGTAAATTGGTAAATTTTGGCGATATGGATCTCAGAAACAAAAATACATTACCAATTATGACTTATTGAATAGTGTAGAATAGCTATTGGAATAGTGCGTAGCGGCCTCGCTTTTTGTAAATTTTGCTTAACTTTTTAATTAAACCCAAAATTGCAGAGAAAGATTTTCATAAAGTGCGCGAAGGCACTTTTTTGAGCTCATCGATTGAACTACTGTTCTGAACAAGTGAAATAAATAATTATAATATTGTCTCTTATATAATCGAATAGTGCGTAGCAGCCTCGGAATTTTTAGATATCATTAATTTTATATAGAAAAAAAATCTTATTCAATACCAAAAAACTTTGAAAATTGCTATTAGTTAACTGTGAATATCTCCTATCTACGATAATATTATTGAGCAAAATTTATACCAGAGTAATTGTTACTTCTTGAGGAATAAAGATTTTATAATGAATTTATTATCCTATTTCGATAAAAACGATAAATACAACTGCAAAATTACTACAAAATGCGATGTGCCGGCCGTCCGAATTCAACATAAGCTCACAGAATGGAGATTTGTAATAATATGCACAAATTTATTATCCTCTTTCGATAAAAACGATAAATACAACTGCAAAATTACTACAAAATGTGAAAATGGGCATTTTACGCAAAAATTATATTCAAAATGTAATAGGCCTCTTAAGAGTGGTCATAGGGACACAAATTTATCTATTATAATGTCAGATTAACTCATTATTTCAAACTATTCCTTCTGTTTATAAATGCTTTCTTAATATTAGTATTAAAAATATATTCGTAAAAGTAATTATTTCTTTGTATCATGTTTGTATGTATTGTCACTCCACTGTACCGTTTAGCGTAGCTGTAAAAGAATTCTACCGTTTTCTCCATCCCTTTGGGTGTCGTAAAATGCGACTAACGATCTAAAGATTTCAAATACTTCCAACAGAATTGTTTAACCCGTCGAGCGCCATATGTACGTATGGCTGTACAAAATAGTTGAGAGTCATGCGTGTCTCTTGTACTTACCGGTGTACAACAGACATGGCTCAGATTGGTCGTTTTATTTAACCGGTCCGAGTTGTAGTATACAAGTTTTGGCTATCAGTGAATTTTCTATGGTCCTTATAGATTAAATTAACATATCTAGTGGGATTCGGACCAAACGAAATATTTTCGAGAAAAAAAGAAAAACAAATGTTACTGCAGTTATGAGCGGACATCAGCTATTTTGGTGAAAAGTTGTGTTGTTGTGATTTATTTTTATGATGTTATCTCGACGTAAAATATGAGTTATCGTATGATTCTTATCTATATTTACTGGAAACTAAATACAGATTTTGTACAATGCAATAGTTGTGTGATATAGTGGCAATTTAGATTAAACGAAGAGCTAGAAGTATAATTATGATATTTTGATTTTGCTAACAACTATGGCTAACATTGTGTGTTATAAAGTGCTGTAGTTTTCTTCATAAAATGATTTTTTTCATAAAAGTGATTGTAAACATTAATCAATTTGTAGATTATTTCATCAGCTACTTTTTTTATTTACAGTTAGACATATGTACTTTAGGTCACATGTACGCGGGCCGGCCACTTTCAATGGCGGCGGTTGCTTATTTTGGTTCCTAAGTTAAAAATCGTTTTGTGAGTGAAGTTCAAAGCCAAAGTGTTTATGATTCATGTGACCGGTGCGTAGTAATGTAAACTAAAAAGTTATTTGTCAATTGTGTTGTGTGACGTTTGTTAATTATTATAACAAACAGTAACGGCTTAGTACCGCTAGCTCCAAATGCATAGTTCTCGAAATTTTAAAACTCCATACAGTATGAACTCCAAAATCTGTTTTTTCTTGTCCTACCAACTCCAAACGATTTTATTTATTTGAGTTATAAACACGACGACGACGTTAGTATCAGTAAACACAGAACGTGCAGTACAGTTAGCAACAACACCAATGAAAATTAATTTAATAAATAACTTGACGGACTTTACGGTGCAGTTTATTAATAGTCATAAATGTTATTTATAATGTCTCTTTCTTATTAAAACACAACTAAACGTTACTGGTACAAACGAGTTGCTGCTGTATTGACGACTGTTACGGTCGTCAATACAGACAGGGACCTCGGTCCCCGAGCTATACCACCCAGCTCGGAGGAAGATCTTCCCTTTGCCTTCCTCAATGCGGCATCCATCTCCAACCTACATACTATACGGTTCCCTACAGTGGTGACCCCGACGTGATCCTGCATACCATTCGCTCACCTACGGTGGTGACCCCGACGGAGCACAGAAGCACCCTTCAACATCGTCGCAGCGCCCATCCATCACTTCTCATTCATCATCGAGTCTACCTTAATTATTATTTGGAATTTCAACAGTTTTTAAATACACATTACAATAAAAACTTCCATACATACATACAATCGCGACAACTATTATCCCCGAATGGTTAGTCAGAGACCAGGCAATGAAGACCGCAGAAGCAGTCCACTGCCATAGTCCACGTTTCACCAAATAGCTTCGAACACGCTGATAACTAGGCGGCACAAAATAGTTTGTTTTCCACCGCCACTAAACAAGTTGTCAATGCGTTGCTGTCGATGAGCAAAGGAGCGGAATAGTTACTTACCCACACGCATGAGTAAATTGTATTTTAATTACTTTTATATAGAAAGACGATGATCAGCGGTGTCCAGAAATAGTTATTTGTTATACAAGAGTGCAAACTTGCTTTTTAACCGCGTGCTCAATTTTGATGACCGAGCAAGCGAAGGATTCTAAAATTGAATCACGAGCGCAGCGAGTGATTCAAAAATTAGAATCCTGAGCGTTACCGAGGGAATCAAAAGAGCACGAGGTGAAAAATCTTTGCACTCGAGTGCAACACGTAACTTTTCATCCCACCTCAACGAGGAAATTACCAACCAAATTAAAAAAGTAGGTACACCAAAAAGGTTCCGAGTCTGAGTTTTTAACAATTTAAAAAGGTCGTATGATAAATCGGCACCATGAAGGAAGAAGAAAATAGGTTTAATGATGTTTTGAATACACATACTAAGTGCACACGATGTTCTAAATTCAATTTACTTTATTCTCTAGCGGATAAAAACGGCTTTTGCACTCAGATATCGAAGAGTAAAAATACTCTTTCCGAGATGGGGGGACGAAAAATCTTTTAGAGGTTTATGTGTCACCGTTTTTTACTTTGTAACTAGATGTAAGCTTAATTTTGTAAATAAAAAAAAAAAAAGCTACTGCGCATGTGCTCAGCGTGACAGGTGGTGAGCCCATCACCGCTCTTTGCTGTTGGATGTATGTGCAGTCTTTAGTCCGTTAGTCGTCTTTTACGATACCCAAGGAAAGAGAGGGGGTGGTAGCAATCTTTCACCGCTACGCGAAACGGTTATTATTATGAAAAAGGTAGGTACCCACATAATTTGACACTTGAATAATATAAGTAACAGTAGATAGACTCGTGGTAATCAGTTATTATAATCATATTTCAATCTATGTCTCAGGCTGAGATCTATAGAGCGTACTTATACTTTAATCAGACTTATCTAGCGAGCTAAGACAAAATTGGAATTTATAATCAATGCCTCGACGCTGTCTCAGCGCACGCTTAGCACGTGTTAAGTCAATCTTAGGATATTAACCGAACGTGAATAAAAGCACACTACCTCAACAGCTCTACGGCGGCGTTTCCGTGCCTTTTTAAATTTTACGGGTTATTTTTCTGTCAAAACAAGATCTCTTTCTGTCAAAACAGTTAGGACTATCAATTCGAAATCAAAGCTCGTACTTAGGATGCACTGAGCCAAGTTCGCCATAAGTAAAGTCAAAGTTACTCGTAAGCACGCTCTATAAATCTCACCCCAGAGTCGGAATACAACTAAATTTAATTTTAAAATTAAGGGTGACAGTAACAAAAATAATAATAGACGCGTCCACACCCTACGCATAAACAAACATGCAAACAAACTCACAGGAATAACCAAATATTACACAAACATACACATAATATTTTTATTAGATTCATGCCAGGATAAAATGTTTACTACATCGATAGAGAATAAGAGACTGGTTGATTTTTTCTAGTAGGTAAACATTTTAACCTGTCTACAACGTGTAAAAAGATAAGCAAAAATATTTAAGGGTGCGTACATTATACACTGTTAGGACTTCACTGCTTAAATATCACCATTAAATGTGTTAAAGTTTTTTTTCATATTTTTTTTACTTAAGTGTAATATACATTTTGTACAACCCTATTTTGTAGGTAGAAAACAGGGAATCATCGATTTGCCACTTTTGTGTTATTAATCTTTGAAATAGTGATTATTCAGGGTTGTAACGAAGAGTTTAAACAAATACTTGAGCTCCTTTTTGTCTAAAAAAATTAAATTTCTCAGCTACCTATTACTTGTGAAAAAAACAGTTATCACCAAACATGTAGTTAGGCTGCTCAAATTTTATTGCTTATTTTTTACACATTGTTTATAGAATTGTGAATGCAAATATTTCAATAATAAAGATTTACATATGCAAAAATACCAATATCATTTAGATTATTAGTGATTGTTTCTTGTTGACTGATAATGATTAATATTAATTAGTTTTTAGTGAAACTGACCAAAACAAGTTTGTGATTTAACTTACTACCTACCTGTCGGAAATAATAGTGACGCGCGTAAACGTAAACAGAACGAGAGCGAACGACACGGAGATATTTCCGACTATAACGAAATTGTATTAGCTACCTATTAATCTGTTGATTTCGAACTTTTCTGTGTAAGAATTGTTCATTTCAAAAATATTATTTACTTACGTACGTACAATTGTTGATTTTAAAAAATTATATGGGGTTTTTTTAGTATCAGGTCAGGTGGGGTAAGAGGAACATACTTTATTTTCATCCGCACATTATTAGCTCTACCAATTAAGGATAACATCTGATTCGAATATATTCGCTACTAACTTCATTACTGTAATTGCTGCAATCAAATTTGAACCTTACCTTATTCATATAGCTATCATTTTGTAAAATAAATGATGTATTGCATTTTCGGGGTAAGAGGATCATATGGGTTAAGTCAGGGGTTACCAACCAAAACAAAAGTGGAAGGTTTTTTTACCCGACTACAACAAAGTAAAGAAAAAGTAATGATATTAGCAGACGTGTATGTATGTCCAGATATCTCCTACACTTCATGCGGTATTTAAATTTACCAATTAGGGTATTATAAAAAACACTGCCGTAAGACTTCTCCGGCGTTACATAATAAGTTACGTTATACTATTAACAAAGATATTGATGATGATTAGATACATTACAAAAATAGTATACCGTAAACCAGTAATCCAACTGCGACACCACCATCTATCTCACTCCGTGTAAAAATTAGTAAAATTTAGGAATTAACTAAAGATAAAGAATTAAAAAAACATACGCGTAACGAAATTGTTTTAAATATTAAAATTTGTAACGCAAAAAAAGTACGGACCCAAGAGTCTGTAGATGTAAATTCATCATCAGCCTATAAACGTCCCACTGCTGGGCACAGGCCTCCCACGTGGACACTGCACGAGGGGATATTGGGCCATAACCCACCACGCTGGCCCAATGCGGGTTGGTGGGTTTTAACGACTGTCATCTTACGACAACAACCGGGACCAACGGCTTAACGTGCCTTCCGAAGCACGGAGGAGCTCGAGATGTTTTATATTTGGTCACCCATCCAGCGACCAGGCATTGCGAAAGTTGCTTAACGGGCAAGTTCGCAAGCCGAACGCGCTAGCCGCTGCGCCATCAAGCCCTCAAGATGAAAATTCATTTCTGATAAAAAAATAGTGTTATTTGGAATATATTTAAAAAAAAAGAAATTTCACGCACATTTCATATTTCTACCGCATATCTGTAATATGTTTAGTTTGACATCACTTTCACGCTATTGGCTTTAGAATAATTTTGTTAAGGGTGTTGCCATAAACATGAAAAAAATAAAAGACAGGTGCACCAAATAACCCGGCATATTCCACATAACACATGTGGAATATGCACATTTAACTTAATTTTTGACTTAATTTATGCATGGATACTAATTAAATATTTAAAATGTAATAAAAAACGGGTGACATTAAAGGCGATGAAACGCATGCAATAAAACTATTGACTTTGCGCCTCAATAACTCCTTAGTTATCAGGTTCCAGATTTGGTCCCGATACACGAAAATTATAGGAACGATGGGGACAATACGTGGTTATCGTTTTCGTTATGGGTCTATTAACACCCGGTATTCTAATTTAAAGGTTTGTGATCCCTGACACGGGGTAAGAGAAACATACTCTTTCTCTTTCCCCGCTAATACTGATTCCCCTCTTACCCTCTTACCCCAACATGGTTTTTATAAGTTAGGATTTTTAAAGCAATAAAATTCATATAAACCATGGTTCCTTTCCTAAAGTAAGTAATAAAAGTTCAAACTTACCTCTTTCTGGTACTATTTGACTAAAAAAATCTATCTTTAACACCTTTTTAACAATCGAAAACAAAGATGGAGCGTGTAACTCGTGATCTTACAACTGACAGCTGTCAGTATTTTTCGCGACTCTAGTATCAACATCTCACGGCAAATACTTGAACTATCAAGGTTAGACTGTTTTATCGACGGAGAGATCATATTGTTAGCGTGAATAATTTAATAGTTATGGACTTTGTTTCTCTTCCCCCGGGGTTCCTCTTACTCCACCTAACCTTGTATTGATTGATTTTTTGTTTTTTTCTGTTGTAATGATTGTAATAATTGTTGTATGTTATTTTATTGTTAATATTTTTGCAAGACTGATGGTTAATGACAATTTGCAGTAATTCGATAACTAAAATAAATACTAATTTTAATGAATATACTTAATATTGTATTAGTATCATTAGTTGGTATTGTATTAGTATTACTCAATATTGCGTTTGTTTAATTTATGATCATAAAATACAACTAAACACACTAAGACATTAAAATGATGACTCGGTCGCTGAGTCTAGGCCGACGGCGACGGTAACACTTTTTTGCAAACTGTATCATTATATTTTTTGGAGCTGATGGGCAATAATGTATGATATTCTAAATTATTGAAAACATTGGATTTTAAGCTCTATGTACGTTATTAAGTTGGCGGTACACGATCGAAATAAATTTGGAGTTGATGGGATAAAAGTTTTGGAGCTAGCGGGACTAAGCCCTTTCGTCGTCGCAGTACGGATTCCGAGGAGGCAAGTCGACAAATGATGCTGTGCACGATTTGACAAACTCTATTATTACTAGCTTAGACAAAAAAAAGAAGTGTCTCACTATATTCCTTGACCTAGCCAAGGCCTTTGACACCGTTTCCATTCCACATCTGATAAAGAAGCTAGAGGAATTGGGTGTGAGAGGTTGCCCTTTGGGTTTGTTTGGTGATTATTTGGCCAACCGCAAACACCGCGTCAAAATTGATCATTGGATCAGTAAAGAGTTCTGTTAGGCTATTATCAAAATGTAAGGGGCTTGCGTACTAAATCCCATAAGTTTCTATCTCAAGTAGCCGCGACCGACTACGATTTTGTATGTGTGACGGAAAGCTGGTTGACAACTGATTTTTACGACCGAGAATACTTCGACAGCAGATACGTAGTGTTTCGCTGTGACCGTTCACACGCAGAGAGCGGTGCGACGCGTGGTGACGGCATCATGGTTGCAGTGCGCACTGAGCTGATGCCGCTGCGCCGGGACTGGCCGACGCCGCCGCGCGCCTCCTCCGACTGTGTTTTGCTGTCCATACCCATTTGTACAGATAGCAATAGATATCTGAACATAGCCTGTGTTTACATACCGCACGGACCGGGCTATCGTGCCGTGCTGGAAGAATTTTTTAATGTCTCTGACGATATACTAAACGATCGCCCAAATGACGTATTTTTACTTGTCGGCGATTTTAATGTTTCTCACACGGTTTGGCAAGAAAGTAGTACCTGCAGTAAATTACTGCAACAGGGTGGTGACTGTATGGTAAAATCGTTACGAGATTTTTTAGCGTTCACAGGTCTACAACAATTTAACGGTATTTATAATGCTAATAATCGAATCTTGGACCTTGTAATGAGTAATATTAAATGTCAAGTAATTAATTGTTCGCAACTTTTAACCCAAGAAGATATACATCATAAGTCTGTTGAAATTAATTTGAATATTAACAATTTTATTTCTATGAAATCAGTTCCCACATACAACTGATTTCGATGCTATCAATAATGAGCTTGATAACGTGAACTGGCCTAAAATATTTACAAACTTAAATTTAAAAGAATGTGTGTCAAGTTTTTACGATATTTTAAAAAACATTATTTCAAGGTTTGTTCCACATAAAATAATGAGATCAACACGATCGTTTCCTATATGGCATACTAAACCCCTACTAAAACTTTTAAACGAAAAAAAGAAATACCACAAACTATGGAAACTGTATGGAAATCCTTTAGACTACCAAAGCTTCAATGTTTTGAGAAGGAGGGCTAGGCATATGAAGGTCGAGTGTCATAATAATTACGTGCAACACATAGAAGGTAAACTTAAAACTAACCCTAAATACTTTTGGACTTATGTCTAAGCCATTAGGGCAAGTAATGGGCTACCTCAAACTATGACTTATAACGGGCAGAGTAGTAGTGACGGGAAACAAATTTGTGACTTTTTAATGATCATTTTCATTCAGTATTTGTAAGTAGGTAGTTCAAAACAATATTTTGCTAATCAGTGGGACCCTCCTGGCACCACGCTACTAGATATGGGTTCGGTCGAAATCACCGCTAAGCTGGTTAACAAATATTTAAAGAAAAATAACACGAATAAGGGTGCAGGGACCGATGGCATACATCCGTTGTTCATCAATAAGTGCGCTGATTCACTTACTTATCCCCTCGTACATATTTTTAAATTATCTTTTAGCAATGGCAGTGTACCTCAAAATTGGAAAAGAGCTTGGATAACACCTATTCCTAAAGGCAATAGTAGTAACGATGTGGCTAATTATAGGCCGATCTCCAAACTCTGTCAATTTGCTAAAATACAAGAAAAGATTGTTACAGATCAACTATTTGAGGGTTCACCCTTGTTTGGTATAACAATGTTTCGTAGAAAATCGCTTCGACTAATTTCAGTTACAATAAAGTCATTTCACATAATTATTCATTTCATCGAATATTTGATTGTTATAATTTTATTTCGTATAACTATTTCTTTGGAATAATGTCATTTTACCGAATTTTTATTTGCGCTAATTTTATTTAAACTAATGTTTAACTAGACTAATAATTATTTAGTCGAAAGATCGTATCGAATAGGCATGTTTTCCGGCGGTCCCACACGAGCTTATCGTCGCAGATGGGTTTCGCTCACCACCGCAGCTTCGGCTTGCTGGCCGGCTACGCCGGCCAGCCTCAGCCGCGGCGGCGAGCGTTAAACCCACCTGCTCCTCAACTCGTGGGCCGCCTCGTCCCTCCGCGCCTACGCGGGATTAAATTACACTCTAGCGTAGGGCAGACAAGTCTACGTGGAGTCGGTTTTGCCGCGATTCGTTTCTGTCAAAACTCTTTCTGTTGTCTAAAAAAAAAAAAATAACCTCGAAATTCAAGACAATCGCTTCGCTGCGCTTCGCGATTGTCTTTAATTTCTAACCTATCACGTGACCTACAGGAGTAGGGCAGCTAGTATTGCTAGAAATTGATAGGTAAAATAAATATATAGGTATATTTCGAGGTTATTTTTTTTATTAGACAACAGAAAGAGTTTTGACAGAAACGAATCGCGGCAAAACCGACTCCACGTAGACTTGTCTGCCCTACGCTAGAGTGTAATTTAATCCCGCGTAGGCGCGGAGGGACGAGGCGGCCCACGAGCTGAGGAGCAGGTGGGTTTAAGCTTCGGCTTGCTGGCCGGCTACGCCGGCCAGCCTCAGCCGCGGCGGCGAGCGAAAGCCATCTGCGACGATAAGCTCGTGTGGGACCGCCGGAGACCCGCAGCGCCGGAGCCGTGACAGAAAACATGCCTATTCGATACGATCTTTCGACTAAATAATTATTAGTCTAGTTAAACATTAGTTTAAATTTGATAGGTAAAATAAATATATAGGTATATATTGTGATAGTTATGAATTTCAAACTTAATTTTCTTTGCTTCACTACATTATACCAAATGAATATTCGATGAAATAAATATTATACCACCTGAACATTTCATCAACTGAACATTCTATTTTACGATCATTAGCGCAAACGTTGTTATCGCAAATAAATATTCGATGAAAAGAAAATTATGTCAATCGATATTATACAAAGTGATTATTTTCTTAAACGTTGTTCGAACTAGTAAAATTATATCAAAAGTTGTTATACCAAACAAGGGTGAACCCTATTTGAGGTGGTGCAGCGCGCCATTGTCCCAAATCAACACGGCTTCTGTAAAAAGCGTGGTGTGGATAGTAATTTGCTAAGTTTTACTGAAGTTATTTTATCAGCAATGGATGATAATGCACAAGTAGATGCAATATATGCAGATTTTGCAAAAGCGTTTGATAAAATTTGTCACGACACACTACTTCTTAAGCTCTGGCAACTCGGAATTCATGGTGATCTGCTTCGATGGATTCGTTCATACATAGAAAATCGTAGTCAGGCTGTTGTATTGTGTGGTTACTGTTCTGCGTATAAAAACATACCGTCTGGAGTTCCGCAAGGATCCCATTTGGGACCTTTACTCTTTATTATTTATGTCAATGATCTGACCAAGTCTATTAATAACTCAAACGTATTACTATATTCGGATGATACAAAATTATTCAGAGTAATAAAAGAACCAGATGATGCTAAGTCACTGCAACGCGATCTGAATAATTTTGTTGACTTCTGTAATAGTAATAGCTTATTTCTAAATTTAGATAAATGTTTTTCAATCTCCTTCACAAGAAAAAAAAAAGCAATTAACTATGCTTACAAAATATGCGGAAAGGATCTTAAACGCGTAACTGAGATTAGGGACCTAGGCGTCACAATGGATTCAAAACTCTCGTTTATTCCTCACATAGATAAGATAGTTAATAAATTATACAAGCTTATGGGATTTATATTACGTGTAGATTCAAAACCGCATCAACCTATAAAATTTTATTTAAAAGTTTTGAGCGAAGTAGACTGGAATTTGCTAGCTCTGTTTGGAATCCATATCAGCAGGTTCATCGAGATTAAAATTGAGAGGTTACAAAGAAAATTTGTCAAGTCTTTGGACTACAAAACCGGTCACCTTCACACAGATTATGAATCATCCCTTCTATTTCATAAAATAGACTCCTTGATGCAACGTCGCAGGCTCATTGATATGACATGCTTATATAAAATACTCCATAACATGGTTGACGCCCCTTTTCTGTTGGAACAAATTCACTTTCGTGTTCCTCGTAAGCAAGAAAGAAATAGTCGGAAGAAGTCACTATTTACCATTAAGCCTAGTAAGACTTGCTATGGTAGTAATAGTTTTATAAAGAGAGCTTGTACTGTATATAATGATATATTCATTAATGTAGACATATTTGATCGGTCGTTAATAAAATTTAGAAGCCACATCACTGAACTTGCACACACTGCTGCGCAGAAATAATGAAATGGTTAAATAATTATTTTTTTTATTTTAGCCTATATTGTCCCACTACTGAGCAAAGGCTTCCCCCAAACCGAGAGATCGATCGCCGCATCGATAATGCCTGGAAGAGCTACTGGTCCATGAAGGCGTTCATGAAGGAAGACCTACCAATCACGCTGAAGCGCAAACTCGTCGACATGTGTATCCTGCCCGTCCTAACCTACGGTGCACAGACTTGGTCATTGACTGAGCTTCAAAAATCCAGGCTCAAGATTTGTCAGAGGGCAATGGAACGTAGTATCCTCGGCTACAAACGAGTCGACCGAATTCGCAACACCATACTGCGTTCCATGACTAGAATTGCTGACGTAGGGAGCAAAACAGCTATGCTCAAGTGGGACTGGGCGGGCCACGTTGACCGAATGCAACCCGAGAAATGGGCACACTCCATCACGCCTTGGGTGCCTGAGAACGGGAGGCGTGGGCGGGGACGACCGCGGAAACGTTGGCGAGACGATCTCGATGCCTTTGTGGGAGACTGGTGGGAAAGCGCCAAAGATAAATAATTTAACCATTTTATTTTTATTTCATTTTACTGATTTTATTTATTTTATTTTTTACTGTTTTTATAATTTTAATGATTGAATTATTGTGTCACCAATTGAACTATTATGTTAATTATTTATTTATTGATAGAATATTGTATTTTTTCAATTTATAATATAGTGTTTTTTTAATAATAAATTAATTGAATATTTTACATTTATTTATTGAATTAATTTTATTTAATTATTGAGTAATCTTTAACAAGAGGGCTCTCGCAGGAGCGGATGCACAAAGGTGGGGCGGGAGTTGATCTTGCACCCTGTGGATAGCTGTAGCTATTGGCGGCTCGCTAAGGCCGTGCAGACCAACTTTTGCTCTCCCTCGCTGCCCCCGTTGAAACATTCAGATGGCTCGTTGGCTTATCAGCCGCTTGAGAAGGCGAACTTGTTGGCTGAACTTTTAGCGGCGAATTCGCGCGTCGACGATTGTGGCGCCGCTCCACCTATTATAGCACATTGTGGGGGCCACCATGCCTGATATTCGTATCAGGTAGCGTGACGTACGTGCCGTGCTGCGGTCGCTCGACGTGCGGAAGGCTAGCGGGCCGGATGGTGTTCCGGCGATTGTGCTGCTCAGATGCGCGGCTGAGTTGTCTCCTGTATTGACACGATTGTTTATGGAGTCTTACGATACCGGTATTGTGCCGGTGTCTTGGAAGGAGGCGAACATACAACCCATCCCCAAAAAAGGGGATCGCTCGGATCCGGCCAACTATCGACCCATCGCTGTAACTTCTGTGTTGTGCAAGGTGATTGAGCGGATTATTAATTCCCAGCTCATTCACTACCTAGAGGATCACTCGCTGCTCCATGATCGTCAGTATGGGTTCAGACCAAAGCGATCAACGGGTGATTTTCTAGAGTACGTTTCTCACGCGTGGGGTGAAGCGATGGACAAGCATGGCGAATCCCTGGCAGTTAGCCTTGATATCGATAGAGTGTGGCATCGTTCCCTTGTTTCCAAGTTGCCGGCCTTCGGTGTGCCGCCCCGTTTATGCGCCTGGGTTGCAGACTTTCTAGAAGGGCGGAGGATTCGTGTCCTTTGTGAGGGTAGTTCCTCCGCGTTCTACAAAGTCAATGCCGGAGTGCAGCAGGGTTCTGTGCTCTCACTTACTCTATTTCTTCTGCATATTAATGATATGTTGTCCTTGGGCAATATTCATTGTTATGCGGATGACAGTACGGTGCATGAGCGGTACTTGGGACATCCTGCGGCAAAGCAAGCCGATATCATGGTGAAAAGGCAAGAACTGGTTGCCAAAGTGAACCTAACTCTCGATCGTGTCTCTAAGTGGTGATCCAAAAACCTGGTCGAGTTTAATGCTAGCAAAACCCAGGTTTGTGCATTCTCGTCCAAGGTAACTCCCTTCCTAACTCCTCCCTCAACCTCAGCATTCTTGGCATGGACATCGGCCAGGAACTGAATCCAAAATGCTACATCGAGAGTGCTATTTTAACTGCCTCCCGGAAGTTGGGTATTCTCAATAAGGTGAGGCGGTTTTTCACTCCCGAGCAGCGCTGTTTGCTGTACAAAACTCAGGTGCGATCGAGTATGGAGTATTGTTCCAATCTATGGGACGGCTCCGCTAAATACCTCCTCGATGCACTTGATAGACTGCAAAGGCGAGCGGTACGCATTATTGGAGACGCTGAGGTTACAGCTTCCCTTGAGGACTTCCAGCTGCGTAGAGACATTGCCTCTCTCAGTGTCTTCTACCGGAACTACTACGGAGAGTGTTCTGAAGAACTTTTTGATCTTATCCCGCCCTCTCCTTTCCTCTCCCGGATTCACGTGCTGGTCTTAGGAACCACCATCATACTGTACAGACTATCAGTACTCGTACCAAAAAATTTGGCAAGTCGTTCCTCGAGACCATTCGGCTTTGGAATTCTTTGCCGGCGCATGTATTTCCCAGCTCCTACAGTCCCGGGTCTTTTAAGCGGGGCGTGAAACGGCATTTATGCAGGCCGTCATGAATGGGTGCGCTCGTTATCGTGCTTATTCCACGGTGGGGAGCGCTCTCATTACTTTGGACTGCATCGGCTGCTTACCATCAGGCAGGATGCAGTCACTATGACGAGCCATTATTAAAAAAAAAATATATTTTTACTGGTATGTCGACTGTTTTGTAATTCGTAATATTTGTTTTTTTTTTCTCAATAATAATTGCTTATTAATAATGTAATGGTATTGTAGTTGTTTTGTAAATGTTATTTTGCAAATCTCACTTTTTAGAGTTCTGTGTAAACACTGCGCATTAATAACTTCTTGATCCTGACAACGGGTCAAGCGTCTGAGTTCTATGATTTAACCGCAATCGAGATGGAGTCGGGAGATCTGCAGGGTAACAAAAGTATTTTGTTAATGTTTAATCACACAATGTATCTATATTAATATCGCAAAAATGTTTTCTACATACCTAATTTTTATGACCTTAATAACTTCTTGATCCTGAAAACGAGTCAAGCGTCTTGAGTTCTATGATTTAACCGCAATCGAGATGGAGTCGGGAGATCTGCAGGGTAACAAAAGCATTTTGTTAATGTTTAATCACACAATGTATCTATATTAATATCGGAAAAATGTTTTCTACATACCTAATTTTTATAACCTGCATACTATCCATTCTTCTGGCGGAGAAACCAATCTGTTTGGCCTGTGTTCGTTTTTCTCGGGATGCTTAATTTCACTTTAAATTCACTTTATTGGCATTGACAGTTCTGTTTATTGCTTGAGTCTGATGCTATCGACAACTTATTATAGCTGGTAATCTGAAATGATTTTATTTTTAAATACTTTTAATTGATTACTTTTGTATTGCAGTTTAGTAGGTTTCTTAGCTTATATCATTATTTAATTCTGTCATCATGCTTTTTCACTTGTCACAATGATTGTGACTAAGTCGCGCGAACACGTCCGTTCCCGGTCGCAACGCATTGCCTCTGTGAGGACAGGCGTTGCGGTTCGGGTTGGATTGGCGAGTTTGTATTGTATTATTGTTCCTTTTGTTATTATTATTATTTGTATTTTGCTTGCGGGTTCGGTGTTTTGGGGGAAATTTTGTTTGTTATAGTGAATGTCTGCTATTTTTATTTTTGTTTGGATGTGTGTTGTTCAAGTAATGTTAAATAATAATTTAGGGAACTATAGGTTTATTTTACAATCAATTTTAGTATATATTTATAAATCATGAATAACTGTTTGTTCCTAAATAAAAAAAAAAAAAGAGCAAACGGTTAATTTCGGCTTGCCGCAGGGAAGCATAAATGGTCCCACCCTTTTCCTGGTTTATGTTAATGGCCTCTGTAATATGAAACTCCACAACGGCAAATTGCTTGCATTCGCTAAAGACACACCTTTTTTTTCAGTGGCGATAGCTAGGAAGAAGTTTTCTACAATGCCCAGACTGGCTTTAGGAGAGTATGTGCATGGCTGCATGACAATGTCTTGACCCTAAATATATCGTAGACTAAATACATTGCATTCGCGCATAGATCCAATCAGCTTCCCCTACCATCCTTTTCAATCACCGCCCACTCTTGTCGTTTGGAATCCGTTATCTGTGACTGTCCGTCACTCCAAAAAACTGATACTATTAAATACCTTGGTATTGCCATCGACCAAACCCTTTCATTTAAACCGCATATCTATGTCCTTGTGTCTCGGCTGCGGAAACTATTTTTTATATTTAAAACCTTAAGACACGAAGCTGACCGCAAGACAATCAAAATGGTCTACCATGCTCTCTGCCAATCCGTAGTTGAGTATTGCATCACGTCTTGGGGTGGTGTACCTAAGACTTATCTCCTCCTCCTTGAGAGAGCTTAGAGAGCTGTACTAAAGGTGGGAGCTGGTCTTCCATATCGCTTCCCCACAACTTTGCTCTATAAGGACTGGGATGTGCTGACAATAAGACAAATTTTCATCTGCAAACTGCCATAAAAAAACACTCCCAATTGCCGTACGATCCCCATCTAATGGATGATAAACAAAAGAAAGCTAATGTCTGTCCTACACCATTATTTCATACAAGCCATTCTAATCATTTCTTCTGCTTCTTTGGCTGCTACATATACAATAAAATAAATAGTTTGTTGAATATCTATCCCCTTCCAAAACTGAACTGCAAACGCACAATCACGAACTGGCTCAAGACGCTAATTTATAAAGAACGGTTTCTTATCCCAAAAGTGTAATTACTACAATAATCGGACCCCTTCTCTCTCTAAGGCTTTGTTGAAATATACTTGCGCTATGTATTAACACACACACGTACAGTCACGAGCGAAAATATGTAGACAATTGTAACTCTTTAAACAATGGAATAAGAGACAAAGTGTATGCATGTTGGTGCTCGTGACTGTACACTACGCATCCACACACTTTATACACTCACTCATTAACACATCCCTCACTCAGGGGCTTCATCATATCTTTTGTTTGTTTTATATAAATAAGTAGGTAATAATGAAATAGTTATAGTTTGCTCAGAGTCCGTGGAATGGGGCACTGGTGGCCTGTGGTCTACGGGTTTTTTCAAACCTATCACAAGCACCAGTCTCTCACAAGGGGTACTTATGGGTTCTATTTATTTATAATTTGCCATTATCTCTGTACAACGTAAACCTTGTGATGAGAAAATAAATTAAATTGAATTGAATTGAATTGAATTATTGATGACTTGCTAAAAAAGTCCAAAATTCCCTGATTCATTACCTTGCGTGTAGTTATGTTATCTAAATTGACGACCTCCGTGGTCGAATGGTTAGCGCGCCGGGTCTCGCGCCATCTCTGAGGTCCCGGGTTCGATTCCCGGTCGGGTCAATTTTAAGACCATTTTACTTTTTATTCAATTATTTAAATGTACTCGTAATATTTGATTGTTTGCGTTAATAATGATCAAATTAAATTAACTTGTACCGCCCCTTAATTTCATGTTAACCAATTTGTGTACAACGGGGTTGGCTATATTTGTATCACTACGACCATTGTAAAATTGCATAAGTAAGCTCTAAATGTAGCTAGCTGTTTGTTGCCTTAAGGATGGATTCGACCAAACTGGAATAAGGTCTTATACGTAGATTAAACGCCGAATTTGTATAGACTAATCTCGGAGTAAGTCTTATTCCAGTTTGGTCGAATCCAGCCTTAGACGCATAAAGCCTTATACGCCAAACACCACCTTTACGCAAAACACCTAACTTGGAAAGGACCGCTTACGCAGAACACCAACTTAGACTTACGCAAAATACCAACTAAGCATAACACCAACTTTTTTGTAACCGACTGGAAGAACCAACATTCCGTACTTTAATTTGCTAGTAGTAAATGAAACAATTATAATAAATGAAAAAATAAAAGCTGTTTTTCTGAATTGATTTCGGGTTTGGGTGTTTTTCTATGTTATCTAGTTTAACCATATTAACGAGTTTCAATAGAAGCTTATCTTGGCCTAGATAATTGGTGTGAGCGTAAACAATTATTTTTTTCAATATTTATTTTATCGCGTGACCTTGAACGAGTGATACAACCACAAAGACTAAAAAGTATGTATTAGTACATAATAGGCTTCGTCACCGAGATAATAAATAGCTATTATTATTTATCTGTTAACAACACTCTGTCACAACTGGACACCGTGTCGCATACCGGTGAAAGAACTACCACCCCTCTCTTCCCTTGGGGGTCGTAAAAGGCGACTAACGGACTAAAGACTGCACATACTACTAACAGCATAGAGCGGCGATGGGTTTACCACCTGTCAAGCTTAGCACATGTGTAGTCGCTATTTGGTTAAAGTGGACAATGGTAGAGTACCTTTAGTTACTTACGTGTTGCTTTTGCTGTTCTAATTGCCTAGTCTCTGACTAATAGTCTAAGATCCGAGTATAGAACGACCTTCACCGGGAAGGTTAATGGATGAAAAGTATTTTATATCAAATGTAATATGATAAATAATAATATCGCCAGTGGGTTGGCTGAAAAATTTCAGTCCAGTACCATTAATGATTAATTTAATATAAAAAAATATATTTTTTTACATTGCACTGGTTTGGTGTGTGTGTGTGTTTGTTATGAGCTTATCTTTACATAAACATAAATTTTATTTATTTAACCAGACGGTTGCAAATTACTAAACCCAATGTTATGACAGAAAAAAATTAGTCAACCTAACGTTTGCATATTCTATAGGCTTCATACTTTCGATTAGTACCTATGTAATTTATCTATTATCGAAACAAGTGCAATATTTAAAAAAATATATTTTTAAATATTTAATTAATCATATACTGGAATAAATTTTTCAGCCAACCAACTCGCAATATATTTTTTAACACATTAAATTTGATATAAAATACTTTTCATCCATTAACCGCTAGGTGAAGTTCGTTGTATACTCGGATCCTCTACTATATGGGGATAAATCGTGATTAATGTATGTTAACAACATACTAGTCTGTCAGTAGCCTGTGACTCTGCGTGTGTATGGAACTGATAAGTAAGGTGCTTAGTATTAATTAGTTCCATGAATGTCTCTAGTAGCACAATGTGATCGTCTAAGACAAGTATATTTTTATATTTTACTTGGTCAAATGCTGGCTTGCGTATACACCGGTGCTAATGACGACGCCGGGATATGAAAGGTACTCCTTCTCCCCGGTCCAGTTAGGAAAAGCTCGACGAGGAAGAGACCGCTTTTACTGCCTTTGTGGTGTGGTGTCAGCGGCCAGCGGTCTTAGAATCAGATGTCGTGAGATCGACTACCAGCGGGGATACCAATTTTATTTTACATTGTATTGATTGCATCTTCATCTTCATTATGTACTGCGCTACACCATTACTTTAGAATATAGTTAAGTATCCAAACTATCAAACATTTAGAGGCGTTACAGATACGATGTGTACTCGATATGTACTGCGCTACACCATTACTTTAGAATATAGTTAAGTATCCAAACTGTCAAACATCGTATCTGTAACGCCTTTAAATGTTTGATAGTTTGGATACTTAACTATATTCTAAAGTAATTGTGTAGCGCAGTACATATCGAGGAAATTCTGATAATGGGTGATGAGAGGAAGTTCTACCCGGTCAAGTCAATTTATTCTCACGTTTCGAACCTTTGCCGGGTCTGTGGTAACAGGGAGAGGTACTGTTATCACATGTATACATCACCATTAATAAAAAAGAACAAAATTAACGTGTTATAGTTTTATTTGGTTCAGATTATTTACAAGTTACATA
Organism: Scoparia ambigualis; assembly: GCA_963921215.1. NCBI lineage: Eukaryota > Metazoa > Arthropoda > Insecta > Lepidoptera > Crambidae > Scoparia > Scoparia ambigualis. The sequence continues at coordinate 20,826,866 of OY992508.1, read as the reverse complement.
TGTACAGAAAAAGCTGCTTGTCATAAAGTCATACTGAAAATGTCCTAAAACATAAGTGTCATTCATTAGATAATGTTACCTAATCGCCAAACACGAATTCAATACAAAGAAAAATATTGAAGTAGTATAATTTAGCGGTACATAACTTCTTCGTAGATCCCCTTTAAACCATTAAAATATGCTAACACGGTAGGAGCAAGGGACAGTTTATTCTTCAGGAACTCTGCAGCTCTTCCAGAATGATTTACTTTTATGTCATGCACAATTTTGTAAACAAATGTGCCGTTATATGTTCGACTATAAACCGTCGGCTTGAAGGGAGATCCACATAGTCTATTTAGAAAATTCATGTGTAGTAGGCAATGCTGAAATTCTACTAATGGATGAATTAACTTATGATTGAAAATCTCAACTGTTTCAGAATCTGAAAGTGTAAAATATTCAGTCATTATCGCTTTAGCTACTTCGCTATCGTTATTTGTGACCAATTCCATATTAGTCGTAGGATCAAAAGTAGGTGTTGAAACTTTTGGAGCTAACTCAACTTTATCTTCTTCATTGTTATTCTGAGCTTCGTCGGCTACAACACCCAACATGACGTGGGAAAGAAGCACGCCGCATACTTCAACCGTAGTATCTTCTGGTTTCTGCAGCGAGAAATAGACCAAAGCTATTACCAAAAGTCTGGTATCTTCCGGCAACGAGGTAAGACTGCTGAAATTAGATGATTGCATCGATTTCTCGAGGAAATGTTCAAATAATCGCATAGTTTTTATCTGTGTCCACCCATTTTCGAATGGGCTTATAACAGCTTTATAAGGCGGTTTCTGGATTGCATCAGTTACATCAATGATAAGCGCCTCGCTGGTGTCTCCTTTTAATATCTCGAATTTAATATTTTTCCTTTGAAAGTTAGTTAAAAGATTAAATGCATATTTAATAATGGCGAGTGAAAGCATCATAGAATCTTCTGCATCAGGGTCTTCGACGCTCAAAGAACCTCGTATTGTATTCCAGTAATATAAATTGACATATTGGCTAGGTATGTAGCCAGCAACTACTCCTTTTCTAAACCATAATGGATCGCTATTCTTGATATTAACGTGGCTGGCATTTATTAAATACTGAACAGGCAGATCGGGAGTCACCACCTTGCATATGTGTTCCATTATTATATTTTTCTCCCTTTCAAAGTTAACAAATTCATCATAATCCATATGATTCCTTATGAAAGATAAAATCTTTTTAACTGTTTTCCGTGAAAGCCATTGTAAAAGACACATGTTTAGTACATAACCATCACTCTCAAATATGTTCATGGCTCTAAAAACATTCTGAAAGAGATATTCTTCAAAAATTGATTCGTCTCTTAAAACAATAAAAATAGCTAACTTTTCTTTATTAAGATTATATTTCGTCATAAATTCTTGGTGCCAAAACATTCTACACTGTATAGCACCGAATCTGTCATTACACCCCACACTGTCTTGTAAAAACTTATGATCGTATGGTATATAAGTAACATCGTAAAAACAATATTTGAAATCAAAGCTTATAATTGGACAATTAAGGTTTTGAGCAAAAGCAATACATTGTTCTTTCGCTTCAAATTCACAAAGAACATAATCGAAATTCATATCATCTAGAACTTGTTTGTAAATCTCCTTCATAAATACAGGCAATACGATATCTACCTCCTTAGCAAGCAGTTGGTTTAAATCGTAGTCTTTGGGAACTTTAATTCTCTTGTTGTAATGAGTACCTGTATATCCTTTAAAAAGAAAATAGCATTTTACATTAGCTTTTTTGAACGAAGAGAGTCTCATTTTCAGATAGTCGGCGAACTTATCACTTTCACATCCGAAAACAAATGGCAATTTGCTCATATTATACAAAGGAAAAAGAAACTATTCCCGTCAATAATTACAGAGCAGTCTTTTAATTCATATGGGCTCAGTTCTGTCACTTCAATATTCTTGCAAAATTTTTTAATCCTCATAAAGCTCTTCATAATGTTCTACTGAAATGAAAATTATACAGGTTTATGAATAAATAAAACATAAAAGCATAATTCACAATCCCTATTATAGAAGATCAAAGGAACATATTTGAATCTTAATTATATAAAAACGACTGTGGCTTTTACAGATCACAGTACTTTTTTAACAAACAACAATGTGTCAGAACGTCCCCTCCAGCATCCACCATCATCGCTTCGACCAACAGTTTTGAAAGGTATGTCATTCGAAACATCTTTGTAAGGTAATAACTTATTAAGATTCAATTTTTTTTAAACCAATGAGCAAATTTTATTAAAACTTTGAAGCTAACTTATAGAGATTTAAATATAGTCTACAGAAAAATTTTAAATAAACGTTTATTTAGCGGAGTTATTTCGATTTTAAACTATCTATAGTGAACTTTAATTCGCAATAACACATTAATAACAAATAATAATACAAGTTTTTTTTAAATGTTTTCTACCAACTATTTAGATTTCTGTTGGTATTTTACTTTAGGATGCAAAGTTTTATTAAAGGTGGCTAATTGGTTTTTAAAATTTGAACTTAGAAGTTTGTATGGATAACCGAAATGCGTAAACCCTCTTAATATGGTGGTAAAACCCTGCTACTACCCTAACCTTGCTCACATGAATCCCAACATATACATATGACGCACTTATGAACAGTATTAATGACTACAAATATTGTAGTTGGTACTTCATACACAATAAAAGTTTTAGACCACAACGAACAATTAGCCACTATTGAGCACCATCACGTTTCTACCAAATATAATAGTATACTTTGAAGACCAATCAGTTAAAATGGTACAAAACAAAAATGGTGGAAAAATTTAAACTTATTTTTTTTTCTCTTGCGACAGCATTTACTGATAATGCAGATAGTGTCCATACTAACGTTTTTAGTTTTGATCGGAAGGAAATTAATAAAAGACTCTCTCAAAGATGTTTTCAAAGAAATAAATATAAAAATGTATTAAAATACTTACATTATTACTGAAGTGAAAATGAAAAAAAAATTTTTTTTTAGGTGCAAGAAGTGTTGTTTGGTAAACAAAACTATAATTGTTAGTGTTTCTTACGGAACTGCAGTATTTGTTACTTCAGACATGAATATATATCATACAGGGCATGGCGTCGAATATGTGGGAATTTTTACTTAGCGTTGATGAGTGTTGCCATATTAGTATTATCATCCGGATTTGTTAATATGTATTTACACCACAAACATACTAATAGTAATTGAAAGCATAAAAATTACGTTATTTTCAATTGTTAAGTACATGTTATGTAAGTGTATATTTTTATATTTAATCATTCAAACCGTGTCGCGTAGCTTTGAAAGAATACTACCACCCCCTCTCTTCCCTTGGGCGTCGTAAAAAGCGACTAACGGACTATAGACTGCACATACATTCAACAGCTTAGAGCGGCGATATGGGCACACCACCTGTCGCGCTGAACACATATGCAGTAGCTATTTGGTGAAAATTGAACTATGGCAGAGGACTAGTTTTGTGGTCCTCATTGCCTAGTCCTCTGACTAACCCTTCGGGGATAATAGTCATGACTATAATTTATGTATTTAATTATTTAATCACCTCTTTGAGTGAGTCCGTTATTAATTTCACTAAAATAATAATAATAATTGTCCTTTAAAATAATTAGACTTAAGTATGTATTTGTATAATATCTAAATAGTTTTGTTTGACTGTTTGGAAGAGCGGGTCCCATGAAACAGTAATTTTAGAATGCTATCTAGGAATGTTCCCATCACTGTGCATGGTTTACTTACATTGTGGACTGTAATAAACGACTTTTGATTTGGAAGCAATGTGATGATACTCAAAAGTGGCTGACTATATCCGTAATGGTCTGAAAGTTTCATTGTGTATCAAGTACCAACTACATAATTTGTTGACATCATCATCCGTTCATAAATGCGTCATATGCTGGGATTCAAATGAGCAATTGCACATAGTATGGGGATTGGGTTACAACTTTTTATTGGGTAGGTCTCTCCTTCATCTCTAACTTTTAGTGTATATGCAGGAGAAAAACAGGGGTACCTATCGCAACTAGTGGCCTTGTGCGCGAGCTAAGAGTTAAAGAGAGGTACATACATTTCGTACGCTTCTTACAGTGGTTACACGTTTCTAACATCTTATCTCCTCCGTACCTCCTGGTGTCAAAGGTGAGTTGCAGCACAGAATAACTAATAGTACGTTGCAGTTTTGTCATAGAAATTCTCGTTTTCGTGTAAGAAGCATTATTGTCATTCGGTAGAATTTATAAACCTCGACCATCGATTGCGTGTATCCCATCTTCTTTTTATTGTGTACAAAAATCTTTTAATTAACCTAAACAAAACTGGTAACACTATGTACCGTTATTATCGATAACGGCTTACGATTAAATATTTTTGTATTGATTATATTGATAAAAACTCTCTAATTTCATGATAAAAAAGAAACTTGCTGCTTTAGATATAAAAAAACAAATAAATGTACAAAACTGTTCTTATTGAAAAAAGATACATTTTCAGTTTATTTTTCTTTTTTCATTGAAATTGGTTAAAGTTTAATTAGTCATTTTCAAGAGTCTCGTAAAAGATAAAAATATAATAACCAACTGTTTACAGAAATATCACTGTAGTATGTAAACTTATGATTTTTGTATGTGTTTAAACACAATATATTCACTGCCACAGACCACGTTTTATCAAATGATAAATATGCTCAGTGTAGACACAGGTGTCACATGTTAGTTAGCTCTTACTGGAAAAAGTACAAAAGGCTTTTCTCAGATACCTTTACAAGCGTACCAATGGATACTATCCGTATATGTACCCGACCAAATTTATTTTGGGCTGCTTAGGTTACAATTCGTTGGAGGTAAGGAGGAACAAGGATCAGATGACAACCATGTGCAAAATACTACGTGGCAATATTTATGCACCAGGTCTGAATAATCAGTTGTGCCAACTATTTACGCCTGACTACTATCGGCGGAATAGAAAGCACAAACTATTTGCTGTGCCCCCGACCCGCACCGCTGCGCGTCGCTATTCGCCAATCCCACGCACACTTGCCGCGCTTAACGATCTTCTTGAGGCCAACCCTACCTGTGATGTGTTTGCGGACGGATGGGTGGAAATACTGTCTGAGTGCCTGTTATTCTGTGAGAGGGATGCATGAATCCGTACATGATTAAATCAATCAATCATAATTTAATTGATCATTTCGTAATAGTAACGTCTAATTTTAATTTAATGTTTTAATTTTAATAGTATTTATTATTCTTTGTAATTCATATAGATTAATTAATGTAATTGGTAATATAACCGTGTTAATTAATTAAATTAAATAAATTAATAAATTAAATAAATAAATGTAGTGAGCCCATCGCCACTCTATGATGTTGGATGTATAGTAGTCTTAGTCTTTAGTCTTTGGTCTGTTAGTCGCCTTCTACTACACCCAAGGAAAGAGATGAAGCGGTTGTAGGTATTCCTACCAGCACAGCATAATATTTATATTAACATTGCTTAAAAAATAATTTTCCAAATCGGTGTATAAATGACGGAGTTCTGACGTAAGAAACGTATAAAAAATACAACCGAATTGAGAACCTCCTCCTTTTTGTGGGAGTCGGTTAAAAATATATTGAAATGATTAAAATTAAATATCTTCAGTAAATAGCTAAACTATTTTACTTAATGACTTGACTTAAACATTAAAATCATAATAAAAAATAATAATAATTTTGATCGCCTCTGTAGTCTAGTGGCTAAGCTTCCAGTTTTTGACCCAGAGGTTCGGGTTCGATTCCCAGCGGAGGGTACATCTTTGTGTACTTGGTTTGATTGGTAGGCCTTGTTAACTACACCTGGCTAGCAACCACCATCTTTTCTAAAGTCTAGCGCTATAAAAACAATGTTAATAGCATTGTTGAGTTCCGACAGTTCAGAGATAAGAGAGCCAGTTCCTCAGTGGTTGAGGGTTATGAGTGAAGCGCGCTTCAACTTTCGGTCTTATTGTCTCTTACTTGGTAAATTATTTTAGCACCTTCCTTCTGAATGCTGACAATGAGTCGCCAAAGATGTCAATATCATCACTTTTACTGTTTAGGAAGTTGTATTCCTCGCATATCGTTACTGAAGGGGAACTCGAAAGGGAGGGAAATATCCTTCTCGTTATTTTATTTAGAAATTAAATTGGCTTCCGAAGAATCTTGGATGGAACAGATGCGTTTGACAACATCACAACAGCTGACCTGATTATTGAAAACTTTATAAAGGAATAGCATTTTCTCCAATCATTTAGCGAATTAAGTTCAAAGAATTCTAAACGTTGTTGGTCATAGCTGCACCGGTGAGTAGTGCCCTACGAAGAAAGTGCTAGATGTCGTCTAAGGAACTTCGAACCAATGCTTTGGTATAGTACATTTTTTGTATAAACATTATCTTTATCATCAGACAAGGTCCTAGTGTAACTCTTTATAAGTCCTAGCATTCGGGCGGCCCTCCCGACCAATTGTGATCATCATGTGAATCAAAGTGAAGCTCCCGGTCCATAACTACTCCAAGATCCTTCAAGGTTATTCCATCGATCGTATAACTTGATGTCAGTGGTCGTTTTTTCCTGAAAACTCATGTGAAAACATTTGCCAATATTAAGCTCCATAAAATTTTCATTGCACCATTGATTGACTCTGTATAAGTCCTCCTGAATTTGACATATTATCAACAGATGATCCAACAGTTTTATCACACTTCACAGTAATACTATAAAGGCGAAAGTTTGTGAGTGTGTATGTTTGTTACTCTTTCACGTATAAACTGCTGAATGGATTTGGATGAAATTCGGCATACAGATAGTTTATAACCTGGATTAACACATAGGATACTTTTTATCCCGATATTCCAATGGGAACGGGAACCACGCGGGTAAAACCGTGAGCGGCCGCTAGTAAATTTATAAATCGTTTGCAGTTAAATAGAACTTACAGTTTTTAACTGTGGAGCCGATGTCATTAATAAAGAGAGTAAAGAGGATAGGTCAAAAGTGCGACCCCTGAGGTACCTACATGAGACAATGTTATACGTATAATTGGTAAAAAATTAACGTCTGCGATGGGCAAGTGCCTTAAATATTTAGACAGCAATTGCTTTCGCTGTTGAATCGTATTACGTTGATCAGTTATAAAACACAGCACCGTCAACAACGAAAAACAAAATTTTAACCGCCTTTGTAGTCTAGTGGCTTTGCCACGGACTTAGAACCAGAAGGTCGTGGGCTCAATTCTCAGCACGGTATATATTTTAAAATTCTCATTTTAAAATAGTACTGTGCATAAATATATTTTTTCTACGGGTTTCTACGGGTAAGCGCTTGGCCTTCATCTCACCTGATGGTAAGTGACGATAAAGCCGAAGGTGAAAGCGCGCTTCACCTGGAATCCTCAACCACTAAGGAACTGGCTATCTTATCTCAAACTGTCGGAACACAACAATGCTATAAACATCGTTGTTATAGCGACAGACTTAGATAAGATGGTGGTAGCTAGCCTGGCGGACTCAACAGCCTTACCACCAACCAAACCAAACACAAAAAGGAACCCCACGCTGGGAATCGAACCCGGGTCCTCTGGGTCTGAAACCGGTGGCTTAGCCACTAGACTACGGAGGCGGTTTTCCCTACTTTATCAGAAATAAGGTATTCGCCAAGGCAACCATTCGCGCTAGTGTCAGCGGCCGGCCATACGCGGCTGTCACGCACACTTCAAATTCAATACAAAAACCGGGCGAATTTTGAAAAGCGTTTGTACCGCGTTGCTCCGTCTATACACGTATATAGTCAAAGGATTTAGGTATAAATAAACAGGGTTAATTTAGACCCCTCCCCCCCCCCCCCCTCCCGCCAAAAGTAAATATGGGGTAAAAAAGTAATAATAAAATATTTGACGTAAGTAAAAAAATAATTAATGTTTTCTATTTTTAAATACAATTTTTGTCTGCTTTTTAAATCCAATATTTCTAGGTGTGTGCGCTCACCCTCGCGGATAAAGCAACGCGACACGGCAGGCGCCGTCGTCATGGTGCAAGGGGTGAATAATAACGGTCACGCGCATATTATTATGGGCTTTGATAACGAGGCAGCCGCGCGCTAGATGACAATGACTTTAATTTTCGGAGTTGAGACAAAATGTAAAAAAATGCTGCTGCTATAGGATCATGTGAAAAATTTGGCGGGGCGTCCAAAATTAACCTTTTATAGGTTCTATGAATCTTTTTATTTTCAATTTATTAAAGCTTACTAGCACCATCTACGCAAACGTAATTTGTAAAACAAAGCCTTCGAAGCGTAAGGACGTTATCACGTATTCCTTTCCCTAATCAGAACGTCTTCACGAATGAAATAGTAGGTATATTACGAAAATTTACATAATTTCCTGTGTTCCTTAACATCACATTATTTTACAATAAAGTAGCCCCGCTAAGGGCGTGCAGTCGCGATAGAGCAGCCCTCATTGAGTTGTTTGATTATTTTTCTTATTTGTAATTTTCAAATTAGTTTCTCTAAACTTCCATCATACGGGCTTCCTGAGAAATTGTGTTCATGGGTTGCCAGCTTTCTTACTGGGCGTAGCATCAGAGTCGCAGTCGACGGTTCGTGCTCCGACATGAAGCCCGTGAATGCTGGAGTCCCGCAGGGGTGTGTGTTGTCCCCTACTTTGTTTCTTCTGCATATCAATGACATGCTGCATAACAACAGCATTCATTGCTATGCGGATGACAGTACTGGGGATACGCTCTACACCGGGCGAGCTAATATTTCTCTGGAAAGCGTCATCGAGAGCCGGAATAAACTTGTGACTGACACCGAGAACATGTTAAGTCATGTCTCGGATTGGGGCCGACATAACCTAGTCCGCTTTAACCCCTCCAAAACACAAGTTTGCGCATTTACCGCGAAAAAACATCCCTTCGTCGTACCTCTGAACTTTGAGGGAGCTCCCCTTGATACCAATCCGATTATTGGAATCCTTGGCGTCGATATTTCGAGTGACGTTCAGTTTCGTGGTCATTTGGAAGGTAAAGCTAAATTAGCTTCGAAAAAGCTGGGTGTGCTTAATAGAGCGGGTCAGTATTTCACGCCGGCCCACCGTTTACAACTGTATAAAGCACAGGTCAGGCCGCATATGGAATACTGCTCCCATCTCTGGGCTGGAGCACCCCAATACCAACTCCTTCCATTTGACCGCATTCAACGCAGACCTGCTCGAATTGTCGGCGACATGGTTATTTCAGGTCGGCTCGATCCACTGGCTCTTCGGAGAGACGTTGCGTCTCTCTGTATATTGTACCGTATATATCATGGGGAGTGTTCTGAGGAATTGTTCGGCTTGATCCCTGCCGCTAATTTCCTTCACCGCACTACACGCAATCGACTGTCATTCCATCCACATCACCTTGATGGATGGCGGTCTACTACTGTGCGTTTTTCAAGAAATTTCTTGCCTCGAACTACAGTTTTGTGGAACCAGCTCTCGGCGGCGGTATTTCCGGACCGTTACGACTTAGGGATCTTCAAGAAACGAGCCTATTCCTTCCTTAAAGGCCGGCAACGCGCCTGCGATTCCTCTGGTTTTGCGGGTGTCCATGGGCGGCGGTGATTACTTTCCATCAGGTGACCCGCTTGCTCGTTTGCCTCCTTCTGCAATAAAAATAAAAAAGTAGTAAAATTTTATTACGATTGCATGCTTCCAGAGTTATTTTATTATATTATCATATTATATACCTACCAAGTTGGATTATTAAATAAATATTATAGTGAGTACTTCCTTATAATTAGTTTGATATGTAGGTAATTATACTATCATATTATATTTTTTATTTTATTATATTTTTTTATGTCGACCCACGGCATTCTCACTGCATGCAAATACGACATCCGCCTTAGATCATTAGATCAATGGAAGAGAGGAAAGCAAGGGTGCATAGCGCGTCGAAAGATTTGAAACCGAATGTAACAGATGAATAGTTCGGTTCGCCTAAAATTGTTTGTCCTAATATGGTTTGGCCAAACCGTTTTGGCCTAAACTTAAAACGTATAATTATTGTTTCGCCTAAAAATTGTTTTGCCACCATTATAGTTTGGCCTAAGAATTGAAAGGCCTAATTTTAGAATGTCTAATGCAAAATAGCCTAAACTATATTGGCATAACTTTATATCGGCATAACTTTATTTTGGCAATTATTTTAACGATTATTTCACAAAATTTATAAAAGCTCTAATTTTAGCATATCTAAAATTAAATGTGCCAATAATGTATTGGAATAAAAGCATAGAATTTTATTGAGAAAATAAATTGACAGAAGCGAATCGCTGCAAACCCGACTCCACGTAGTCTTGTCTGCCCTACCCTAGAGTGCAATATAAGCCCGCGTAGGCGCAGAGGGGCGAGGCGGGTGGGACCGCCGGAGCCCCGCAGCGCCGAAGCCGTGACGGAAACTATGCATGCTGCATGCCTGCATGCATGCTGCATGCCTGCATGCATGCTGCATGCCTGCTTGCATGCTGCATGCCTGCTTGCATGCTGCATGCCTGCTTGCACGCTTACATGCTGCATGCCTGCACGCATACTGCATGCGTGCTTGCATGCTTACATGCTGCATGCCTGCTCGCATGCTGCATATCTGCATGCATGCTGCACGCATGCTGTGTTTCTGCTTGCATGCTGCATGTCTGCATGCATGCTGCATGTTATGCTGCATGTTTTGCATTTTTAATTTTGTGCGAATTAATATTTAGGAATTGTAAACTTTAGGGATTACGAATTGTTCTGCCAAATGACGCATTTGGTAAATGACAATGTGGCGATAAAAAGTTAGGCGAAGTGAAATTAGGACAAACATGATTCTGAAGAGTGAAATTAGGCGAAAAAAATTTAGGCATTTCGTTTGGGTGCCATTGCAAATTAGGCGTACAAAAAATTAGGCGATCCTATAGAGACCCGAATAGAAGGTTCGTAAGGAACAGGCTGCCATAAGTTTTAATCTAAGGAGATCCTAAGTTTTCTAGGAATCAGAATTATTGACATAATCGTAATGGTAAATATCTATTCTGATTTATACTCATGGACAGGATCATATATTTGACTCCACTTTGATACAAAATAAAGTTGCTTAGAAACGTTATCAGTACAATATATTATTTTTGTCTACCAGCACACGTATTCCCTCCTACCTATGACATAAGGTCCTTCAAACGAGGCGTGAAGAGGCACTTTGTGGGCCGGCAGAGTGAGGGTGACTGATGCTACGCTGCACCAGGTTGTCCTCGCGCCTGGACTTCACCTCCACTTAACATCAGATGGAGTAGGGTTATTTCCCTGGATTTGTGTAAAAAAACACAGTTACTAAAATATTGTTAAGCGTTATACTTAATAAAATGTTTGAAATTGTTTTTTTTTTTATAAATCCCAAATATATAATTTATATTTTATGTCCTTGTCAAACGGGACAAGCTTCAGTTGTTAGTAGACGGGTTCGACCAGTGCAGGGATGAGTATGAGCAGGCCCTTGTGCGTATCTCTGAGTTGGAAAGGCAGTTACATGAGGCTAATTGTAGTATAAGTACTCTAGAATGTGACAAATTACAAGTAACTGCCATACAGAACCAAAGTATGTTCGATGAGTTAGTTAGCTGTGAAATTGTTCGCAAAATGACCGTTTGCTCATTGAAATTCTGTCGAAACTACAAAAGAAATTTTTTTTCGAAAAGGAAAGTTACGTTTCATCTGTAAGTATCAATAAATTTTAATGAAAATTTTAAGTTTAACATTAATAACGGCCATGTATGCGTAGTGTTGCTGGTATCAAAATGTAGAATTCCCATTATTGGTGACAGAATATAAAAGGAGGTCTAAATATAATAAGTATGATAAAAAAATACTCAGTCTTGTAAGTTAGTATTTATACATGGTCTTGTTGTAAATGAAGTAAATACATTAAATATAATTCTTATTGGAACGCTTTCAAAGTTTTTCTTTTTTTAAAACTGATGTCTGATTTTTAAGACCATTTTTTTTTTTTTATTTATAAAAGAGGGAGGCAAACGAGCAGGCGGGTCACCTAATGGAGAGTAATCACCGCCGCCCATGGACACCCGCAAAACCAGGGGAATCGCAGACGCGTTGCCGGCCTTTAAGGGAGGAATAGGTTTAAGGAAGGAATAGGAATTGGGAGGAGGGGGGGGGGGGGGGGCCTCCGGTACCCTCACCGGTCGGACGAAACACAACAGCACCAAGTGCCATTATTTCACGCCGAATATTCGTGAGAGGGTGGTATTACGCCGGGCGAGCCGGCCCAATGCGTGCTGCAACGCAGCGTGGCTCTACCACTCAGTCAGTGTCACTCATTTAGCACCACCCAGGGATCACGTGTAAGTTCTCAAGGGTAAACTACGGACGCGAGCAACTTTGACCCCCAAAATAAATGTCACGGTTCCTATTCTATGCCGAATGTTTGTAAACATATTACTGTCATTTGTGCAAACGTCTAGTTTCACTAGGATTTTTACACAATAGTTAACTTTTTCCTTGTGAATGTCTCTCAAGAAAAAGTAAAATCCTACTGCAACTAGGTATAACAGTAATCTGTTTACAAACATTCGTCATCGAATTTGGCTGGATTATAGGTTCCGTTCTAAAACAAGAAAAAATATAATACCTACTGTAATATTTTATAATACTATTATTATAAATTGTTATTGTGGTATGGTATCGTATCGATATTCAAAACGAATGAAAAAATTATTATGTTTGAAATGGAATGTACGTAAGTATTTATGTAAGAAGTGTGTGTTTAAGTATATGTATGTAGGGGATGGTAGTATGTATGCTTCAGAGCTCGATGGCGCATCGGCTAGCACGTTCGGCTTGCGATCTTGCCCGCTAAGCAACTTGCGCAATGCCGGGTCACTGGATGGGTGACCAAATTTAAAACATCTCGAGCTCCTCCGTGCTTCGAAAGCCACGTTAAGCCGTTGGTCCCGTTTGTTGTCGTAAGATGACAGTTGTTAAAACCCACCATCACACATTGGGCCAGCGTGGTGGGTTATGGCCCAATATTCCCACGTGCTATCTCCACGTGGGAAGCCTGCGCCCAGCAGTGGGACGTTTATAGGCTGATGATGATGATGACGATGTTTGAGAAAGTGCATGGTTGTATGTTTGTGCCCCTAAAAGGTCAATATTTCTCGTCTCATGTAGGTAAACTATTGGACGCGGATATTGATGAGCAGTCATCACGTTATGTAACCTCTGCAACTGTTCGACCACGTAGCAAACATTTTAATTTTCAGATTTCCAACTGATCCGGTAGAAAGAAGTCGTTTTCGAAATATTTAACCATAAGGTTTCAACATAATAAGAAATTAGAGAACATGAAAAATGATGTAACATTCAAACGAAAGTTATTTAAGAAACAAATACAAAGAGAACGCCATTAATTGTTTTGATTTTAATTCAAAATATTTAAATTTTTAATTTAAAAAATCAATTTAGATTAAGTATTAAATGTAAATCATCCTGCCTGTTGCTTCTATTTCGTCCCTATTACAAAAATATCACACGCACGCAGGCTTCCCTTAGCGCATTATTTTATTGTACTCGCCCTCGCCTTCAATCATCCATTTTTTCTAAACACACCAGCTTCTTTTATGCGTTATACCTACATATACGATAGACATACCTAATTTAAAAAGTTATGTTATGCTTATGAATCATTTTAAAATTATATTGTGCATAAATATTATTTCCCTACTTTATCGGAAATTAGGCATTCGCTGGCAACCATTCGCGCTGATACGCGGCTGTCACGCACACTTCAAATTCAATACAAAAACCGGGCGGATTTTGAGAAGCGTTTGTACCGCGATGCTCCGTTTAGACATGTATATAGTCAAAGCACGTTGTGTGTACTCACGTAAATAACATTTCAGATTCCCAAACGATCAAAAATCCAAATTCACAACACACTTTTATAATCACACTTCAGATAAAACGCAATACATTACAGACGCTTATTATTTTGTTTACATTTTTATACAAAAATATCGAAAAATGCAAGCATGCATACATATACGTGTTAGCTAGCCATAACACTAAGTTGGACTTAATTAAGTATCGATAACATTGTGACTACCGCGTACTTCTCGATAGACATTAGATGCCATCGCTAATGCTTATTAAAGTAAAAAGGTGCATGTAAATTAGAATGAATATTTCCTTTCCTTTGTATTCTATTTTTTTGTTTGTATAGTTATGTAACAATTACTTTTATTGAATTATTACGTTGCTAATTTTTTTTTTGTTTTTGAAAACACAAAATAAATTAGATTTTATGTGAACTTTGAGTAGTGATCTAGAAAATAGCGTTTTAATTTATTTTTGAATGAAGTGAAGGACTTTATGTGTTTAATATTGCTAGGTAACTTGTTATATATTTGAACTCCCTCGCACATTATATTTTTCTTGCCATAGTTCGTTCGAGGTGATATTATATGTATGTCATTAGGTCTTCCTAGAGAACGTTTTTGGAATTGTGATTTTGTTTTAAATGTTAATTGAGTATGTATAGTTTTAGTTAGTATTTTACGCACTAGTATACATGTATTGTATTTATAAATTTGAGCTAACGACATAAGTCTGGTTTTTTTTTATAAACTTCTGATGTTGGAGTCAAATAGTCAAAGTGAAATAACAGCTTGACAATTTTATTTTGCGCCGTTTGGAGTTTTGTAAGATTAGTTTTAGCAGCACTACCATATACCTGTATTAGATAATCGAGATGAGGCTTCACCAGGGAGTTGTAAATGGTGTATCGAACGGTCCTATGGAAGCAGCGTATGTTTCCGCGAAGTACAGACATAAGAGCAGACATTTTTTACGAGTGTTTTCAATATGCGGTTTCCAGGATAGACGACTATCAGGAGTAAGTCCCAGATATTTTTCCACCTTCACTTGAGTCAAACGCTCGAAAAGGTTCAAAATCGAAGATCTGTTTGTTTTTGGCACAGAAAATAATATAGTTGGTTTTAGCTATATTTACTGTTAATAAATTAGACTGGAACCAGACAAACAGAGAATTTAGGTCATCTTGTGCATCTTTCATTATGGAAACAACATCTGCACCAAAGTAAAATAGGGACGTGTCGTCAGCATAAAGTGAAACTTCGCCATTTAGGCTTACTTCACCAATGCTGTTCACATAGACAAGAAATAGGAGTGGACCTAAAATAGATCCTTGAGGAACTCCATATGTGATTGATTTTGCTGAACTTTGGACCTCACCGATTCTAACAATTTGGTATCGGTTAGTAAGATATGACTGGAGCATATCAAGCACGATGCCCGTCACACCGACTGATCGCAATTTGTGCAAGAGAAATTCGTGACTTAATGTATCAAAGGCTTTCTTTAGATCAATGAAAACTCCTAGAGCTATTTGCTTATGATCAAGTTTCACTTTTACCTTAGTTGTAAGATCAATACACGCAGAAAGAGTGTTGGACTTAGGGCGAAAACCGTACTGCTTGTTAGATAGAAAGTCAATAGAATTCAAATACTTTTCAAGCTGATTATAAATTACTCGTTCAAAGATTTTCGAAATTATTGGTAGCACAGATACGGGCCTATAGTTACCGCAATCAGTCCTGCTGTTTGATTTAAAAATTGGACTAACTTTTGCTATTTTAAGTGAGTCTGGAAAGCAGCCTCTTTCTAAGCATTTGTTAATATTATTAGTAAGCTCGTCTAAGATTATAAAAGTTACGTTTTTTATAGTTCTACAGCTAATACCATCTAGACCACAACTTGTATTAGAATTTAGATTATCAATTATTTTATTAATTTCATTGGTTGTTACCGGAGAAAATCTAGAAAACTCATCTTCACGGTTATGTTTATGATTAATTTGAGTATCTGTTTTTTATGAAACGACGCGGGAATATTCTTAGCTAAAGTTGAGCCTATGCTAGAAAAAAACGAGTTGAAACATTCACATATCTCAGTTTGATCTTTGATTTGACCTGCGTCTGTCATAAGTTTATCGATAAGAGTGTTCGATTTAACTTTATTGTTGTTTAGGCTATTGATAAGTCTCCACATTTTAAGGGGCTTATTCACACAGCCTTTGAATAGTTTCTGATAGTAGTTCAATTTGCTGTTTTGTATGCATTTTTGCACTTTCTTCTTCTCAATAATATATTCTACTTTTATTGCTTCATCGTCTGTTGCTCTCATGTATTTGTATCCAATTTCATTTCGTCTGTTGATAGCTTTAATTAAGTCTTCAATTTAAATTTTGATAATAAAACAATGACTTTTGATGCTGATGTTGCAGCAGCATTTGAGAGGTTTTTTACTGACGTTCCAGTTTCAAAAACCTTGATTTCCTCCCCCACTGTAGCTGAATCTGTTTTGAAAAAGAATTTTAAAGATTGTGAAAGTAATTTCAGTTTTCAAAAAAATTGTGTTATAGATATATTAAAAACATTGAACACTCTCAATAAAAAGAAAACTGCTGATCTGTGGGGTAATTCCGTGGACGTCGCTAAATCAGTAATTATGACAATAGCTCCAGTTTTAGCTTGCATATTTAACGAATGCATTGACTGTGGTGTTTTTCCTGACCTAATGAAACATAGTAAAATAATTCCATTGTTTATTTTTCATTTCCAGGTAGCAATTCTGACCCCTCTAATTTTAGACCTATTTATGTGTTACCCACATTTAGTAAAATTTTTGAAAAGTTGATGCTAGACCAAATTTAAATTCATTTTCATAGAAATAAACTTTTACATTGTAAACAGTAAGGTTTTACTAGGGGTCGCTCAACAACTGACGCCGGTGTTGAGCTTTTAATCCAAATATTTGATACCTGGGAGGAATTACAGAATGCCCTAGGGGTATTTTGTGATTTATCCAAGGCTTTCGATTGTGTTTTACATGAAACTTTGGTCAGGAAGCTTAACCACTATGAAATTAGGGATGCTTCTTTGAGCCATCTAATCTTATACTTGAGTAACAGGATTCAGAAGGTCGACATTAACGGTAAAAGATCTCCGGGATCAGTGGTTACAATGGGAGTTTTGGGGTGGTTGGGATCTAAATCCTAGCGGTCCACCCCGGGCAACGACATCACGGACCAACATGGCCCGTGGTGACGGCTGAAGATCCCAGTGACGGTGGTAGGCTCCGCAAGGAGAAGCCTGGCTCGCGACCACCATCCTGCCGAAATCCGGCGCCAAGCAGTCCACTGCGTTCCGTCAGCGTGCGGGAGTGCCAGTGCCAACATCGATGGTCGACTAAGTAGCGCCTCGACTGAAAATCCTTCCCCCCAACACTCATCACAAAACATGACAAGGCAAAGCAAGAAGAAAGTGTGTAAACAACGGCTGCACTTCCTCCCATTAAAAGTGCACCTCGCGAACATCAGAGGATTGCACTCAAATCTCGATCCGGTCCATCACCACCTTGAGACTGAGAAGCCACACCTATTCTTCTTGACGGAGACGCAAATAGCAACCTCGTCGGACGTGGCGTACCTCAACTACCACTACTACAACTAACGTACTAAAACTAAAACAATAAAGTTTTCACAAAAACTTAAGTTCTGTGACTGGGCCACGCCTGGTATTTATAAAAGTAGAAATAAACTGTTTGAGCTATATAATCTAAGACAATATAACCATAATTTAAATTTTACAGAATATGTAAAAAAATACTCTAAATTGTTTAAGAAAGTGTGCATACTAGCAAAATCAAATTTTATTAAAGATAAAATTAAAAAGTCTAATAATTTAATAAAAGCCACTTGGGATATCATCAACCGTGAAACTGGTAAATTAAAACCACGGGACAACACTTTTACTCTAAAAGTTAATGACAACCTTGTCAATTCGGATGCACAAATTGCTAATATTTTTGATGATTTCTTCATAAATATACCTGTGGTAACAACCTCTAATTTAAATTCATCACCAGTGGCGGCACAATCTTTTCTCGAAGAACATGTACCCAAATGTAATTTTTCTTTTAATTTTCAATATATTAACTCTAATAATATTATTAAAAGTTTCAAATCACTAAAAATGAAAAACACAGGTGATTTGTGGGGCATGTCTATAAAGATAATTAAGAATATTATATATTCTATTGCACCCTATCTTGCTGACATATTTAATAACTGTATTGATAAGGGAATCTTTCCTGATCTTATGAAGTTTAGTAAGGTTATACCTTTATTTAAATCGGGAAATAAAGAAGACCCCAGTAACTATCGACCAATTTCAATACTACCAGCACTTAGTAAGATTTATGAAAAAATTATTCTCGAACAGTTAGTAGAATACTTTAACTTAAATAATCTTTTACATAGTAAGCAATTTGGTTTTACAAAGGGTCGTTCCACTACTGATGCAGGTGTTGCTCTAATAAAACATATATTTGATGCCTGGGAGGGGTCTCAGAACGCTCTTGGAGTTTTCTGCGACCTGTCCAAGGCTTTCGATTGCGTTGAGCACCGAACGCTGGCGATGAAGTTAAATTATTATGGTCTCAAAGGTTTTGCGCTTAAATTGATACAGTCTTATCTTAGTTCTAGAACACAAACTGTCGATGTTAATGGAACTAAGTCATCCGGTTCTCATGTAAAAATGGGAGTTCTACAAGGGTCAATTCTTGGTCCTTTCTTATTTTTGATATATATCAATGACTTGCCATTCTTTGTAGAAAACTTCTGTGATATTGTATTGTTTGCAGATGATACTTCACTCATTTTTAATGTGACTAGGAATAAGAATAATTTTGACGATGTAAACAATGCTCTCTCAGAGGTACTTAGTTGGTTTACTGCTAACAATTTACAGCTAAACGCTAAAAAAACGAAATGTATTAAATTTACACTACCAAATGTCAAGACCGAACAAACCGATGTTAGAATGAATGGTGATAAATTAGATTTGGTAGATTCGACAGTTTTCCTAGGGATAACCCTGGACTCAAAACTCCAATGGAATCCGCATATATCGAATTTGGCCGGCAAACTCAGTTCAGCAGCTTACGCCATTAGAAAAATTAGACAATTAACAGATGTTGAAACTGCTAGGACTGTTTACTTTAGTTATTTTCACAGTGTCATGTCGTATGGCGTCCTTTTGTGGGGAACAGCGGCTGATATTAAAACTATATTTATTTTACAGAAACGAGCAATAAGAACCATTTATAGACTGGGATCACAAACTTCTCTGAGAAATATTTTTAAGGAAGTTGGTGTTCTTACTGTTGCATCGCAATATATTTATAATTGTATAGTTTTTGTGCAGTGCAATATAAACTCTTTTTCTAAACACTGTGATGTACACAATTTCAATACTAGAAGTAAGTCAAAACTAGTAATGCCACTGTTTAGGTTACAAAAGGTTCTTGGCTCTTTCTTGGGGCAAGGTATACACTATTATAATAAAATACCAAGTACTGTACAAGATTTACCTTTAGATAAGTTTAAGAATCATGTAAAATCTTGTTTACATAAGAAAGGTTATTATACAGTCAAAGAATATTTAGAAGACAAAACAGCCTGGTTATAATAATATTTTCACATTTTATTTTCTTAGCAATATTTTTTTTTTTAATAATTAATTTTACGCTGGTATGATAGCCTTTAACAGCAGTGTCTTACAGACAAAGGTACCCACTCAAAATTTATGTTGCGTTTAAAGTTGTCTTATTGTTCTCTTGCTTTCGTTGGAGTTGCTCGAGTGTGTCATGCTCTCTTAAAGTGTCTCTGCGGTGGTGGCATGTGCGTCGGGTCGTTACGTTCCCTAAAACATGGTTGAGCGAAGCGATGGCTGATTCACATGTCATACTCGTGAACGGGTGCCGCCTGTGGAGGCTGGTCTGCTCTTGCAATCTTATTTTTTTTATTGGTAGTATTTAATAGTTTTTCTTTTTATTTCAAAGATACTGTAAGACGTTGTTCGTTTTATTTATAATCGAGCAATACCTGTTTTTTGTAATCGTATCAAATGTTTTTTTTTTGTTGTAATGGAAAATGTCCTTCTATGACAGGGAGGGCATGTTCCAACTTGTATTGACGCTCATAATTTGTTTAATTGTATGTTGTATGATTTGCTAACGACATATTGTTTTGTAAATGTCGTTACTTCTATATTATTATAAACCTGTGGAGTTTCTTGCGCCCGTTCTTCTCCACAGTTAAAAGACTTCCTGAATGGGCGGGGTGGGTGGGCGGGTGCCCGTCCATCCTTTAACTTTTGACGATTCAAAATGCTTATTCTAAGTTTACTGAATAAAGAGATATTGATTTTGATTTTGATTTTTTTACCCTGGCTACTCAATTGAGCATAAGTTCAAAAAGCGTGCAGGGGTCTGTGTGTACGTCCGCGATGACATTTGCTGTAGGCGTCTCCGTTGCTTTGAAAAATCCGGGTTTTCCGTTATTTGGCTTCTGGTGGACACTGGGGTAGAGAAGATAATCTACGTCTGTGTCTACCGATCGCACAGCGGTGATCAGAAGGCGACTCGGCTCATTGACTACCTCACTGAGACGGCAGACTTAACAACTCAGCGGTATCCAGCGGCGGAGCTTGTCTTTCTGGGGGACTTCAACGCTCACCATAAAGAGTGGCTGTACCCGTTCCAGAAGACTGACCATGCTGGGAGAGAAGTGCGAAGGTTTTCCCTAGCACTAAATCTCACTCAGCTGGTGGATCAAGCGACGCGAATTCCGGATATCGCTGGCCACACACCCAATTGTCTTGACTTACTGCTGACAACCGATCCACACAAGCATTCGATATCGGTCTCAGCCCCGCTGGGAACGTCCGACCATTGTGTGGTGAAATCCGTATCGATTTGCTCTCCTCCGGATATGAGCCCTAGGGGCACGAGACGAGTATGGCGATACGAGTCAGCAGATTGGGACGAGATGCGTATTTTCCTTGCATCTTATCCCTGGCGGCAAACATGCTTCTCTTCTAACGACCCTTCGTGTACGGCCTATGCGATTACGGATGTAATCCGGCAGGGAATGGAGTTTTTTATTCCATTCTCCGACATCCCGCTCGGTTACAAGTCCCGCCCTTGGTATAATGGGGACTGTACTCGTGCTGAGGCCCGAAAACAGTCTGCTAACCAGGCTTGGGTGCAAGCCCGGGATCGCAAAGTCCGTGCACGGAGAATCCGAGCAAAGAAGAGAGCCTTTAATTCGGCCGCCAAGTCGTGCAAAAGGGTTATTCGAAAGGCCAGATTCGATCACATCAGCCGAATAGGGACGAAGTTGTCATCCTACCCGAGCGGTAGTAAACAGTTCTGGTCCCTTTCGAAGTCAGCCGAGGCGAATTTCTGCCGTCCTATGTTACCACCCATGCAGAAACCTGACGGGTCGCTGGCTCATTCTGCAGCTGAGAAAGCAAGTTTATTTGCCTCTCTGTTTGCGAGCAACTCGCGTCTAGACACCGGCTCTCCACAACCACCAAATTTACCTCGCTGTGATTCTTCGATGCCGGAGATCACAATCCACAATAAAGAGGTCCGTAGAGCCCTGCTTAGTCTGGACGTGAACAAGGCCAGTGGTCCTGATGGCATACCAGCAAGGGTACTGAGGTGTTGTGCGCCTGAGTTGTCACCAGTGCTAACGCGCTTGTATCGCCTTTCTCTCGAGGCAAAAACCGTACCTAAATGCTGGAAGCTTGCTAATGTGCAGCCAGTACCCAAAAAAGGAAGTCGTGCCGACCCATGCAACTACCGACCGATCGCCATCACTGCCATACTCTGTAAGGTCATGGAAAGAGTTCTAAACTGTAAGTTGCTCTCATACCTAGAAGTTAATGACCTCCTTAGTGACCGTCAATATGGGTTTCGCCGAAGATCGACTGGGGATCTTCTAGTTTATCTGACGCACTACTGGGGTGAGGCCCTCGAGATGCACGGCGAAGCACTCGCCGTATCACTTGACATCTCAAAGGCTTTTGACAGGGTCTGGCACGCAAGTCTACTGCACAAGCTTCCAGCGTATGGTATCCCCGCTGACTTTTGTAGTTGGATAGCTGATTTCCTGACGGAA
This sequence comes from Scoparia ambigualis, assembly GCA_963921215.1. Classification (NCBI taxonomy): domain Eukaryota; kingdom Metazoa; phylum Arthropoda; class Insecta; order Lepidoptera; family Crambidae; genus Scoparia; species Scoparia ambigualis. Next base: position 20,804,688 of record OY992508.1, on the reverse strand, counting down.
CGGTCGATCAGAGTAGTCATCGATGGCTGCTCCTCTGACTCAGTGGCTATTGATGCCGGAGTTCCTCAGGGGTCTGTTCTCTCTGCGACGCTTTTCCTATTGCACATCAATGACCTGTTGATACCGGGAGTTGTTGGGTATGCAGATGACAGTACTGTCGTAGAGAAATTCCTTTCGGATGCAAAAGCTAGTGGTGATGACGTGATGTTGATGAGAGAGGCCATGGTTGAGCGAACGAACCAGACATTAATTCACGTTTGCCAGTGGGGTGACAGTAACCTGGTAAATTTCAACGCCACCAAAACGCAAGCGTGTTTATTCACCGCTAAAAGGAGTCCCTTTAACCTGACTCCTACTTTTCGGGGTGCATCTGTGCGTGTTACCGATAGTCTCGTCCTTCTGGGCATGGAGTTGTCTTCAGATCTCAACTTCGGCACCAGCATCAAGTCCAAGGCTCAAACTGCAGCTAAAAAGCTGGGCGTCTTAAATAGAGTCAAGCGATATTTCATGCCGGGACAGCTTTTAACTCTCTATAAAGCTCAAGTCCGATCTTGCATAGAATATTGCAGTCACCTGTGGGACGGCTCAGCTAAATACCAACTAGCTGCACTGGACACGATTCAACGCAGAGCTGAGAGGCTAATTGGCGACAAAGAACTAGTGAAGAGCAAATTTCACACCCTAGCTCACCGCCGCAAAGTTGCCTGTCTGTCGGTCTTTTACAGACTGTACTTCGGAGAGTGTGCTCTGGAGCTGCATGAGCTCATAACGCCATCCCCCTTCTTCCATCGGACATCCAGGCGCACTGCGGGCTACCACCCTTTCTTGGTGGATATTCCTAAATGTCGCACAAAGCGTTACTCAACATCTTTTATACTGCGTACAGCAAAGGAGTGGAACTCCCTCCCTGCGTCTGTGTTTCCGAGTACATATAACCCGTCCATCTTCAAAGCAAGAGTAAATAGGCACCTTCTGGGTAAACTCGCACCATCATAGATCCAGTCTTAGCCCCTGGGCTTGATTGGGATCAAGAGCAAACCCATAACTAGTAAAAAAAAAAAAAAAAAGTTCCTCAGGGTTCAATACTAGGTCCATACTTATTTTTGGTTTATATTAATGACTTACCTTATTTTGTAAAAGACAGTCATGAGATAGTATTGTTTGCTGATGATACTTCACTTTTATTTAAAGTGAAACGACGACACCCAAGTTATGACGATGTGAATAATGCGATCTCAAAGATTTTTCACTGGTTCAGTGTAAATAACTTGCTATTAAACGAGGGAAAAACCAAATGTGTAAGATTTGTATTGCCTAATGTTAAGCAAGTAACAACTAGTGTAAAAATTAAAGATAAGAATGTGAATCCACACACTGTGCTTCTAATCATCGCGTTAGATGCCAAGCTTCAGTTTGGCCCACATATAGCTACATAGACTTAGCTCTGCGGCTTATGCAGTAATAAAGATCCGTCAGTTAACTGACGTTGATACATCTAGATTAGTTTATTTCAGTTACTATCATAGTGTAATGTCGTACGGCATTTTACTGTGGGGAAATGCTACCGACATTCAAACTATCTTTGTGCTTCAGAATAGGGCTATTCGAGCAATCTATAACCTAAAGGCTGGTGACTCTCTCAGAAAGTGATTTAAGAAAATAAATTTATTACAGTGGCATCACAATACATTTATGAAAATTTTATTTATGTTCATAAAAATACTGAAATGTTTTCAAAAAACAGTGGTATTCACAATGTAAACACTAGAAGTAAGAACAAATTAGCAGTACCCTGTACTAGGCTCCATAAAATAAATAATTCTTTGAAGGGTCTTTGTATAAGATTTTACAACAAAGTACCAAATGATATTCAGAAATTAGATCTTAATAAATTTAAAATCAAAATCAAAGAAAAGCTTTTTAAAAAAGCTTATTATAAAGTGTCAGATTACACAGAAGACAAAACAGCTTGGATCTGAAATGCTCCAAGCACTCCAACAGCTATTTCTAATTATCTTTATCTAATTGATACTACATTGTATTGTAGTTTTGTATTGCATCATTTATTATTTTTTAAATTCATATTTTGTATTGCCCTGGTAACGACATATTTTTTTTTTTGTTTGTTAATGTCGTTGCTTTTGTGTGCTGTGGTTTCTTGCGCCCATTCTTTGCCACAGTTAAAAAATTATGTCCTGAAAGGGTGGTAGGTTAAAAAAGATTTGGACGATTCAAAGTACTTATTAATTGAGTCTAATGAATAAACGTTATTTTGACTTAGCTTGACTTGACTTGAAATACCGTAATAAAAAAATTAATATGAGAGCTTAACTGGGTACTTCGAACTTTGAAACAAAGTTACAAATTAGTTGGCGAGTCCAAGTCCGACGACTCACTGTCGAATCTCGATTGTTGTGACGTAGCGGTAAAAATTCGCGCGGCGCGACCACATGAGTAAATACCGTTACTCACGTGGCGCGACTCCGAAGCCGGCCGCCCTTAAACTAAGACATTTAGAAAATCAGTCACTGTGGGAAAAGGTGATTTTGTCCTAACAGACCGGAAGCGCTAAGAAATGCAAGCATTTTTACATTTTATAATGAAAAAACGTAAAGATTTTGTATTTAAAAAAACGCCACTTCAAGGAACAGACATGGACAGTACTTAAAAAAATAGATATAATTAAACATAAATAAAATCTATTTGCGTTTGTTTTCTTTAAACCTTATCTTTAGTAAGTTTATTAGTCAGTCGTGAACTTTAACATTACTTCGAATTTCAAACGTTTCTTTCATGTACTATTCTTCCGTTGAAGTAGTTTCTTAAGAAACTTCTCATGAAACTTCAAACGGAAGAATAGTACATGGAAGAAACGTTTTAAATTCGAAGTAATGGTTTAGTAATTTTAAAAAAGTTTCTGTTTCCCTCCTCAAATTTCCTAAATATCCCGCCATCACAGACCACTCCGCCATACTACTTCGTTGGTTAGTTCGTTGGGGATTACGACAGAGGCGCTGTAGTCGGGTTTCGTTCGCGACTAATTTTGTATGAAGTTGACATTCTTATTGTATTATGTGTTCTGTGGAACAGACTATAGTCATGGGAACATGACCAATACAGGAAAAAGGTTACTCTCTTTGTAATATGCGACCTCTTTTGAAATACCTATTATGCTGTTAGATGGATTTGTATTAATCTTAAGTTGGTTCATGGTTGTAGTTAATTTAATATCAATATATTTATTATATGATTATAAATATACATCCAAATGTAATCCCTAGTGCCATGGAACCACAGGTAATTAAAATTACCCATGGACCAGGTAATGGGTCGACCCACCGGAACCACGAGTAAACAGTGGTCATAATTATGTCATTATCAGATACTATTTTTTTTACCTCATAATATTAGGTGAATTTTTATGTTAATAATTACCGGATCATGTCATAATTATGACGTCTATTTTATTTGTTCTTAGGCCATAGTTACCCTATGTAATTAATTAACCTTCGGCATTTTACAAACCGGCGGGGGTTTGCAAACAGACAACGCCGTTTGTATAATGACGTACATACCCATTTTCCAAAGTAATTGTACAGCGCAGTAGGTACAAATATAAAGTAGGTACAAGAAGAAATGCACAGTGGATCGGTGATGGATGAGAGAGAGAAATGTAATCACCATTATTTATTTATTTATTTAAAATTAACTATGTACCAGTAAAATATACACTAATTCGAATGTAACAAAAAAAAGTTTGTCTTAATACTAAGTGCTGTCTTATTTAAAGGTATTCACGACATGCAATATCAAAATACAATGAAATTAGTTGAACAGTAACTCAGAACAGTTGATTCATCGACAAACCGAAAGGTAATTTAAATTAAATTAAAATAAATCGCATTAAAATTGATAGTAAGTATATAAAGTTAACCGTGTCGCGTAGAAGTGAAAGAATACTACCACCCCCTTCTTTCCTTGGGTGTCGTAAAAGGCGACTAACGGACTAAAGACATACATCCAACAGCTTAGAGCGGCGATAAGCTCACCACCTGTCACGCTGAGCACGTGTGCAGTTGCTATTTGGTGAAAAGTGGACTATGGCAGAGGGCAGCTTTTGCGGTCCTCATTGCCTAGTCTCTGACTACCCTTCTGGGATCATAGCCGTGATTATATGTATGTTAAAAAAATGTAATATAAAAAAATAAAGATTAAACTAAAACAAATAAAATTTTATAAAATAAATTGAATAAGATAAAGTAAAAACAATGAATTCATTTAAAATTTAAAAAAGTTTAAAAAATACATTTAAACTTGAGATGCACCGGGTACCCGGCTAGGATCCGGTACCCTGTAGTTTCGGCACTTTTTCAGGATCCGGCCGAATACCGGATAATAATGCCGGATAACGGATAAAGCCGGGTAATTAAAAAAAAAGAAACCAACTGTTTAATAGCAAAATGTTTATTGAACTTTGCACTTACTTAACCTATAATTTTAATTTAGTATTAAATCAAGTCTTTATTTCTCATTTATTAATCATTATATAGTAACTAGTCATTGAGATCCATTAATTTGTTAATTTTTTAAAGTCAAGTGAATCAATAATCAAACTTCAAATTCGGCAGACTGTGATGTAAAAACACAAGTTTTTCGGCACGTGTAGGATCTAGTCTGTTTCTTTTCTTTCATACTCTAATCCAGCCTCCGAAAACAGTCGTGAGCGGTGGATTTTAGGGCATTTTAATGCCGGGTAATTTTGAAGGGTTCCCCGGCAGATCCGGAAAAAATTATGCCGGGTACCCGTTACCCATTACCCAGCAAAAGCAGGATCCCGCCCATCTCTAATTTAAACAAATCAAATTAACACAAAATTTAATGGAATTAGAATTAAAACAAAATCATTAAAATTAACATTAAACAAAACTAAAAACTTAAATAACACCTACGCCTAATTTTACAATAATTCCTGATAATAAAAAAAAAATAGAAAAACAAAGACAATTCAATAGTGTTGGTAATGGAGAAGCGACCGAGAAATCTCAAAAAAAATCAAATTATTTGCAAAGATGTCGTTATCTTGTTTTTTGGCTATCTAAAGATTGACCATCAATATATTATGATTTTTCACAGGATACACAAATTGATACAGAAACAAAGGAGATTGGCTATTTTGGACCAAATGCTGCCCAATCATGGAAATACTTTTATTTATTTCCTTACGTGAAGAGATATTAAAAAAATATATTTAAAAAAAACATCCACGGTACACATTATTATCTTACAGTGCCTTTGCACACGGCGTAATAAGACGTTTGTTATTATTTTTCGTTAATGTATAACCTGTAAAACTGATTTTTTTCTTAATACTCCTTGGATAGATTCTAAAGCGCTTTGGGGTGCATACTAGTATTAGGTAAGGTAAGGTGCATTATGCACTATGAGTTGGGCAGCACTCTTGGTCCAACGTCCATACAAAAATAGTCAATTTCCTTTCTTAGAACGTAAGTGTCGTTAGATAATGTTGGGTACATCATCGCAGAACACGAATTTAATATATAGTAACTATAACCTATCATTTGTAAGTGTTTATCTTAGCGGTACATAACTTCTTCGTAGATCGCCTTTAAACCATCAAAATATGCTAACACGGTTGGAACGACAGAGAGTTTATTCTTCAGGAACTCCACAGCTCTTCCAGAATGATTTACTTTTATGTCATGCAAAATTTTGTAAACAAATGTGCCGTTATATGTTCGGCTATAAACCGTCGGCTTGAATGGAGATCCACATAGCCTATTTAGAAAATTCATGTGTAGAAGGCAATGCTGAAACTCTACTAATGGATGAATTAGCTTGTAATTGAAAATCTCAACTGTTTCAGAATCTGAAAGTGTAAAATATTCAGTCATTATCGCTTTTGCTATATTGCTATCGTTATTTGTGACCAATTCCATATTAGTCGTAGGATCAAAATTAGGTGTTGAAACTTTTGGAGCTAAGTCAACTTTATCTTCTTCATTGTTATTCTGAGCTTTGTCGGCTACAACACCCAACATGACGTGGGAAAGAAGCACGCCGCATACTTCAACCGTAGTATCTTCTGGTTTCTGCAGCGAGAAATAGACCAAAGCTATTACCAAAAGTCTGGCATTTTCCGGCAACGAGGTGAGTCTGCTGAAATTCGATGATTGCATCGATTTCTCGAGGAAATGTTCAAATAATCGCAAAGCTTTTATCTGTGTCCACCCATTTTCGAATAGGCTTATATCAGCTTCATACGGCGGTTTCTGGATTGCATCAGTTACATCCATGACAAGCGTCTCGCTGGTCTCTCCTTTTAATTTCTCGAATTTCATTTCTTTCATTTGAAAGTTAGTTAAAAGATTAAATGCATATTTTACAATGCCGAGTGAAAGCATCATGGAATCTTCTTCATCAGGGTCTTCGACGCTCGAGGAGCCTTGTATTGTATGCCAATGATACAAGTTAATATACTGGCTAGGTATGTGGCCAGTCGCTACTCCTTTTCTAAACCACAATGGATTGCTATTCTCGATATTAACATGGTTGCCACTCATGAACAATTGCACGGGCAGATCAGGAGTCACCTCCTTGTATATGTGTGACATTAATAGATTTTTCTGTTTTTCAAAGCCTATAAATTTATAATAACCCAATGTCGTCCGCATAAAAGACAAGATGTCATAATTTGTTTTCTGTGAAAGCCATTGTAGTACATACAAGTTTATCTTATAACCACTACGCTCATATATAGACATGGCTCTAAAAACATTCTCGAAGTGATATTTTTCAAAAATTGACTCGTCTCTTAAAACGATAAAAGTTGCTAACTTTTCTTTATTTAGATTATATTTCATCATAAATTCTTTGTGAGTAAATATTCTACACTGTATGGCACATAAACTATCGTTACACTCCATACTTTCGTGAAAAAACGTATGATCGCATGATATGTAAGTAACATCGTAAAAACAATATTTGAAATCAAAACTTATAATTGGACATTCAAACTTTTGAGCTAGAGCAATACACTGTTCTTTCACTTCAAATTCACAAAATACATAATCAAAATTCATATCATCGAGAACTTTTTTGTAAATCTCTTTCATAAATACAGGTATTATGATACTCGAAACTTTCTTTTCGGAAAGCGGCTTGTTTAAATCATAGTCTTTGGCTACATCAATTCTCCGTTTGCGATGAATATCTCTATGGGCTCCTTTAAATAGGAAATAGCATTTTAAGTTAGCTTTCTTCAATAAACATAGCCTCTTCTTCAGGTAATCTGAGTATTTATCACTTTCACACCCGAAAACGAAAGGCAAATTGCTTTTACAATAAAAATGGAGAAAGAAACTATTTCCATCAATCACAACTGGGCAATTTTTTAATTCATATGGACTCAGCTCTGTCACTTCAATATTCTTGCAAAATTGTTTAATCCTCATATAGCTGTTCATGTTGTTATACTGAAATAAAAACGGTTTTACTATTTTTTTTAAATAATAATAACTAAAACTGTGTCCTACAAACTCGAAGGACAATATTTGAAATAATTAAAAATTTTGGAAGAACGAGACCACTAAGGTTATTAACAGTAAAAGATATCTTATTAGCTAAGCCACCGGTCTTAGATCCAGCGGTCCCGGGTTCGATTCCCAGCGAGATCTTTGTGTACCTACTTAGTTTGGTTGGTGATAGGGCTTGTTTACTCTTTCAGGGTCAATGATTAGCAACGCAGACCTCATAATTCATTTTTTTTTCTTTTTATCAAGTTATGATTTTATGAACTACTTACTAAGTACGTAGGAACAACTCATGATAGGCATCTTTAGAGCTCTAGTGGCGCTAGTAATAGCTTGTCTGTCAACATTTCACAAATTTAAAGATGATTGTGAGTAATCGTTTTTTTTTCGTGCTTCATAAAAGTTTGTAAAGAGGTCCGTAATATTTTGTTAACATAAATGTTTTATTCGTTGCATTTGAACATATTTTACACATATTGCAAAATTTTGTTAGAGTTTTTTTAGTTCCTAAAGTAAATAATGCACGATTAGCACTGTGGCTAGTGTAGCTAACCGGCGTGTCGATTGTAAGTATAATTAGTTTATGTATTAGAACCTTAGAGAAGGTTACCGTAGCTAACCATATTATTCCTTGGTTAGTGTAGCTAACCGGCGTGTAGATTGTAAGTATAATTAGTTTATGTATTAGAACCTTAGAGAAGGTTACCGTAGCTAACCATATTATTCCTTGGTTAGTGTAGCTAACCGGCGTGTAGATTGTAAGTATAATTAGTTTATGTATTAGAACCTTAGAGAAGGTTACCGTAGCTAACCATATTATTCCTTGGTTAGTGTAGCTAACCGGCGTGTAGATTGTAAGTATAATTAGTTTATGTATTAGAACCTTAGAGAAGGTTACCGTAGCTAACCATATTATTCCTTGGTTAGTGTAGCTAACCGGCGTGTAGATTGTAAGTATAATTAGTTTATGTATTAGAACCTTATAGAAGGTTACCGTAGCTAACCATATTATTCCTTGGTTAGTGTAGCTAACCGGCGTGTAGATTGTAAGTATAATTAGTTTATGTATTAGAACCTTAGAGAAGGTTACCGTAGCTAACCATATTATTCCTCAAAAGCCTTAAGTCTCATGTTTTTATGTCGTTTTATGTTGCAGCAGAAAAAAATTAAAAATAATAAGGGACATCCATCATGACAATGGGCGATTTTCTGACAGCCCAAATTAAAAAGTAAAAATTAGTTCAAAAACACTCGATAGATGTCGTTTTATGAAAGCTGGGCTACTTATGGGCTGTAATAAATTCTACACTTTTACTTGTCTACCAAAAGAATAAAAAAATAGTATTTACTTTCCTATTTATATTCAGGACATCCAGAACCTATTTCTATTTTGGAATAGAATAAATATTACGCAGCCATACACGTGCTCTTCATGAACCCGCCTTTTACTAAGCGCCATACTAATCTATGCTAAGCGCCATCTATGAAGTCATTTACGAACCAATTTCTTTTTTTTTTTGATCTCGGAAAATCGCCCATTGGTTTTTATTGCGATGTTTCCGAATTACCTAGGCGAGACGGGCGGAAGCGTCCCCATAACGCCTGGCTGATTACAGTGCGATATAATAGACAAGATTCAAGATTCAATAGATTCAAGACAAGACAATACTAATTAACCGTATCGCGTAACGGTGAAAGAATACTACCCCACCTCCTATCTTCCCTTGGGTGTCGTAAAAGGCGACTAATGGGCTAAAGACTGCACATACATCAAACAGTGTAGAGCGGCGTTGGGCTCACCACCTGTCACGCTGAGCACATGTGTAGTCGCTATTTGGTAAAAAGTGAACTATGGTAGAGGACTGCTTTTGCTGTCCTCATTGCCTAGTAATGTGACTATATGTGTATGTACAATACTAATAGAATGGAATGCCACCGACAGACAGCTGTTGCACATTATTTTCTACTGTCCTGCTTTTACTTGCTTGACAATCAGTCGCACTATCGGAACTTGTGCTTATTTTCATATCAATAGGTCTATCATAGGACTTGGTCGTCATACAGATTATAATCTGATATGGTATTAGACAGTATTAAAAATTATCTGCCCATAAACGACCCACTGATGGGCGCAGGTCTTCCCTCATGGCCAATACTACATGTGGAGATTTAGCCATAACCCCCACCTCGCTCGCCCATTGCTTGTTGGTGGGTTTTAACAATTGTCTTCTTACGACGACAGCCGGGACCAACGGCCATCCGAAACACATAGAACAGAGCCAAAAGTTTTAAAGTTAAAACAAACTTACTCAAAGAAATTTTCAATGAAAAATTTATAAAATAATATGTAAAACTTACATGATATTGCTAAGCGACAATTGAAAATAATATAATTTTTTATGACAAGATTTTTTTCGAAGTCCTCTTATATCCAAAACTGTTCTTATTGGTGTTGCTTTCGGAACTGTAGTATTTGCTTCATAAGGCTTGAATTTATATCATACACTGTATGAAATCGAAACTGAGGGACTTTTGACTTAGCGTTGATGAGTGTTGCCATGATTGTAACTTTTACTAGCTGTACCCCGCGGTTTCACCCGCGTTAATTTGAGGAAAAAACCTACTGAAATCACCACTTAAAATCATGTTTATAAAAACACCATCGCAAATTATTCATTATTTTAGAACAAGGAGATGACCCATATTTGCCCGAAGTAGTTTCATGTTTCGATAGTGAATAATAGCAGGAAAAGTAATAACATTTTCTCAATAAAATTACAGTTTAATTATAGAAAATAAACATAATATACATAGATAATTACGTTTAAAAAAGATACAGTTAGACTTACGTCATTTCCTATCGAACACATCTGCCATTTTACAATACTGCTTTTAGCACTGACCAATCTGACCTGACCATTATATACAAATAAAAAATATCAATATATGAATATTTTTTCTTTAAACATAAAGAAAAAACGTAAAGTTAGAAAATAAAGAAATGAGCTGTCACTTAAATGACAGCCTTTATTGGTAGGTAATGATGCTTTACATAAATTATGTATCACTTTATTTTAGATCTGTATGGGATCAATTTGCTTTTCCTATATTTAAAATATGAATTGTAACAAAATCGTCGGCGGCAATGTCATCTGTCACTTCATTTGACACCAAGAGGCATGGAGGAGGTAAAGGGCCCCACACACGATCAGTTCAATGACAACAGACAGCCTGTCAGTGTAACGGTACGCGTACACCAAAACCGATTTTGACGGCCGATGGCAGACAAAACTACCCGGGCGAGTAAGTAGTACGTCTATGTGCTTCTTACACTGTAACAGTGTACCACTTGTGCCGACATTGCACGTCGCCGGTATTATTGCGTTTTTAAAAGGCAGGAATTCAACATCGCGATAATTATAATTGTTTGAATGTTTATCCCACAGGGTTGGTCTATTATAAACATAACTAATTAATTTTTCAATTTCCATAGTCGTTTGGGTAGATAACAACACTGACAAAAACAACAGAATGATTATATTTCTCTGATCTCAACAGAGTCTCTCAACAAGTGGGCCTTAAAATGAACATGGAGAAGACAAAAATCATGTCTAACTCACGTGTCGTACCCACTCCTTTGAAGGTTGGAGACTCTGCTCTTGAACTTGTTGACGAATATGTATACCTGGGACAAACAGTCCAGTTAGGTAGGTCCAACTTTAAGAAAGAGGTCAATCGTCGAATTCAACTCGGCTGGGCAGCGTTCGGTAAGCTACGAAATATCTTCTCGTCTAAAATACCGCAGTGTCTCAAGACGAAAGTCTTCGACCAGTGTGTGTTGCCAGTGATAACATACGGTACCGAAACGTGGTCGATCACTATGGGCCTAATTAGCAAGCTCAAAGTCACGTAAAGAGCAATGGAGAGGGCTATGCTCGGGGTTGCTCTAGGTGATCGAATCAGAAATGAGGAGATTCGTAGACGAACTAAAGTAACCGACATAGCCCAAAGAGTCGCTAAACTTAAGTGGCAATGGGCAAGGCACATCGCCCGTAGAACCGATGGCCGTTGGGGCAGAACGGTTCTCGAGTGGCGACCGCGCACCGGCAGACGCAGTGTGGGCAGGCCTCCAACAAGGTGGTCCTACGATCTGGTGAAGGTCGCGGGTAGCTGCTGGATGCAAGAAACACAGGACCGGTCGTGTTGGAGATCCTTGGGGGAGGCCTTTGTCCAGCAGTGAACGTCTTCTGGCTGAAGATGATGATGATGATGATGATGATTAAATTGAACTATAAATACACTCAATTTGCACTGTAGACGCCGTCAGACTGGCCAGAAATACCAACAAAATCGGACTCAACGGTTAATCGGCTGTTTACGGGCGTCATCGGACGATGACGGACGTGTTTGTGTACTCGCTCTCTTTCTTTTACAAGTGTTTGATTCAATCGTCCGAGTTCGGCCGTTGTCGCCCGAGCAAACTTCGGCCGATGACGGATTAGGTGTACTAACTGACAGGCCAATACCTGCCGTCGAACTGATCGTGTGTGGGACCCTTTAGTGATAGGTCTCCGGTACTCTCACTCACCGGACGAAACATAACAGCAACGAGTGCCATTGTTTCACGCCGATATCCCGTGAGAGGCGGTATTACGGCGGACGAGCCAGACCAATTCTTGCTGCAACGCAAAGTACAAATTCTCGTTTTCATTAATTGATCGATCGGCGAATAAGACTACACCACATCTTTTTTTATTCTATAACGGGTAAGCGCTTAGCCTTTATCTCACCTTATAGTTAGTGACAATAAGGCCGAAGGTGGAAACGCGCTTCACCCGGAATCCTCAACCACTGAGGAACTGGCTATCTTATCTCAAACTGACGGAACATAACAATAAACATCGTTGTTATGGCGACAGACTAGCTAGCCAGGCGGACTTAACAGCCCTACCACCAACCAAACCGAGCACACAAAGATGTACCCCCCGCTGGGAATCGAACCCGGGACCTCTGGGTCTGAAACCGGTGGCTTAGCCACTAGACCACAGAGGCGGTAAAAGGTTCGTTACTCAGTAAGAAGCATTATTGTGTTGTAGTAGAATTTATAAACCTCGACCATCGATTGCGTGTACCCCCATCCCACTTTTATAGTGTGTAAAAAAACATGTAATATTTTATTTTTATGTTTTTCCCCCTTTCTCGCTCATATTAAAATGCTTCAGGAAAATAATTAGCGAGTTGGTCGAGTCAACTACTTACCTAGACAAAACTGGTAACACTGTATGCAGATATTAAATTTTAAACGGCTTACGAGATTACTTTCAGTTTATATTGATAATAACTCTCTAATTTCATGATAAATAAAGAAAACGATAATATCACATCATAACAAGATAGCTTACTTATTAGTTACAAAAAACAAAATAAATGTGTTTATTGATATATGGCAGAACGCCGAGGAGCAGATTAAAAGCCACAGCACTGTTTGTACAATGTATATTAATTGGTAAAAGATATAACAAGGCACGCAGAGATTAGTAGGGCGTCTTCTCAGATCTTGTCTCCGTCAGAGTGACATCGCTCTATATCGCGCCGAGAGTAGAGACGGGCGCGTGCAATAGAAATGTGCTCGCCACAGTACCCCCCGCGGAGAATCAACGTTCTGGAATCTGAAAGAAATTCGTAAATTTTACGCGACGGCCAGAACGCGTATACTGCGCATCATCAGCTTTCTGAATGCGACTTGGTGTCGCCTCCTGCTTATTTTCTGCCAGTAAATATGCTGGCTTAACTCTGTCCATTGAAACAGTAACAGGTCCTCTGGCTGCATCAATAGTGACTGTTTTCTTTGATCTTTTAATGACCTTGTGTGGACCACTGTACGGAGCTTCCAGAGCACCTCGTAAAGCATCTTTCCGCAAAAATATGTGTGTAGCTGTTTCAAGATCTTTGTGAACGAACACAGATGCAGGTGAGTGTCGTGATGCTTGCTGTGGTCTCAGCAGTGACATATTATGCTTGATTTGGGATACGAAATCAATTGGTTTCAGTGTGTTAGCGGGAGTGGATTGCAGAAACTCACCAGGTATTCGTAAGGGCTCACCGTACACCATCTCTGCCACGGAGCAATGCAAATCCTCTTTCCAGGCTGTCCGTACGCCGAGAAGAACTACTGGCAGAATATCTGTCCAGTTCTGCCCGCCGTGGGCCATGATTGCTGCCTTCAGCGTGCGGTGGAATCTTTCGACCATCCCGTTGGCAGCCGGGTGATATGCAGTGGTGTGACATAGCTGGATTCCGCATAATTCTGTAAGAGCTTTGAAAAGGTGAGATGTGAATTGACGACCTCTGTCAGTTGTCACAGTTTGTGGACAGCCAAAACGTGAAATCCACGTCCCATAGAAAGCTTTTGCCACAGTTTCAGCGGTTATGTCTTGCAACGGCTGTACCTCTGGCCATCTTGTGTATCGGTCGATAGCTGTAAGACAGTATTTGAAATCGTGAGAAGGTGGAAGCGGGCCGACTAAATCAATATGTACGTGACTGAATCTTGATTGAGGCAGTTGAAAATTGCCCAGCGGCGCTGAGGTATGGCGATGTATTTTTGACTTTTGGCAAGCTTCGCAACATTGTACCCAAGCGTGGCAATCTTTTCGAACTGAGGGCCAAATGAATCTGTCTGTCACCAATTTTGTAGTCGACTTCGTTCCAGGATGGCTCATTGAGTGAACTGAGTTGAAAATCTGACGACGCAACTCCTTTGTAACCAAAGGACGATGCCTCGACAGAGAGACATCGCAGTAGATTGCGATGTTCGAACCCGGGACAGGTACTTTTTCCAGCTTCAATGAGGTTGAATTGTTGCAGAGGAGTTCCTGAAGTTCAGTGTCATGCGTCTGAGAACAAGCCAGCTGTGCTAGGGTTGGTGGTGCTGCCACGGCTTCAATTCGCGTCAGCGCGTCAGCAGGTATGTTGTCTTTACCTGAAATGTGCCTTATGTCTGTGGTAAATTGCGACACAAAATCAAGATTGTTAAACTGCCTAGGTGAGCACTTCTGTTTATTTTGTTTAAAGGCGAAAGTGATTGGTTTATGATCCGTATATATGACAAAGTGTCTACCTTCAATCATAAAGCGGAAATGTTTAACGCTTTCGTATATGGCAAGCAGCTCACGATCATAGGCACTATACAGTTGTTGGGATTTGGTCAGCTTTTTAGAAAAGAAAGCAAGCGGCTGCCACTCACCTTCCACCAACTGTTGCAGCACCCCGCCCAATGACAAATTCGAAGCGTCGGTCACAAGGGCTAGAGGTGCGTTCAGTACTGGGTGTGCAAGTAGCGTGCATTTAACTATGTTCGCCCTGCAGTTATTAAATGCGGCGATCAACTCGGACGTCCATTCAAGTGGTTGCGTACCTTTTAGTTTGGGTCCTGATAGCATTTCATGTAGTAGTGCTTGATCGGTAGCAGCATGTGGGATAAAACGCCTATAAAAATTAAGCATCCCCAAGAACCTGCGTAAGCCGTTGACGGTCTTTGGCGGAGGGAACTCTTGTATCGCCTTGACCTTGCCTTCTAATGGACGCGTACCATATTCTGTGATGTGAAATCCAAGGAAATCAATCTCACTTTGGCCGAACTCGCATTTACCTTCGTTGATATGAAGTCCATAGTCCTGCAAGCGCTTAAAAATGACTTCCAGGTGTTCCAGGTGTTCAGATTTACTTCTGGAATATATTAAAATATCATCTATATATGAAAAACAGCACATATCCAGACCCCTCAGCACCTCATCGAGGAACCGCTGGAAAGTTGGAGCTGCATTCCTTAGGCCAAACGTCATGAATGGAAATTCTATCAATCCAAAAGGGGTTGTGATGGCGGTTTTTGATATATCAGCTGGAGCAACTGGAATTTGATGGTAGTATAGCACTCTCCAGGTCAATTTTTGAAAATATGGTACACCCTGCTAGTCTATGCGCATAATCTTCTATGTGCCTGATAGGGTACCTGTCAGGTATGGTGCACGCATTGAGTGCGCGGTAGTCGCCGCAGGGCCTCCAGCTGTTCTTCATCGGTGCCAGGTGTAACGCTGATGCCCACGGTGAATCTGAAGGGCGTGCTGTTCCACTGCGAATCATCTCCTCGAACTGCTCCTTAGCTATTTTGAGCCGATCAGGTGCCAAACGTCGTGGTCTACAAAATACAGGAGGTCCTGGTATTGTATTTATGTAATGCATAGTTGAATGTTTGACATTACGCATAACACCAGAAGGTCTAGACAGATCAGGATAACAAGAGAGCAAAACGTGAAATTCGGTTGTACCTGATATCGCTTTGATGCTTGTTTGGCTGCAAGTTTTGACAGTTCCAGGTGTCGTTAAGGTTGTTATACTGTCCACCAGGCGTCTGTTCTTGCAATCTACTAACAATCCAAAATACGCGATAAAGTCAGCTCCGATGATTGGTCTGTCCACGTTTGCGACCACGAAGTTCCAGGTAAAGTCCCGTCTCAAACCCAAATCCAGTTGCAAAGTCTTGGTACCGTAGGTGTTGATGACACTACCATTTGCAGCGGTAAGTTTGTAGTCGGTGGCTTGTCTAGGTTGACGAATAAATCGGCGAGGGAGTACACATAAATCGGAACCTGTATCTATTAAATATTGAACTTTTGTTTTTCTGTCAGTTATAAAAAGGCGACTGGTAGCACCTTGACAGTCGTCTGTCGCGCCTACGATCTGTCGCTGCTGTTTCCCAACTTGTAAGTACAAGGTGACGTGCACTTCTTCGCGTTATCTCCAAAATTATTATGATACCAACACAGTCCAGGAGTTTTGCTTCGGCTGCGACTCCTCGATCGGTATCTACCTCGGGACGAAGAGCGATCACAAGAACCTAAGTTGAGCTGCGAAACCTGCTGTCTTATTTCTTCTTGTATACGTGACGCAATCGTATTCTCAAAGCGCTTTAAAAACTCATCATAATTATTGCTTATGACAGCGCTTGTCGTAGCGACTTGCTGTAACGGTGTAGGTATCAGTGCGATTTCACAAATTTTGTCCGCTAGTTCTGCGATGTCCTCAAAAGTGCCGGATGTATTTGATGCAATAATTGCTTGCACATGTGGTGGCAATCTACTCGACCACAAACTGCGTAAAAATTCGTCTGTGACAGTATCCGCCGCTAGCGTTTTCAAATGACGTAAAAACTGTGACGGTTTTCTGTCACCTAATTCCTCGTGTGAAAGCAGCTGCGTAATTTGACGTTGACGAGAAATGCCTAATCTTTTAATTAACTCCTGTTTCAATTTTTCATATTTGTTGACCGCAGGAGGATTTTTGACTACATCTTTAATCTCGCGAATGTACCTCTGATCTAGTTGCGATATGATGTGGTAAAATTTTGTCGTATCTTCTTTGATACCCGATATTTGAAACTGTGCCTCTGCTTGCACAAACCATATTTCTGGGTCTTCCGGCCAAAACGGTGGCAGGCGTACAGCTACACGACTCACCACGGCGCCCATCGCCGACATTTCTTTTTCAACAACGTCGTCGTCGTCCATTTTTTCTGCGCGTCCGTTCGACATAAAACGCGAACGCGGGGTCACCAATATGGCAGAATGCCGGGGAGCAGATTAAAAGCCACAGCACTGTTTGTACAATGTATATTAATTGGTAAAAGATATAACAAGGCACGCAGAGATTAGTAGGGCGTCTTCTCAGATCTTGTCTCCGTCAGAGTGACATCGCTCTATATCGCGCCGAGAGTAGAGACGGGCGCGTGCAATAGAAATGTGCTCGCCACAGATATAATTTTTTATTTTTTCTTTGATTTTGGATAAGTTAAATTTTTCGTAAGGTAAATTTTTTATAACAACTTGTAACAAAGTTTGTTTGGTATCAAGATAATATTATCTTAAATAAGGTAAGATAATATTATTATCTAAACTACGAGTATATTAATAAACTTTGGACTACCTCTAATGATGTCTTGCTAATAAAGTAGAAAATTCCCTGATTGACGACCGCCGTGGTGGAGTGGTTAGCGCGCCGGGTCTGGCGTCGCGGCATCTCTAAGGAACCGGGTTCGATTCTCGGATCCGTTTTTGAGAAAACTGTTTTTCTGGATTGATTTCGGGTCTGGGTTCATATTTATCCGTAATCTAGTTTAACCATATTAACGTTTTTCAATAGAAATCTTATCTTGGGCTAGATAATTGGAATGAGCGTAAACAAATTAAATTTTTTATTTTTATTTTATCTTGAACGAGTGATAAAATCCCTAATTTGTATTGGTACATAATAGGCTTCGTCACAAAGATAATAAATAGGTATTATTATTTATCTGTTAACAACATACTAGTCTATCAGTAGCCTATGACTCAGCGTGTCTATGGAACTGATAAGTAAGGTACTTAGTATTAATTAATTCCATGAATGACCCTAGTAGCACTATGTGATCGTATAAGTATACTTATATATTTTTTACTTGGTTAAATACTGGCTTGCGCATCACCGGTGCTAATAACGACGCCGGGATATGAAAGGCTCTCCTTCGCCCCGGCCCAATTAGAAAAAGCTCGACGGGGAAGAGACCGCTTTACCGCCTTTGTCGTGTAGTAGCTCAGCCACCGGTCTTAGACTCAGCGGTCGCGAGCTCGACTCCCAGCGGGGATACCAATTTTATTTTACATTGAATTGATTGCATCTTCGTCTTACAGATACGCCTTTAAATGTTTGATAGTTTGGATACTTAACTATATTCTAAAGTAATTATGTAGCGCAGTGCATATCGAGGAAATTCTGATAATGGGTGATGAGAGGAAGTTCTACCCGGTCAAGTCAATTTATTCTCACGTTTCGAACCTTTGCAGGGTCCATAGTAACAGGGAGAGGTTCTGATAACACATGCATACATCATCATTAATAAAAAAGAACAAAATTAACATGTTATATTTTTATTTGGTTATGATTATTTACAGGTTACATATGTACAGAAAAAGCTGTTTGTCATAAGTCATACCGAAACTGTCCTTAAACATAAGTGTCATTCATTAGATAATGTTACCTAATCGCCAAACACGAATTCAATCATTAATATTGAAGTAGTATAATTTAGCGGTACATAACTTTTTCTTAGATCGCCTTTAAACCATCAAAATATGCTAACACGGTAGGAACGACAGAGAGTTTATTCTTCAGGAACTCCACAGCTCTTCCATAATGATTTACTTTTATGTCATGCACAATTTTGTAAACAAATGTGCTGTTATATGTTCGGCTATAAACCGTCGGCTTGAATGGAGATCCACATAGCCTATTTAGAAAATTCATGTGTAGAAGGCAATGCTGAAACTCTACTAATGGATGAATTAACTTATGATTGAAAATCCCAACTGTTTCAGAAACGGAAAGTGTAAAATATTCAGTCATTATCGCTTTAGCTACTTCGCTATCGGTGTTTGTGATCAATTCCATATTAGTCGTAGGATCAAAATTAGGTGTTGAAACTTTTGGAGCTAAGTCAACTTTATCTTTTTCATTGTTATTCTGAGCTTTGTCGGCTACAACACCCAACATAAAGTAGGAAAGAAGCACGCTGCATACTTCCACCGTAGTATCTTCTGGTTTCTGCAGCGAGAAATAGACCAAAACTATTACCAAAAGTCATCTGGCATCTTCCGGCAACGAGGTAAGTCTGCTGAAATTAGATGATTGCATCGATTTCTCGAGGAAATGTTCAAATAATCGCAAAGTTTTTATCTGTGTCCACCCATTTTCGAATGGGCTTATAACAGCTTCATACGGCGGTAATTATTGCATCAGTTACATCAACGATAAGCAAATTTTAATATCTCGAATTTAGTGTATTTCCTTTAAAAGTTAGTTAATAGATTAAATGCATATTTTATAATGCCGAGTGAAAGCATCATAGAATCTTCTGCATCAGGGTCTTCGACGCTCAAAGAACCTCGTAATGTACTCCAGTAATAAAAATTGACATACTGGCTAGGTATGTAGCCAGCAACTACTCCTTTTCTAAACCATAATGGATCGCTATTCTCGATATTAACGTGGCTGTCATTTATTAAATAATGAACAGGCAGATCAGGGGTCACCACCTTGCATATATGTTCCATTATTAGATTTTTCTCCCTTTCAAAGTTAACGTATTCATCAATAATCCATACAATTCTGTATGAAAGATATAATCTTAATAACTGTTTTCCGTGAAAGCCATTGCAAAAGATACAACTTCAGTACATAACCATTACTCTCAAATATGTTCATGGCTCTAAAAACATTCTGAAAGAGATATTCTTCAAAAATTGTTTCGTCTCTTAAAACAATAAAAATAGCTTACTTTTCTTGATTAAGATTATATTTCGTCATAAATTCTTGGTGGCAAAACATTCTACACTGTATAGCAGCGAATCTGTCATTACACTCCATACTGTCTTGTAAAAACGAATGATCGTATGGAATGTAAGTAACATCATAAAAACAGTATTTGAAATCAAAGCTTAAGGACAATTAAGCTTTTGAGCAAAGGCAATACGTTGTTCTTTCGCTTCAAATTCACAAAGAACCTAATCGAAATTCATATCATCTAGAACTTGTTTGTAAATCTCCTTCATAAATACAGGCAATACGATATAGATAGATAGATAGATAGATAAACATTTATTGACCAAAAAACAAGGTTAACAAATAACAGCACAAAAAACAATAACAACAATAACACAAAATCTCAATTAAGAACTTATACATAATAAATACGCAGTGGTCGTATAGGTACGTAACGTGCTGTGCACAACGGATATTGTTAAGTTTGGTCAATAAGGTGCGTGCCTCAGCATGTGCTGCGGCAGCCCGAGAACCGCACCTTATGAGTGCACGTCGCATTCACTGACCGACATTAAAATATTAATGTAGGTTAGTGCATGCATTACATTATAATAAATAACTAAGAATAAAAGAATAAAAAATAAAAAAAAAGTAGCAACTATAATAAAATTAACAGTGACAGTATATAATATAAAAAACAATAGTGAAGCCACAGTATAAATGCTTATATTTATACTGTGGTGAAGCGGAACAAACCAAGCATTCAACCGATAACTAAGGAGAAAAAAAAAAGCAATTAGTATATACAAAAAAAAAAAAAAAAAGACACACATGATGACACATGACACATGACACATTACACGCTCACTCACTTCCTGCCTGCCACACCTAAATTGTGAAAGATTTTGCCACTTATTAACCTATTGTTTTTACTGTGCGGTAAATAATAAAAAGTTTTAAAATGTGTTTAGGAGAAAGAACTGAGTGTGAATTGTAACGGGGAGTGTACATATAATGGCAAGATTCACGAGATATGGGGGACATTGGGAGACAACAACAAGGGTCAAAGGAGCGAAAGAAGCGTGCTGGACCAACGCAGAATAAGTAGGCACCAAGCCTGGTAGCCATCCTCAATAGTGCTGAGACGGGACCTGCGACAAGTGACGTGAAGAGCCCAGAGGTATTCTCAAAGCGCTTTAAAAACTCATCATAATTATTGCTTATGACAGCGCTTGTCGTAGCGACTTGCTGTAACGGTGTAGGTATCAGTGCGATTTCACAAATTTTGTCCGCTAGTTCTGCGATGTCCTCAAAAGTGCCGGATGTATTTGATGCAATAATTGCTTGCACATGTGGTGGCAATCTACTCGACCACAAACTGCGTAAAAATTCGTCTGTGACAGTATCCGCCGCTAGCGTTTTCAAATGACGTAAAAACTGTGACGGTTTTCTGTCACCTAATTCCTCGTGTGAAAGCAGCTGCGTAATTTGACGTTGACGAGAAATGCCTAATCTTTTAATTAACTCCTGTTTCAATTTTTCATATTTGTTGACCGCAGGAGGATTTTTGACTACATCTTTAATCTCGCGAATGTACCTCTGATCTAGTTGCGATATGATGTGGTAAAATTTTGTCGTATCTTCTTTGATACCCGATATTTGAAACTGTGCCTCTGCTTGCACAAACCATATTTCTGGGTCTTCCGGCCAAAACGGTGGCAGGCGTACAGCTACACGACTCACCACGGCGCCCATCGCCGACATTTCTTTTTCAACAACGTCGTCGTCGTCCATTTTTTCTGCGCGTCCGTTCGACATAAAACGCGAACGCGGGGTCACCAATATGGCAGAATGCCGGGGAGCAGATTAAAAGCCACAGCACTGTTTGTACAATGTATATTAATTGGTAAAAGATATAACAAGGCACGCAGAGATTAGTAGGGCGTCTTCTCAGATCTTGTCTCCGTCAGAGTGACATCGCTCTATATCGCGCCGAGAGTAGAGACGGGCGCGTGCAATAGAAATGTGCTCGCCACAGATATAATTTTTTATTTTTTCTTTGATTTTGGATAAGTTAAATTTTTCGTAAGGTAAATTTTTTATAACAACTTGTAACAAAGTTTATTTGGTATCAAGATAATATTATCTTAAATAAGGTAAGATAATATTATTATCTAAACTACGAGTATATTAATAAACTTTGGACTACCTCTAATGATGTCTTGCTAATAAAGTAGAAAATTCCCTGATTGACGACCGCCGTGGTGGAGTGGTTAGCGCGCCGGGTCTGGCGTCGCGGCATCTCTAAGGAACCGGGTTCGATTCTCGGATCCGTTTTTGAGAAAACTGTTTTTCTGGATTGATTTCGGGTCTGGGTTCATATTTATCCGTAATCTAGTTTAACCATATTAACGTTTTTCAATAGAAATCTTATCTTGGGCTAGATAATTGGAATGAGCGTAAACAAATTAAATTTTTTATTTTTATTTTATCTTGAACGAGTGATAAAATCCCTAATTTGTATTGGTACATAATAGGCTTCGTCACAAAGATAATAAATAGGTATTATTATTTATCTGTTAACAACATACTAGTCTATCAGTAGCCTATGACTCAGCGTGTCTATGGAACTGATAAGTAAGGTACTTAGTATTAATTAATTCCATGAATGACCCTAGTAGCACTATGTGATCGTATAAGTATACTTATATATTTTTTACTTGGTTAAATACTGGCTTGCGCATCACCGGTGCTAATAACGACGCCGGGATATGAAAGGCTCTCCTTCGCCCCGGCCCAATTAGAAAAAGCTCGACGGGGAAGAGACCGCTTTACCGCCTTTGTCGTGTAGTAGCTCAGCCACCGGTCTTAGACTCAGCGGTCGCGAGCTCGACTCCCAGCGGGGATACCAATTTTATTTTACATTGAATTGATTGCATCTTCGTCTTACAGATACGCCTTTAAATGTTTGATAGTTTGGATACTTAACTATATTCTAAAGTAATTATGTAGCGCAGTGCATATCGAGGAAATTCTGATAATGGGTGATGAGAGGAAGTTCTACCCGGTCAAGTCAATTTATTCTCACGTTTCGAACCTTTGCAGGGTCCATAGTAACAGGGAGAGGTTCTGATAACACATGCATACATCATCATTAATAAAAAAGAACAAAATTAACATGTTATATTTTTATTTGGTTATGATTATTTACAGGTTACATATGTACAGAAAAAGCTGTTTGTCATAAGTCATACCGAAACTGTCCTTAAACATAAGTGTCATTCATTAGATAATGTTACCTAATCGCCAAACACGAATTCAATCATTAATATTGAAGTAGTATAATTTAGCGGTACATAACTTTTTCTTAGATCGCCTTTAAACCATCAAAATATGCTAACACGGTAGGAACGACAGAGAGTTTATTCTTCAGGAACTCCACAGCTCTTCCATAATGATTTACTTTTATGTCATGCACAATTTTGTAAACAAATGTGCTGTTATATGTTCGGCTATAAACCGTCGGCTTGAATGGAGATCCACATAGCCTATTTAGAAAATTCATGTGTAGAAGGCAATGCTGAAACTCTACTAATGGATGAATTAACTTATGATTGAAAATCCCAACTGTTTCAGAAACGGAAAGTGTAAAATATTCAGTCATTATCGCTTTAGCTACTTCGCTATCGGTGTTTGTGATCAATTCCATATTAGTCGTAGGATCAAAATTAGGTGTTGAAACTTTTGGAGCTAAGTCAACTTTATCTTTTTCATTGTTATTCTGAGCTTTGTCGGCTACAACACCCAACATAAAGTAGGAAAGAAGCACGCTGCATACTTCCACCGTAGTATCTTCTGGTTTCTGCAGCGAGAAATAGACCAAAACTATTACCAAAAGTCATCTGGCATCTTCCGGCAACGAGGTAAGTCTGCTGAAATTAGATGATTGCATCGATTTCTCGAGGAAATGTTCAAATAATCGCAAAGTTTTTATCTGTGTCCACCCATTTTCGAATGGGCTTATAACAGCTTCATACGGCGGTAATTATTGCATCAGTTACATCAACGATAAGCAAATTTTAATATCTCGAATTTAGTGTATTTCCTTTAAAAGTTAGTTAATAGATTAAATGCATATTTTATAATGCCGAGTGAAAGCATCATAGAATCTTCTGCATCAGGGTCTTCGACGCTCAAAGAACCTCGTAATGTACTCCAGTAATAAAAATTGACATACTGGCTAGGTATGTAGCCAGCAACTACTCCTTTTCTAAACCATAATGGATCGCTATTCTCGATATTAACGTGGCTGTCATTTATTAAATAATGAACAGGCAGATCAGGGGTCACCACCTTGCATATATGTTCCATTATTAGATTTTTCTCCCTTTCAAAGTTAACGTATTCATCAATAATCCATACAATTCTGTATGAAAGATATAATCTTAATAACTGTTTTCCGTGAAAGCCATTGCAAAAGATACAACTTCAGTACATAACCATTACTCTCAAATATGTTCATGGCTCTAAAAACATTCTGAAAGAGATATTCTTCAAAAATTGTTTCGTCTCTTAAAACAATAAAAATAGCTTACTTTTCTTGATTAAGATTATATTTCGTCATAAATTCTTGGTGGCAAAACATTCTACACTGTATAGCAGCGAATCTGTCATTACACTCCATACTGTCTTGTAAAAACGAATGATCGTATGGAATGTAAGTAACATCATAAAAACAGTATTTGAAATCAAAGCTTAAGGACAATTAAGCTTTTGAGCAAAGGCAATACGTTGTTCTTTCGCTTCAAATTCACAAAGAACCTAATCGAAATTCATATCATCTAGAACTTGTTTGTATATCTCCTTCATAAATACAGGCAATACGATATAGATAGATAGATAGATAGATAAACATTTATTGACCAAAAAACAAGGTTAACAAATAACAGCACAAAAAACAATAACAACAATAACACAAAATCTTAATTAAGAACTTATACATAATAAATACGCAGTGGTCGTATAGGTACGTAACGTGCTGTGCACAACGGATATTGTTAAGTTTGGTCAATAAGGTGCGTGCCTCAGCATGTGCTGCGGCAGCCCGAGAACCGCACCTTATGAGTGCACGTCGCATTCACTGACCGACATTAAAATATTAATGTAGGTTAGTGCATGCATTACATTATAATAAATAACTAAGAATAAAAGAATAAAAAATAAAAAAAAAGTAGCAACTATAATAAAATTAACAGTGACAGTATATAATATAAAAAACAATAGTGAAGCCACAGTATAAATGCTTATATTTATACTGTGGTGAAGCGGAACAAACCAAGCATTCAACCGATAACTAAGGAGAAAAAAAAAAGCAATTAGTATATACAAAAAAAAAAAAAAAAAGACACACATGATGACACATGACACATGACACATTACACGCTCACTCACTTCCTGCCTGCCACACCTAAATTGTGAAAGATTTTGCCACTTATTAACCTATTGTTTTTACTGTGCGGTAAATAATAAAAAGTTTTAAAATGTGTTTAGGAGAAAGAACTGAGTGTGAATTGTAACGGGGAGTGTACATATAATGGCAAGATTCACGAGATATGGGGGACATTGGGAGACAACAACAAGGGTCAAAGGAGCGAAAGAAGCGTGCTGGACCAACGCAGAATAAGTAGGCACCAAGCCTGGTAGCCATCCTCAATAGTGCTGAGACGGGACCTGCGACAAGTGACGTGAAGAGCCCAGAGGTAAATCTACAGATTTCTGTTTATCAAGCAGAATCTTTTTGAGTCTGTTTCTAAAAGTATGTACCGTTTCCAGGTCACGCACCGGCGGCGGAAGGTCGTTCCAGCACTTTGAGGCGGCAAATCTAAAGGATCCTCGGAATGCTACCGTCCGATGTTTAGCTTTTTTTTTTTTTTTTATAGCAGAAGGAGGCAAACGAGCAAGCGGGTCACCTGATGGAAAGTAATCACCGCCGCCCATGGACACCCGCAAAACCAGAGGAATCGCAGAAAAATCATCAATCAAACCAGCTGTCACAAAGATGTGTGTGCTTGATCTCTTTGGATACCTACTGAGATCCGCCGTCCATACCAGCTTGTTATAGAGGTACGGTGGTCTGCACGTCCTAATGACGCCGAATAACATAGTGGCCAGGTGAAGCTGCCTGCGGGCCTCCATTTTTATTGCATTGGCCGCATTCAAAAAGGGAGTTACGTGCGATCTAGGCGGAATGCTGAAACAGAAGCGTGCACAGGCATTCTGTACGCGCTGTATGAGTTTAGCTGTTCTGGACAGAAGACGCACGGACCATAAACTGTGTCGCAGTAGTTCAGTTTAGATAATATAAGTGACTCGCATAATGTGATTCTTACCTCCTCACTCAAGTAATCTCTAATTTTGTATAGCAGCTTTAACCTGAAAAAGCAATTGCGTGAGCACTCGGCGATGAGGCTTTCAAAGTTTAAATTGCTGTCAATAGTTAGCCCTAAATTTCTGGCTAAGTTGACGCGTTCTATAGCCTCTCCATTTATCCGAATATTTAGAGGGTTGTTACCGAACCTTTGTAAACTGTGTCGTGTACCAATGAATAAAAGTTTGGATTTTTTGGGGTTGAGAACCAGGCAGTTAGACCTACACCAGGCAGTGATCCGATCCAGGTCCTCGTTTATCAAAGATGAAGCATAGACTTGGTCACCGGGTTTGAAAGACAGGTATAGCTGCAAATCGTCTGCGTAAAGGTGGTATTTGCAGTTTTTTATGTTTTCCACTATGTCTGCTCCATACAAGGCATACAGAAGTGGCCCGAGAATTGAACCCTGAGGCACTCCCCTAGTTACAGGCAGCTCAGCAGAACACATGTTGGATCCGTCTGTGTTTGTTAGTTCGACTCGCTGCCACCTGTCTTCTAAGTAACTATGGAACCATTGCACAGCTTTGGCATCGAACCCATAGTATGCCAGCTTGGATACCAGGAGGGTGGAATTTATCGAGTCGAAGGCACGGGAGAAGTCAAGTAGCAGAAGAGCACCGATCTCTCCCCGGTCCTGTGCCACCAGTAAGTTGTCGACGACATCTGCTAAAGCAGTTGCCGTGCCATGGCCTCTCCGGAACCCAGATTGTAGTTGAGGGAGTATGTTATTTCCCTCCACATATGCAGTCACCTGTTCACACACCACCCTCTCCAGCACCTTCGACAAACAGGGTAACAGACTGATAGGTCGCAAGTCGCTCAGGGAGGCAGGATTGTTATTTTTAGGCAGGGGCTTCACCACTGCTGTTTTCCAGCCTGCCCGAAAATAGCATTTTAGCATTTTAGCATTTTACATAAACTTTTTTATCTACCTCCTTAGCAAGCAGTTGGTTTAAATCGTAGTATTTGGCAACTTTAATTCTCTTGTTGTAATGAGTACCTGTATATCCTTTAAAAACAAATTAGCATTTTACATAAACTTTTTTAAACGAAGAGAGTCTCATTTTTAGGTAGTCAGCGAACTTATCACTTTCATATCCGAAAACCAATGGCTAGTTGCTGTTATGATACAAAGGGAAAAATAAACTATTCCCATCAATAACTACAGAGCAGTCTTTTAATTCATATGGGCTCAGCTCTGTCACTTCAATATTCTTGCAAAATGGTTTAATCCTCATAAAGCTCCTTATATTGTTTTACTGAAATGGAAATTATACAGGTTTATGAATAAATAAAATCATAATTCACAATTATAGACGATCCCATTATAGAAGATCAAAGGAACATATTTGAAACTGAATTATATAAAAACGGCTGTAGCTAATACAGATAAGAGTAGGTTTTTTTTAATTTGTGTTTTGAAAAAGAAATTAATAACAGACTCTCTCAGAGCTGTGTTTAAAGAAATAAATATAAAAATGTAATATAATACTTACATTATTACAAAAGCGACTATTAAAAAAAATATGACAAAAGTGTTTCTAGGTGCAAAAAGTGTTGTTTCGTAAACAAAACTATTATTGTTGGTGTTTCTTACGGAAATTCAGTATTTGTTACTTCAGACATGAATATATAACATCAGGGTATGGAGTCGAATATGTGGGAATATTTGCTTAGCGTTGATGAGTTTTGCCATATTAGGATTATCATCCAATTTGTTAGTGTATTGTATTGTATTTACACCACAAACATACTAATAGTAATTAAAAGCATAAAAATTACGTTATTTTCAATTATCACATGTCATGTAAGTGTATATTTTTATATTTAATCATTCAAACCGTATCGCGTAGATTTGACAGAATACTACTACCCCCTCTCTTCAATTGGGTGTCGTAAAAGGCGATTAACGGACTAAAAACTGCACATACATCCAACAGCTCAAAAGGCATGGGTACACCATCTGTCACGCTGAGCACATGTGCAGTCGCTATTTGGTAAAAAGTAGACTATGGCAGAGGACTACTTTTGCGGTCCTCATTGCCTAGTCTCTGACTAACCCTTCGGGATAATAGTCGTGATATGTATGTATTTAATTATTTAAACACCTCTTTGAGTGAGTCTTATCAATTTCCCCCTAAACAAATCTAAAAACCTTTCTATTGACATATATCTAAATACACCCTTAATTTTTATTCGTTTTAATGAAATACAAGTTAATTTCCACCCATGAAACTGAACAACTTTCCCCAAGAAACCTATGTAAAAAATGACAAAAAAATAAAAAACTGAAAAAAGACAATAACCTCAGGCGGGAATCGAACCACGCACCTTCCGCAAAATTTTACTTAAGTATATTTAAGCGTTAATAAAACGCTTAAATATAAAACATTGATCTATAAACGCAGCTTCATCTTAACCGAATGTTCAAATATTTGTGAAAATATTTCTTTCGGATCTCAGAGGTGAAAACTTCTAAGATTTGATGAAGCAATGTTGACTAAAAACATAAGCATCAAGCACTGACAAATTTCGACGGTTGAAAGCCAGACCTCGGTAGCCAAGTGGTTAAGGCAGCCGCCCGGAATGGGGAAAGTGCGTGGTTCGATTCCCGCCTGAGGTTGTCGTCTTTTTTCAGTGTTTAAAATTTTACTTAAGTAAGTTTAAGCGTTAATAAAACGTTAATCTATAAACGCAGCTTCATCTTAACCGAATGTTCAAATATTTGTGAAAATATTTCTTTCAGATCTCAGAGGTGAAAACTTCTAAGATTTGATGAAGCAATGTTGACTAAAAACATAAGCATCAAGCACTGAAGAATTTCGACGGTTGAAAGCCAGACAATAAAACATTTATCTATAAACGCAGCTTCATCTTAACCGAATGTTCAAATATTTGTGAAAATATTTCTTTCGGATCTCAGAGGTGAAAACTTCTAAGATTTGATGAAGCAATGTTGACTAAAAACATAAGCATCAAGCACTGACAAATTTCGACGGTTGAAAGCCAGAATTCGGTAGCCAAGTGGTTAAGGCAGCCGCCCGGAATGCGGAAGGTGCGTGGTTCGATTCCCGCCTGAGGTTGTCGTCTTTTTTCAGTGTTTAAAATTTATTAATCTATAAACGCACCTTCATCTTAACCGAATGTTCAAATATTTGTGAAAATATTTCTTTCGGATCTCAGAGGTGAAAACTTCTAAGATTTGATGAAGCAATGTTGACTAAAAACATAAGCATCAAGCACTGACAAATTTCGACGGTTGAAAGCCAGACCTCGGTAGCCAAGTGGTTAAGGCAGCCGCCCGGAATGCGGAAGGTGCGTGGTTCGATTCCCGCCTGAGGTTGCAGTCTTTTTTCAGTGTTTAAAATTTTACTTACGTATATTTAAGCGTTAATAAAACGCTTAAATATAAAACATTAATCTATAAACGCAGCTTCATCTTAACCGAATGTTCAAATATTTGTGAAAATATTTCTTTCGGATCTCAGAGGTGAAAACTTCTAAGATTTAATGAAGCAATGTTGACTAAAAACATAAGCATCAAGCACTGACAAATTTCGACGGTTGAAAGCCAGACCTCGGTAGCCAAGTGGTTAAGGCAGCCGCCTGGAATGCGGAAGGTGCGTGGTTCGAATCCCGCCTGAGGTTGTCGTCTTTTTTCAGTGTTTAAAATTTTACTTAAGTATATTTAAGCGTTAATAAAACGCTTAAATATAAAACATTAATCTATAAACGCAGCTTCATCTTAACCGAATGTTCAAATATTTGTGAAAATATTTCTTTCAGATCTCAGAGGTGAAATCTTCTAAGATTTGATGAAGCAATGTTGACTAAAAACATAAGCATCAAGCACTGACAAATTTCGACGGTTGAAAGCCAGACCTCGGTAGCCAAGTGGTTAAGGCAGCCGCCCGGAATGCGGAAGGTGCGTGGTTCGATTCCCGCCTGAGGTTGTCGTCTTTTTTCAGTGTTTAAAATTTTACTTAAGTATATTTAAGCGTTAATAAAACGCTTAAATATAAAACATTAATCTATAAACGTAGCTTCATCTTAACCGAATGTTCAAATATTTGTGAAAATATTTCTTTCGGATCTCAGAGGTGAAAACTTCTAAGATTTGATGAAGCAATGTTGACTAAAAACATAAGCATCAAGCACTGACAAATTTCGACGGTTGAAAGCCAGACCTCGGTAGCCAAGTGGTTAAGGCAGCCGCCCGGAATGCGGAAGGTGCGTGGTTCGATTCCCGCCTGAGGTTGTCGTCTTTTTTCAGTGTTTAAAATTTATTAATCTATAAACGCAGCTTCATCTTAACCGAATGTTCAAATGTTTGTGAAAATATTTCTTTCGGATCTCAGAGGTGAAAACTTCTAAGATTTGATGAAGCAATGTTGACTAAAAACATAAGCATCAAGCACTGACAAATTTCGACGGTTGAAAGCCAGACCTCGGTAGCCAAGTGGTTAAGGCAGCCGCCCAGAATGCGGAAGGTGCGTGGTTCGATTCCCGCCTGAGGTTGTCGTCTTTTTTCAGTGTTTAAAATTTATTAATCTATAAACGCAGCTTCATCTTAACCGAATGTTCAAATATTTGTGAAAATATTTCTTTCGGATCTCAGAGGTGAAAACTTCTAAGATTTGATGAAGCAATGTTGACTAAAAACATAAGCATCAAGCACTGACAAATTTCGACGGTTGAAAGCCAGACCTCGGTAGCCAAGTGGTTAAGGCAGCCGCCCGGAATGCGGAAGGTGCGTGGTTCGATTCCCGCCTGAGGTTGTCGTCTTTTTTCAGTGTTTAAAATTTTACTTACGTATATTTAAGCGTTAATAAAACGCTTAAATATAAAACATTAATCTATAAACGCAGCTTCATCTTAACCGAATGTTTAAATATTTGTGAAAATATTTCTTTCGGATCTCAGAGGTGAAACCTTCTAAGATTTGATGAAGCAATGTTGACTAAAAACATAAGCATCAAGCACTGACAAATTTCGACGGTTGAAAGCCAGACCTCGGTAGCCAAGTGGTTAAGGCAGCCGCCTGGAATGCGGAAGGTGCGTGGTTCGATTCCCGCCTGAGGTTGTCGTCTTTTTTCAGTGTTTAAAATTTTACTTAAGTATATTTAAGCGTTAATAAAACGCTTAAATATAAATCATTAATGTAAAACTGTCCGATCAGCTGGCGACAATAGTCTATATCTGTATAATATCTATCTAATTTTATTTGACTGTTTGGAAGAGCGAGTCCTCCTGAAACAGGCATTTTTGAATGCTGTCTAGGATGGTTCCAATCACTGTGCATGGTTAATTAAACTAAACTGACTAAATTAATAGACTGTAAAAAACGACTTTTGATTTGGAAGCAATGTGTTGATCTTAAAAGTGGCTGACTGTCCGTTATGGTATGAAAGTTTCATTGTGTATCAAGTACCATCTACAATATTTGTTGACATCATCATCCGTTCATGATTAAAATTCGTCATTTGAGGGATTTGCGGGATTCAAATGAGAAATAGCACATAGTGGGATCGGGTTACAACTTTTTAGTGGTTTTAGTGTATATGCAGGAGAAAAAACACGGGTATCGCAACTAGTGGCCTTGTGCGCCTAGTAGATAGGCCCTTCCGAACGCGCACTATGTTCCACTCATCTGCGGAGTCGACTCGGCACCTTGCTTTAGTGTGACTTTGACATACACACGGCTTGCGCGCGTGCGGAGCGACGAAAACGAGTCTTTATTTCATGACAAAGTGTACTCCTAGACGTTTACAACAACTCAGCTGTCAAGTAAGTGAAATTAATTGTTATTCAAGTCATTTAATAATGACTTAGTAGTTATATCGTATTTAATAGATTATTAACCAAGGGGATAAAGCAGTGTCTTCTGTCGCGGGTGACGATTTAAATCGCGAGCGCAACGAAGGACTCGAGGTTTCCTCCTGAGCGTAGCGAGGGTGTTAAAAACTTAAATCACGAGCGAAGCGAGGGATTTAAGACGTGTCCTGAGTGTAGCGAGGGATTTAAGTTCACCCAAGACTAAGACAGCTTTATCACCGAGGAAAATACTCTACTTTTCGTACCATTTGCAAAAAAATTAACACAATAATAATATGAGATAAGCGTTTATTAAATATAATGACAATTAAAAGTAAAAGTTAACATTCGAAACATTGGTCCAATTATTGATAGAGAGAGTTACATTTTTGTTTGGTACATTTTTTTTTCTCTTATATAATGGCTTCGTGCGATCAGCACATTTAGCCAGTGTCAAGTTTTTAATAATAGGTAATTATTATTTTCTTCACATAAAGTGGATGATAATGAGTGATAGTGAACGTTTAATGGTAAATGATTTTCCCCCAAACCCCTGGAAACTTAATAAAGCTATAGGAATTTATTGAGGTTCCACACGGACTTCTTGAGAGAATTTGAAAAGTGATGTTGCATTGTTTTGTTTTATTTGCTAACACTCATGCACGTTCACGAACACTTAACAGTAAATAATCCACCATTATTTCACATTAATATTCGACAAAACACAAATTATAGAAAATAATACAAAACTGCAGACATGACGCTTCACTTTCCCGCCAAGAAGAAGTCTGGTACATTTATTTTTATTTTTTTTCTCTTAAATAATGGCTTCGTGCGATCAGCACATTTAGCCAGTGTCAAG
This sequence comes from Scoparia ambigualis, assembly GCA_963921215.1. Classification (NCBI taxonomy): domain Eukaryota; kingdom Metazoa; phylum Arthropoda; class Insecta; order Lepidoptera; family Crambidae; genus Scoparia; species Scoparia ambigualis. The sequence continues at coordinate 20,771,684 of OY992508.1, read as the reverse complement.
TTTTTAATAATAGGTAATTATTATTTTCTTCACATAAAGTGGATGATAATGAGTGATAATGAACGTTTAATGGTAAATGATTTTCCCCCAAACCCCTGGAAACTCAATAAAGCTATAGGAATTTATTGAGGTCCCACACGGACTTCTTGAGAGAATTTGAAAAGTGATGTTGCATTGTTTTGTTTTATTTGCTAACACTCATGCACGTTCACGAACCCTTAACAGTAAATAATCCACCATTATTTCACATTAATATTCGACAAAACACAAATTATAGAAAATAATACAAAACTGCAGACATGACGCTTCACTTTCCCGCCAAGAAGTCCCATTTATTGTTGATGAGTTGATTTGTAATTTTTTTTTTTATATTTTTTTTTATTTCCTTTTTCAAAAAGATGTATAATACTTTATATACAAACTCAATAGTGTAAACACAGATGTAGTTCAGTATAAATTTCGGTAAGTATTCCAAATTTAAATCACATTCTCCCCCTAGAGGATGAATGAAATTCAGTACAATTTTCTTTCCCTGTTTGTAACCGATTAAAAATGACTATTGTTATGTTCGCTTTTTGTGGCATAGAATGTCACTTTTTTGAGCAAGTGGTACGAAAAAGATATTTTTTCATTTCTGTGCCACGGCTTCTACAATCATAGACTAAAAACCTACAGATGTTCCCATACAAAACCGATTGTAAGTAAAATATGTGACTAAGGAGCACTGACTTATTGTGTTGTTTTTAAAAAAAATTAAGTTGTTTTAATTGTTTTTCAACCAGATTGATATTTTGAGTTTTTTTTTGTGTCACTATGTTATCTACGTCATGACGAGAAGATCGGGAGCGCTAACTGCACGGTGATTTCATAGTTGAATTATGGGCGATCTGTCATATTCCAGTGCTGTTAGTACTTACTAAAAGTCAATTTGGGATCGCCGAGATGACAAAGTATTGTAGGCACAAAAGTTGTGTACCCTCTGTAGTTGACAATCTATTTGGGACGCCATCTTGACATGCCCTACGAATTGGAACAAATGGTTTGTATGGACGTTCTTGTCTATCTCTTTAGGTCAATGTTGTGCGCGAGCTAAGAGTTGAAGAATGGTACATACATTTCGTACGCTTCTTACAGTGGTTAGACGTTTCTAACATCTTATCTCCTCCGTGCCTCCTAATGTCAAAGGTGAGTTTTGCAGTTTTGTCACAGAAATTCTCGTTTTCATTAATCGATCGATTGGCGAAAAAGACTACAAGTCGTCACTTAGAATAAAGCATTATTGTCATTCGGTAGAATTTATAAACCTCGACCATCGATTGCGTGTATCCCATCCTCTTTTTATTGTGTACAAAAATCTTTTAATTTACCTTAACAAAACTGGTAACACTATGTACCGATACCTATAGTAACGGCTTACGATTAAATACTTGATATATTGATAGAAACTCCCTAATTTCATGATAAAAAAAGAAAATAATTGTCTCATTTCACGATAACTTACTTCGTATAAAAAAAACAAAGAAATGTACAACACTGTGTTTATCTAATTAATTTTTGAATGATATTAAGTATTTGAATTCTGTTTTTATTTTTTATTTTTATTTTTATCTCATATTTGCTTCTTCTGGTGCACTGCCTGTCGCTCTTTTTTTTGATGTCCTCTACCTCAAAGGTTGTCTGGAAGAGATCGCTTTAAGCGATAAGACCGCCTTTGCCCACATTAGCTTTTTTTTCTTTTTTAATGCTTACTGTTTGTACCTTTCTTTATTTTTGTGTGTGCAATAAAGCGTTGTATCTATCTATCTATCTTTCTGTTCTTATTGAAAAAAGATACATTTTCAGTTTTTTTTTCATTGAAATTTGTTAAGTTCAATTTTAGCTAGCGCCAGTCATTTTCAAGAGTCTAAAAGATAAAAATCTAATAACCATCTGTTTACAGAACCGGAGTTCCTCAGGGTCTATTCTCTCTGCGACGCTTTTCCTATTGCACATCAATGACCTGTTGATACCGGGAGTTGTTGGGTATGCAGATGACAGTACTGTCGTAGAGAAATTCCTTTCGGATGCAAAAGCTAGTGGTGATGACGTGATGTTGATGAGAGAGGCCATGGTTGAGCGAACGAACCAGACATTAATTCACGTTTGCCAGTGGGGTGACAGTAACCTGGTAAATTTCAACGCCACCAAAACGCAAGCGTGTTTATTCACCGCTAAAAGGAGTCCCTTTAACCTGACTCCTACTTTTCGGGGTGCATCTGTGCGTGTTACCGATAGTCTCGTCCTTCTGGGCATGGAGTTGTCTTCAGATCTCAACTTCGGCACCAGCATCAAGTCCAAGGCTCAAACTGCAGCTAAAAAGCTGGGCGTCTTAAATAGAGTCAAGCGATATTTCATGCCGGGACAGCTTTTAACTCTCTATAAAGCTCAAGTCCGATCTTGCATAGAATATTGCAGTCACCTGTGGGACGGCTCAGCTAAATACTAACTAGCTGCACTGGACACGATTCAACGCAGAGCTGAGAGGCTAATTGGCGACAAAGAACTAGTGAAGAGCAAATTTTACACCCTAGCTCACCGCCGCAAAGTTGCCTGTCTGTCGGTCTTTTACAGACTGTACTTCGGAGAGTGTGCTCTGCATGAGCTCATAACGCCATCCCCCTTCTTCCATCGGACATCCAGGCGCACTGCGGGCTACCACCCTTTCTTGGTGGATATTCGCACAAAGCGTTACTCAACATCTTTTATACTGCGTACAGCAAAGGAGTGGAACTCCCTCCCTGCGTCTGTGTTTCCGAGTACATATAACCCGTCCATCTTCAAAGCAAGAGTAAATAGGCACCTTCTGGGTAAACTCGCACCATCATAGATCCAGTCTTAGCCCCTGGGCTTGATTGGGATCAAGAGCAAACCCATAACTAGTAAAAAAAAAAAAGTTCCTCAGGGTTCAATACTAGGTCCATACTTATTTTTGGTTTATATTAATGACTTACCTTATTTTGTAAAAGACAGTCATGAGATAGTATTGTTTGCTGATGATACTTCACTTTTATTTAAAGTGAAACGACGACACCCAAGTTATGACGATGTGAATAATGCGATCTCAAAGATTGTTCACTGGTTCAGTGTAAATAACTTGCTATTAAACGAGGGAAAAACCAAATGTGTAAGATTTGTATTGCCTAATGTTAAGCAAGTAACAACTAGTGTAAAAATTAAAGATAAGAATGTGAATCCACACACTGTGCTTCTAATCATCGCGTTAGATGCCAAGCTTCAGTTTGGCCCACATATAGCTACATAGACTTAGCTCTGCGGCTTATGCAGTAATAAAGATCCGTCAGTTAACTGACGTTGATACATCTAGATTAGTTTATTTCAGTTACTATCATAGTGTAATGTCGTACGGCATTTTACTGTGGGGAAATGCTACCGACATTCAAACTATCTTTGTGCTTCAGAATAGGGCTATTCGAGCAATCTATAACCTAAAGGCTGGTGACTCTCTCAGAAAGTGATTTAAGAAAATAAATTTATTACAGTTGCATCACAATACATTTATGAAAATTTTATTTATGTTCATAAAAATACTGAAATGTTTTCAAAAAACAGTGATATTCACAATGTAAACACTAGAAGTAAGAACAAATTAGCAGTACCCTGTACTAGGCTCCATAAAATAAATAATTCTTTGAAGGGTCTTTGTATAAGATTTTACAACAAAGTACCAAATGATATTCAGAAATTAGATCTTAATAAATTTAAAATCAAAATCAAAGAAAAGCTTTTTAAAAAAGCTTATTATAAAGTGTCAGATTACACAGAAGACAAAACAGCTTGGATCTAAAACGCTCCAAGCACTCCAACAGCTATTTCTAATTATCTTTATCTAATTGATACTACATTGTATTGTAGTTTTGTATTGCATCATTTATTTATTTTTTAAATTCATATTTTGTATTGCCCTGGTAACGACATATTTTTTTTTGTTTGTTAATGTCGTTGCTTTTGTGTGCTGTGGTTTCCTGCGCCCATTCTTTGCCACAGTTAAAAAATTATGTCCTGAAAGGGTGGTAGGTTAAAAAAGATTTGGACGATTCAAAGTACTTATTAATTGAGTCTAATGAATAAACGTTATTTTGACTTAGCTTGACTTGACTTGAAATACCGTAATAAAAAAATTAATATGAGAGCTTAACTGGGTACTTGGAACTTTGAAACAAAGTTACAAATTAGTTGGCGAGTCCAAGTCCGACGACTCACTGTCGAATCTCGATTGTTGTGACGTAGCGGTAAAAATTCGCGCGGCGCGACCACATGAGTAAATACCGTTACTCACGTGGCGCGACTCCGAAGCCGGCCGCCCTTAAACTAAGACATTTAGAAAATCAGTCACTGATGGTGATGGTGAAGGTGATTTTGTCCTAACAGACCGGAAGCGCTAAGAAATGCAAGCATTTTTACATTTTATAATGAAAAAACGTAAAAGATTTTGTATTTAAAAAAACGCCACTTCAAGGAACAGACATGGACAGTACTTAAAAAAATAGATATAATTAAACATAAATAAAATCTATTTGCGTTTGTTTTCTTTAAACCTTATCTTTAGTAAGTTTATTAGTCAGTTGTGAACTTTAACATTACTTCGAATTTCAAACGTTTCTTTCATGTACTATTCTTCCGTTGAAGTAGTTTCTTAAGAAACTTCTCATGAAACTTCAAACGGAAGAATAGTACATGGAAGAAACGTTTTAAATTCGAAGTAATGGTTTAGTAATTTTAAAAAAGTTTCTGTTTCCCTCCTCAAATTTCCTAAATATCCCGCCATCACAGACCACTCCGCCATACTACTTCATTGGTTAGTTCGTTGGGGATTACGACAGAGGCGCTGTAGTCGGGTTTCGTTCGCGACTAATTTTGTATGAAGTTGACATTCTTATTGTATTATGTGTTCTGTGGAACAGACTATAGTCATGGGAACATGACCAATACAGGAAAAAGGTTACTCTCTTTGTAATATGCGACCTCTTTTGAAATACCTATTATGCTGTTAGATGGATTTGTATTAATCTTAAGTTGGTTCATGGTTGTAGTTAATTTAATATCAATATATTTATTATATGATTATAAATATACATCCAAATGTAATCCCTAGTGCCATGGAACCACAGGTAATTAAAATTACCCATGGACCAGGTGATGGGTCGACCCACCGGAACCACGAGTAAACAGTGGTCATAATTATGTCATCATCAGATACTATTTTTTTTACCTCATAATATTAGGTGAATTTTTATGTTAATAATTACCGGATCATGTCATAATTATGACGTCTATTTTATTTGTTCTTAGGCCATAGTTACCCTATGTAATTAATTAACCTTCGGCATTTTACAAACCGGCGGGGGTTTGCAAACAGACAACGCCGTTTGTATAATGACGTACATACCCATTTTCCAAAGTAATTGTACAGCGCAGTAGGTACGAATATAAAGTAGGTACAAGAAGAAATGCACAGTGGATCGGTAATGGATGAGAGAGAGAAATGTAATCACCATTATTTATTTATTTATTTAAAATTAACTATGTACCAGTAAAATATACACTAATTCGAATGTAACAAAAAAAAGTTTGTCTTAATGCTAAGTGCTGTCTTATTTAAAGGTATTCACGACATGCAATATCAAAATACAATGAAATTTGTTGAACAGTAACTCAGAACAGTTGATTCATCGACGAACCGAAAGGTAATTTAAATTAAATTAAAATAAATCGCATTAAAATTGATAGTAAGTATATAAAGTTAACCATGTCGCGTAGAAGTGAAAGAATACTACCACCCCCTTCTTTCCTTGGGTGTCGTAAAAGGCGACTAACGGACTAAAGACATACATCCAACAGCTTAGAGCGGCGATAAGCTCACCACCTGTCACGCTGAGCACGTGTGTAGTTGCTATTTGGTGAAAAGTGGACTATGGCAGAGGGCAGCTTTTGCGGTCCTCATTGCCTAGTCTCTGACTACCCTTCTGGGATCATAGCCGTGATTATATGTATGTTAAAAAAATGTAATATAAAAAAATAAAGATACTAATAGAACTAAAACAAATAAAATTTTATAAAATAAATTGAATAAGATAAAGTAAAAACATTTAATTCATTTAAAATTTAAAAAAGTTTAAAAAATACATTTAAACTTGAGATGCACCGGGTACCCGGCTAGGATCCGGTACCCTGTAGTTTCGGCACTTTTTCAGGATCCGGCCGAATACCGGATAATAATGCCGGATAACGGATAAAGCCGGGTAATTAAAAAAAAAGAAACCAACTGTTTAATAGCAAAATGTTTATTGAACTTTGCACTTACTTAACCTATAATTTTAATTTAGTATTAAATCAAGTCTTTATTTCTCATTTATTAATCATTATATAGTAACTAGTCATTGAGATCCATTAATTTGTTAATTTTTTAAAGTCAAGTGAATCAATAATCAAACTTCAAATTCGGCAGACTGTGATGTAAAAACACAAGTTTTTCGGCACGTGTAGGATCTAGTCTGTTTCTTTTCTTTCATACTCTAATCCAGCCTCCGAAAACAGTCGTGAGCGGTGGATTTTAGGGCATTTTAATGCCGGGTAATTTTGAAGGGTTCCCCGGCAGATCCGGAAAAAATTATGCCGGGTACCCGTTACCCATTACCCAGCAAAAGCAGGATCCCGCCCATCTCTAATTTAAACAAATCAAATTAACACAAAATTTAATGGAATTAGAATTAAAACAAAAACATTAAAATTAACATTAAACAAAACTAAAAACTTAAATAACACCTACGCCTAATTTTACAATAATTCCTGATAATAAAAAAAAATAGAAAAACAAAGACAATTCAATAGTGTTGGTAATGGAGAAGCGACCGAGAAATCTCAAAAAAAATCAAATTATTTGCAAAGATGTCGTTATCTTGTTTTTTGGCTATCTAAAGATTGACCATCAATATATTATGATTTTTCACAGGATACACAAATTGATACAGAAACAAAGGAGATTGGCTATTTTGGACCAAATGCTGCCCAATCATGGAAATACTTTTATTTATTTCCTTACGTGAAGAGATATTAAAAAAATATATTTAAAAAAAACATCCACGGTACACATTATTATCTTACAGTGCCTTTGCACACGGCGTAATAAGACGTTTGTTATTATTTTTCGTTAATGTATAACCTGTAAAACTGATTTTTTTCTTAATACTCCTTGGATAGATTCTAAAGCGCTTTGGGGTGCATACTAGTATTAGGTAAGGTAAGGTGCATTATGCACTATGAGTTGGGCAGCACTCTTGGTCCAACGTCCATACAAAAATAGTCAATTTCCTTTCTTAGAACGTAAGTGTCGTTAGATAATGTTGGGTACATCATCGCAGAACACGAATTTAATATATAGTAACTATAACCTATCATTTGTAAGTGTTTATCTTAGCGGTACATAACTTCTTCGTACATCGCCTTTAAACCATCAAAATATGCTAACACGGTTGGAACGACAGAGAGTTTATTCTTCAGGAACTCCACAGCTCTTCCAGAATGATTTACTTTTATGTCATGCAAAATTTTGTAAACAAATGTGCCGTTATATGTTCGGCTATAAACCGTCGGCTTGAATGGAGATCCACATAGCCTATTTAGAAAATTCATGTGTAGAAGGCAATGCTGAAACTCTACTAATGGATGAATTAGCTTGTAATTGAAAATCTCAACTGTTTCAGAATCTGAAAGTGTAAAATATTCAGTCATTATCGCTTTTGCTATATTGCTATCGTTATTTGTGACCAATTCCATATTAGTCGTAGGATCAAAATTAGGTGTTGAAACTTTTGGAGCTAAGTCAACTTTATCTTCTTCATTGTTATTCTGAGCTTTGTCGGCTACAACACCCAACATGACGTGGGAAAGAAGCACGCCGCATACTTCAACCGTAGTATCTTCTGGTTTCTGCAGCGAGAAATAGACCAAAGCTATTACCAAAAGTCTGGCATTTTCCGGCAACGAGGTGAGTCTGCTGAAATTCGATGATTGCATCGATTTCTCGAGGAAATGTTCAAATAATCGCAAAGCTTTTATCTGTGTCCACCCATTTTCGAATAGGCTTATATCAGCTTCATACGGCGGTTTCTGGATTGCATCAGTTACATCCATGACAAGCGTCTCGCTGGTCTCTCCTTTTAATTTCTCGAATTTCATTTCTTTCATTTGAAAGTTAGTTAAAAGATTAAATGCATATTTTACAATGCCGAGTGAAAGCATCATGGAATCTTCTTCATCAGGGTCTTCGACGCTCGAGGAGCCTTGTATTGTATGCCAATGATACAAGTTAATATACTGGCTAGGTATGTGGCCAGTCGCTACTCCTTTTCTAAACCACAATGGATTGCTATTCTCGATATTAACATGGTTGCCACTCATGAACAATTGCACGGGCAGATCAGGAGTCACCTCCTTGTATATGTGTGACATTAATAGATTTTTCTGTTTTTCAAAGCCTATAAATTTATAATAACCCAATGTCGTCCGCATAAAAGACAAGATGTCATAATTTGTTTTCTGTGAAAGCCATTGTAGTACATACAAGTTTATCTTATAACCACTACGCTCATATATAGACATGGCTCTAAAAACATTCTCGAAGTGATATTTTTCAAAAATTGACTCGTCTCTTAAAACGATAAAAGTTGCTAACTTTTCTTTATTTAGATTATATTTCATCATAAATTCTTTGTGAGTAAATATTCTACACTGTATGGCACATAAACTATCGTTACACTCCATACTTTCGTGAAAAAACGTATGATCGCATGGTATGTAAGTAACATCGTAAAAACAATATTTGAAATCAAAACTTATAATTGGACATTCAAACTTTTGAGCTAGAGCAATACACTGTTCTTTCACTTCAAATTCACAAAATACATAATCAAAATTCATATCATCGAGAACTTTTTTGTAAATCTCTTTCATAAATACAGGTATTACGATACTCGAAACTTTCTTTTCGGAAAGCGGCTTGTTTAAATCATAGTCTTTGGCTACATCAATTCTCCGTTTGCGATGAATATCTCTATGGGCTCCTTTAAATAGGAAATAGCATTTTAAGTTAGCTTTCTTCAATAAACATAGCCTCTTCTTCAGGTAATCTGAGTATTTATCACTTTCACACCCGAAAACGAAAGGCAAATTGCTTTTACAATAAAAATGGAGAAAGAAACTATTTCCATCAATCACAACTGGGCAATTTTTTAATTCATATGGACTCAGCTCTGTCACTTCAATATTCTTGCAAAATTGTTTAATCCTCATATAGCTGTTCATGTTGTTATACTGAAATAAAAACGGTTTTACTATTTTTTTTAAATAATAACTAAAACTGTGTCCTACAAACTCGAAGGACAATATTTGAAATAATTAAAAATTTTGGAAGAACGAGACCACTAAGGTTATTAACAGTAAAAGATATCTTATTAGCTAAGCCACCGGTCTTAGATCCAGCGGTCCCGGGTTCGATTCCCAGCGAGATCTTTGTGTACCTACTTAGTTTGGTTGGTGATAGGGCTTGTTAACTCTTTCAGGGTCAATGATTAGCAACGCAGACCTCATAATTCATTTTTTTTTCTTTTTATCAAGTTATGATTTTATGAACTACTTACTAAGTACGTAGGAACAACTCATGATAGGCATCTTTAGAGCTCTAGTGGCGCTAGTAATAGCTTGTCTGTCAACATTTCACAAATTTAAAGATGATTGTGAGTAATCGTTTTTTTTTCGTGCTTCATAAAAGTTTGTAAAGAGGTCCGTAATATTTTGTTAACATAAATGTTTTATTCGTTGCATTTGAACATATTTTACACATATTGCAAAATTTTGTTAGAGTTTTTTTAGTTCCTAAAGTAAATAATGCACGATTAGCACTGTGGCTAGTGTAGCTAACCGGCGTGTCGATTGTAAGTATAATTAGTTTATGTATTAGAACCTTAGAGAAGGTTACCGTAGCTAACCATATTATTCCTTGGTTAGTGTAGCTAACCGGCGTGTAGATTGTAAGTATAATTAGTTTATGTATTAGAACCTTAGAGAAGGTTACCGTAGCTAACCATATTATTCCTTGGTTAGTGTAGCTAACCGGCGTGTAGATTGTAAGTATAATTAGTTTATGTATTAGAACCTTAGAGAAGGTTACCGTAGCTAACCATATTATTCCTTGGTTAGTGTAGCTAACCGGCGTGTAGATTGTAAGTATAATTAGTTTATGTATTAGAACCTTAGAGAACGTTACCGTAGCTAACCATATTATTCCTTGGTTAGTGTAGCTAACCGGCGTGTAGATTGTAAGTATAATTAGTTTATGTATTAGAACCTTAGAGAAGGTTACCGTAGCTAACCATATTATTCCTTGGTTAGTGTAGCTAACCGGCGTGTAGATTGTAAGTATAATTAGTTTATGTATTAGAACCTTAGAGAAGGTTACCGTAGCTAACCATATTATTCCTCAAAAGCCTTAAGTCTCATGTTTTTATGGCGTTTTATGTTGCAGCAGAAAAAAATTAAAAATAATAAGGGACATCCATCATGACAATGGGCGATTTTCTGACAGCCCAAATTAAAAAGTAAAAATTAGTTCAAAAACACTCGATAGATGTCGTTTTATGAAAGCTGGGCTACTTATGGTCTGTAATAAATTCTACACTTTTACTTGTCTACCAAAAGAATAAAAAAATAGTATTTACTTTCCTATTTATATTCAGGACATCCAGAACCTATTTCTATTTTGGAATAGAATAAATATTACGCAGCCATACACGTGCTCTTCATGAACCCGCCTTTTACTAAGCGCCATACTAATCTATGCTAAGCGCCATCTATGAAGTCATTTACGAACCAATTTCTTTTTTTTTTTGATCTCGGAAAATCGCCCATTGGTTTTTATTGCGATGTTTCCGAATTACCTAGGCGAGACGGGCGGAAGCGTCCCCATAACGCCTGGCTGATTAAAGTGCGATATAATAGACAAGATTCAAGATTCAATAGATTCAAGACAAGACAATACTAATTAACCGTATCGCGTAACGGTGAAAGAATACTACCCCACCTCCTATCTTCCCTTGGGTGTCGTAAAAGGCGACTAATGGGCTAAAGACTGCACATACATCAAACAGTGTAGAGCGGCGTTGGGCTCACCACCTGTCACGCTGAGCACATGTGTAGTCGCTATTTGGTGAAAAGTGAACTATGGTAGAGGACTGCTTTTGCTGTCCTCATTGCCTAGTAATGTGACTATATGTGTATGTACAATACTAATAGAATGGAATGCCACCGACAGACAGCTGTTGCACATTATTTTCTACTGTCCTGCTTTTACTTGCTTGACAATCAGTCGCACTATCGGAACTTGTGCTTATTATCATATCAATAGGTCTATCATAGGACTTGGTCGTCATACAGATTATAATCTGATATGGTATTAGACAGTATTAAAAATTATCTGCCCATAAACGACCCACTGATGGGCGCAGGTCTTCCCTCATGGCCAATACTACATGTGGAGATTTAGCCATAACCCCCACCTCGCTCGCCCATTGCTTGTTGGTGGGTTTTAACAATTGTCTTCTTACGACGACAGCCGGGACCAACGGCCATCCGAAACACATAGAACAGAGCCAAAAGTTTTAAAGTTAAAACAAACTTACTCAAAGAAATTTTCAATGAAAAATTTATAAAATAATATGTAAAACTTACATGATATTGCTAAGCGACAATTGAAAATAATATATTTTTTTATGACAAGATTTTTTTCGAAGTCCTCTTATATCCAAAACTGTTCTTATTGGTGTTGCTTTCGGAACTGTAGTATTTGCTTCATAAGGCTTGAATTTATATCATACACTGTATGAAATCGAAACTGAGGGACTTTTGACTTAGCGTTGATGAGTGTTGCCATGATTGTAACTTTTACTAGCTGTACCCCGCGGTTTCACCCGCGTTAATTTGAGGAAAAAACCTACTGAAATCACCACTTAAAATCATGTTTATAAAAACACCATCGCAAATTATTCATTATTTTAGAACAAGGAGATGACCCATATTTGCCCGAAGTAGTTTCATGTTTCGATAGTGAATAATAGCAGGAAAAGTAATAACATTTTCTCAATAAAATTACAGTTTAATTATAGAAAATAAACATAATATACATAGATAATTACGTTTAAAAAAGATACAGTTAGACTTACGTCATTTCCTATCGAACACATCTGCCATTTTACAATACTGCTTTTAGCACTGACCAATCTGACCTGACCATTATATACAAATAAAAAATCTCAATATATGAATATTTTTTCTTTAAACATAAAGAAAAAAGGTAAAGTTAGAAAATAAAGAAATGAGCTGTCACTTAAATGACAGCCTTTATTGGTAGGTAATGATGCATTACATAAATTATGTATCACTTTATTTTAGATCTGTATGGGATCAATTTGCTTTTCCTATATTTAAAATATGAATTGTAACAAAATCGTCGGCGGCAATGTCATCTGTCACTTCATTTGACACCAAGAGGCATGGAGGAGGTAAAGGGCCCCACACACGATCAGTTCAATGACAACAGACAGCCTGTCAGTGTAACGGTACGCGTACACCAAAACCGATTTTGACGGCCGATGGCAGACAAAACTACCCGGGCGAGTAAGTAGTACGTCTATGTGCTTCTTACACTGTAACAGTGTACCACTTGTGCCGACATTGCACGTCGCCGGTATTATTGCGTTTTTAAAAGGCAGGAATTCAACATCGCGATAATTATAATTGTTTGAATGTTTATCCCACAGGGTTGGTCTATTATAAACATAACTAATTAATTTTTCAATTTCCATAGTCGTTTGGGTAGATAACAACACTGACAAAAACAACAGAATGATTATATTTCTCTGATCTCAACAGAGTCTCTCAACAAGTGGGCCTTAAAATGAACATGGAGAAGACAAAAATCATGTCTAACTCACGTGTCGTACCCACTCCTTTGAAGGTTGGAGACTCTGCTCTTGAACTTGTTGACGAATATGTATACCTGGGACAAACAGTCCAGTTAGGTAGGTCCAACTTTAAGAAAGAGGTCAATCGTCGAATTCAACTCGGCTGGGCAGCGTTCGGTAAGCTACGAAATATCTTCTCGTCTAAAATACCGCAGTGTCTCAAGACGAAAGTCTTCGACCAGTGTGTGTTGCCAGTGATGACATACGGTACCGAAACGTGGTCGATCACTATGGGCCTAATTAGCAAGCTCAAAGTCACGTAAAGAGCAATGGAGAGGGCTATGCTCGGGGTTGCTCTAGGTGATCGAATCAGAAATGAGGAGATTCGTAGACGAACTAAAGTAACCGACATAGCCCAAAGAGTCGCTAAACTCAAGTGGCAATGGGCAAGGCACATCGCCCGTAGAACCGATGGCCGTTGGGGCAGAACGGTTCTCGAGTGGCGACCGCGCACCGGCAGACGCAGTGTGGGCAGGCCTCCAACAAGGTGGTCCTACGATCTGGTGAAGGTCGCGGGTAGCTGCTGGATGCAAGAAACACAGGACCGGTCGTGTTGGAGATCCTTGGGGGAGGCCTTTGTCCAGCAGTGAACGTCTTCTGGCTGAAGATGATGATGATGATGATGATGATTAAATTGAACTATAAATACACTCAATTTGCACTGTAGACGCCGTCAGACTGGCCAGAAATACCAACAAAATCGGACTCAACGGTTAATCGGCTGTTTACGGGCGTCATCGGACGATGACGGACGTGTTTGTGTACTCGCTCTCTTTCTTTTACAAGTGTTTGATTCAATCGTCCGAGTTCGGCCGTTGTCGCCCGAGCAAACTTCGGCCGATGACGGATTAGGTGTACTAACTGACAGGCCAATACCTGCCGTCGAACTGATCGTGTGTGGGACCCTTTAGTGATAGGTCTCCGGTACTCTCACTCACCGGACGAAACATAACAGCAACGAGTGCCATTGTTTCACGCCGATATCCCGTGAGAGGCGGTATTACGGCGGACGAGCCAGACCAATTCTTGCTGCAACGCAAAGTACAAATTCTCGTTTTCATTAATTGATCGATCGGCGAATAAGACTACACCACATCTTTTTTTATTCTATAACGGGTAAGCGCTTAGCCTTTATCTCACCTTATAGTTAGTGACAATAAGGCCGAAGGTGGAAACGCGCTTCACCCGGAATCCTCAACCACTGAGGAACTGGCTATCTTATCTCAAACTGACGGAACATAACAATAAACATCGTTGTTATGGCGACAGACTAGCTAGCCAGGCGGACTTAACAGCCCTACCACCAACCAAACCGAGCACACAAAGATGTACCCCCCGCTGGGAATCGAACCCGGGACCTCTGGGTCTGAAACCGGTGGCTTAGCCACTAGACCACAGAGGCGGTAAAAGGTTCGTTACTCAGTAAGAAGCATTATTGTGTTGTAGTAGAATTTATAAACCTCGACCATCGATTGCGTGTACCCCCATCCCACTTTTATAGTGTGTAAAAAAACATGTAATATTTTATTTTTATGTTTTTCCCCCTTTCTCGCTCATATTAAAATGCTTCAGGAAAATAATTAGCGAGTTGGTCGAGTCAACTACTTACCTAGACAAAACTGGTAACACTGTATGCAGATATTAAATTTTAAACGGCTTACGAGATTACTTTCAGTTTATATTGATAATAACTCTCTAATTTCATGATAAATAAAGAAAACGATAATATCACATCATAACAAGATAGCTTACTTATTAGTTACAAAAAACAAAATAAATGTGTTTATTGATATATGGCAGAACGCCGGGGAGCAGATTAAAAGCCACAGCACTGTTTGTACAATGTATATTAATTGGTAAAAGATATAACAAGGCACGCAGAGATTAGTAGGGCGTCTTCTCAGATCTTGTCTCCGTCAGAGTGACATCGCTCTATATCGCGCCGAGAGTAGAGACGGGCGCGTGCAATAGAAATGTGCTCGCCACAGTACCCCCCGCGGAGAATCAACGTTCTGGAATCTGAAAGAAATTCGTAAATTTTACGCGACGGCCAGAACGCGAATACTGCGCATCATCAGCTTTCTGAATGCGACTTGGTGTCGCCTCCTGCTTATTTTCTGCCAGTAAATATGCTGGCTTAACTCTGTCCATTGAAACAGTAACAGGTCCTCTGGCTGCATCAATAGTGACTGTTTTCTTTGATCTTTTAATGACCTTGTGTGGACCACTGTACGGAGCTTCCAGAGCACCTCGTAAAGCATCTTTCCGCAAAAATATGTGTGTAGCTGTTTCAAGATCTTTGTGAACGAACACAGATGCAGGTGAGTGTCGTGATGCTTGCTGTGGTCTCAGCAGTGACATATTATGCTTGATTTGGGATACGAAATCAATTGGTTTCAGTGTGTTAGCGGGAGTGGATTGCAGAAACTCACCAGGTATTCGTAAGGGCTCACCGTACACCATCTCTGCCACGGAGCAATGCAAATCCTCTTTCCAGGCTGTCCGTACGCCGAGAAGAACTACTGGCAGAATATCTGTCCAGTTCTGCCCGCCGTGGGCCATGATTGCTGCCTTCAGCGTGCGGTGGAATCTTTCGACCATCCCGTTGGCAGCCGGGTGATATGCAGTGGTGTGACATAGCTGGATTCCGCATAATTCTGTAAGAGCTTTGAAAAGGTGAGATGTGAATTGACGACCTCTGTCAGTTGTCACAGTTTGTGGACAGCCAAAACGTGAAATCCACGTCCCATAGAAAGCTTTTGCCACAGTTTCAGCGGTTATGTCTTGCAACGGCTGTACCTCTGGCCATCTTGTGTATCGGTCGATAGCTGTAAGACAGTATTTGAAATCGTGAGAAGGTGGAAGCGGGCCGACTAAATCAATATGTACGTGACTGAATCTTGATTGAGGCAGTTGAAAATTGCCCAGCGGCGCTGAGGTATGGCGATGTATTTTTGACTTTTGGCAAGCTTCGCAACATTGTACCCAAGCGTGGCAATCTTTTCGAACTGAGGGCCAAATGAATCTGTCTGTCACCAATTTTGTAGTCGACTTCGTTCCAGGATGGCTCATTGAGTGAAGTGAGTTGAAAATCTGACGCCGCAACTCCTTTGTAACGAAAGGACGATGCCTCGACAGAGAGACATCGCAGTAGATTGCGATGTTCGAACCCGGGACAGGTACTTTTTCCAGCTTCAATGAGGTTGAATTGTTGCAGAGGAGTTCCTGAAGTTCAGTGTCATGCGTCTGAGAACAAGCCAGCTGTGCTAGGGTTGGTGGTGCTGCCACGGCTTCAATTCGCGTCAGCGCGTCAGCAGGTATGTTGTCTTTACCTGAAATGTGCCTTATGTCTGTGGTAAATTGCGACACAAAATCAAGATTGTTAAACTGCCTAGGTGAGCACTTCTGTTTATTTTGTTTAAAGGCGAAAGTGATTGGTTTATGATCCGTATATATGACAAAGTGTCTACCTTCAATCATAAAGCGGAAATGTTTAACGCTTTCGTATATGGCAAGCAGCTCACGATCATAGGCACTATACAGTTGTTGGGATTTGGTCAGCTTTTTAGAAAAGAAAGCAAGCGGCTGCCACTCACCTTCCACCAACTGTTGCAGCACCCCGCCCAATGACAAATTCGAAGCGTCGGTCACAAGGGCTAGAGGTGCGTTCAGTACTGGGTGTGCAAGTAGCGTGCATTTAACTATGTTCGCCCTGCAGTTATTAAATGCGGCGATCAACTCGGACGTCCATTCAAGTGGTTGCGTACCTTTTAGTTTGGGTCCTGATAGCATTTCATGTAGTAGTGCTTGATCGGTAGCAGCATGTGGGATAAAACGCCTATAAAAATTAAGCATCCCCAAGAACCTGCGTAAGCCGTTGACGGTCTTTGGCGGAGGGAACTCTTGTATCGCCTTGACCTTGCCTTCTAATGGACGCGTACCATATTCTGTGATGTGAAATCCAAGGAAATCAATCTCACTTTGGCCGAACTCGCATTTACCTTCGTTGATATGAAGTCCATAGTCCTGCAAGCGCTTAAAAATGACTTCCAGGTGTTCCAGGTGTTCAGATTTACTTCTGGAATATATTAAAATATCATCTATATATGAAAAACAGCACATATCCAGACCCCTCAGCACCTCATCGAGGAACCGCTGGAAAGTTGGAGCTGCATTCCTTAGGCCAAACGTCATGAATGGAAATTCTATCAATCCAAAAGGGGTTGTGATGGCGGTTTTTGATATATCAGCTGGAGCAACTGGAATTTGATGGTAGTATAGCACTCTCCAGGTCAATTTTTGAAAATATGGTACACCCTGCTAGTCTATGCGCATAATCTTCTATGTGCCTGATAGGGTACCTGTCAGGTATGGTGCACGCATTGAGTGCGCGGTAGTCGCCGCAGGGCCTCCAGCTGTTCTTCTTCGGTGCCAGGTGTAACGCTGATGCCCACGGTGAATCTGAAGGGCGTGCTGTTCCACTGCGAATCATCTCCTCGAACTGCTCCTTAGCTATTTTGAGCCGATCAGGTGCCAAACGTCGTGGTCTACAAAATACAGGAGGTCCTGGTATTGTATTTATGTAATGCATAGTTGAATGTTTGACATTACGCATAACACCAGAAGGTCTAGACAGATCAGGATAACAAGAGAGCAAAACGTGAAATTCGGTTGTACCTGATATCGCTTTGATGCTTGTTTGGCTGCAAGTTTTGACAGTTCCAGGTGTCGTTAAGGTTGTTATACTGTCCACCAGGCGTCTGTTCTTGCAATCTACTAACAATCCAAAATACGCGATAAAGTCAGCTCCGATGATTGGTCTGTCCACGTTTGCGACCACGAAGTTCCAGGTAAAGTCCCGTCTCAAACCCAAATCCAGTTGCAAAGTCTTGGTACCGTAGGTGTTGATGACCATTTGCAGCGGTAAGTTTGTAGTCGGTGGCTTGTCTAGGTTGACGAATAAATCGGCGAGGGAGTACACATAAATCGGAACCTGTATCTATTAAATATTGAACTTTTGTTTTTCTGTCCGTTATAAAAAGGCGACTGGTAGCACCTTGACAGTCGTCTGTCGCGCCTACGATCTGTCGCTGCTGTTTCCCAACTTGTAAGTACAAGGTGACGTGCACTTCTTCGCGTTATCTCCAAAATTATTATGATACCAACACAGTCCAGGAGTTTTGCTTCGGCTGCGACTCCTCGATCGGTATCTACCTCGGGACGAAGAGCGATCACAAGAACCTAAGTTGAGCTGCGAAACCTGCTGTCTTATTTCTTCTTGTATACGTGACGCAATCGTATTCTCAAAGCGCTTTAAAAACTCATCATAATTATTGCTTATGACAGCGCTTGTCGTAGCGACTTGCTGTAACGGTGTAGGTATCAGTGCGATTTCACAAATTTTGTCCGCTAGTTCTGCGATGTCCTCAAAAGTGCCGGATGTATTTGATGCAATAATTGCTTGCACATGTGGTGGCAATCTACTCGACCACAAACTGCGTAAAAATTCGTCTGTGACAGTATCCGCCGCTAGCGTTTTCAAATGACGTAAAAACTGTGACGGTTTTCTGTCACCTAATTCCTCGTGTGAAAGCAGCTGCGTAATTTGACGTTGACGAGAAATGCCTAATCTTTTAATTAACTCCTGTTTCAATTTTTCATATTTGTTGACCGCAGGAGGATTTTTAACTACATCTTTAATCTCGCGAATGTACCTCTGATCTAGTTGCGATATGATGTGGTAAAATTTTGTCGTATCTTCTTTGATACCCGATATTTGAAACTGTGCCTCTGCTTGCACAAACCATATTTCTGGGTCTTCCGGCCAAAACGGTGGCAAGCGTACAGCTACACGACTCACCACGGCGCCCATCGCCGACATTTCTTTTTCAACAACGTCGTCGTCGTCCATTTTTTCTGCGCGTCCGTTCGACATAAAACGCGAACGCGGGGTCACCAATATGGCAGAATGCCGGGGAGCAGATTAAAAGCCACAGCACTGTTTGTACAATGTATATTAATTGGTAAAAGATATAACAAGGCACGCAGAGATTAGTAGGGCGTCTTCTCAGATCTTGTCTCCGTCAGAGTGACATCGCTCTATATCGCGCCGAGAGTAGAGACGGGCGCGTGCAATAGAAATGTGCTCGCCACAGATATAATTTTTTATTTTTTCTTTGATATTGGATAAGTTAAATTTTTCGTAAGGTAAATTTTTTATAACAACTTGTAACAAAGTTTATTTGGTATCAAGATAATATTATCTTAAATAAGGTAAGATAATATTATTATCTAAACTACGAGTATATTAATAAACTTTGGACTACCTCTAATGATGTCTTGCTAATAAAGTAGAAAATTCCCTGATTGACGACCGCCGTGGTGGAGTGGTTAGCGCGCCGGGTCTGGCGTCGCGGCATCTCTAAGGAACCGGGTTCGATTCTCGGATCCGTTTTTGAGAAAACTGTTTTTCTGGATTGATTTCGGGTCTGGGTTCATATTTATCCGTAATCTAGTTTAACCATATTAACGTTTTTCAATAGAAATCTTATCTTGGGCTAGATAATTGGAATGAGCGTAAACAAATTAAATTTTTTATTTTTATTTTATCTTGAACGAGTGATAAAATCCCTAATTTGTATTGGTACATAATAGGCTTCGTCACAAAGATAATAAATAGGTATTATTATTTATCTGTTAACAACATACTAGTCTATCAGTAGCCTATGACTCAGCGTGTCTATGGAACTGATAAGTAAGGTACTTAGTATTAATTAATTCCATGAATGACCCTAGTAGCACTATGTGATCGTATAAGTATACTTATATATTTTTTACTTGGTTAAATACTGGCTTGCGCATCACCGGTGCTAATAACGACGCCGGGATATGAAAGGCTCTCCTTCGCCCCGGCCCAATTAGAAAAAGCTCGACGGGGAAGAGACCGCTTTACCGCCTTTGTCGTGTAGTAGCTCAGCCACCGGTCTTAGACTCAGCGGTCGCGAGCTCGACTCCCAGCGGGGATACCAATTTTATTTTACATTGAATTGATTGCATCTTCGTCTTACAGATACGCCTTTAAATGTTTGATAGTTTGGATACTTAACTATATTCTAAAGTAATTATGTAGCGCAGTGCATATCGAGGAAATTCTGATAATGGGTGATGAGAGGAAGTTCTACCCGGTCAAGTCAATTTATTCTCACGTTTCGAACCTTTGCAGGGTCCATAGTAACAGGGAGAGGTTCTGATAACACATGCATACATCATCATTAATAAAAAAGAACAAAATTAACATGTTATATTTTTATTTGGTTATGATTATTTACAGGTTACATATGTACAGAAAAAGCTGTTTGTCATAAGTCATACCGAAACTGTCCTTAAACATAAGTGTCATTCATTAGATAATGTTACCTAATCGCCAAACACGAATTCAATCATTAATATTGAAGTAGTATAATTTAGCGGTACATAACTTTTTCTTAGATCGTCTTTAAACCATCAAAATATGCTAACACGGTAGGAACGACAGAGAGTTTATTCTTCAGGAACTCCACAGCTCTTCCATAATGATTTACTTTTATGTCATGCACAATTTTGTAAACAAATGTGCTGTTATATGTTCGGCTATAAACCGTCGGCTTGAATGGAGATCCACATAGCCTATTTAGAAAATTCATGTGTAGAAGGCAATGCTGAAACTCTACTAATGGATGAATTAACTTATGATTGAAAATCCCAACTGTTTCAGAAACGGAAAGTGTAAAATATTCAGTCATTATCGCTTTAGCTACTTCGCTATCGGTGTTTGTGATCAATTCCATATTAGTCGTAGGATCAAAATTAGGTGTTGAAACTTTTGGAGCTAAGTCAACTTTATCTTTTTCATTGTTATTCTGAGCTTTGTCGGCTACAACACCCAACATGAAGTAGGAAAGAAGCACGCTGCATACTTCCACCGTAGTATCTTCTGGTTTCTGCAGCGAGAAATAGACCAAAACTATTACCAAAAGTCATCTGGCATCTTCCGGCAACGAGGTAAGTCTGCTGAAATTAGATGATTGCATCGATTTCTCGAGGAAATGTTCAAATAATCGCAAAGTTTTTATCTGTGTCCACCCATTTTCGAATGGGCTTATAACAGCTTCATACGGCGGTAATTATTGCATCAGTTACATCAACGATAAGCAAATTTTAATATCTCGAATTTAATGTTTTTCCTTTAAAAGTTAGTTAATAGATTAAATGCATATTTTATAATGCCGAGTGAAAGCATCATAGAATCTTCTGCATCAGGGTCTTCGACGCTCAAAGAACCTCGTAATGTACTCCAGTAATAAAAATTGACATACTGGCTAGGTATGTAGCCAGCAACTACTCCTTTTCTAAACCATAATGGATCGCTATTCTCGATATTAACGTGGCTGTCATTTATTAAATAATGAACAGGCAGATCAGGGGTCACCACCTTGCATATATGTTCCATTATTAGATTTTTCTCCCTTTCAAAGTTAACGTATTCATCAATAATCCATACAATTCTGTATGAAAGATATAATCTTAATAACTGTTTTCCGTGAAAGCCATTGCAAAAGATACAACTTCAGTACATAACCATTACTCTCAAATATGTTCATGGCTCTAAAAACATTCTGAAAGAGATATTCTTCAAAAATTGTTTCGTCTCTTAAAACAATAAAAATAGCTTACTTTTCTTGATTAAGATTATATTTCGTCATAAATTCTTGGTGGCAAAACATTCTACACTGTATAGCACCGAATCTGTCATTACACTCCATACTGTCTTGTAAAAACGAATGATCGTATGGAATGTAAGTAACATCATAAAAACAGTATTTGAAATCAAAGCTTAAGGACAATTAAGCTTTTGAGCAAAGGCAATACGTTGTTCTTTCGCTTCAAATTCACAAAGAACCTAATCGAAATTCATATCATCTAGAACTTGTTTGTAAATCTCCTTCATAAATACAGGCAATACGATATAGATAGATAGATAGATAGATAAACATTTATTGACCAAAAAACAAGGTTAACAAATAACAGCACAAAAAACAATAACAACAATAACACAAAATCTTAATTAAGAACTTATACATAATAAATACGCAGTGGTCGTATAGGTACGTAACGTGCTGTGCACAACAGATATTGTTAAGTTTGGTCAATAAGGTGCGTGCCTCAGCATGTGCTGCGGCAGCCCGAGAACCGCACCTTATGAGTGCACGTCGCATTCACTGACCGACATTAAAATATTAATGTAGGTTAGTGCATGCATTACATTATAATAAATAACTAAGAATAAAAGAATAAAAAATAAAAAAAAAGTAGCAACTATAATAAAATTAACAGTGACAGTATATAATATAAAAAACAATAGTGAAGCCACAGTATAAATGCTTATATTTATACTGTGGTGAAGCGGAACAAACCAAGCATTCAACCGATAACTAAGGAGAAAAAAAAAAGCAATTAGTATATACAAACAAAAAAAAAAAAAAGACACACATGATGACACATGACACATGACACATTACACGCTCACTCACTTCCTGCCTGCCACACCTAAATTGTGAAAGATTTTGCCACTTATTAACCTATTGTTTTTACTGTGCGGTAAATAATAAAAAGTTTTAAAATGTGTTTAGGAGAAAGAACTGAGTGTGAATTGTAACGGGGAGTGTACATATAATGGCAAGATTCACGAGATATGGGGGACATTGGGAGACAACAACAAGGGCCAAAGGAGCGAAAGAAGCGTGCTGGACCAACGCAGAATAAGTAGGCACCAAGCCTGGTAGCCATCCTCAATAGTGCTGAGACGGGACCTGCGACAAGTGACGTGAAGAGCCCAGAGGTAAATCTACAGATTTCTGTTTATCAAGCAGAATCTTTTTGAGTCTGTTTCTAAAAGTATGTACCGTTTCCAGGTCACGCACCGGCGGCGGAAGGTCGTTCCAGCACTTTGAGGCGGCAAATCTAAAGGATCCTCGGAATGCTACCGTCCGATGTTTAGCATTTTTTTTTTTTTTTTTTTATAGCAGAAGGAGGCAAACGAGCAAGCGGGTCACCTGATGGAAAGTAATCACCGCCGCCCATGGACACCCGCAAAACCAGAGGAATCGCAGAAAAATCATCAATCAAACCAGCTGTCACAAAGATGTGTGTGCTTGATCTCTTTGGATACCTACTGAGATCCGCCGTCCATACCAGCTTGTTATAGAGGTACGGTGGTCTGCACGTCCTAATGACGCCGAATAACATAGTGGCCAGGTGAAGCTGCCTGCGGGCCTCCATTTTTATTGCATTGGCCGCATTCAAAAAGGGAGTTACGTGCGATCTAGGCGGAATGCTGAAACAGAAGCGTGCACAGGCATTCTGTACGCGCTGTATGAGTTTAGCTGTTCTGGACAGAAGACGCACGGACCATAAACTGTGTCGCAGTAGTTCAGTTTAGATAATATAAGTGACTCGCATAATGTGATTCTTACCTCCTCACTCAAGTAATCTCTAATTTTGTATAGCAGCTTTAACCTGAAAAAGCAATTGCGTGAGCACTCGGCGATGAGGCTTTCAAAGTTTAAATTGCTGTCAATAGTTAGCCCTAAATTTCTGGCTAAGTTGACGCGTTCTATAGCCTCTCCATTTATCCGAATATTTAGAGGGTTGTTACCGAACCTTTGTAAACTGTGTCGTGTACCAATAAATAAAAGTTTGGATTTTTTGGGGTTGAGAACCAGGCAGTTAGACCTACACCAGGCAGTGATCCGATCCAGGTCCTCGTTTATCAAAGATGAAGCATAGACTTGGTCACCGGGTTTGAAAGACAGGTATAGCTGCAAATCGTCTGCGTAAAGGTGGTATTTGCAGTTTTTTATGTTTTCCACTATGTCTGCTCCATACAAGGCATACAGAAGTGGCCCGAGAATTGAACCCTGAGGCACTCCCCTAGTTACAGGCAGCTCAGCAGAACACATGTTGGATCCGTCTGTGTTTGTTAGTTCGACTCGCTGCCACCTGTCTTCTAAGTAACTATGGAACCATTGCACAGCTTTGGCATCGAACCCATAGTATGCCAGCTTGGATACCAGGAGGGTGGAATTTATCGAGTCGAAGGCACGGGAGAAGTCAAGTAGCAGAAGAGCACCGATCTCTCCCCGGTCCTGTGCCACCAGTAAGTTGTCAACGACATCTGCTAAAGCAGTTGCCGTGCCATGGCCTCTCCGGAACCCAGATTGTAGTTGAGGGAGTATGTTATTTCCCTCCACATATGCAGTCACCTGTTCACACACCACCCTGTCCAGCACCTTCGACAAACAGGGTAACAGACTGATAGGTCGCAAGTCGCTCAGGGAGGCAGGATTGTTATTTTTAGGCAGGAGCTTCACCACTGCTTTTTTCCAGCCTGCCCGAAAATAGCATTTTAGCATTTTAGCATTTTACATAAACTTTTTTATCTACCTCCTTAGCAAGCAGTTGGTTTAAATCGTAGTATTTGGCAACTTTAATTCTCTTGTTGTAATGAGTACCTGTATATCCTTTAAAAACAAATTAGCATTTTACATAAACTTTTTTAAACGAAGAGAGTCTCATTTTTAGGTAGTCAGCGAACTTATCACTTTCATATCCGAAAACCAATGGCTAGTTGCTGTTATGATACAAAGGGAAAAATAAACTATTCCCATCAATAACTACAGAGCAGTCTTTTAATTCATATGGGCTCAGCTCTGTCACTTCAATATTCTTGCAAAATGGTTTAATCCTCATAAAGCTCCTCATATTGTTTTACTGAAATGGAAATTATACAGGTTTATGAATAAATAAAATCATAATTCACAATTATAGACGATCCCATTATAGAAGATCAAAGGAACATATTTGAAACTGAATTATATAAAAACGGCTGTAGCTAATACAGATAAGAGTAGGTTTTTTTTAATTTGTGTTTTGAAAAAGAAATTAATAACAGACTCTCTCAGAGCTGTGTTTAAAGAAATAAATATAAAAATGTAATATAATACTTACATTATTACAAAAGCGACTATTAAAAAAAATATGACAAAAGTGTTTCTAGGTGCAAGAAGTGTTGTTTCGTAAACAAAACTATTATTGTTGGTGTTTCTTACGGAAATTCAGTATTTGTTACTTCAGACATGAATATATAACATCAGGGTATGGAGTCGAATATGTGGGAATATTTGCTTAGCGTTGATGAGTTTTGCCATATTAGGATTATCATCCAATTTGTTAGTGTATTGTATTGTATTTACACCACAAACATACTAATAGTAATTAAAAGCATAAAAATTACGTTATTTTCAATTATCACATGTCATGTAAGTGTATATTTTTATATTTAATCATTCAAACCGTATCGCGTAGATTTGACAGAATACTACTACCCCCTCTCTTCCATTGGGTGTCGTAAAAGGCGATTAACGGACTAAAAACTGCACATACATCCAACAGCTCAAAAGGCATGGGTACACCATCTGTCACGCTGAGCACATGTGCAGTCGCTATTTGGTAAAAAGTAGACTATAGCAGAGGACTACTTTTGCGGTCCTCATTGCCTAGTCTCTGACTAACCCTTCGGGATAATAGTCGTGATATGTATGTATTTAATTATTTAAACACCTCTTTGAGTGAGTCTTATCAATTTCCCCCTAAACAAATCTAAAAACCTTTCTATTGACATATATCTAAATACACCCTTAATTTTTATTCGTTTTAATGAAATACAAGTTAATTTCCACCCATGAAACTGAACAACTTTCCCCAAGAAACCTATGTAAAAAATGACAAAAAAATAAAAAACTGAAAAAAGACAATAACCTCAGGCGGGAATCGAACCACGCACCTTCCGCAAAATTTTACTTAAGTATATTTAAGCGTTAATAAAACGCTTAAATATAAAACATTGATCTATAAACGCAGCTTCATCTTAACCGAATGTTCAAATATTTGTGAAAATATTTCTTTCGGATCTCAGAGGTGAAAACTTCTAAGATTTGATGAAGCAATGTTGACTAAAAACATAAGCATCAAGCACTGACAAATTTCGACGGTTGAAAGCCAGACCTCGGTAGCCAAGTGGTTAAGGCAGCCGCCCGGAATGGGGAAAGTGCGTGGTTCGATTCCCGCCTGAGGTTGTCGTCTTTTTTCAGTGTTTAAAATTTTACTTAAGTATATTTAAGCGTTAATAAAACGTTAATCTATAAACGCAGCTTCATCTTAACCGAATGTTCAAATATTTGTGAAAATATTTCTTTCAGATCTCAGAGGTGAAAACTTCTAAGATTTGATGAAGCAATGTTGACTAAAAACATAAGCATCAAGCACTGAAGAATTTCGACGGTTGAAAGCCAGACAATAAAACATTTATCTATAAACGCAGCTTCATCTTAACCGAATGTTCAAATATTTGTGAAAATATTTCTTTCGGATCTCAGAGGTGAAAACTTCTAAGATTTGATGAAGCAATGTTGACTAAAAACATAAGCATCAAGCACTGACAAATTTCGACGGTTGAAAGCCAGAATTCGGTAGCCAAGTGGTTAAGGCAGCCGCCCGGAATGCGGAAGGTGCGTGGTTCGATTCCCGCCTGAGGTTGTCGTCTTTTTTCAGTGTTTAAAATTTATTAATCTATAAACGCACCTTCATCTTAACCGAATGTTCAAATATTTGTGAAAATATTTCTTTCGGATCTCAGAGGTGAAAACTTCTAAGATTTGATGAAGCAATGTTGACTAAAAACATAAGCATCAAGCACTGACAAATTTCGACGGTTGAAAGCCAGACCTCGGTAGCCAAGTGGTTAAGGCAGCCGCCCGGAATGCGGAAGGTGCGTGGTTCGATTCCCGCCTGAGGTTGCAGTCTTTTTTCAGTGTTTAAAATTTTACTTACGTATATTTAAGCGTTAATAAAACGCTTAAATATAAAACATTAATCTATAAACGCAGCTTCATCTTAACCGAATGTTCAAATATTTGTGAAAATATTTCTTTCGGATCTCAGAGGTGAAAACTTCTAAGATTTGATGAAGCAATGTTGACTAAAAACATAAGCATCAAGCACTGACAAATTTCGACGGTTGAAAGCCAGACCTCGGTAGCCAAGTGGTTAAGGCAGCCGCCCGGAATGCGGAAGGTGCGTGGTTCGATTCCCGCCTGAGGTTGTCGTCTTTTTTCAGTGTTTAAAATTTTACTTACGTATATTTAAGCGTTAATAAAACGCTTAAATATAAAACATTAATCTATAAACGCAGCTTCATCTTAACCGAATGTTCAAATATTTGTGAAAATATTTCTTTCGGATCTCAGAGGTGAAAACTTCTAAGATTTGATGAAGCAATGTTGACTAAAAACATAAGCATCAAGCACTGACAAATTTCGACGGTTGAAAGCCAGACCTCGGTAGCCAAGTGGTTAAGGCAGCCGCCCGGAATGCGGAAGGTGCGTGGTTCGATTCCCGCCTGAGGTTGTCGTCTTTTTTCAGTGTTTAAAATTTTACTTAAGTATATTTAAGCGTTAATAAAACGCTTAAATATAAAACATTAATCTATAAACGTAGCTTCATCTTAACCGAATGTTCAAATATTTGTGAAAATATTTCTTTCGGATCTCAGAGGTGAAAACTTCTAAGATTTGATGAAGCAATGTTGACTAAAAACATAAGCATCAAGCACTGACAAATTTCGACGGTTGAAAGCCAGACCTCGGTAGCCAAGTGGTTAAGGCAGCCGCCCGGAATGCGGAAGGTGCGTGGTTCGATTCCCGCCTGAGGTTGTCGTCTTTTTTCAGTGTTTAAAATTTATTAATCTATAAACGCAGCTTCATCTTAACCGAATGTTCAAATGTTTGTGAAAATATTTCTTTCGGATCTCAGAGGTGAAAACTTCTAAGATTTGATGAAGCAATGTTGACTAAAAACATAAGCATCAAGCACTGACAAATTTCGACGGTTGAAAGCCAGACCTCGGTAGCCAAGTGGTTAAGGCAGCCGCCCAGAATGCGGAAGGTGCGTGGTTCGATTCCCGCCTGAGGTTGTCGTCTTTTTTCAGTGTTTAAAATGTATTAATCTATAAACGCAGCTTCATCTTAACCGAATGTTCAAATATTTGTGAAAATATTTCTTTCGGATCTCAGAGGTGAAAACTTCTAAGATTTGATGAAGCAATGTTGACTAAAAACATAAGCATCAAGCACTGACAAATTTCGACGGTTGAAAGCCAGACCTCGGTAGCCAAGTGGTTAAGGCAGCCGCCCGGAATGCGGAAGGTGCGTGGTTCGATTCCCGCCTGAGGTTGTCGTCTTTTTTCAGTGTTTAAAATTTTACTTACGTATATTTAAGCGTTAATAAAACGCTTAAATATAAAACATTAATCTATAAACGCAGCTTCATCTTAACCGAATGTTCAAATATTTGTGAAAATATTTCTTTCGGATCTCAGAGGTGAAATCTTCTAAGATTTGATGAAGCAATGTTGACTAAAAACATAAGCATCAAGCACTGACAAATTTCGACGGTTAAAAGCCAGACCTCGGTAGCCAAGTGGTTAAGGCAGCCGCCTGGAATGCGGAAGGTGCGTGGTTCGATTCCCGCCTGAGGTTGTCGTCTTTTTTCAGTGTTTAAAATTTTACTTAAGTATATTTAAGCGTTAATAAAACGCTTAAATATAAATCATTAATGTAAAACTGTCCGATCAGCTGGCGACAATAGTCTATATCTG
Source organism: Scoparia ambigualis (assembly GCA_963921215.1). Classification (NCBI taxonomy): domain Eukaryota; kingdom Metazoa; phylum Arthropoda; class Insecta; order Lepidoptera; family Crambidae; genus Scoparia; species Scoparia ambigualis. Next base: position 20,742,860 of record OY992508.1, on the reverse strand, counting down.
TATAATATCTATCTAATTTTATTTGACTGTTTGGAAGAGCGAGTCCTCCTGAAACAGGCATTTTTGAATGCTGTCTAGGATGGTTCCAATCACTGTGCATGGTTAATTAAACTAAACTGACTAAATTAATAGACTGTAAAAAACGACTTTTGATTTGGAAGCAATGTGTTGATCTTAAAAGTGGCTGACTGTCCGTTATGGTATGAAAGTTTCATTGTGTATCAAGTACCATCTACAATATTTGTTGACATCATCATCCGTTCATGATTAAAATTCGTCATTTGAGGGATTTGCGGGATTCAAATGAGAAATAGCACATAGTGGGATCGGGTTACAACTTTTTAGTGGTTTTAGTGTATATGCAGGAGAAAAAACACGGGTATCGCAACTAGTGGCCTTGTGCGCCTAGTAGATAGGCCCTTCCGAACGCGCACTATGTTCCACTCATCTGCGGAGTCGACTCGGCACCTTGCTTTAGTGTGACTTTGACATACACACGGCTTGCGCGCGTGCGGAGCGACGAAAACGAGTCTTTATTTCATGACAAAGTGTACTCCTAGACGTTTACAACAACTCAGCTGTCAAGTAAGTGAAATTAATTGTTATTCAAGTCATTTAATAATGACTTAGTAGTTATATCGTATTTAATAGATTATTAACCAAGGGGATAAAGCAGTGTCTTCTGTCGCAGGTGACGATTTAAATCTCGAGCGTAACGAAGGACTCGAGGTTTCCTCCTGAGCGTAGCGAGGGTGTTAAAAACTTAAATCACGAGCGAAGCGAGGGATTTAAGACGTGTCCTGAGTGTAGCGAGGGATTTAAGTTCACCCAAGACTAAGACAGCTTTATCACCGAGGAAAATACTCTACTTTTCGTACCATTTGCAAAAAAATTAACACAATAATAATATGAGATAAGCGTTTATTAAAAATAATGACAATTAAAAGTAAAAGTTAACATTCGAAACATTGGTCCAATTATTGATAGAGAGAGTTACATTTTTGTTTGGTACATTTTTTTTTCTCTTATATAATGGCTTCGTGCGATCAGCACATTTAGCCAGTGTCAAGTTTTTAATAATAGGTAATTATTATTTTCTTCACATAAAGTGGATGATAATGAGTGATAGTGAACGTTTAATGGTAAATGATTTTCCCCCAAACCCCTGGAAACTTAATAAAGCTATAGGAATTTATTGAGGTTCCACACGGACTTCTTGAGAGAATTTGAAAAGTGATGTTGCATTGTTTTGTTTTATTTGCTAACACTCATGCACGTTCACGAACACTTAACAGTAAATAATCCACCATTATTTCACATTAATATTCGACAAAACACAAATTATAGAAAATAATACAAAACTGCAGACATGACGCTTCACTTTCCCGCCAAGAAGAAGTCTGGTACATTTATTGTTTTTTTTTTTCTCTTAAATAATGGCTTCGTGCGATCAGCACATTTAGCCAGTGTCAAGTTTTTAATAATAGGTAATTATTATTTTCTTCACATAAAGTGGATGATAATGAGTGATAATGAACGTTTAATGGTAAATGATTTTCCCCCAAACCCCTGGAAACTCAATAAAGCTATAGGAATTTATTGAGGTCCCACACGGACTTCTTGAGAGAATTTGAAAAGTGATGTTGCATTGTTTTGTTTTATTTGCTAACACTCATGCACGTTCACGAACCCTTAACAGTAAATAATCCACCATTATTTCACATTAATATTCGACAAAACACAAATTATAGAAAATAATACAAAACTGCAGACATGACGCTTCACTTTCCCGCCAAGAAGTCCCATTTATTGTTGATGAGTTGATTTGTAATTTTTTTTTTTATATTTTTTTTTATTTCCTTTTTCAAAAAGATGTATAATACTTTATATACAAACTCAATAGTGTAAACACAGATGTAGTTCAGTATAAATTTCGGTAAGTATTCCAAATTTAAATCACATTCTCCCCCTAGAGGATGAATGAAATTCAGTACAATTTTCTTTCCCTGTTTGTAACCGATTAAAAATGACTATTGTTATGTTCGCTTTTTGTGGCATAGAATGTCACTTTTTTGAGCAAGTGGTACGAAAAAGATATTTTTTCATTTCTGTGCCACGGCTTCTACAATCATAGACTAAAAACCTACAGATGTTCCCATACAAAACCGATTGTAAGTAAAATATGTGACTAAGGAGCACTGACTTATTGTGTTGTTTTTAAAAAAAATTAAGTTGTTTTAATTGTTTTTCAACCAGATTGATATTTTGAGTTTTTTTTTGTGTCACTATGTTATCTACATCATGACGAGAAGATCGGGAGCGCTAACTGCACGGAGATTTCATAGTTGAATTATGGGCGATCTGTCATATTCCAGTGCTGTTAGTACTTACTAAAAGTCAATTTGGGATCGCCGAGATGACAAAGTATTGTAGGCACAAAAGTTGTGTACCCTCTGTAGTTGACAATCTATTTGGGACGCCATCTTGACATGCCCTACGAATTGGAACAAATGGTTTGTATGGACGTTCTTGTCTATCTCTTTAGGTCAATGTTGTGCGCGAGCTAAGAGTTGAAGAATGGTACATACATTTCGTACGCTTCTTACAGTGGTTAGACGTTTCTAACATCTTATCTCCTCCGTGCCTCCTAATGTCAAAGGTGAGTTTTGCAGTTTTGTCACAGAAATTCTCGTTTTCATTAATCGATCGATTGGCGAAAAAGACTACAAGTTGTCACTTAGAATAAAGCATTATTGTCATTCGGTAGAATTTATAAACCTCGACCATCGATTGCGTGTATCCCATCCTCTTTTTATTGTGTACAAAAATCTTTTAATTTACCTTAACAAAACTGGTAACACTATGTACCGATACCTATAGTAACGGCTTACGATTAAATACTTGATATATTGATAGAAACTCCCTAATTTCATGATAAAAAAGAAAATAATTGTCTCATTTCACGATAACTTACTTCGTATAAAAAAAACAAAGAAATGTACAACACTGTGTTTATCTAATTAATTTTTGAATGATATTAAGTATTTGAATTCTGTTTTTATTTTTTATTTTTATTTTTATCTCATATTTGCTTCTTCTGGTGCACTGCCTGTCGCTCTTTTTTTTGATGTCCTCTACCTCAAAGGTTGTCTGGAAGAGATCGCTTTAAGCGATAAGACCGCCTTTGCCCACATTAGCTTTTTTTTCTTTTTTAATGCTTACTGTTTGTACCTTTCTTTATTTTTGTGTGTGCAATAAAGCGTTGTATCTATCTATCTATCTTTCTGTTCTTATTGAAAAAAGATACATTTTCAGTTTTTTTTTCATTGAAATTTGTTAAGTTCAATTTTAGCTAGCGCCAGTCATTTTCAAGAGTCTAAAAGATAAAAATCTAATAACCATCTGTTTACAGAAATATCACTGTAGTATGTAGAGTAAACTTATGATTTTTGTATGTATTTAAACACAATATATTCACTGCCACAGTCCACGTTTCACCAAATGATAAATGTGCTCAGTGTAGTCACAGGTGTCACAGGTAGTGAGCCCATCGCCGCTCTATGATGTTGGATGTATTGCAGTCTTTGGTCCGCTAGTCGCCTTTTACTACACCCAAGGAAAGAGATGAAGCGGTTGTAGGTATTCCTACCAACACAGCATAATATGATTATTAACATTGCTTAAAATATATTGAATTGATTAAAATTAAATATATTCATAAATTAGCTAAATTATTTTACTTGAAGTGACTTTAACATTAAAATCATAATAAAAAATAATAATACTTTTGATCGCGTCTGTGGCTAAGCGTCCGGCTTTAGACCCAGAGGTTCGGATTCGATTCTCAGCGGTGGTTACATCTTTGTGTACTTGGTTTGGTTGGTAGGGCTTGTTAACTACACCTGGCTAGCAACCACCATCTTTTCTAAAGTCTAGCGCTATAAAAACAATGTTAATAGCATTGTTGAGTTCCGACAGTTTAGAGATAAGAGAGCCAGTTCCTCAGTGGTTGAGGGTTCTATTCTAAGTGAAGCGCGCTTCAACTTTCGGTCTTATTGTCCCTTACTTGGTAAATTGTTTTAGCACCTTCCTTCTGAATGCTGACAATGAGTCGCCAAAGATGTCAATATCATCACTTTTACTGTTTAGGAAGTTGTATTCCTCGCATATCGTTACTGAAGGGGAACTCGAAAGGGAGGGAAATATCCTTTAAATTGGCTTCCGAGGAATCTTGGATGGAACAGATGCGTTTGACAACATCACAACAGCTGACCTAATTATTGAAAACTTTATAAAGTAATTTCATTTTCTCCAATCATTTAGCGAATTAAGTTCAAAGAATTCTAAACGTTGTTGGTCATAGCTGCACCGGTGAGTAGTGCCCTACGAAGAAAATGCTAGATGTCGTTTAAGGAACTTCGAACCAATGCTTTGGTACAGTACATTTTTTGTATAAACATGTTTAAAGATCCTAGTGTTACTCTTTATAAATCCTAGCATTCGGGCGGCCCTCCCGACCAATTGTGATCATCATGTGAATCAAAGCGAAGCCCCCAGTCCATAACTACTCCAAGATCCTTCAAGGTTATTTCATCGATCGTATAACTCGATGTCAGTGGTCGCTTTTTCCTGAAAACTCATGTAAAAACATTTGCCAATATCATAGACAAATAAGATGTTATTTTTGTAGTATTACTAAGTTCGTTTGATGAAGTGACAAATGGCTGCTGCAAGAGGATTACATAATTGGCACATTATTACAATTTGAAACTACCGGAGACATCTAGCGTGGTAATTTGTAACTATATTAAAAGTTACGCTCGTTTGTATGGAGAATGACAGTCCTTATTATATATCGTCCTTGCCAATATTAAGCTCCATAAAATTTTCATTGCACCATTGATTGACTCTGTATAAGTCCTCCTGAATTTGCCATATCAACAGATGATCCAACAGTTTTATAAATTTATAAATCGTTTGCAAATAAGTGGAACTTACAGTTTTTAACTGTGGAGCCGATGTCATTAATAAAGAGAGTAAAGAGGATAGGTCAAAAGTGCGACCTTTGAGGAACATGAGACAATGTTATACGTATAATAAAAGCTAGCTTAGCTCCCGTATGGTCTAGTGGCTAGGATACCCAGCAGGCTCGGGTTCGAATCCCGGTACGGGAAACTACTATTTTGACGACCTTCTTGGTCGAGTGGTTTGTACACCGGTTTTCATGGTGTCGCCATCTCTGAGGTCCCGGGTTCGATCCCCGGTCAAGTCGATTTAGAAATTATTGTTTTTCTAAATTGTCTCGGGGTCTGGGTGTTTTCTAAATATAATAAGTATGCATTTAAGTATGTTTATCCGTTGTCTAGTAACCATTTAACGAGTTTCTTCGAAGCTTATCTTGGGCTAGATAATTGTTGTGAGTGTAGGAAAGTTAAATTAATATAATAGGTAAAAAAATAACGTCTGTGATGGGCAAGTGCCTTAAATATTTAGACAGCAATTTCTTTCGCTGTTGAATCGTATTACGTTGTTCAGTTATAAAACACAGCACCGTCAACAACAAAAGACAAAATTTTAACCGCCTCTGTAGTCTAGTGGCTTTGCCACGGACTTAGAACCAGAGGTCCTGGGCTCAGTTCCCAGCACGGGATATCATCTTTGTGTACTTGGTTTGGTTGGTGGTAGCGCTTGTTAAGTCCGCCTGCCTAGCTACCACCACTTCATAAAAAAATCTGTTGCCTTAGCAACAACGTTAATAACGTTGTAATGTTGTGTTCCGACAGTTTAAGATAAGATAGCCACTTCCTGAGTGGTAGAGGATTCTGGCTATCTGGTAAAGCGCGCATTCACCCTCGGCCTTATCGTCACTCACCATCATGTGAGATGGAGCCCAAGGGCTTCCCCGTAGTAAATAAAAAAACGTTAACAAGGGAACTCGGAAAGGTTTCGTGTTCAGTATATAAACGCACCACTGCTGGGCATAGGCCTCCCCATATGATAAACAGAACAGCACAGGGGGAGTTTTCTAGGAAATTCCTAAATAAAAACTTGTTTTTTTTAAATTATCTCGGGTCTAGTTGTTTTTATTTTATGATTTTGAGGTACCTACAATACACTATCGGCAATTTCATTTTACATTTTGTTGATAACTATCTTTGCCTTACAGATATGCCTTTAAATGTTTGATAGTTTCTATACATGACTCTACATCCCGCTAAAAGTTGGGCCGGTGGTATATTTTACCTTGTTTGAGTAAAGTGGACGAGATAGGACAGGAAGCGGCTGACATGCCTTTGCTCTTTGCCCCGTGTGGTGCCGGGTCAGAATTGCACCACCCCCTCCCCTGTATCTTAGCGGGTGTCGTAAGAGGCGACTAAAGGGATTTTGCTGGTGGGAGAGCTTTGCTCGTCCGGCGCTACCACCATACGGACTCGTAAAACCCGCCAAGTGTTCGGTGCTCGACTCAGGACGCGTTCCGGGTTCAGAGCCGTAATACCGGAGCTTGTGGAGGTGCGGTGGCGGCAGGGTCAAGGTCCGGTGGGAGTCTTTGTGGACGCATTGTTCGGTTGACGTGGGTCGATTCGCCGGCCAGGGAGACCCGTAGAAATGGTGGTGCCGCTGGTCGTCCGCGGCATAGTACAGGAGCCCATCTAGGGCTAACCACCCTAGGAGGCTGCTCCACCAGGTCGCGCATAATCCCGAAGTTGCTTGTCGTGCCGGTTGGTGACCGGATTGGTGGGACCCGGCGACTACTTTCGGGGGGGGTACGGGGGCCCTCCCGTCCGGCGGGTCGATTAACAACTTACCGAACAACTACATGCACCAGTTCATGTTACTCTCCCACACTTTGTCTTTTCCCCCTTGCCTCCACAGCATCTCCTTTTACTCACGCCCCCATCCAACCACCATGTCAGTGTCTAAAAACAATGCAGGTCAGACAGCGGCATCCCACTTCCCCACCACCAAGTCGCTTTTTGAGGTGGAGTTCACTAACATCCGTGGACTCCATTCAAACCTCAACGCCGTCCACCAACACCTTGAGACGGCCCGGCCTGCATTGCTCTTTCTGACGGAGACACAGATCCGCCGTCCTGCCGACATTGCATATCTGCACTACCCCAGCTACGTGCTTGAAGAATCCTTCAAAGCCAAAGCCGGAGTTTGCTTATTCGTTCGGGCGGATGTTTGCTGTCGCCGTCTGCGCTGTCTGGAGGACCCTTCCTTCTCCCTCCTAGTGGTACACGTCGACTTAGGCTCTCATTGCCGTGTCTACGTCTGCGTCTACCGATCCCATAACGGCGACATGGAGACAACTCGACTAATTGAACATCTTAGTCGGGTAGCAGATGATGCGCAGGAGCGGTTTCCATCGGCGGAACTGGTGTTTTTGGGGGACTTCAACGCCCACCATGAGTTGTGGTTAGGTTCCTCCAAAACAGACCATGCTGGTAGAACTGCCCACGCATTCGCTCTCACGCATGACCTGACGCAACTGGTGAACCAGCCCACCAGGATCCCAGACATAGTTGGCCATGCGCCCTCCTTACTCGACCTTCTGCTGACGAGTCGCCCAGCTGGATACCGGGTGGAGATTCAAGCTCCTTTAGGTTCCTCGGATCACTGCTTGATATCCAGCACAGTGCCCTTGGCATCGCGCCCGCCAACAGCGGTTTCGAAACGCCAGATTTGGCACTACGCGTCGGCAGACTGGGACGGGATGCTACGTGCTTGAGGAATGCTTCCTCGCGAAAGCCGGAGTATGCCTTTTCGTCAGGACGGACGTTTGCTGTCGACGTTTGCGCTGCTTGGAGGACCCCTCCTTCTCCATTCTATGGGTACACACACGTGGATCTTGGTTCCGAGAGCCATGTCTACGCTTGCCTGTACCGTTTCCACTCCGGAGACCACGAGACAACTCGGCTATTCGATTACCTGAGCCAAGCAGTTGACGACGTGTGGTGTGGACGACGAGCGGTTTCCGTCTGCCGATGTGGTACTTTTGGGAGATTTTAATGCCCACCATGAGACCTGGTTAGGTTCTTCCAAAACAGATCACGCAGGCCGAACTGCCCACGCATTCGCTCTCACGCATGATCTGACTCAACTGGTTCTCCAGCCCACCAGGATTCCAGATATATCGGGTCAAGCGCCTTCCCTGCTAGACTTACTGGTGACGAGTCGACCAGCCGGGTACAGAGTGTCGATAAGTGCTCCGTTGGGCACTTCTGACCATTGCCTTGTTGGTGCCACCATACTGCGCCGTAAAAGCTCTCCCTCAGTGGAGTCTAAACGGCGTTTATGGCACTACTCGTCGGCAGATTGGGATGGTATGCGCGACTATTTTGCGTCCATCCCGTGGGGCCAGCGCTGCTTTGTGGGTAGGGACTCATGGGAGAGTGCCTCTGCTGTCGCTGGCAAGGTCATGTTGGGGATGGAATATTACATTCCCTACACTGATGTCGTCAGCGGAAATAAGGTGCGCCCTTGGTTCAATCGCGAATGCGCCAAAGCTGTTGAATTTAAACAGGCGTATCGCGCTTGTTTAAGGCTCGCACGCTCAACGATCGTAACATCTCTTCCCTCAAAGTAGTCTTCAACAAGGCTACCAAAGTCTGCAAGAGAGCTCTCTCGAGAGCGAATGCCCAGCGCGTTGCTCGCGTTGGCCAAGAGCTGTTGTCGCACCCAACGGGTAGTCGAAGTTATTGGCGACTGGCCAAAGCGGTGCAAGTCAACTTTTGCGCGCCTTCTCTGCCCCCACTGCGGTACCCTGATGGCTCGTTGGCCCATCGGCCGCTAGACAAGGCTAACCTTTTAGCGAAGCTCTTTGCGGCGAATTCGCGTTTCGATGACTGCGGCGCGGAACCACCTACCATCCCTCACTGTGGTTCCTCAATGCCTGACGTCCAAATCAGACAACGTGACGTCCGTGCCGTGCTGCAGTCACTTGATGTGCGGAAGGCTAGCGGTCCTGACGGTATACCGGCAGTCGTCCTTAAAAAATGTCATCTCGTACTCCACTGGAATTGTGCCGGAGGCTTGGAGAAAGGCGAACGTCCAGCCGGTCCCCAAAAAAGAGGATAGGTCCGACCCAGCCAACTATCGACCTATTGCTGTCACCTCTGTCCTTTGCAAGGTTTTTGAGCGAATCATAAACAGGCAACTCATTCGCTACCTAGAAGATCACTCCCTGATTCATGATCGACAATATGGGTTCAGACCGAAACGATCAACGGGTGATCTCCTGGCGTTCATAACACACCTGTGGGGTGAAGCAATGGACAAGCACGAAGAAGCACTGGCTGTTAGCCTGGACATCTCCAAGGCTTTTGATCGAGTTTGGCATCGTTCGCTTCTCTCCAAGCTTTCGTCATACGGCTTGCCACCTCGCCTATACGATTTGGTCGCCGGGTTCCTGCATGAGCGCAGCATTCGCGTACTCTGCGAAAGCAGTGCCTCACAGTTTCTGCAGGTGAACGCCGGAGTGCCGCAGGGTTCTATAATATCGCCCACGCTGTTCCTTCTGCATATCAATGATATGTTATCGTTGGGTAACATTCATTGCTATGCAGACGACAGTACAGTACATCGGCGTTATTTGGGTCACCCTGCGGCAAAGCAGGCCGATGTAGTGGAGTCGAGACGGAAGATTGTCATTGAGCTGGACGAGGAGTTAGACCGCATTTATAAATGGGGCTCTGATAACCTGGTCCAGTTCAATGCCAAAAAACACAGGTCTGCTCTGTCACTGCTAAAAAGTCCGCATTTCTTCCCCAACCCTCCTTCCAGAGCAACCTTATTACCCATCCAGACTGGTCTCAGTCTCTTAGGTATGGAGATACACAGCGACCTCAACCCGAAGAGCTATATTGAGAGCATTATAACCACAGCCTCACGTAAACTCGGAATCCTGAACAAGGTGAAGCGGTTCTTCACGCCGGAGCAACGTTGTCTTTTGTATAAGACTCAGGTGCGCTCCTGCGTGGAGTATTGCTCTCATCTTTGGGACGGATCCGCCAAGTACTTGCTCGAAGCTCTTGACAGGTTGCAAAGACGTGCTGTCCGTATTATCGGTAACGATGACGTTACGACCAGTCTGGAGCCGTTACAGCTACGTAGGGACATTGCTTCCCTTAGTGCTTTCTACCGCCTTTACCACGGTGAATGCTCTGAGGAGCTCTTTGACTTCATCCCTCCCTCTCCTTTCCTTTCCAGATCGACGCGTGCAGGTCTTAGAAGTCACACTCATACCGTGCTGACCATCAAGACACGTACCAAAAAGTTTGGACAATCGTTCTTTTGCCGAACTGCCCGTATGTGGAATGCGCTTCCCGCACACGTGTTTCCTTCCTTTTTCTCTCCCGGGTTATTTAAGCGGGGCGTGAAAAAGCATTTATGCAGGCCGCCATGTGTGAGCGTTCGGCATAGCGTGGTAGCGCTGTGATGAACGCTTTCACTTCTTGGGCTTCACTGGCTGCTTTTCATCAGACAGAGTGAAGCCAATATGGCGTGCCACAATAAAAAAAATAAAAATAAACATAAGTATACAAGCTAAGAAAGTAGATGATTTTGTTCTAAACAAAGAAATCGCACCCCAGTTCCTCTAGTGTTATGGTTAGTCTTTTTGTTACATTATATACATTAACTGTAGTTAGTTAGTGGGTCTTTCAAATAGAGCGGGTCGATGTTAATAATCTGTGGCGGCCATTTTGTTTTGGCGGCATCTGTCAAATCTGTTGTTTCTTATTCAGTCACTGATGCCATATCACCATGGCAAGTTACACGGTTCAGCAGCATGTGCAAATGATAAAACTTTATTAACAAAATGAGTGTTCGTTAGTGCAAACGTTGCGCGCATTGCGCCCATTTTACGGCAGACGCGGTGGACCTTCAAAGTCTACTCTCCAACGATTGGTGACCAAATTTGATACGACCGAATCGGTAAACAACCAACCAAAACCTTTACGTCAAAGGAACGCCAGATCGGCCGAGAACATCGCCGCTGTACGTGAGAGTGTTCAGGAAACTCCGAGGCAGTCGATTTCTCGCCGTGCACAAGAACTCGGCCTTTCGCAGACTTCAACTTGGAGAATTTTGCGTCGGGATTTGGGCCTGCATCCGTACAAGATCCAACTGACCCAAGAGCTCAAAGTTAATGACCATAGACAACGCCGTATGTTCGCTGAATGGGCTTCGGAACGCTTGGAAGAGGACCCCGATTTTGGCCGAAAAATAATCTTTAGCGACGAGGTACATTTTTGGATGAATGGTTTTGTTAATAAGCAAAATTGCCGTATATGGGATGACCACAACTTACATAAGGTTCACCAGGTAGAAATGCATCCACAAAAAGTTACTGTTTGGTGCGGATTTTGGTCTAGCGGCGTCATTGGTCCGTACTTCGTCGAAAACGACGTTGGCGAGGCCATCACCGTCAACGGCGTGCGCTACAGATAAATGATTAACAATTTCTTTTGGCTTGAATTGAACAATATGAAAGTAGACGACATGTGGTTCCAGCAAGATGGCGCTACGTGCCACACAGCGAACGACACAATGGACATCCTGCGTGAACGGTTTGTGGGTAGGGTTATCTCTCGCAGAGGTGACGTGAATTGGCCACCAAGATCGTGTGATTTGACCCCGCTAGACTTTTTCTTGTGAGGTTTTCTGAAGTCAAGGGTCTATGCCAATAACCCATAATCGACCGTTGCCCTGAAAGCCAACATAACGCAGGCCATCGCTCGGATTCAGCCGGATCAATGCAGCAGAGTCATTGAAAATTGGACCTCTCGGATTCGTGCCACCATTCGAAGCCGCGGCGGACATTTGAACGATGTTATATTCCATTCAAAATGGCATTAATGGGCCTTTCAAATAAAAAAAAATTTGTTAATATCTCACACACATCTAGTTTTATTCAATTTTAACATCGACCCGTCTTTGTTGAAAGACCCCCATACACAGTCAATTTAGATCGCGATCCAGATTTCAAAATTTCTAGATATTTTGTGATGCGAAGTCGCGATTTTAGTAAACAAAAGAAATAAATGCAGGTAATGTAACATCACCAGTCTTGGACAGGTATCCAATTATGGACAAAAATATATTATATTTAAAAAATAACGGCTATAATTGGGCAATGCAAGGGCAATGCATCCTAGCAACAGTTTAAAACAAAGTTTCACTAATAAGCTACCAAAATTATGACATTTTATTAAATTCAGTCATTTTATTTTAAAATGGCGAAAAGGTGTTTGAGCACGCATCAAATCGTTGTTAGAAAATCCGTTTTTACTAAGAAAATCTTTAAGGAAGTAAAAGTACGCACAATCATTTTTAGCTGCTATTAAATTAGCCTCAAAGATGTATGGCGTATTTTCATGTTTTATTGCTTAAATGTGCAACATATTTCACGCTATTTGGGCTTGATTATGGTTATGGTATTAATGCTACTTGTTAGTGTTCATAGCTGGATATGTTTTCAAGGATGTTCTATTCATGGACAATTGCCGAAACTTTAATTTATTTTAGGTTTAACATAACTTTGACTGTACTTTTCTTCCTATTGATTTATATACCAGAGACGATAATTTTAAGTCGCGCTATGCACGCATATACTTACCTAGTAGGTACCAATGATGGACGTAGAATGTCCATGGCAGGTTTATCTTACTTTCCTATAATGAACCTTACTGGAATTGCGCCTAAGAAGAAATATTACACTCCGGTATAATCACAACTATTATCTCTGAAAGGTTAGTCAGAGACTAGGCAATGAGGACAGCAGAAAAAGCAGCCCTCTACCATTGACTACCATAGTCCACTTTTCATCAAATAGCGACTGTGCTTAGCGTGACAGGTGGTGAGCCCATCGCCGCTCTATGCAGTTGGATGTATGTGCAGTATTTAGTCCGTTAGTCGCCTTTTACGACACCCAAGGGAAGAAACGGAGTGGTAGTATTCTTTCACCGCTATGCGACACGGTTACTTAATTAATGGTTCTTAATTAATTCTAATAATGTAAAATGAATAAGAAATAAAATAAATAAATTAATATAAAATGGAAAATAAACACCAAGTACATTTTATGTAAATATAATGTATTTTGTTATTCCATATCATTTTAAGTTACAGAATTGATTCAATCTCGGGATTCAACATTGAGTACCGTCCATAAATAGGTGTTTATAATTGGGTGTTGTTCATTATTGGGTGTCCATCACTAGATTTTTACTGTCCATTATTGGTCCAAAAAATAGGGATTTTATTTTACAAATTACTTTTTAGTTAACGTATTAGGTGCTGTTAAATACATTAAAAAAACCCTTAACTATATATAGGTATAACTAAATAATATCTAAAAAATCACTAAAACATAATGAGAAATTTACTAAAACAATCAAACTTTTTCTTAACCTGTCCATAATTGGGGTTGTTACCTTAACGAGGTATAAAACAATATGCTTCTTAAATCCAATATTTCTAGGTGCGTGCGCTCACCCTCGCGGATGAAGCGACGACGTCATGGTGCAAGGGGTGAATAATAACGGTCACGCGCATTATGCGCTTTGATAACGAGGCAGCCGCGCGCTAGATGACAATGATTTTAATTTTCTGAGTTGAGACAAAAGGTAAAAAAAAATCTGAGTTGAGACAAAATGTAAAAAAATGCTGCTGCTATAGGATCACGTGAAAAATTTGGCAGGGCGTCCAAAATTAACCTTAAATAGGTTCTACGAATCTTTTTATTTTCAATTTATTGAAGTTTACTAGCACCATCTACGTAAACGTAATTTGTAAAACAAAGCCTTCGAAGCGTAAGGACGTTATCACGTATTCCTTTCCCTAATCTGAACGTCTTCACGAATGAAATAGTAGGTATATTACGAAAATTTACATAATTTCCTGTGTTCCTTCCCATCACATTATTTTACATTAAAGAAGCCCCGCTTAAGGGCGCGCAGCCGCGACAGAGCAGTCCCTCATTAATTGATTGATTTTTTTCTCTTATTTATAATGAATTAATGTATGATATAGAAGCCCAGATCGCTATGCCCGCTGTACCAACTTTAAATCTAACTAAGAGTTACTACTAAATAAAAATGAATTAAAAAAAGACTTACATAAAAACTTACACAAAGACTCACGCGTACATAGCATCATTGCGTTATGGTTTATCAGTGTGGGGTATGTGGTACACACAGAAACAGACCATTTGTGGCTCAAAAAAGGTGCATTAGAGCAATGTGTGGGATTCCGTCGGGCGAATCATGCAGAAAGTCTTTTACTACCATTACCTGCACAGTATATACTTATTTGAAATTTGTTGCTTTGTAAAGAGGTATAATAATTTTAAAAGCTAGAGATATAAACACTGGACTCAAAAGAAATCCTAAGAGACTTTGTTATGAAGGCTATTCCAAAATCGGACAAATATAGGCAAAATGGCTCAGCCATGTATAAGGTTGGGGAAAAAGTCTTTTTGCTAATAGTATGTATGAACTTGTAATAAAATCTCTTTGGCAATACTATTTGTATCTGGCTAGTTTTCGTATCATTAAAAATTTAAAAGTTTACAGAAGATAATTCCAAATTCAAATTAGGAAAATGTGTGATTTTCATTTGTTTTTTCATACTGTCAAGATGAGTGAATCTAATGAAGAAATTCGATTAATTAAAATTTTACTACAAAAAAGGTAAAAATGCAACGCAAGCCTCAAAAAAAAATGCGATGTTTATGGACCTAGTGCAGTGTCTGTGAGAGTAGCACTTTGGTTTAAGCGTTTTCAATCCGGAAATTTTGATGTCAAAGATGCACATCGCTCTGGTCGCCCTATTACGGATAATTTTATTTAAAAAATGGAGCAAGATCGGTATATCGTTAGTTACGACAAAGCTGAAAAACTGGGAATTGACCACAAAGCAGTTTTGGCGCATTTGAAAAAAACTGGGTACACGAAAAAGCTCGATATTTGGGTACCTCACGAGCTCACTGAAAGAAACCTAATGAACCGTGTACTCATTTGTTATTCTTTATTACGACACATAATGAAACCAAACCATTTTTGAAGAAGCTGAAAGCTGGTGATGAAAAGTGGATCACGTTCGACAAGAACGTGTGAAAAAGGTCGTGGTCAAAGACCGGTCAGGCTTCACAGACTGGGACGAAACCCGGGATAACTCGCAACAAGGTGATGCTGTGTGTGTGGTGGGATTGAAAGGGAGATCATTATGAGCTGTTACCACCAGGCAGGACCATCGATTCTGAACTCTACTGCGAACAACTGATGACATTAAAGCAAGAAGTTGAGAGAAAGCGGCCGGAATTAATCAACAGAAGGGATGTGGTTTTTCATTATGATAACGCTAGACCTCTCACATCTTTAGCCATTTAGCAAAAATTAAGAGAGTTTGGCTGGGAGGTGTTAATAGGTCAAGGATCATAAGACCGCCGGACCGCCGGTCGCGGAACAATTGATTTTCAATTGTGTCTGGTTTTGCGGTGCTCAAGGGGTTAAATATGGTACATCAAATGATAACGTTAGGTATACTACAATGAAATTTTCATAAAAATCTCATTCAAAATCAATAACATTAAATTTTGCAGACCATTACAGCAATTAAAATAAAAACATTATATATTTTATTTATTTATTTATTTAAACTTTATTGCCAAAAATACAGCAAACGGCGGACTTAATGCCATAAGGCATTCTCTAACAGTCAACCAGTGAAGATGTACATAAATTTTTGTAGGCGGTGACATTAAAATTTAGAGAATAACAATTTAAAGGGAAAAAAAGAAACACTTAACTAGCCTAAATATACATACATACATTATACACAAAATATATATAACTATACAAATACATATTATACTATATAAGATAAACATAAACACTAGTAACTTATGCTGTCAGTTTAAAATTATTGGACGGGTTTGAGAAAGTACTCACACGCTAAACTGCTGAAGGCAACCTTGTTAGAAGCATCTCTCACGTTAAAAGGCAGTGCATTCCAGAGTCGAATAGCCGTGAGAGTGAAAGAGTTGGAAACAAAATTAGAGCTATGAGAAGGAGTTTCGAGTACCAGATTAGTGCTGGAGCGAAGAATGCGTTGGTGTGAAGCACCCAAGAATTGAAAACGAGATTTAAGATAATAATAATGACAAAATAAAAATCCTTAGGTTAATGATTGGTCTCGCTGCGCTCGACTAGATACCTCCGTCGTTCTTGTCAAATGCGACACACATGACAGCTGTGGGTGAAGTGTACGTACCGAATGTTTTATTCAATTTTGGGCTTAATTCAAACTAAAATGCCAGTTTGCTTGTATAAAACTGTGTAAAAATAATACTTCTAAAAATAAGAAGGACACTGGGAACACATACCATCAGTAAGTATAGGTAGTATAATTTCGAAATTTCATCATAAAATAATATCAACAATAAACGTCATTCAGTGTTACCGCTTATACAAGAATAAAGTCCCCGTGGTTGAGATTTTTATTATGTGAATTGATTGTTATTGTCTTTTATTATATCATTTGTCTTACAAAGTTACTATATACTTAACCTAGTTCTATGTTATTTCATGTTTACTTATATTTGTGATCTATAATAAGGTGTAAAAATGTTAGCTGACACTATATCAAGGGGATTCTACCGATGAAACTGAACAACTTTTCATATGGAACATGGGTCGAAAATTTATTATTTTTCCCTATACAAAATGCGCAATCAGCTGATTGACTCAAGTATGGAAAATAATGATATTTCGTATATAATATCATTGATGGAAAAGCTATTTTTTTTTCATTTTGACCTATGTTCCTGAAGTGTAAACTTTTCGTATCTGTACTTACATTGAAAATATTTGCGAAAAACATAATCTAAGGGATGAAGGATACGTGAACATTAGAATCATTTTTGGAATGTTTGTCTGTCTGTTTGTTTGACGCGCCGTCCAGCGGTTTTTGTGTGATGTTAATTTTTAATGAAACTGAGAACAGGTGTATAGCTTATGATTCGGGTAATATTATAGGTTATAGGTTGCTTCACATATATCAGTGAAGCCACAGTTCCGACACAGTACCGGGACAGTGTTTTTCATACATTCTCTATGAACGCATCCCCCCTTGTCAGTGATAATGCTCTCAGTGTCAGTGCCGCCACCGGCAAATCACGGACGTATTCGTTTTGAAAAAATTCATAGGCAATGTTTGAAATAATATTTTCACTCCTCTTGCTCAAAAAGACCGTCATTGTAGCGTTTGTAAAGCGAGGCTTAAATAGCTTTTCTTGCCATAGGGGAAAAGTTTTTTTTTTTTAATTTTTGTCTATCACATGACAATGAGCCTACAAAAACGAAAAAGTATTTAGTTATATGTAGAATAATCATGAATAAAGACTCTACTTAATACTGTTTACTTAGATCAACAACTTTTTTGAGATAGTTATTATTAAAGTTTATGGTAAAATTAGTAATTATTTGAATCTATGGACAACACAGACCACGCCCACACAGTTCACAGTCCACGCTTCAGCAAGAAACAACTGCACAGTCTGCACATGTGCTAAGGTGGTGAACCTTTAGCCCGTTAGTCGCTTTTACGACACCAAAGGGAAGGGAGGGATTGGTAGTATTATTTTGATGAGCCCATCGCCGTTCTATGCTGTTGGATTTATGTGCAGTCTTTAGTCTATTAGTCGCATTTCACGACACCAAAGAGAAGAGAGGGGTTGGTAGTATTATTTTAATGAGCCCATCGTCGCTCTATGCTGTTGGATGTATGTGCTGTCTTTAGTCCGTTAGTCCCCTTTTACGACGTCGAAGAAAAGTGAGGGGTTGATAGTATTATTTTGATGAGCCCATCGCCGCTCTATGCTGTTGGATTTATGTGCAGTCTTTAGTCCATTAGTCGCAATTTACGACACCGAAGAGAAGAGAGGGGTTGGTAGTATTATTTTAATGAGCCCATCGTCGCTCTATGCTGTTGGATGTTTGTGCAGTCTTTAGTCCGTTAGTCCCCTTTTACGACATCAAAGAAAAGTGAGGGGTTGGTATATTATTTTGATGAGCCCATAGTTGCTCTATGCTGTTGGATGTATGTGCAGTCTTTAGTCCGTTAGTCGCCTTTTACGATACCCAAAAGAAGAAAGGGGTTGGTAGTAATAAAAAAAACTACTAAAAAAATGAGGTCTAATCATTGCTATACATAATACCTACCATTTTTCTACAGAAGAAACCTACGTCTAACCTAATATTCGCTTAAAATTGTTAATTTTTAAATATTTTCTGAGCTACATTTATAACCAGCAACTTAACTAATACATCACAGCAAAAATATTTTTACCATTAACTCGGGTAACAGTTGAGCAGCCTGCTGGCAACAAATTTTTCACGCATATTGTCTTAAACACACTACAATAATGAGTTGCCGCATACGGAGCTGTGGTCTATAGGTAGCGCGGTATCTAGACGAGCGCAGCGAGGCCAATCATTCATCTATGTAAAAATCATTACAATAATAATATAAACGGTGAAAGACATTTTCTAAGTTTTATTAATGTTTAAGTAATAATTCTTTAATGTCATAAATTTTTTGATTAACCAGCCATTTCTATAATTTCGACTTAAGTAAAGTAAAATGCAGTTGTGTTATGGTATTAGGAATCTTGTTATAAAGTCTTACCTACATAAGTAATAGTTAGGGGAAAAAGTTTCTTCGCGTTTTTTTAGAAAATTCAGAACATTTTTTAAGAAAGTTTATTTACATTTAAATATTTGCATGCAATACAACAATGAATACCGTGTTTTAAGCAAATAAAGAATTTATTTATTTATTTTCATATAATCTTCCACGAAGAAGGCCGATCATCGGTTATTTTTTTAATTAATCCTTTATTGTGCATAGAAAAAAAATACATTGGAAAAGACGTTACACAAGACATATACAAAGGTGAGCTTATCTCTAGAAGAGATCTCTTCCAGCCAACCCTACCTGTAGTGTGGAAAGAATGTCTGCGGGACTAATGATAACAAAATATCTATTTACAAATGTAGTTCCTACATAAATACTTATTACATTAATATTTATACTTAAACTAATTATATTGCATATACCTACATACACATACACACATATTATTATATATTATAAATATTGATGAAGGTTAATTTTATTACCACGGGCGAGCCGTCGCCATTTTGTACGCACCAAACGCAAAAAGTAAAAGTGAAAACGTCACTGACAGATACGAGTTGACTCGTTTCGAAACACTGTTTTTATTTCGAACATTATTTAAGAACCAACAAAAAGCGCTCTTAGTGCAAATTAAACACGACTCTCACTCATACTCATACGCCATGTCGGAAAAAATAAATATTTGATACCTAAAATTGATAGGAACCACCACTCTTATGTGGTACTTAATTCAATTCAAATTCAATTTTAATTTATTCGCATTTCAATGTTACTGTGTTTATGTGAACACAGGGGAGTGTGGCGATAATTTTCCGAAAATCGAATTTTACTGCAAGATATTTTTGCATTCGCATAATTTCCCAATTTTTTATTTTCTGTTCGTTTTTTTTCCCGGAGGGTAAATTTCTGAATTTTTTTTAACTTAAAGTAATATATCACTTCTCAAATATTCCTAGTCACGTAATTTACACATTCGCTAACGTGATCACTAGGAAATATCACTAAGCAATTTTCCCTATCTAATTTCTATGCTATTTAAAAAAAAGTATGTAAGTAACATTAAAAAAAATCTTTTTTTTATCAACGTCCGGGAAAAAACCTATTAGAAAAAGATTAGATGGGGAAATAATGCGAAAAGAAAAAAAGCTTTTAACAAAATCAACCTCTGGAAAAAAAATATATCAGGAAACGATTCTATTGGGAAATTATGCGAATGCAAAAATAGCTTCCAGTAAAATACGATTTTCGGAAAATTATCGCCACACTCATTGAGGGGTTGGTAGTATTCTTTTATTGCGCCGCTACACACACGGATGGCTGTACACCTGAGGCCTACTCTCTTTCTCTGAAACGATATTTTGGCAGATTTTCGTTTGCTTATTTATAGCGCTTTCCATTAATTGGCTATTTGACAGTTGTAACAATAAAATATGAAATATGTCGGAAATGGTAGGTTATGATTAAACGATAATTATCCAATAGTTTTTTTTATTGAGATAATATGTAAATATTTTATTTTTATAAAATAAATTTGCGTTTTTTTGTCTGTGGATTACAAGACCCGAAACACGGGTGGCCATGATTGAGCTTCATGTGACGGATTGTGACGTCACATTTCACAAAGTATACAGAAACTATCTGTCAGGTTTCAAGATAAGTTTCTATATTTATTGAAATGTGATGTCACCGAGCAAAATGTCACGTGACCAACCGTTTTCGCACGAAGTTTGAAATCAATAAAGAAAAATATGTTTTTTTCTGTTATACAAAGATTTTTCGAGAAAGAAAATGTTGTACGGGGTATAAAATAAGCGTTTGTAACTTTTTAAATACTTTTTCGAAAACTGTCAAGTAGCCAAAAAATAATAATCTAAATGCCAAACCTATTTTGTATAAACGAAATTTTCGGAGAGAATGAAAACCGCTGTAAATATGTAGTAAACGAAAATCGGCCGAAATTTCGTTTCGGAAAAGGAGAGTAGTCCCTCTGGTACAAAACATTTCTAATAACAAAGCTAATTTTAGACAACAACAGCACGAATTCGGGACGTGTTGGAAAACTTATGACATAATTGATATCTGCATTGCTCATTTTCTCTCCCTAAATCTTCGCAAGTTCCGGAGATAAAAGGGACGATAAAACTCAAAGGCATCTGCGATTGTCGGCCATTTTTATTTTATTTTACGAGTAGAATTATGAGCTTGAAGAGCCATATCTTTTTACGTTACATTACATTTTATACTTCGAGGCGGGGTTCGTGACACAATGTCACGAATGGCGGAAAAAAAATCACTTAAGTGTTTAATTAGACCGGTATAACAGAGTAACGATACACATTTTAAACTGTGTTAACGGCATTTTTTATGTTCTGAGCAAAATTTTTTATGACGTCATACAATGTTGTGCAACCCGAATACTCAAAGGTCTTATGTACTAAATCGACTTAACAACATATATCCCAGCCTATCCAGAAGTCTCAGTTCTTATGCTTCTATGCCCTGTAATTTCACTAGTTCTATCATGATCATCAGCCTATAAACGTCCCATTGCTGGGCAAAGGATTCCCACGTGGTCAATAGCACGTGGGGATATTGGGCCATAACCCACCACGCTGACCCAATGCGGGTTGGTGGGTTTTAACTACTGTCATCTTACGACAACAACCGGGACCAACGGCTTAACGTGCCTTTTTCTCTTCCGTGCTTCGAAGAGCTCGAGATGTTTTTAATTTGGTCACCCATCCAGCGAACCGGCATTGCGAAAGTTGCGAGCAGGATCGCAAGCCGAACGCGCTAGCCGCTGCGCCATCGAGCTCCTCCACTCCAATAGATCTATGCTACGGGTAAATTCGCGATGGTTCGATATCCAGAGGGGCTCCCTACCAGCTCGAACCCCCAGAGGCTCTGGGGGGGGATCGGAGACTCGCTAGCAGCGAGATGCCATCCCCCACCGGAATCCCTCTGGGGAATGTCGACCAATCACGGCTTGGGCGGTAACGCTGTAAATTTCATCTGCGACCGGCAGCACTCACACTCAAAAAAAAATCCGGAGGGGTTTAATTCCCAGGTTTGTGACGACCAACCCGCATTAAGCAAACGTGGTGATTCAGCCAATACCCATCTATTGTAGCGATGACTTGATTTCAATGATGGAGGCCTAATGCTGGGCAACCCTGCAGTGGGACAGTATACCTACAAGCTGTACTTAACTTTTTTTTTAAGTTTAAACAGTTTTCGTCAATAAGGTCGCTTTCAATTTAGCAGAACGTTGGGGTCCCGTCCCGATCATGTTATATTTGATGTCCCTTGATTCACATATAAGGTACTGATAGACATCATCATCATCGTCGTCATCAGCCTATAAACGTCCCACTGCTGGGCACAGGCCTCCCACGTGGACAATAGCACGTGGGGATACTGATAGACATGCTACTAAATAATTATGCTTATTAGCATGCTTATTACAAGCGTATACGTACTAAGCATGCTAATTACTAGCAACGCTTTGATACACAGACTAATAAGTAGCAATAGTGGCATGCTTTCGTGCTAATGAGCATGTCTATCTGTACTGTACCTATAGAGTCTACACAATTGAGACACACGCATGGCTGCGGTCCGTTTGTCGACGTAGGGCAGAATACCATGGTCGTTACTAACAAATAGTATGTTTCAAGTATAACTCGAACCTGTTAGTCCTGCTCTAAACGCTTAAATTGAATGCAGCCTAAGTGCCTGTAAATTAATAAATACATAGAATTATTTGAATTTGGCTCTGACTTTGCATGTGACAGTGATATCTTCCAGCTTCGGCAATAATATTGATGAGTCAAATGAGCTTAGACTAAAAAAGCATTACTCTCAATTTCCATAGCAAACCCGATAAGTTGGGAAAGCTCCTCGAATTTCCTATCAACAAAGGTTTTGCTGAAATAAATTCCGTTTGTTCAAATCCAATTGGAAGTTTGTCTTGCGTTGGTTTCTGGAACTTGATCTCTTTTGAAGTCCAAGTTATAGTCTATAATGGTGAATAAACCTTTCCTGTCTAAATAATTTTATAAATATTTGTATGTTGCTTTTGGAAAAGTTACAAGTGTAGAATTGTTGTCGTGGCCACATCGTAAAATTGGCCATAATCATGAAATGCTCAAAATATTTATTGAAATTATCATGTTCTGACCTTACCTAATGCTTGGTGGCTGAGCATTTCATGATATGGCCAATATTACGATATGGCCACGACATAATAAAGACCTTGGCAAATGTATGGTCAAGAGTAGGTACTTACTTATTATTATTATTATAAGCCTATATTTTCCCACTGCTGTGCAAATGCCAATTAAGGCCAGGTACTTAGGTACCTTAAAATCAACGAGCATGTACGAATAATGTTAACCATTTAACCGTCGAAGGTGACTATAGAGAGTTTTTTTTTCTTTATACATATACAAGCGGCCGCTCGCGGTTTCACCCGCGTGGCTCCCGTTCCCGTGGGAATATCGGGATAAAAAGTATCCTATATGTTAATCCAGGTTAAAAACTATCTGTGTTTCGAATTTGATCCAAATCCATTCAGTAGTTTTTACGTGAAAGAGTAACAAACATCCATCCATACTTACAAACTTTCGCGTATATAATATTAGTAGGATTTTTATTGTTTATTTTACATACAGTACTCTAGCATTTATCTCCAAAGGGTTAGTGAGAGGCCAGACAATGAGGACCGCAAAAGCAGTGCCACTGCCACAGTCCATGTTTCACCAAACAGCAACTGCACATGTGTACAGCGTGACAGGTGGTGAGCCTATCGCCGCTCTATGCTGTTGGAGGTGTTTGCAGTCTTTAGTCCGTTAGTCGCCTTTTACGACACGCAAGGGAGAGATGAGTCGGTAGTATTCTATTAATGAGCCCACCATTTACATTTACTTTTACTTTTACATCACATTATCACGTGGCTGTACCTACTAAAAAAAATTAAGAATAACAACAAGTAATATTTTACTACATAAGTAATTTTTTTTAAAGTATCTAATCCTAAATCTGTTTAGATAATACATCTCAATTTATTTTTAATTCAGCCATTGTTGAATTCTATATATTAAAGGAAATAAAAATTAAAACTCATACATTAAAGTTATTATTTATGAGTAAAGAGCATAAGAGAGATAAATTAAAGTATCAATTTATGAGAAACAAGCTTCTATCCAATTTCTCGGTAAGTGGTACGTGTGCACAAAACCAATGTCAATATAAGAATAGCAAGAAATTCCAAAAGAAATGATGTCAAGGACTGGAGGGAGTCAATCCAAAAGACCTCAGTTAAGAAATTGGCGCAAGGATATTTAGGCTCGCCGCGGACGTGACAAAGTTTCTATGCTATAAGTAGCACAGAACCTTAGACAGACAGATTTTTCAATTTTCATATAAAAAAGAAAAGACATAAGATGACAATATCTATATTTTTAAAATGGTTGTTAAATACTTGAATAAAGGAAAAAGATTAATCTGAAAATTAAAAAATCGACACATAAACGTACATACATCAAGTCGGTTTTCACAAAGAGTAGGCAGAGACCACAGCTGTCCATTAGCAACGATTTAATTAGGTATCGTGTAAATTAGGATATATTTTTTAATAACGGATAGCATTTTCTAATTTCCGTTTTGACGATTTAAAAGAAAGGGAGAAAAGAATTACCCTTGCGGAGTTTCTTGCTCGCTCTTGTCAGTGTACAAGGTCTCCCGCCCGCGACTTGCAACCCAATGGCATAGCGACATTCAGAATGCCATAGCAAATATAATTTTTTGATTGAAAAATATA
Source organism: Scoparia ambigualis (assembly GCA_963921215.1). Lineage (NCBI taxonomy): Eukaryota > Metazoa > Arthropoda > Insecta > Lepidoptera > Crambidae > Scoparia > Scoparia ambigualis. The sequence continues at coordinate 20,718,334 of OY992508.1, read as the reverse complement.
ATAATTATGTTATCAAGTGTTACGTTGTAAATTCAGGTCCCTGTCTGCCTTTGCTAATCTACAATAAAGGGTCGCAATAATTGAACAATAGCTACCTGAAAGCATTGTTGATAAATATCGGGTTTCCAAAAACATTAATAATTGTAGTTTGCTTGAATTGAAATCCATTAGTTCTTCATAATATAGACACTTTTATTGCGTTTTCAATTAATACACCTTTTGAAATCCGTTTTGGCAAGACTTAAATTAGATTTGAATAAATTGAGATAATTTCTGATGTTGTGTTTACATTTTGATTTTGACATTTGTCGGAGACAATTTCTTACAGCCCATAGACACATAGTGGAGGGGCGAAATTGCTATAAAAAAAAGATTTAAAGTTATCAATTCAATTTTAAATAATAGCCGACACAGTTCGAAGTATAAACTACTCAATAAATTAATATTTATAATATTCACTTTCGGTAATTAAATTGAATTCAAACAAATCCGGAAATAGAACTATATTTTCTATAAAGACTTTTATCTAGAATCTTCGAATGGGAGAAATATTTTTATATGGATATTGTCTCTGCCCGTAGGGGTTACCAGAGAGGAAACTAATACTCCCTAATATTTAGACAGGGTATTAACTCGAGTGGAATTGATATCCAAATTTAAAAAAAGAACGCAATTCAGATTACTAAACGTTAAATTATCCATAGTTTGTAGTTGGGTGGTTGACAGATTCATTCTGTGTCAGAACGAGTTGTGAAAGACGTCATATTTGACGTTTTGATAGTTTGAAGGAAAAATTCTCAGGGAACTACGATGTTATTTATTCCCAACATTTCGGGTAGAAGTCCTAGGCTGGCCTTCGATTTAGAACACTTCCGGCGATTTGAAAGTGGCAGTGACACTACGCGTAATGATTCATTCTCTGGGGTGAGTCGGTGCTGTGCTGAGAGAATCATTTGAACGAGGAATCCGTGCTCCAATCGACCGTTCCTGACGCCGCTGGCAACCACGCGCCCCGGGCGAGATGAGTCATCACAGCGCGTGCTTCGAGAAGCCCGTCTCGCCGCCAGGACTTAGAGCTGCGCCCTAAAGCCTGGACGCGAGACCTGTTTCTTCGGGGTACCAGCGGCCACCGGCGGTACGGCGATGGGACAACGCCTAGAGTCGCAGGCGTAGACGGTTTTTTTTTTACCCAATAATTCTTGGATAATTGTTTTTTTTATTCTTGAACATTGTTAAATTAAGGTTTCGACACCTTAACCTTTATTTTCGTTTTACTATCCAACTACACCAAGCGTTGGTGAAGTTGTGAAACATTTGAGGATCTGCGAGTTCGACCTGTGTTGTGAAGTTGTGTGGTAACATCGTCTCCAGATTCGGATCGACTATACGACCCTGGCGCCCTTAATTATTAATTTTATATCGGTATAACCCCACGGTTCTCTAGTTTATTGGCTTTGAACGTTTAGTGGTTTTTATACGGTTAATCTGTTTAAAACATCTAATTTAATATTTTTATAGACGGAGTAATTTAATAATTTTATTTCAACATCATACTCCGGACGGTACTGGTTTTGAAATGAAACACTTTTTTACGGATTAACTCGCGTTTAATTTACTATTTACATTGTTTTTATATTATCCTGACGTTTCGAACCCTTTACAGGGTCCGTGGTCACAGGGAGACTGAGGTGTTGGTCGTCTCATTGTTAGAAGTTATTTGCCTACCGTCAATAATTTTTATATTTAACCGGGTGCGTTCAAGTTTACACAATACGAGCTAACAATATTTTTAGGTCTGGCAATGTGTTGCTTTTGGGGCTGGGATTTGATGACCTGTATGATGGGGTCCCAGGCAGGTGGTAAATTCCAACCATCCTCTTTATTGAAATTGCGATGTTTCTTAATTTCAATAGCCTCGCGTATCATCCTAGGGATGAATCGTTGTTCCTTGGCGAGTATTTGAGGTTTGTCAAATCTGATGTAATGGTTGGGTCCCTCGAGAGCATGTTCATACACTGCAGACTTATTTTCGCGCCTATGCTTGACGTCGGCTATATGTTCTTTTACGCGGGTTCCTACACTTCTCTTTGTTTGCCCGATGTACGAGACCCCACAGTCGCAGTCCAGTTTGTACACGCCTGCATCTTGAAGGGGTATATTGCACTTGACAGGTCGTAAGAACTGGTTGATCTTCTTTGGCGGCTTAAAGTAAGTATTGATTGAAGTTCGCTTCAAGATGTGACCAATCTTGTCAGTGACGCCTTTCATATATGGAAGTACTGCAGGTTGGCGCTCGACTGTGGTTGGTTTTTTGCGTTTTTTGTGACGAAGCCGCGGTACTTGCAGTTTGTTATCCTGTAGTACATGCTTGACATGCTGAAGTTCAGCAGCCAGGTGTTGGGTGTCACAGATGCCGCGTGCTCTCTGAAACAAAGATTTACGGAACTGGTTTTATCCCAACCTCCCACATAGCTCTTCCCACTGAAATATTAGCTGGCTGGTTAGGTAGTAGTAGTAGTAGGAACAATATTATAAAATTTATTTGAAATTAATATTCTCAACGACCCGCTGGGTCACTTTTGACTCTTAGGATTTTCTGGTGTTTTAGGGTGTGTTGTAGCTGTGTAATAGAGTTTAGATTAATTTAAACAGTAAATCATAGTTGACAAAATAATAATTTTGTCAGAAATTCCAATAAACTTTCTAATAATTATTAGAAAGTTTATTGGAACTTTGTTTGAGATTGACCCTAGGGTCAATGTCGACTGATAGTTTTTTTTTTGGTTATTTTCGGCCTAATAAATTAAAATTGAGTAAGGTACTCGTAAATGATTAGCACCTAACATACTATAAGGAAAAATTGTTACTAACCCCCTTTTAAATTATAGTAGTGAAATAAAATTTATAATTTTATTTGATTGTTGTTGAACAAAATTTAGGGTGTGTGTGTTCTTTTACAATATACTGCCTAGCTGTTGAACATTTTATGGTTTTATTTTATAACAATCCACTGAAGCTTGCGTTTGGGATTTTCTTCTTTGTCCCCAAAAGGGACAAAATCCCAAATGTAACAGTGGCGCACTCAACGTGTGTTTTGGTTAGGGATAGTGGTTATGTCTTATGCTATGACTTATAAGCCAGAGTACCAATAGCGTTACAGAGCCGTGGGGATTATTAGTTGTAAGAAAACCGTCACGCGTGCAGTGGCACGGATTCCTCCTTTTTTTTAAAGCGAATTTATATTCGTTATTTTTTTAAATATTGTGTAATTGTGTCCCTGTGTAATTATTTTTTTTAACGTTCTCAACACTAGTTTTATTTAAATACAGGTGATATAAGAGCAAACAAGATGCTTGTACGGTTAGCAACCGCACATTGGAATTTGATTTTATTGTAATAATTAAGTAACCTAAATAATTTAATGCTAAATAAGTAACTTCGAGAGCGACACGGAGTCACGTAGATGAGCGTGATGATTTTATTGTAATAATTAATTAACCTAGATAATTTAATGCTAAAGTAACTTCGAGAGCGACACGGAGTCACGTAGATTAACGCAAATCAGTTGTCATCTAACATACATAACTCAAACTCAACTCGTACAATGCTTACCCGCTACCCTACATCTCTCACATCTTAGATCAGTTGCGGGTCACTTTTGGCTCTTAGGATTTTCTGGTGTTTTAGGGTGTGTTGTAGCTGTGTAATAGAGTTTAGATTAATTTAAACAGTAAATTATAATTGAAAAAATTATAATTTTGTCAGAAATTCCAATAAACTTTCTAATAATTATTAGAAAGTTTATTGGAATTTTGTTTGAGATTGACCCTAGGGTCAATGTCGACTGATAGTTTTTTTTTTGGTTATTTTCGGCCTAATAAATTAAAATTAAGTAAGGTACTCGTAAATGATTAGCACCTAACATACTATAAGGAAAAATTGTTACTAACCCCCTTTTAAATTTAGTAGTGAAATAAAATTTATAATTTTATTTGATTGTTGTTGAACAAAATTTAGGGTGTGTGTGTTCTTTTACAATATACTGCCTAGCTGTTGAACATTTTATGGTTTTATTTTATAACAATCCACTGAAGCTATCGTTTGGGATTTTCTTCTTTGTCCCCAAAAGGGACAGAATCCCAAATGTAACAGTGGCGCATTCAACGTGTGTTTTGGTTAGGGATAGTGGTTATGTCTTATTCTATAACTTATAAGCCAGAGTACCAATAGCGTTACAGAGCCGTGGGGATTATTAGTTGTAAGAAAACCGTCACGCGTGCAGTGGCACGGATTCCTCCTTTTTTTTAAAGCGAATTTATATTCGTTATTTTTTTAAATATTGTGTAATTGTGTCCCTGTGTAATTATTTTTTTTAACGTTCTCAACAGTAATTTTATTTAAATACAGGTGATATAAGAGCAAACAAGATGCTTGTACGGTTAGCAACCGCACATTGGAATTTGATTTTATTGTAATAATTAAGTAACCTAAATAATTTAATGCTAAATAAGTAACTTCGAGAGTGACATGGAGTCACGTAGATGAGCGTGATGATTTTATTGTAATAATTAATTAACCTAGATAATTTAATGCTAAATAAGTAACTTCGAGAGCGACACGGAGTCACGTAGATTAACGCAAATCAGCTGTCATCTAACATACATAACTCAAACTCAACTCGTACAATGCTTATCCGCTACCCTACATCTCTCACATCTTAGATCAGTTGCGGGTCACTTTTGACTCTTAGGATTTTCTGGTGTTTTAGGGTGTGTTGTAGCTGTGTAATAGAGTTAAGATTAATTTAAACAGTAAATTATAGTTGATAAAATTATTAGAAAGTTTATTGGAATTTCATTTGAGATTGACCCTAGGGTCAATGTCGACTGATAGTTTTTTTTTGTAATTTTCGGCCTAATAAATTAAAATTGAGTAAGGTAAATGATTAGCACCTAACATACTATAAGGAAAAATTTTTACTAACCCCCTTTTAAATAATAGTAGTGAAATAAAATTTATAATTTTATTTGATTGTTGTTAAACAAAATTTTGTGTGTGTGTGTGTGTTCTTTTACAATATACTGCCTAGCTGTTGAACATTTTATGGTTTTATTTTATAACAACCCACTGAAGCTTGCGTTTGGGATTTTCTTCTTTCTCCCCAAAAGGGACAAAATCCCAAATGTAACACAACCTATATGTAAGTCTTCGCTGGTATCATAGCTTTGTTGTTCCTTTATTTGTAAAAAAATATAAACATTTAATGATCAATGAAATTTTAATAATAAATGAAAAGTTAACCTACGTGCGCGCGTTGCCTTAGGCCCGCTGTCGACGCAATCCCGAAAGCGATGCCTTGTCACATTCACGAGCGGGCGAACTTATTGCGCCGCGGGAAATCTCGTACAATCACGAAAGTTTCTATTTATTTTGCGACGTTTTTCGGCTGGCCAATGCATTTTTTTTTGTTTCCACCAACCTATTTCTACCGCCATGTAGCATTGTTTAACATGTATTCGTTCTTATTTGAAAGGTTCGGGTAGGGTAGCTTTATTGAAATTATAGGGCATAGCAGTTTCGATCATCTAAGATCATCATCATCTAAGATGATCGAAAAATAGAAGCATAAGAACGGACACTTCAGGGCTCGTTGCGCGCGCGTGATGCTCTCGGTGTCGCGCGCGTCTACAAGGGCCTTACTATTAACTCTTAGAGTAGTTTTACTTTATTCTTACATACATAATAATAATCACGACTATTATCCCCGAAGGGTTAGTCAGAGACTAGGCAATGAGGACCGCAAAAGCAGTCCTCTGCCATAGTCAACTTTTCACCAAACAGCGACTGCACATGTGCTCAGCGTGACAGGTGGTGAGCTCATCGCCGCTCTGAACAGTTGGAGGTATGCAGTCTTTGGTCCGGTAGTCGCTTTTTACGACACCCAAGGGAAGAGAGGGGGTGGTAGTATTATTTTGAAGCCGCTACGGCCGACTTTAATGTTACTATACAAATTCCCATACGAATGTTGCATAGTAAGATTAAAGTAATACTGCTCTAAGAGGTGACAGTAGGGCCCCAGGCTGCGGTGGCCGCGCACCATCAGGCGGGCTGTATGGACGTTTGTCGGATCATTATGTCATTAACCAAACGAAAAAATATCTACTTATGACGGTTTACGCATTTCGGTTTTCCATACAAACTTCTAAGTCGAAATTTTTAAAAACTAATAAGCCAATTTTGATGAAACTTTGCATGCTAAAGTAAAACAGTGATCTAAATAGTTTGTTGAAAACATTATTTTTAAAAACCTCTTTTTTTAGCTGAGTTATTACGATATAAAGTCTACTATAGAAAGTTAAAAATCGCAATAACTCAGTTAAATAAACATTTTTTTTTATGTTTTCAACAAACTATTTAAATCCTTGTGTTTTACTTTAGCTTGCAAAGTTTCATCAAAATTAGCTTGTTGGTTTTTAAAAATTACGACCTAGAAGTTTGTATGGGAAGCCAAAATGCGTCATCATCATCAGCCTATAAACGTCCCACTGCTGGGCACAGGCCTCCCACGTGGACAACAGCATGTGGGGATATTGGGCCATAATAACCCACCACGCTGGCCCAATGCGGGTTGGTGGGTTTTAACGACTGTTATCTTACGACAACAACCGGGACCAACGGCTTAACGTGCCTTCCGAAGCACGGAGGAGCTCGAGTTGTTTTTAATTTGGTCACCCATCCAACGACCCGGCATTACGAAAGTTACTTAGCGAGCAAGATCGCAAGCCGAACGCGCTAGCCGCTGCGCCATCGAGCTCCTCGTGTGCGTAAACCCTCTTAAATGTTTTACGGTATCATAATCAGGCTCGACAACTTCCATGGTCGAGTGGTAAGCACGCCGGTTCTGGCGACACGCCTTCTTGAGGTCCCCGGTTAAATAGTGGTCGAGACAATTTGAAAAAATAAACTGTTTTTCTAAATACGCTGTCAACTGGTGTAAAGCCACCATAGTAATTCAATTATTAGTAGATTTTCTCATAGAGGTTATCGTGCAGACTATAAAACAACTAAAGGAGCTATCGAACTGTATGTGTTCCTGGTTTACTTACAACAAAACACTGAGCAATAGAGCACGTAGGTCTTACATGAATGATCTATGGATGAATGATTGGTCTCGCTGCGCTCGACTAGATACCTCCGTCGTACTTGTCGAATGCGGCAACAAATACTACGCCGAAATCGGCGTACCCGAGAGCCAGTCACACTGATAGCTGTGCGTAAAGTGTGTACCAAATTTTTTATTAAATTTTGGGCATAATTTAAAGTAAAATGCCAGTTTGCGTAATAAAACTGTGCAAAAATAAATCTACAAAAAAAATTGGTTGCCTGTAAAGTCGGTATACGGGCGAAAGTTTTACGTGACAACGACTTTGAGTGGTAAAATAATTTTAATGTGAATATTCATTCGTATAGTAGGAAGAAGGATGAAATAATAGTAACAATTTAAAACATTTATTTATACAAAGAATTATATGGAAGGGACGCGTGCCTTTCACTTTTTATGTCTGTCTCTCTCGCTCTTAGGCGGGCTAACCATGCCCGAGTGGAAGGGACGCGTGCCTCTCACTCGCTCTCATTGTGAGCGCATAACGTGAGCGGAGCGTAACGCAGTTTCTTGAAGTGTCACCCGGCAAACCAATTTATAAGACGTTGTCACGTCAAAAATAAGAAAGACAGCATCCTTGCAAATTGGCATAGATGAGTTGCCGCATTTACGGAGCTGTGGTTTTTAGATAGGGCGGTATCTAGTCGAGCGCAGCGAGATCAATCATTCATCTAAGGCGTAGGTACTTTTTACATTTTTTAAAGACAGGGTGGAAAAAAAAGACGTGGTTGGAGAAAAAGTACCCTTAAATGATGGCAAATTTTACTGAATGGAAACATTCCTTTATATTAAAAAATATTTTTGAAAACTCACCTGCTTGAGCCGGGAATCGAACCGGTGAAATGTAAAAAATAACATCCTATAATTATGATACCAACCGAAAGAGTCATTCATTTGGATCAATTTCTTTTACACAAAGTATCTTAAATAAAAGAAAGACCAAGAAAAATATATTTTTTTTATTGTGAAGCTTACTCAACTATCTAAAGAAAATACTTAGTTCACTTAACACTTATGAATTTGCTTTAAATGAGACCCACTTTCAAATATGCACAGACGTATTCTTCGACTAAATTTACTGTTGAATTCGTTTTGTTTTTCTTTTTAAATTTCACCGGTTCGATTGCCGGCATAAGCAAGTGATTTTTCAAAAATCTTTAAATGCAGTTTTAATCATTTTTGAAAATGAAAGATCGTTTCCTTTCAGTAAAATTTGCCATCATCAATATTAAGGGTACTTTTCCTCCAATTACGGTCTTTTTTCCACCCGCCCGGTATTTAAATGAAACTGTGGGCTGTTTTCGTCACCCGCCCCTACCATCTTTAGAATAAACATTAGTTAAAACTACTGCCCTTCGCCGTGATCACATAGAATCAGGTGAGTTACCGGATTTTGTGTGCATAAAATTTGATGACGACACTATTGGCACAAAAGTAAAAGACAGTGATGGGTTAGTGGCCATAGCACCCGTATCAACAACATTCCAAGCAAATAAAGGGTACGGGGATGTTGAACGGAGAATGCTGCTGCTAATCCTCAGTTGGGCGGTAACGGTGCATAAACTACAGGGCACCACTTTAAACAGAGCCGTGATTGACTAGGGAAAGAAATATTTTGCCAAAGGCCTAGTCTATGTAGCACTTAATCGTGTGAAGGCACTGGATGGCATTGCTCTTTGCGACTTAGAGCCTAACAAAGCGCTTAACAAACCGCATGATGAAAAAGCATTGCGCGAAATGGAACGATTAAGATTATTATAAAAAAAGAAATCTGTTATTTTCGTATATTCTCCATCCAAATTTACAAGTCCCCCTTTCTCGTACAAAACACTCCAGTAACTGTGTAAAATCAATAAACCAAAATAAATACAAGTTAATATGGGCAAGTACAAATACACAACTCCTTAACTGTCAGGAGTTGAGAAGTTGTATATTCCATCATCAGCTTACCTGAATAACTTGATATTACACAACTAGCCTTCTATAATACAATACATATTTAAAAAATAATCCCCTAACTCCTAATCGTTAAGGAGTTGTGTCTCCCATCATCATCAGATCAGCAATGTCATTAGATGATGACTACAAGAAGCAAATATATGATTATTTAGAAATTATATTAAATACATAGGTACGTGCCTATAAAATTTGAAGGTTTCCCTCGATTTCCCTGGGATTCTATTATCATATCCTGACTTGGTGGCAATAGGACCACCTAAAGGCCGATTTACATCAAACGAGCGAATGCTCATTCTATCCCCACTCTATTAAATTCTTCAAATGTAAACAGACTCTGAGCATTCTTTTGTTGTTCTATTGCGTTCTATGGAATATTCTAAGTATGCTCGCTCGCTTGATGTAAACGGCACTAGAGCGTGCGAACAGTTGCTTACAGCGTTCTTGCGTGTTCGGACTTGCTCGCTCCCCGGAGCGGTCTCTTCAAAGCGTTCTATTGTTCTAATGGTAAATCTCCACGCTTGCCAAGCCTCGGCAAGCGTGTATACGTACCATAACGATTTGAATACATACCTACTATCCCTTTTGGTTGGTGATGATGACTACTTCCTGACTTATGTCCGTTCCTGATATGTCCACTTCCCGTTATGGCAACTTCCCGATATGACCACTTCTTGATATATTAGTTCCCTGTAGGTCCGTTCCCATCCCGATATAACCAGTGCTTGATAAATCAGTTCATATCCGTCATTGTTTCACTTACATTATCCAGTATCCTTCATTGCATTAAATTGGTCACCCACCAACGTCTCTTCCTTCTTTTCTTTTGAGTGTTTGAGACAAAATAATAAATGCAGCACTTGCAATTATAATATTGCTGTCAGAGTCAGACATAACAAAGCACCACCACCTACCACAGAAAATTTACAAAAATGAGCAATGAGCATTCGGCTGATCTAAACGCCTAGCTAGCGTCTAGAGCATTCTAGTTCTTGGTTCTCATTCAATTGCTCGTTGATATTTTGGTGTAAACGCTGTTACTGAGCTTTCGTTTACACTAAAAGATCAAGAAAGAATGCTCATGTTCTAGCTCTAGCTCTTTGTTCGTTTAGTTTAAATGCACCTTAAGAAGTATGCTCTTTCAAATAAAAAAGAATTTTAAAAATTGGTTCACAAATGACGGAGATATCGCTGGACATACATTAAAAAAAACATACACGTCGAACATAGAACCTCCTCCTTTTTTGAAGTCGGTTAAAAATAAGGGTGTATAAACCAGCTATATATACGTTACACTAGATAGGCCCTTCCGAACGCGCACTATGTTCCACTCATCTGCGAAGTCGACACGGCAACTTGCTTTAGTGTGGCTTTGACAAGCGCGTGCGGAGCGGCGAAAATAATTCCTTATTTCTTTTCAAAGTCTACACCTAGACGTTTACTACAATTCAGTTGTCAAGTAAGTGAAATCAATTGTTATTCAAGTCATTATTATGTAGTTAGATCGTATTATAAGAATGGAAAAGATATTTTTTCAATTTTTGTTATTGACAATCTACAATATTAAGTAGAGTTCTAAGCGCATTGTATTTGGGACGCCGCCATCTTGATACACATTACACACTACGTTGTCTTTGACCGATCTGGCGCTGTGGCGCTGCGATGTGTGACTGTTGATTAGACGACATATATATGTTTAAGCGCTGCAGCGGCTGCAACGTACTTTAGGTCTCTCATTCCAAAATGGTATAAACCAGACTACTATTTTCTTATTACTATAACAATATGTCACATTTCTATAGCATCTAATATGTATTTCTTCCGCATTGTTTCTTATTTCTACTAAGCATAACAAAAAACATTGTAACAATACAAATACAAATGTCAATAAGTACAATTATTTACCTTACTCATACACTGGTTTCTTACACACATTTTTTTATAATTATAATTTATTCTTTTATGTAATTGTTACCTATTGACCTTCTCTTACCAACATCGGCATGAGCTCATCAGTGAAATATTTACAGGATGATGATGATAATAATGAAACAATTGCATGAAAGAAACAAGTCAACAAATTCGTGACGTGTAACGGGTTTTCTATCCCGTGAATGACGCTTGAAAAGCTTGCCACTTTAAAATAAAATATTCGTAGTTTGTACAATGGCATATATAGTATTTTTATTGAGCAACAAATAGAATGAACACCGGATACTGCGCGTTTAGTGAGTTCCTTGACACTCTAAATGACTGTATTTTGTGCTTGCCAAAGAATAGATTAGGTACTTTACATTTAAAATATAGATGTCGTTTGTAAAAAAAAGGTAAGTCGGTCAACCATGACATTCTCTTAGCAATTCTCTCCCATATTGGACCCTTCTTCTTCAAGCATTGGATCCCTTCTTCAACTACGACATGATTTTTCTCATATCTTTGTGGACGCTAGCAAGTTTTTCCGGTTGATCAGTCTATTTCTGACTGGTGCGAGCTGGTGCAGGTGTTCCACAAAGCGGCATACTTTCCCCCCCTCTCTTTTCTCTTTTTATTGACTCTCTTACTACTCGACTCCATTCTTCTTACCATTTGTATGCTGACGATCTCCAATTTTATGTTGAAACTGACAAAAGGAATCTTAATCAGGCGGTCGTTAGCGTCAATGAAGATCTTGCCAGTATTACCGAATGGTCAAACTGTTATGGCATCTCCGTTAATGCCTCTAAGTGCCAAGCAATTATTTAGGTAGTTATCCCTCGTCGATTTGAGCTCGGTGCTTAGTTTGGTGTTCAATGGGGTTTCCACACCGTCCTTGTACAGACTGCAATTTTTTCTCCCATCCAGCACTATAATCGCGCTAGTGCAGGCTCTCGTGTTTTCTATTCTTGACTACGCCGACGTCTGTTTCTCTGACATTAATCATTTTTTTCTGAATAAGTTGGATCGTTTGCTAAACAGCTGTATCCGTTTTGCCTTCGGTTTGCGTAAGTTTCACCACATTTCTCACTACAGAAGACAACTCAAATGGCTGCATATCCGTGAGCGTAGGAACCTTATGCCACCTCTTCACATAGGCAGACACATCCGCGGATGCGTCTGCCGACGTGTAGGGTGGTGATTTGTGCGTCTGTGGTAGGTATTTAACGTCTGCAGACTCTGTACACCTACCACAGGCGCGCAAATCACCCCCCTACACGTCGGCAGACGCATCCGCAGATGACGACAGCGGATGCGTCTGCCTATGTGAAGAGGGGGCTTTAGAGTTGTCTGTATGCTTTTCAATATCTGTGTTTTCAACATCCTTATGGCGAGGTATTCCGAGCGCTTCGCTCTTGCTCTCTCGACGGTACGAAGGTACGGGACGGGTACGGGTGTATCAGCGAAGCGGCGCGAATAGGCGCGTTTTATAGGTTTTTTGCCTTTAAAGGAAAAAACAAGTGAAATAAAAAAAAAAAGTTTTTTTCATTCACTAGATAATGAAAAGTTTCTTCTATTGGTAAACAATTAAGTCATTTATTTGTGTATTATGTGACTTACACCTATTTTAAAATGTTGACAGAGCTATCTCTGATTTTTTTCTATCGAGTGAAATTTCTGTCTTTAAAAGTCATTAGATAATATGTTCAACTATATTATATCTGAATTTTAGAACTGTATGTTTTATATTGGTGGCGGTACAATCAATCGAAATTGTTAAAAGCGGGAAAAGAGCGCCTTAACGATCCACGAACCCCAGGGTACCTGAAATCTAGGTTTTAGTTTCTGACCGGATCACCGTGACCATCGCTCCAGTGACAACCTCATCCTTCGAACCCATGCTCATCATTCTGGCTTCGTCTCTAGTTCCTTTATTCTGTTACGGCGCGCAGTGCAGTGTTGCCAGCGATGTGTTGTCAAAAATTACCTGAAATGTACAAAAAAGTAACCTTTTCGTGGGAAAAGTAACCTTTTCAATTTTTTTGTACCTAGTATAGTATTTAAAAGGGAAAAGAAATAGATGATGGTTAAATTAACTTACACAATAATGGCTAATTTATTAGGTAATTATTTCTCTCATACATAACTTGCATTTTAATATAATGTTAAAATAAGCAATAAACATTTTTATTTTGATTTCATTTTTTAATAATTACATTGACATGGATTTACATGGATGACGACATTTCCATGATCGCTAGTTGACTGATTGGCTAGGTAGAGGAGAGTTAGTTACCGATTTCAACTAGTCGCACTATAACAATCCTCTCGATTTGTTATCTTTCTATTTTACCAAAACAACAGCACATCCAGGCAGGCAAAAACGAGCGACTCAAACGAAATGAACTAAGTACTTAGTAAATAAGTACACAATAACAAAAACTACGTTAGATAATAGTTACTTGTCTCACTCACGCACGGAGGTCACGACGAATGATCGACGACGAATCCGATTGACCGGGCGGCCGAGTAAGTGCAACGAATAAATGAATTATTAATTGGTATAAAAGGGAAAGATGTTTTTGAGTTGTTGCACACTCCATTTCACGCAAATTCTGAAAAATCACCTAAATGTCACCTTTTGTGTGGTGTAACCTAGAAGTAACCTGACGGCTCTAAAAATCACCTAAAAGGTTACAAAAGTAACCTGGCAACGCTGGTGCAGTGGTACTGAGGGTAGCGATGCGCGTTTGTCTGGCACAGACCATAGTTAGTTAGTTAGATTACTTGTTAACCCTTAACTACATGTTAGTTAACTGTTTTTTTCATTACGAGTATATTAGTATTGACGTCAATAAGGTTTACATTGAATAAATAATTTGACTTTGACTTTTACTTTACTCTATGTGCTATCCGCCTTTGGAATGCTCTGCCGTGCTCAGAGTACAATGGTAGGTATTCAAAAGACTTGTGCGTGAACACTATTAAAACTTTATCTACCTAGATGTCACACTATCTGATGCATTTGTATTTATATAATTCTGTTTATAAATTTACGTAAAATATTTATTTATTTATTATATTATATGTTGAATTTTTGGTATGTAGGTAAGTATAGGTATTAGTATTTTTGTAGATCTGTGTATTTTGTATATTATTTATGAAGTTGGTTATTATTCATTAATGTAACTTTTTTGATTTATCGCCTTACCTCAGTCTCCTACATCCTTACCTGTTGACTGGTAGAGAATGCCTTGTGGCGTTAAGTCCGCCTTTTGCAGTTTTTTATGTGCAATAAAGATTAAATAAATACATAAAGGCATGATAAGACAATACATTTTCAAAATGGTTATATAATACTTCTGACAGTTGAAAAATCGACCCTTAGTAAAATAACAAACGTTTTTGATATTTCATTTACTTATTCCGTTTTTTAATTAAGTACATCAAAATCATTGTTTAAGCAAGTAGTGGGTGGACTTTTGTATTTATTTGAGGTGATGAAATGTTTGCAAGAAGTAAGAAACCTACAATGTTATACTCTTAACAGTGATACAAACGCATTGATATTTATCCCTTCCATCAAACAATTCCCGTTACACAGATCGCCAATTACGTCCTTGGGGACAATTATTAGATATAAACAAAGATTGGGAGCAAAGTTCAATAGCTAGGGAAGGGAAGCACCTTGATCTGCCAGTTTGTTTACATATCGATGAATAGATCCAAGATCAAAAACATGTTTCATTGTCCTGAGGACAGTTACCTGATGTGTCACATGCGGGCGTTGAATGAGTGTTAAATTTATTTAAATAAATTTTCCGAAAGCTCCTTATTGTATTATCCTCAACAGCAAAAACGTTGAATGGATAAGTGCGTCTATTCAATTGTGACCCACTGAGCACTTAACCATTGAATATTTTTTGCTGTTGATTTTAGGAAGGTTCTTAACAAAACAATAACTGTTTTAAATTATAAATCGTAAAACTTAACGAGATTCCTAACAATACAATGTTTGATATGAAATAGCTTATTATAATAATCATGTGACACCTGACTCAAAAGCATGTTGTAATTTAACTTTAGTGCTTAATTGTTAGCTGTCACATTAATTACGTAAATCGCTATTTAATAGTATAGAAATGGTAATTATTTTTACTTTTTACTGTCACCTGCGATGTTTTATCGATGTGTCGTCGTAACCGGGACTTCACTAACACAACACGTTGTTAGTAACACACGCCGGTTACAATAAATGAATGCATTATCGAGTCAGGCGCGCTCACAGTAACACAGACGGACAGTTAAAAACAGTTGAAACAAATAAGCATCGCAGTGTACTCGCGTGTTTGAGTGACAGTGGTTTGTTTCTAAATTGAAATTGGACCGTTAATTAGTGGATTTTAATTAATTATCATGGCGAAGCCCGCTATTTTACTCCGACAGACTTTGTAAGTGCTTTTTGTGTTATTTGTTTTTTATCATCGTCGTCGGCTCGAAAAAGATGTAAACAGTATCATAGCATAGTGCGTTTGTTAAATTTTGAAGCGAAACAAATGTAGTGTTTTTAAAGAACTTAGTAGTACCTAATCCCTAAAAAAAACTAAAGCTCGTAATAAGGAGCTTGAGTTGCATTGGATCACTTTATTTTTTTTAATAGTATTTTTCATATTTTTATAGCTTCGGGCGTTTTAATTTAAAAATATTAAGAGCCGAGTAAAGTAAAAGTTTAATTACGTACTTACCTACTTAAAGATAAGTTTAATATAAATATGTTTCATACCTTTAAAATAATTTGTCACCAACTGAGAGTAACCGACAAGAAATCATCTCGAGCTCCTCCATGCTTCGAAAGGCACGTTAAGCCGTTGCATTTGGTCCCGGTTGATTTTGTAAGATTAACTGTTAAAACCCACCAACCCGCGTTGGGCCAGCGTGGTGAGTTATGATGGCCCAATATCCCCACGTGCTATTGACCACATGGGAGGCCTGTGCCCAGCAGTGGGACTTTTTTAGACTGATGATGATGATGATGATGAGAGTACAATAAATTATTAAAGTATTGAAAAATTAGTTTTTTTAATGTCTTTTTTATTCGAATTTAGATAGGCTTAAGTTCCTTACTGCCGTACTCAGAGACGTCAAATAAGTTTTGATGACAATTAGGTCTCATGCTGTCACTTTCATAATCTATTCTATTTAGCACTATACATAAGAAAGTGACAGCAAGAGACTTAATTGTCATTAAAACTTATTTGACGTCTCTGAATACGGCAGTTAATTAGAAACGTAATAATTCTGTTCTCAAAATATGTTTGATAAACCATAACGATTTAAGGTTGTTAACACTTCTCTGCACAAAACAAACAAAACTGATAAAAAAAATAATTCATTCAACTTTAACGAACGATTATAAACGATTAGTATTGACCTATATAAATTAGTTTCGAGAAATCTTATTATCTATCAAACCAGTATCAAAGATTCACAACACAGCATTTCCTACGACTTCCACGTTGTCTAATGCTAGCTTATACGTCCATTGCACCTTCTGTTACATTAGTAAACATCGTCGATGCCCACAAAGACAGCAATGTATAGCTACATTGCGCGAAACATCGTGATCCAACAGTCAATATTATTAGCCTTGAACTTAGTACCTGGATGTATCGAGTTCGCATATTTTATCCCAACCACATTCTTACTGCGTATATGCCTTCGTCATATAAACGTTTTGTTCTGTTATATAAGACTTGGAGTGGATAAAAAAGGACCTTCGAATCACATGTGCAAGATTCAAATCTCTTTGGGACTTCGTGAACTGCACTGTGGAACCGGAATACAAAAAAAATACAATACGATTCTATAAGTAACTGAGCGGTAACTGGTTTTATGAAGTTGCACGCATTTTTGTGATCGTGGTTGTAAAATTTGTTATGTTTTTTTTTCTTATTTCTGGGGATGTGTCATGGAAAAAGTTTCAATACAATTTTGACTGTGTATGGTATGAGAAACGCTTCCAACGCATTTAAAAACTAGATCACATATTAAAAAAAATTTACTTAAGTATATTTAAGCGTTAATAAAACGCTAAAATATAAAACATTAATAGATCACATATTATAAGAACTAAAATCAACGCTCTCAAAACGTCTGAACAAAAAGGGTATCCTGGCGAGATGTTTTTTTACTCATTTCGTTCAGTAGTTTGCGAGCTAATTGTCAATATAATGAATGAAGTGCCTTCAAAAATTGCTTTTCGGCCAAAACACTTATTTAAATAGGTACGTCAAAATATGTAACATGTCAGCTGTCATTATACTTACGATTTAGTACTTACAGGATTGTGTAAAGGATGGATTTCCAAATTAAAATATTTATTTTATGCTTTTAGCTGTTGGTCCCGGTTTTTGGTGTAAAATAGTATTCTTTAAAAAACACCAATTCTCACGTGTTATAAAAAAAACTCAATGTCCTTTTGACTAAACCGTCTGCTTTAGGTGGAACTCGAACCAAAGTTCTTCTGAAATCCGGGCAACTGCACTTCCGTTTGATCTATTGAGATGGTTTTTCCTAGCGATACTTCCAAGTACATTTTTTACTGTTTAATAATGCGTTGTATTGTAAATATTTATATAAAACCAGAAACAAAGAAAACATTTAACATTCAGTTCGGCCAAGGCCTCATCATTAACACTGAAATCAAGTCATTGCTACCAATTAAAAGGTATTAACTTTATTTGTACTACATTTTGCCAGCGGTTTCACTCGCGTTAATGTAGACAAACAATCAATTATGTTTTTCGAAAATAGTATTATCAAAGTTGAACTCCCGTTTTCTCCCCTTCACGTTATAAGTATTTTCGCAAGAAAAAGTATCCTATAACCATCGCCATCTATCTCTACACCAGAATCGGTTAATAGGGTTAAAGTAAAAAAAAATACAAACTAATGAACCAATTTTAATGAATCTTTTTATCTTTTAAAAAGCTGCACCGTTTCCGCTCCAATGGGCGCTTGATAGACCATATTTACTCATAGGTTGCTTGCTTATTTTGTAATTTAACGACTATTATTATGTTTCTGTATTTCCGACTAAGTACTCAATACAATACATTGGTTTGTTACTCTTGACGGTATTGAAGAAATTCAATGAATCATATACATACCTTCATATATTGCGCGAAACTACGTACCATAGACAAACAACCAAAATAAATGCCAATGACTGATCAATGTCAATAAAAACCAAAACACAGACTTCTTGGCGGGAAAGTTAAGCGTAATGTCTGCAGTTTTGTATTCAACTAAATACCTTTTTAAATAAATTCATCAAAAAATGTTGTGCTTACTACCTACGTCCATTTTAAATAAGATTAATACAAAACAAATCTTGTTTTATTCTATACATATTTTTCTTAAATGTAGGTAAGTAAATAGGTAGATACATAAGCATTTAAATAAATTCATATAAAAAAACTGTTGATAATATTACCTAAGTAGGTACATCCAATTAGAAAGATTTTTATTGTAACATCATTGCCTACATCCATTTTAAATAAATAATTCTGAGCATTTTAGTATAGTTGTCATACCTCAAAATACCTAAACAGTCATAAGCTAAAAATGAAGATAGCTTCAAACTTCCGCATGATATTGTAATGTAA
The DNA here is from genome assembly GCA_963921215.1 of Scoparia ambigualis. Classification (NCBI taxonomy): domain Eukaryota; kingdom Metazoa; phylum Arthropoda; class Insecta; order Lepidoptera; family Crambidae; genus Scoparia; species Scoparia ambigualis. Next base: position 20,699,635 of record OY992508.1, on the reverse strand, counting down.
TTTTTATTCATAATTCAGAGCATTGCTGCTATTTATTACCACTTATTTCATTAAAGCGCTATGTTACGCAAAACTAGCCAAACTCCCATAGTAAAAAGTCATTCTCCTTTGTTGACATTGACTAGACAGATAGATAGATAGAGAATACTTTTGTATCTGTGCAATGAGCACAGATACAATTTTTGCAATTTGGCGGTCTTATCGCTTTAAAGCGATCTCTGCCAGACAACCACTCGGTTGGAGAGTAAGTACTATAGCTATAATTAGTAAATTTTTTAAAAATTCGAATATCAATTTTAAAATTTTGATCCTCGTTTTTGTACATAAGTGTTATAAGTTGCGCGTATCGCAGCGCAGCGAAGCCCATCTGCGGCCACTTCTTTAGTAAAAAAAAATATTTTTTTGCAACGGGGACGCACTTGTTTTACCTTTTTATCTCAGAAGGTATAAGTAAGTGACGATAATGCTGAAGCTGAAAGCACACTTCAACCGTTATCTTCAACTCCTGAGGAAGGGAACGAATTTTTTGTACTTTTTTATATTGTGCGTGCATTTCTTTAGCTATTTATTGAAGTAGATAAAGTAGAAAGCTGTTATAAATATTATGTTTATTTTATAAATCAATAGTTACATACTTCTCCTTATTTAATATTTATCACTGGATACCCGTTTTTCAAGATCGTTCAAGTCTGTGGCATGGCAAGTTTTTATGACTGCAATTCTTTTATGGCAGCCGGGACCAAGGCTTAATGGATATTCTGAAGTATGAAAGACAATTTTGTAAACCACTTTTTGGATAAGTACCTACTGTCACTAGCGCCAATATGTATACTTTGACTTTTATTCCGTTGTACTAAGGCGAGTCACCGGTAAATGCGGGCAAAACTGTTGTACATCAAATGGTTTAATGTATTTACTATTAAATTACGCTCTTATAAATATACACATATACATAATACACTGAAGGATGTTGCCTAAAGAATGTGCTAATTTGTCACGCGATGAGATGTACTTTACTTGATTATAAAAAATCCTGAAAACAGGCCAAATAAAAGTCTAAAACGGATGATTTCTTACATTTGTTTAAATTATCGACATATGTTTTACATGTTATTATTTATTTTGAAGTACTACAGAGAACCTGCTAATTCATTAAATCCTATAAAGTCTATAAGGCAAAAAACCTATAAAAAGCGCCTATTTGCGCCGCTTTGCTGTTATACCCGTCCCGTACCGTCGTCGGCGTCGTACCGTCGAGAGAGCGAGAGAGAAGCGCTCGGAAGGACTCGCCTTAAGAGTTACAATTTTTTAATATTTTTGCTCGTAAACACTTTTTGATACCTGTACCGACGGGTCCAAGCTGATATAATAACAATAAATATATAAAACTAACACATTATTTCGTGTCACAGAATAATAAAAGACATTAACAATAGTTGAGATTCCGCATAAGCGTACGAAGCGCTTTGCGTCTAGGTACTTTCGTAATTCGTACTGCAAAGCTGTGGAACTCCCTCCCAGAGTCGGTGTTTCCTATAAGGTACAATATTGGGGTCTTCAAATCACGAGTGAACAGGTTACTTCTAGGCAAGCATGTTCCACCGTAGGCCACATCATCACTTACCATCAGGTGAGAAGTGGCCAAATGCAAGCCTATCACACAATAAAAAAATAAAAAAGTTAACAATAATTTAAGCTAATTACCAAAAAAATGTCACACTAAAAAGGTATCACACTCAGCATCGTGTCGCTTGTCTCAGACAACCGACGCTGATCTTCCGTGGTCACCTCGTTTTGATAGCATCACATTACCTTATTTAAAAAATAAAATGCACCTAAACCAAAATCATCTCGGTGGCCGAGTGGTCCACCGCTCGGTTGGATGTCCGGATCCGGAAGTTTAATTTCCAGGTGGAGCAAAATGTGTTTTTGGATATTTCAATTCATACCCCGGGTTTGTGATCAACCATCATAGTTGATACAGGCTGTACGACCTCTCCCCTGCCGGTGGTTGCAGGGCAGCCCCAGGACCAAGACTTTGCGTTAAGGTCGCCAGCACTTGATAGACTGCAAAGGCGAGCGATACGCATTATTGGAGATGCTGAGGTTACCGCCCCTCTTGAGGACCTCAGCTGCGTGAGACATTGCTTCTCTCAGTGTGTTCTACCAAAAATACAACGGAGAGTGTTCTGAAGATCTTTTTGATCTAATTCTGCCCTCTCCTTTCCTCTCCCGGACTACACGTGCTGGTCTTAAGAACCACAACATCAAAATAATTATGTTTTTAACCTCTTGAATCACAGGCTGCCAAGTCGTCGGCACATCAGCACAACATCGCCACGTCGGTCGTCGACCTCGCCCCAACGGATGAAGCCAGCGGTTGCGCCTTCCCTGGCCGTCTCTTTGAAGCCGTTCTCAGACATCCCTGGACCTTTGGCGCTGCCGATGCTGAGGCACTCCGCGCATGTACTTCCGAGGATTGGTGAGCGAATCATTTGAAACAGAGTCTAATATGTGTCAACATAGGCTTTCAATCAGGACTGTAAGCTTGTTTGCGCACTCAGTAGAACATAAAAAACAAACAAATCCAAATGCATCTAATTTAAACCAACCGAGCAACTCTTACGTCGTTAACTGGTTCCATATCACGTCTAAGTATCGTGAAAACTAGATGTCTCTTACGTACTTTGGTCGGTTAGAAACTTGCGTCTTGCGAAAAAATTTACGGGAAATGGTGAGAAAATGCTATAAATCTGTTACTTTGCGAATCGTTAGTGCTAACTGCTAATGTTAGAGCCGTCCGCTATTTACGACTAGTAATCATTCTTTTTTTATGTGGGAACGTTTGTTTAGTGCCAACCTGTCAATTATGGGTTGATAAAAATGAGAAAAATTACAAATTCTAATATACCACTCCGAATCCGACTGGATGACCACCAGTGTGACCATTTGTGGCAGGTTTCTGCCATTTGGGCAGTTTTGGCACTTAAATTTTACCTGTGGCAGACTATGCTGACGATTCAAAAAAGTGGCAGAATTTGGCAGATTTCAAGGAAATGTTTGTTGCGACGAGCTTTTTATTAGACAATCATTTCAATAATGTTAAATTGTAATGAAATAAAGTGGCAGAATTCGGCAGATTTCAAGGAAATGTTGCCGACGACCTTTTTTATTTTTAGGTGGTCATTTCAATTACAATTAGAATAGTATGTACACAAAGAGGTGGCGATTAGCTTTTATTTAGAAATGGCAGATTTTTGTCCAGTGTCGGGCAGATTTCCCAATTTTGAGATGGTCACACTGATGACGACACCCCTAATATTCTGCCGCCAAGCAGATTTGTTTTACATTGCTGCGTTTCCGCTTCAAGGGTATACAATCCAGTGAAGTTACAGGCCATAGAGGCATAATAACTAAAGTTTCAGAAGCTTCAGGGTTGGCAGCAAGCTCGCATCAAGATATATTAAACACTAAAGACTTTTCTTAACTACCAACATTTTACTAGTAGAGAACACATTCACACATATAATCACGACTATTATCCTTGAAGGGTTAGTCAGAGACTAGGCAATGAGGACAGCAAAAGTAGTCCTCTACCATAGTCCACTTTTCACCAAATAACGACTGCACATGTGCTCAGCGTAACAGGTGGTGAGCCTATCGCCGCTCTATGCTGTTGAATGTATGTGCAGTCTTTAGTCCGTTAGTCGCCTTTTACGACACCTAAGGAAGAGAGGGGGTGGTTGTATTCTTTCACCGCTACCCGACACGATTAAAAAAGGTGATAAAAACGAAAATTCAACTGTGTGCTCATCTGCAGGCAACTTCCACCACACCGTAGGGTTGGGCCTGCTGGAAGGCCTACGCGACCGGTATGGGGACCTGGTGCGGCTCGCCAAGGCCTCCAGGACCAGGCCTGTGCTGTACGTCTTCGACCCTGAAATGATGCGAGAGGTGAGTGGTAGCACAACCTTTCTAACCCTTGAACCCACATTGGCCCAACGTGGTGGGTTGCTCCAATCTCCTCGTGTGCTGTCCAGGTGGGAAGACTTGTGCCCAGCAGTGAGACGTTTGATGTCTGCTAAAGATTAGTAATTATGGTTATTTGTACAGATATCACATCTAATTATATTTTGTGTGGACAACCCATTTCCAGAATTGATCTGCATAATAAAAACAACAGCACAACTTAATTACTTAAATAAAATTAGTAAAGAAAAAATACCTAAAAATACCTAGACTACAACGGTGCCAAGAATGCTGGCAACATTACCTTCTTGGATTCACTCCTCTTCTCTCAACCATTGAGGAACTCGTTATCTTATCTCTAAACTGTCGGTGGCGCCAGACTTTAGATAAGATGGACCACCATCTTATCTAAAGTCTGGCCACCTGGCTATAGCTACCAAGCTATAGCCAGGCGGGCTTAACAAGCCCTACCACCAACCAAATCAAGTACACAAAGTACTCCCCGCTGGGTATCGAACCCTAGACCTCTGGGTCTAAAGGACCCCACACACGATCAGTTCGCCGGCAGGTATCGGCCTGTCAGTAGTACAACAACGCACGGCGGCGGCGGTGGCTATAGGTCTCGGGTTCGATACCTAGCGGGAAGTACTTTGTGTACTTGGCTTGGTTGGAGGTAGGGCTTGTTAAGCCCGCCTGACTAGCTACCGCCATCCTATCTAAGGTCTGGCGCACAGCAACAACGTTAAGCATTGTTGTGACCGACAGTTTAGAAATAAGATAGAGCATCAGCCTGTCAGTTAGTACTAGCCACCGCCGTGCGTTGACTACTAACTGACAGGCCGATATATACCTGCCGGTGATCTGATCTTGTTTGGATCCCTTAAGACCGGTGGCTAAAGGGCCACACTAACACTAACAGTTCGCCGGCAGGTTTCAGCCTGTCAGTTAGTGCTAGCCGGCGCGGCGGCGCCGCCGCCGCCGCCGCCGTGCGTTGTACAGTCACCAGCATTAAGATGTGACAATCGACGGCCTGTAAAAATATCTGATCATTTATTGAAGGCATATAATATGCCTATAGGTATATATGCCTTCCACCAATGATCAGATATTTTTGCACATCACATCTTAATGCTGGTGACTGTGCTACTAACTGACAGACCGATATTTGCCGGCGAACTGTTAGTGTGTACCTTTAGACACTAGACCACAGAGAAGGTTAAATGGTTCCGGTCCATAAAGAGAGGAGACACAACAATTTCCGACCAAACAGCTGTTGCATGTACTAGTGTATGCATTGCAGCAGTGACTCATTTATTTGAAACGTAAAACTTTCTCATCTAAAATCATCTGCTGTATAACTACAGTGACGAAATGTAGGCTGATAAAATTGAATTAATAATTAATTAGGAACAGTCGAACGAGAGTACGAAAAGTAGATTATCAGGTTGTTGGTACGACAGACGTATTTTGTGAGTTCGGAATTTGTTTCTCCAGAAATTATAAACTGAGCAGTGATTCGGACAATGTTGTTAAAATTTTACGAGCATGCCTCGGTGACTGAGTGGCATAGCGCTACGTCTGATATCCGGAGGTCCCCGGGTTCAATACTCAGGGAAAGTGAAGTCTCAGGTGGGGCAAAGTGTGTTTCGGTTTTTTACGGTGCATAGTCTGAGTTTGCTTCTATTTTCTTACTGTCTCTCGGTAGTCATCGCATATCCGAATGCAATCAACTATTAATCAATTATTTTACATACATATACATACCTTATACATACATAATTATAATCACGATAATTATCTTCGAAGGGTTAGTCAGACATTAGGCAATGAGGACCGCAAAAGCAGTTCTCTACAATAGTCCATGTTTAATCAAATAGCGACTGCACATGTGCTCAGCGTGACAGGAGCGTGCTCAGCGTGGTGAGCCCATCGCCGCTCTATGCTGATGCATGTATGTGCAGTCTTTAGTCCGTTAGTCGCCTTTTTACGACACCCAGGGACGATAGAGGGTGGTGGTATACTTTTAATGAATACGCGACACGGCTCTTTTAGATTTGTCATGAATAATAATTAATTAATAATAAGAGTCCGGTCGACAAAATTGAGACTCATAATAAATATAATTTTCGAATATTCCGCTCTGTGCCCCTGGATCTGCCACTGGGGGCATAAAACGGAAAAAATCTTCCGTCTTGTGCCACTGTGCCTGGGCTGTAGCCACTGGGGTCACAATGTGGAAGATTTTTTCCGCTTTGTGCTCCTGTACTAGGAAACTGATAGTTACAAATTAATGAAACATACATTCGAATGAAATGTAGGTATGTAATTATACGGAAAATACTTCTGTTTAACTTAAATAATCCACCAATGAACAACATGCATTTTAACCATTACTCTACAACGTTTAAAAATAATTAAGACCCGTGTTGGTTCAGCGGTGTTCAGTACCAACAACGATAATGTGATCTAGATTCCAGCCGCTGAATAATGTTATATGGAATTTAGACCATAATGACTAGGTGGCAGCAAACCAAAATATATGTAAGTACAGCCTCGATGCAGCAACCGTTTCTAAATTTAGAAAGTAAGTAGGTACTTCCTCATACTAGTTACTGTTATGAATTCGCAAGTTTTTGCGTCAACCAAACCACTTTCGAATATTCTGTCGCTCAAATAAAATTTGTTTCGATAGCGTTAGATTTATTGTTAACGTCACTCGTGAAATAATTTCTTTGATTAATAGTAAAGGACAATGAGAAATGATAGAATGATATTATACCTACTACTTCCCTCCTAACGACCTCCATTCGTGTCGCGCAGCGACGTATAAATACCCCCACCCTCTCTTTCCTTGGGTGCTAAAGGACTAAAGACTGCACATACATCCAACAGCAAAGAGCGGCGATGGGCTCACCACATGTCATGCTGAGCACATGTGCAGTCGATGTGGTGTAAAGTGGACTAGGCAATGAAGACAGCTTTTGCTGTCCTCATTGCCTAGTCTCAGACAAACCCTTCGGGGATAATAGTCGATATGTTTTTATATATGTCCGTATGTCCCTTATGTATGTATGTATGTCCCTCCTAACGCTTTGAGTTTCACCAAAGAAAGGAGATTGACCATTTTTGTATGGACGTTGGACCAAGAGTGCTGCCCAACATTGAATCATAATGCATAATGTTCCTTAGACTAATACAAACCTAATATAACCCAAAGCGCTTCAGAATCTATCCGAGGAGTAATGAGAAAAAAAATCTGTTGTATAGGTTTTAACATTAACGAAAAATAAAAAGAAACGTCTTATTTTTTAAATAAAAAACGGTATGTATAATAATACATATACAACAACAATGGATTTTATTAATAGAACAACACTTAGTTAAGGGTAGACATTCAATCAATCAATCATATAAAGCCATAAGATAAGTTTTTAGGTACAATAGGAGTAGTAAGGAAAGAGTTAAAAGTTTTTCCCATGCTTGGGCAGCATTTGGTCCAAAATGGTCAATCTCCTTTAACCATCTTACGCGGATAGCACATGGTTAATCAGGGACTAGGCATGAGGACCGCAAAAGCAGTCCTCTGCCATAGTCCACTTTTCACCACTTGCGATTTATTTATTTTTTTATTTTACAACGGGTCAGCGCTTGGCCTTCATCTCACTGATGGTAAGGCCGAAAGTAGGAGCGCGCTTTACCCGGAATTCTCAACCACTGAGGAACGGCTACCTTATAACAAGGCTATAAACATCGTTGTTATGGCGACAGACTTAGATAAGATGATGGTAGCTAGCCATGCGGACTTAAAAGCCCTACCACCAACCAAACCGAGCACACAAAGCTGTGCCCCCCGCTGGGAATCGAACCCGGGAACTCTGGGTCTGAAACCTTAGCCACTAGACCACAGAGGCGATTAGGTAGATTAATCAATCAATATGATATATTATTTATCGCAGAAACAATAGTTGCACTTATACGTTAACAGTTTATTTGCCTTACAAAGATTATTATTTATATAACAAACGCACTATCATTTATTAATTACCGTACCGATTAGAAGCAAATAGCACTTTCTTATTTGCCTATTACAAACAAATAAATGAAAAAAGTTTAAATGTGAATTATAATTAACTAAACCGCGCAGGTGGCCTAGTGGTATAATACCACTGGGTTCTGAACCCTAATTACAAGTTTGATTCATTTATTGTACATATTCCACTCAATGTAGTGCTTAGTACCTACGTATTGCTTCTCTTTACTCCACCTAGTTTGCTTACTTAGTGTAAAGCACAGAGGAAGTCTATATTTGTTTCGTCATGCATCCGGACTGAGAGACTGGCATTCAGCAAAAAAATAAGAGATTGTTTTTTATTAAATCCAAATAATTAATATTATATTGTGTGAATAATTACTTTTACTAAATCTATTATTCTTGTGATTGATTGTACCTACTTTTACTGCCGAAACAAAATACAGACGAAAATTGTACTCAACAGAAAAATATATTTACCGTTTTATCATTCAATATGCAAAATCGTAACCGATTACCAGTTTATAAACAACTCGTTTAATAGATCTTTTGATGAATTGGTATTAATTGCTATCGCTATGTGACGCACGAGAGGCCTTGTTTACATCTGCTGGCATGTCGATAGTAAACGAGCCTATATCATTATTATGTAATACTTATCTAATGTAGAGATTATTGCACTCGCCCTTACATTTACTCGCAGCTTTCGTATCTTTAGAAACCTTTTTAAGGTAGTCAATAACATGCCACTATGCTATCGAGGTAGTGAATCTAATTCAAGACATTTTCGAAATCAAGAAATATTTTATTCTTTTTACTATGCGGTTTTTAAAATAATTAAAAAACATCATTGTTTTTACGCATTCGACACATTTCTTAATTTTATAAAAAAAGGTTAACAATAACTGTATTTACAGATTTTTTAAAAAGCCGAGAAAATAACTATGGCGCAAGAAATAGGTAGGTACTCACTTTCTATTTTATTTTGCCTTTCGATCGATCTTTCCAATAAACATTATCAAAAAACTTGCCTAAATCTTAAAATGTGGACAAGGTCTTCACATCAGCGTCCAAAAAGTTTAATAATAGTATTACGTAGTTTCCTTTCTGTATGAACTAAGTACGAGCATAGTATACATTCTGTCAAAAAAGTTTTGGGAACGGATGATTTTTTTATGATACCAAATTCATTTTTTGTTTTTCTTGTTAGATTGTCACAACTGTTTTCCATTTTGGCGAGGAGTTTGAGTTGCATCTGTTATTTAGATTAAATACAGTGCTGTTTTTAGTTAGTTTATTTCTAGTGTGAATTTCATAATGGATAAAAACATCGAACTAAGAGTTTGTCTTAAATTTTGCGTCGCCAATGAAATTTCGTATTCGGAGTTGCTGAAAATTTTACAGAAGGCTTCAGGCAGTTGACCCACCCGCCCCGACGATGAACGAGAAGCGAGTCGAGCTAGAACTAGAAGGCGGAAAGCGAGTTTACAAATGACCGCTGCCGCTGGTTGGTCTCTTCGGCGTGAGTTCTGATCGCTGAGCGAGTATCGCTAAAGGGGCTACCACACTGTTGTAAACCGACGTTTACAACAGCCGTTTACAACAGTGTGGTAGGTTGTTTTCAACGACATTTCGGTCAACCTTTCCACGACCTTTGTTTGCGGGTGCGCGTTGAAAACCGCTGTGTTGCCACTGCCTTAAACACCATTACACACAAACCGCTATCTTCAACCTACAACCTACATACAACGTGGTTACTGGAAAAAGCCAAGTTCCATATATATTAATGTACGTACAGCGCGGTATTTTTTACATCTTTAAAAGCTCATATTTAGCTAATAATTATATAAATTTAATCGCGTTTTCCTCCAGCAAATTGATAATTTTTTTTTAAATTACCTCACCACTTACGTATATCAAGGAAGGGACACAGTAAATATATTAGCTCATATATTTGCTGTGGAAAAGATGCCAATAGCGCTATTTAAATTCAAAAATAAAACAAAATATGTCAAATATGCTAAATTTTACGATAATGCTTAGCATCCTGCTGTAGCCTAAATTTTACTCTTAAAAATACTAATAAAGCAGGATCCTGCTAAAAATGGCAACACTGTGGACTGTGGCAAACCAAGTGGAAGCTCGTTCACAACAAGTTGTAAACGAGCCTCCCGCCAACGTGACCTGGTGGGAAAGGCTTGTTTACAACAGTGTGGTAGCCCCTTAAGCGAGAACTATCTTTGATAGCTCTTATCGCTCAGCGACGAACTAGTGGAGGGAGTCCTCGCTGGCAGTGTGAACAATCAGCGATTAACTATTTATATATGCATCTCTTTTGTTTACATGCACGGAATGTATATCTATTGTACGTTTCTTGAGCGAGAAAATAGCCGATAGTAAGTCGTTTACTCGCCGTTTGTGGGACAACTACCTTACGGTGAATCGACTTTATCAAAAACACGTGCTTATGAGTGGTACAAAGCGTTCAAAAGCGGTTGAGATGTGATGGAAGATTTGTTTCGCTCTGGTAGGTCATCAACGTCTTCAACTAAAGTTAACATCGCAAAAGTGAAGGAAATGGTGACTGAAAATCCTTATTCAAGTTTGAGAGAGATAGCTGCTAAACTTTCTGCGTCTCACGGGTCGATTCGTACCATTTTAAATAATCACTTGGGTATGAAACATGTTGCCGCTATAGGCTAGTCCCAAAAGACCTGAATTTTCTCCAAAAACTCACATGCATAAGAGTCGCTGAGGATATGCTAGAACGAGTCAATTCCAACCCAACATTCATGCAACGCATTGTTACTGGTGACGAGAGACGTGGGTTTACGAGTTTAACATGCAAACTAGTCAACAAGCTTCGGAGTGGCGCCTTCCGACTGAACCGAAACCGAAAAAACCAAGCCAAAGTCGATCAAAAGTCAAAGTCCTGTTGACTGTTTTTATTTATTTTATTAATACCGTATCATTTTTTATAAAATTGTTTACTAATATAATTAATGTACTAATTATATACACTGACACTTTAATATAGATCTTGATCTAAAATAAATAAATTGTATTTTATGTTATTTTTTTATTTAAGTAATCTAAAGTCACACAGTGCGCCTGCGAATCTTAATTTTATTTAAATTGTCAGTTGTCCTAATAATTTATCGCAACACCAATGTTTTTATTGTTGTGTTAAAGTTGTGTTATCAAGAAATATTGCCGATTTAATACAAAACAATATTTAATTTTGATCATTGCACCGGTCAACGTGATAACAAAAGATGACACGACTGAACCACATATTGGACTATTTTGATTACAAAAAAATATCTATAAACAGAAGCTAATAAAGATTACAAAATATACGAAGATATAACGTAACTGCTTGTTATTTCATTAGATTGCCAAAAAAAAGCTACGTAATTTTTTTAAGTGTAAATAAACAGTAGGTACAAATTATGAATTTTCATATGAGACTAAAATTATGTTGCAAAAAGGTGTACCTACGTAGGATGGCTTTACTATGAAGTTAGCATGTAACTCCGGTAATTATAATGGAACGCAAAAGTTTAAGAGTGTAATAATAAACGAATGATCAACATACATGCTCCACATTTGCAATCTTTTTCGGTTATTTGTTCCCAATTAATTATCGTCGCAACAGGAAATATAAACTGCTTACCACGACCACTCACTACACTGATGTTATGTGTAGCAACGCGACGATCGATCTCTCTGTTCCTTACGTTATTTCTCTAACCGAAACGAAAACAAAGACTTTCGTAGTATAACCACGGTAATATCATAGAAGAGATTACCGTGGAATAACGTGCAATGAACTACTTAGAACGACCGACGCTTGACGCGTCGTCGTTGCAAGATACTTGTCATACTCGTGCACTGGGCCGGGGCCTTAGCCGTCTTTCATCCTCTTCCTTAATTTCTCGTGGCTTCTACGTAAAAAATGTTCTCTTGTCATCTCGCTCCCTCCTGGCTTCTGCGTAAACAATGTTCTCTTGTTTTCTCCCTCCCTCCTGGTTTAACCCTCTGCTAGCACAATCATCTTAGGAGTACGCCTCTCTCTGAAGGAGTATACTAGTTCTTAATAATCTTATTTTTTACACTCTGTTGTAAAATTCTGGTTAATATTTTTTTATTCTGTCGAGTTTATACCTAAATAGTGTCTTACAAATAAACAAAGAATAAGCTACAAATAGTTACTCCGTGTTTTGTTCCTGTCAGTAAACGTAATTTCAAATTAGAGTACAAGAGACAAAACATGTAATAAGTATTCCGACCTTATTCACTGTTTATTTGTAAGGCACTAAAAGAAGAAACCTAGGTAACACGGAAACTCAAAAGATACGAGGCTCTGTGTACGAAACATGTAATTTTTTTTACAAAAAGCTTTCAAACTTCAAGAGCGCCCAGAATGACAGGTGATGACCTCACCAAATTATCGTTATTTTCGTTTAACCTTCCTTTCAAAACTTGGTAATAAAATGTTGCTATGTAAGCCACTGAGCCTACATAAAACATTTTATTACAAACATATCTGGGAGTAGTTTGATTTGAGCATTAATAAATGCCGCAGGACCATTTGAAATGAAATGAAATGAAACGAGTATTCTTTATTGTACACACAGATAATAATACATGGTTATAATTTAAAAAGAAGTCGTACAACGGCCTTATCACAAAAAGCGATATCTTCCATGCAACCTAGGGATGGAGAAGCTTGGTATGAAAAACAGATGGAGGCGTTGATGTAGTGTACAGTGATTATTAATGTATAATAATATATAATTACTTATATTATTTATACCCAAATATAAAATAAATACGAGTAAATACATACAACATACACAATATATAAGTTCGTACCATATAAACATGACATTGACACAATATCTTAATAATTATTTTGACAAGTAGTGATTTCTGACAAGTTTTTAAAAGTTTTTGCTCTACTAATTAAAAGTAATTCGTGTGTGTTCGTCCAGCGTTAAGTCCACCCTAACCAAAACTATCGTGTCTAAGTCTGTAGCAATAAATAGTAATGTTAATTGCCATCATTATCGTGCCTTCTCTTTCCTTGGGTGTCGTAAAAGGCGACTAATTTAAAATGAACGTCAGGATTGAGGAGCCACCCCTAGTTTTTAAAGAAAAATCATACCATCAATTAGTAGTATAAAAAATAATTTTGTAGGACAAAATCTGGAATTTGTAGTATAATACTTTCTAAGGTACATCAATATAAAGCTGGCTCCTCAATCCATACAGTATGGATTGAGGAGCCACACTAGAACTAGGAAAGTAATGAAGTTACATTTATGAAAATTTAGTATGTTTTAGTAGGTATTTTGTAGGTTATCTACAAAAAATTTCAGTGCGGTACTGCCGAAATTAAATAAACTACAATAGTTTTGTTGTGGCTCCTCAGCCCGTATACAAAAGCGTGAATTCCTATGAAATTGATCCACATATTAATATATTCGAACTAATGGACAATTAGTAGTATGTATGCTTGAATTTGTAGTATAGAAATAAAATAGCAAAATTAAGTAAATTAGCTAAAAAGACACATTTCACCTGGCTCCTCAATCCAGACACTTGCATTTAAATAATTGTCTGTAACTACCTAACTATAAAAGATAATCAAAAGCTTTATATGCCAATATTTAGTAGAAATTTCTACTAAATATCTGTGTACAAAATAACATTGTACAATTTGGTCAAAGGAAGTTATGATGATTATTCGATATTCCATACAATTCACTATATAGGGTGACCATATCGATACTGGCAAAGAGAATAAAAATATGGTTAAGTACTCGTATTAAAGTAGCGTATTGTATGTTTTGCTTCGTATGTATGTACAAAACGTTACGCGTACGTTTATTAATTTATTATTTTATTTAAATAAAATAATGTTATGCGTACGTTAACTTAAAGTAAATGAGACACTAACCCGCATTGGGCCAGCGTGGGAAAGCCTGTTCCCAGCAGTGGGGCGTGTAAGGTTGTTGATGATACTCATGGGGTATTTCCGACTGCTGATACAATTGATTATTAAAATGAATGCCTACAACTCTTCATACTCTAGTTTTTGAACACGACCAGAAATGCAATTTATCACAATTGTGGTTACATAGCATTTGTTTAAGTTTATACAAAACATAAACATAATATTATTGTACAAATTGTCATGAAACTAACTTAGTTCTAGTAAAGAATCATAGATGGCTCTTTTATTTATTTGTTGATTCCTAAATCACGCAAACAGGTTTACATTCTAAAAATTCTTAAGAAAAATGTAACACTTTATCTAGCTTTCGATCACTACTAATAAACCATACATGTTTTTGTGGTTTTGATTGAATTCTCAACCTCGACCTTTTGATTAGTTATAGTAAGTACCTACCTATATTAAATGCTATTGTAGTAATATAAAACTAACTAATTAACAAAGTAAATATAAAAATAAGAAAACCGGAACTATTAGCATCATAGGATGTAAACTAAAGATTGCGTGGAAAGAGTGCTATATCGTTGTTGTTGCTGAGCTGACGTAAATGAACTGTGTCGCGTAGTGGTGATAGAATACCACCACGCTCTTGGGTGACGTAAAAGGCAACTTTCGGACTAAAGACTGCACATACATACATTCAACAGCATAGAACGGCGATAGGCTCATCACCTGTCACGCTAAACACATCAGCACTCGCTATTTATTGAAAAGTGGACTATGGTAAAGGACTGCTTTAATTTGCTGTCCTTATTGCCTAGTCTTTGTCTAACCTTTCGGGGATAATAGTCGTGATTATATATTAGTATGTGTTTGTACCAACTAATTAAGTTTTCATGGAACATTATCAAAATGCCAAGACAAAATATAGAAAATTGGAGTCATTTTTAAAACTGTAGAAAAACTTTATCTTTTAAAGGAACTACCTACAATTAATTTAACATTTTAATAATATTTTGAAGTACAACTTACGATTTTAATGAACCTTTATTAGAAGGAGTGAAAATGTTGGTATAATATAAAAAAGTCGAAATCACTTTCATGTTTAAATCTTCGAGTTAAAATAGACATAAAAAAGTCGAAATCACTTTCATGTTTAAATCTTCGAGTTGGCAACATTACGCTAGAGCCGAGTATTATGCGGGTATACCTACCAGACTGTTGTAAACCGAAGTTTTCAACAGCGGTTTATAACAGTGTGGACAGTTGTTTGCAACTAAAGGAGACCCGGCGTTTTATGCTTAAGTTGTATATCTACTTTTTTTAATTTTTAATCAGTAATTCATTATCATCTGGCAATATCTATCAACAAATGATAGTTGTACAGCCGCTAGCTGTGAAATCAAACATACTTGTGACGGAAAACATCAACGGCAGTTGTAAACTAAGTGAAAGCCTTGTTTTCAACAAGTGTGGACGGAATACAACGGCGGTTGTAAACCAGCTTCCGCCAAGGTGACCTGGTGGGGAGGCTTGTTTACAACATTCTGGTACACGCTTTTTGTGCGTTACAAGCAGTGTTGCCATTTTTAGCAGGATCCTGTTTTTTTTAGCATTTTTAAGAGTATTTAGGCTACCTGCAGCAGGATGTTTAACTATCGTAAAATTTTTCAGGACTTATTTCTGTAAAACTGTTGTTATCATTTTAATTCTTTCTTCCAGAATCATAAATCCTACAATTTTTACGTACATAAGCAATAAATCTACTTATTTAAATAGCGCTATTGGCATCCCTTCTTTAATATACTTAAATAGTGTAATTAAACAAAATTTGATCCACTTGATTAATAATAATTTTGTATCTTTATTGTACGTACATTAATATAAATGAATTTGGCTTTTTTCAGTAACCAAGTTGTATGTAGGTTGAAGATAGCGGTGGTATTTGTAATTTGTTAGAGGCAGTGGCAACACTGCTTACGTGGCTTACAACAACGTCCACACAGCGGACCGCCCGCCAGAGGGATCGCAGCAAGTTTTTAAAACGTTACCGCAAACCATGGTCGTGGAAAGGTCAACCGAAATTTCGTTACAAACATCTGTCCACACTGTTGTAAACCGCTGTTGAAAACTTCGGTTTACAACAGTCTGGTACACGCTTTAAGGAAAGTTCATTGCGTTATTTTAACTTAACACTTCATGAGAATATTTTAAACGTACGTGTTTAAAACGACTACTTTAACGTCTCAGATGTCGCGCTT
The DNA here is from genome assembly GCA_963921215.1 of Scoparia ambigualis. Taxonomy (NCBI): domain Eukaryota; kingdom Metazoa; phylum Arthropoda; class Insecta; order Lepidoptera; family Crambidae; genus Scoparia; species Scoparia ambigualis. The sequence goes on along the minus strand of OY992508.1, from coordinate 20,683,413 downwards.
CAAAATGCTCGGATACCGTAGAGTGTCGACGCGTGACCGGACCTATTTTGCTTAGATAACCCATGATTCTCGTCCGTTTTTTTATGATTTTTACATTTTTAGAAACCTAGAAACATTGTTTAACCATTAAAATTAAGTAATAACAAATACATACCCTTTTTACTGCATTTTATGGCATTTTATTTTACCAACGGTCAAAAATTCTTTAATACACAAACTTTGACGATTCAGAAATTATGTAAAAGTTGCACTAAATCACATTATTTTTAGTTACACACCAAGCTTATACACTTATCATCATACAACATTCAACACTTTGCACCATACGCATTTGTAAACAAAACTATAGAATTATAATACAGCTCAAAACGCCATTTTTATTCCAAAGCTGTTTGTCATTGTCGCGAACACTTACGTTTCAAATATTTTTACACTATGTAACAAGGGATAAAAGTTCAAGAAAATCACATCAAAGCAATCTATACATCTTTCTGTTTAATTTGATATTTAATACTTGTAATTCGCTTACGATAAATCATCTAAAGATCTTGTTTAGAAGCAATTGCACTGGCACTACACAAAACTGTTTGTCGTTTTCGCGAACACTTACGTTTCGAATATTTTTACACCTTGTAACAAGAGATAAAAGTTCAAGAAAATAACATCAAAACAATTTAAGTTTAATTTGACATTTAATACTTTTAATTGACTGACACAACACAATTTTGTTCACAAATGCGTCACTATTTGTTTTTAACGACCAATACTCACACATTTTCTATGAACACGATAGCCAATCATAATTTAGTATTCAAGCGCATAGAACACAGAATCGAACGATGTCAAACACTCTTATTGGTTAAAATAAGTTAAAGGTAATAAAAAATTAACAATAGACCTTGTCACTGGCGGGACACCCGGCATTTCCGCCGACACTCAACGGTACTTTTTTTTTGGGGGAATGCCGGTATTCCCGCCGACACTCGAGAGGTTATTATATTTTTAGATATTGGAAAAGCAAAGAGATCGATCTCATACTGTCTTAATATAACGTTATACGTAATGTGTGTTACGCATCATTAGCATTTTTTGTCTAATAAAGGCTGTAATATAAGTGACAACTTATTTCATTACTTTCGAACTTTAACTTTTTTCTTTGATTTCAAAGAATAAAACGTGTAATTAATTAGATTATTTTATTTATGCATGAGGTTTGGCTCAATAATCTTTGATGCCAGTGCCGTAAAATATTACAAAATAACAGATAGATAGGAAATGACGTAAACAAGTCTAACTTTGATTCCTTTTTAAACAATTTTGAACACAACAGTTATGTAATTTAATTATTTTACCAGAACGCATACACTGATAATAAAGCGTGAGGCGCAAACAGTAATGCTGGATTTACACGAAGCCAATACTTGAGACAATCCACTAAGCCAGTCCAATAAGCCAATGCCAATGCTAAGCAAAAATGCCTTGAGGACAATCCAATGTAGTGGACTGTCTCTATTTACACGATGCCAATATTGGACTGGCTTATTGGATTGTCTCAAATATTGGCTCCGTGTAAATCCAGCATAAGTTTTTTTTGTGTATTAATTATAGTTGTCTAACATACAAGATCAGAAAAGTGATTGAACGATGCAAAGTGTTAAAACCAAGGAACTTATATACAAACATACATATAATTACGACTATTATTCCCGAAGGGTTAGTCAGAGACTAGGCAATTAGGACAGCAAAAGCGACTGCTTTAGGTAGAGGATAAACTATGGTAGAGGACTCTCTACCATAGTCCATTTTTCACCAAATAGCGACTGCTCATATGTCAAGAGTAAGTTATAATTTGTTTTTTATTAATTTTTTTCATAAAAGAGGGAGGCAAACGAGCAGTCGGGTCACCTGATGGAGAGTAATCACCGCCGCCCATGGACACCCGCAAAACCAGAGGAATCGCAGACGCGTTGCCGGCCTTTAAGGGAGGAATAGGTTTAAGGAAAGAATAGGAATTGGGAAGAGGGGGTGGGGGAGAGGCCTCCGGAATCCTCACTGGCCGGATGAAACACAACAGCACCAAGTGCACACGTTTCACGCCGAATTTTCGTGAGAGGTATTACGCCGGGCTTGCCAGCCCAATGCGTGCTGCAACGCAGCATGACTCTACCACTCAGTCAGTCTCACTCATTTAGCACCACCCAGGGGTCACGTGTAGGGTCTCAGGGGTAAACCTACAGACGCGAGTAACTTTAACCCTCAAAATTACTTTTATAAGAATGAATAGTAAAATGTATCGATTAGACTTTTTTATTTATAAGGTTCGGCTCAAAAGTTCTTGATGCCAGTGCATGTAAAGTATTACAAAATGGCAGATGTAGTAGATAGGGCATGATGAAAGTTTTACATTAATTCCTTTTATAATGTTTCAACATAATTTCATAGGTGCGAAGTATCTTTTAGATATTTGTTTACATTAATTAGGCTGTAATTTTATTCAAACAATGCATTTTATTTCTCAGATTCAGATCTTATATATCTCTCATCAGATCAGAAATAGGATCTGATAAAAGTTTAACGTTTTAAACCCTTAACAAATTACATTACTGAATAAATGGAACATGATGTGATTACAACAGTCCATCAGGACAAATTGTTATTTACATTAAGTTTTAACAAAATATATATTATGATCTTAACAATTATAATGTTATAAATAATATAACAATTTGTCCTGTTTTCATTCATATAACATGGTCACCCTTAGTGAATTGTATGGAAAATCGAATAATCATTATAACTTCCTTTGACCAAATTGTACAATGTTATTTTGTACATAGATATTTAGTAGAAATTTCTACAAAATATTGGCATATAAAGCTTTTGATTATCTTCTATAGTTAGGTAGATACAGTCAATTATTTAAATGCAAGTGTCTGGATTGAGGAGCCAGATGAAATAAGTTTTTTTAGCTAATTTACTTAATCTTGCTATTTTATTTCTATACTACAAATTCAAGCATACATACTACTAATTGTCCATTAGTTCGAATATATTAATATGTGGATCAATTTCATAGGAATTCACGCTTTTGTATACGGGCTGAGGAGCCACAACAAAACGATTGTAGTTTATTTAATTTCGGCAGTACCGCACTGAAATTTTTTGTAGATAACCTACAAAATACCTACTAAAACATACTAAATTTTCAAAAATGTAACTTCATTACTTTCCGAGTTCTAGGGTGGCTCCTCAATCCATACTGTATGGATTGAGGAGCCAGCTTTATATTGATGTACCTTAGAAAGTATTATACTACAAATTCCAGAATTTGTCCTACAAAATTATTTTTTATACTACTAATTGATGGTATGATTTTCCTTTAAAAATTAGGGGTGGCTCCTCAGTCCTGACGTTCATAATTTAAAGACTGCACACAATCCAACAGCATAGCATAGAGCGGTACGTCCCGTTACGCTGAGCACATTTAATTTTGTAGTCGCTATTTGATGAATAGTGGACTAAATCAAAAAATCAAAATCAAAATCAATATATCTTTATTCAGTAAGCTTAAATTAAGCATTTTGAATCGTCTAAATTTATTTTTTTATGGATGGATGGATAGGCAAAGGAACCCACCCACCCACCCACCCCACCCATTCAGGAAGTCTTTTAGCTGTTGAGAAGAACGGGCACAAGAAACTCCACAGCTTTATGGCAGAGATCCTCATTGCCTAGTCTCTGACTAACCCTTCGGGGTTATAGTCGTGATTATTATGTATACAGGGTGGAAAAAATACCGTGGTAGGAGGAAAAGTACCATTAATATTGATGATGGGAAATTTTACTGAAAAGAAACATTTCTTTATTTTCAAAAATAATTAAAACTGCATTTAAAGATTTTTGAAAAATCATCTGCTTGAGCAGGGAATCTAACCCGTGAAATGTAAAAAAACATCCTGTATTTTATGATACCAACCGAAAGAGTTATTCATAAAGATCAATTTAAAATATATTTCAAATATTCACCATAACACGATACAAAAGGCGACACGTAACGAATTCAGTCGAAGAATTACGTATGTGCATACGTGAAAAAAGGTCTCATTTTCTTTAGAGAGTAATTACAAAAAAAAATATTTTTCTTGGTCCTAGTTGTTTAAAAGAAATTGATCCATAAGAATGACTCTTTCGGTAGGTACTTATCATAAAATACTGAATGTTTTTTTTTTCACATTTCACCGGTTCAATTCCCGGCTCAAGCAGGTCATTTTTCAAAAATCCTTAAATGCAGTTTTAATTATTTTTGAAAATAATGGACTGTTTCCTTACAGTACAATTTGTCATCATCAATATTAAGAGTACTTTTCCTCCAACCACGGTCTTTTTTCCACACTGTATAATGTATTATTCCCTTATTTCGATTTCCGAAAAAGCAAGACATCAGGTTGGTGAGTAGTTTAGGATTCTTTGTCAAGTGCGCTTCCATCTTCGGTCTTTTCAGCATTGAAGTGCGGGATAAAGGCGAACCACCTATTATCATTATTTAATTCATAATTTCATTGTCTCACGTCAGATGTAGGTACAGATCTTAACTTTATAGGTACTTACATTATAGGCACGACATGAACCCTGTCAGGGCACTACATAGTACTTACTTATATTATTACATTTATTTTTAAGTTACTTGTTATTCCATAAATCGCATCAAATAAATTATGACATTTCATTAAATCATAATAAAATTAAAGAAACAATTATTCTTAAAACACGCATTTTTGTCAAACTTGAAGCCTAACGAATATTAACTATTATTTATTATTGTAATAGGCGCGGAAAATTAATAGTTAACCTCGAAGTAATTCATGACTAAAAGAGATCAGCTGTCGTAAATAGTCGTAATACCAAACACAATAGAAATTTATTGTTATCAACGACAACTTCCTAAAATTACAACATTTTAGAATGACAACATCCAAAAACGACAACATTGTCATTATTACAAACACTATGAAAAGCAAAGTAAGTAATTCAAAGTTACAACACAAACATCCAGTCAAATATTACTTGTTACGACGGTACACTAATAACCATACACTACGATCTAATACGTATAAATTTGACATTTCATAATTGAGGGTCGAAATTCACACCCCATAATAAGTACCCCCCCCCCCCCCCCTTATTAGTAAGTTGTCATTTTCGGAATTTGACATTTTCGGAATTTGTCGTTTTCGGAAATTGACTATTTTGGAATAGACGTTTTAGGAAGTTGTCGTTTTCGGAACTTGTCAGTTTAGGAAGTTGATGTTCTCAGCCTGAGGGTTATCAACCTCTAGGACTTTTTGTGACAGACAAGAGGTAACCTAGGTGTTATGGAATTCAAAAATTTGTATGTTATTTTCTTTTTTGTACTGAATGAATGTTATGGAAAATTAGGGATACTTACTTTTTCTTATAACAGACATTGATTTCTATTGGAACACAGTCACAGTCATAGCTAGTGAAACCGAACTCTTAATTGCACGTACTGTATAACTGACATTAAAAAAGCCTAATCCTAGTATGAGCATTGTCAGTCTCTTTCCTACAATCTTTGGTTTATGGACCCAAAAAGGATAAAGAGGAAGTGCGCTATACTCTATACCTTTGTGAGTTACTAAAACATAGAGAAATAAAAACAAAAAAAACAAAAAAAAGGTTGATTTTACTTCTCTGTGTTCTTAGTTCTTCCCTCATTGACCTCTTCCTTTACTTATAAAAATGTCACTTAATATCCGTATGACCAGAGCGGTGCATTATTCCTGCCATCAACCCCGCTATTTATAGAACTCTGAACAAAAGATCGTCGTCCAAATGCCTCCAATGGTGCACGAGTACACGAGTCAACAGCGTGCCCACACCACTTATCGTATGAATTTATGCGCCATTTCGACACTGAAGCATTCATCAATATATTATAGTAGTAGCCCACGACTCCGTTTGCGTGGACTTTGGCGTGTATTTAGCTGGTTTGGGTAACATCCTTGGCGTGTATTAGCTAGATTGAGTAATACCTTCAATTATTTTTAAACACATCGTGGTAAACTTTAAAACTTACACGTAAGAAAGCTTAAGTTAATAAACAAAGCTGACTTAGACCTTTTTTTGTAAATAAGGATCTTGAAACTCATTTTATTGCTTCTTTATTTGTTGGATAAGTAATAAAAAGTATTATTATAACTTTTATAAATTAAAAGGCAAAGTAAAATTTTTACTTAATGTGTATACACACAAATTTATCCAGGAGTTAACATCCAAACAAAGTTAAAGGGATTATGAGATGTGGATTATTTGCTACGTAGGTTTTTTGCATTGTAGGTATTGACTGCCGGACCCAAACATGACGTATTTACATACATAGAATATGTTATGTACCTACGCGTCTCCCTCAAAAATACCGTCCACTTTCTAATGTTGATTCATTAGTAACTAATAGGTCAGTGATAACTATACTATATAACTGATAATCATAATGATAATGATGCCGAATCGGTTAAATAAAAAGCATGGAACAGCAGATTTTTTGGTGGTTTTGAAAATGGTGCTACTCTCTTATATTTATTGCCATCTCATTAATTTAAGAGTTTCTTCGTTGCCGTTCGAAGTTTTGGATTATATTATCGAGTAAGTATACCGAATTAACTATTTATTAAAGTACTATTCGGAAAAAGACAAATTTTGAAATATTTTCTCTCTCTCATTTTTCTTTTTCATTTTGGCATAAAAAGGTCAACCTATATTTAAAAAATATTTTTTTAACACACAATATTACTTACTTACCTATTTATTATTTTGTTTACAATATTATATTTAAGTAGAGTATTAATGAATGCAGCATGGCTCTGCTATCAGTCAAATAACTATAATCTTGTCCTAATAGCATGGATCACTCTTGTCTATCCATCCACTCAAATAAAATGTATTTATCTACATTGAGTAGGTTGTGGGTTTCACAAGTTGGTGTCACAAATTCGTCACAGTTTAATGTAGCAATTAGCAATAAGCCAGACTGTTTATTGCAAATTGCCTTGACCCTACAAAATATTGATATATACTTTACAAAACACAGAAAACCGACGGACGTTTCGTAGTCCCCTGTTTCCTCCTTCAAAACTGGACCAATTTTTATTACTTTTTCAGCATCGGTTGAAGAAAGAGATGTCTGTATGTTTGATTTTTTTTAAACCAGCAGCCACTTAATGTTTCTAAAGACGCCTTAAAACGGAGTAATTTCGCTAAATTTTGAAAGCTCCTGGTTATTAAGTTAATGACTTAATGCAAAAAAATCAAACATACAGACATAGAAAATCTATTTCTTTAACCGATGCTGAAAAGGTAATAAAAATTGGTCCAGTTCTGAAGGAGGAAACAGAGGTCTACGAAACGTCGTTTTTCTGTGTTTTGTATGAGAATTTTGAATGCCACGTCGACGTAGTGTTTCTTCCGATTCGCGTCGATCGGTGTCAAAACTCGCAGAAGAAACCACATCATTTTCAGCCTAAAACGTCCCACTGCTGGGCACAGGCTTTCTGTTAACTGGCTCAATGCGGATTGATGGGTTTTAACGACTGCCATCTCACAACAACTCTACTTATTTTACCGTTTTAGGGACAAACATATAGTAGAACGCAGAAGCCACACAAAAGGTTAAAACCGAATATAGAACACTAAAAATGAGTTTTATATCACAAAATTATTTATATTAAAAGGTATCCTTTTTGGTATATATTTTTATTATACAGGATTACTGGTTATTAGACCGGATCCATTTAAGAGGTCATAGGTAGACCATTTTGACCCTTATCATATTATCCAAAAGTCAACCATTTTCTTGATAATTGAATTTTAAGGTATTTTTTTAGAAAAACTAATTTTGTTCGTTATAAAATTATTTAAAATAAACGAATGCTCCGATTTTAATGTTGTTATAGAACTAATAATCATAATAAGCCGTGGCTTATTGTTGATTTCTTCTATCTCATAGAAATTGTTTTTAACAGTTTGATATGACTAAGTACTACTTTAACTTGATCGATCAGTAACCCAACAAAAACTCGCACAAGCAATATAAAAGAGTAAAACATAATTAACAGTACCCTCTCAGTGACAGCATAGGTTGTTTTTATACACTTTTAAACTTTCGCGTTGCATTATGCACACATATTTAGACGGGATTTAACGCAAGTAAAGGCATTCTACGCATACGCGCATACCTTTTTATACCCGACGTTTCGACCGAGTTGCACCGGCCGTGGTCACGAGTTGTTTTTATTTTTTTAACGAGCACTAGGTACTTACTTAATCACAGTGATTATAGTTTGGTTTCTTATTTTAACAAAATATTGTTATCTTTCTTTAGGCTATCAAGCAAAACAAACGTAAGTTTGTAAATGGTTTGTAATCGTTTAAATATTTACAAGTAAGTAGTTGTTTAATTATATAGATAAACTTTTAGATTGACTTACGAACCGATGGCATAATGACATTCATATGTGCTGTAACCTAAACATGGTCTAATCTGAATAAATGATATTGATTCTTGATTCTTGATTACATATTTACATTCCCACTAAAGACTAAAGAATGCACATACATCCAATCCAACATAGAGCGGCTATGGGCTCACTACACGCTGAGCACATGTGCAGTCGCTATTTGGTGAAAAGTGGACTAGGGCAGAGGACTGCTTTTGGGATCCTTATTGCCTAGTCTCTGACTAATCCTATGGGAATATTAGCCGTGACTCTGTGAGATATGTAGTTTTATGTCATATTAATAATCTGATTTTTTATTTGTTTTCTAGATCTATGAGAGTGGTGTCACGGAGCCACCCAAGTGGGAACGCTCTCCTCTTAACTACCATAAGAAGATCAACGGTACACATTGTCCTTTCCAAGGGTTAGTTTACGCTATCTTAACATACATACATACAAACGAACACACATACATAAAAACATACAAAAATCATACAAACATACATCATGCTCGTCAGGCAGAAACCACACCATTAATAGGTATTTATTTATTTTTTTATCTATGGTCGTCCCACTGCAGGGCAAAGGACAGTCATTGAGAATTTGAGATCACGCCATACTAACTAAAAATCTGGTTAATGATTTTTTATTCTGTCGAATTTATACCCAAGTTAAATTCTAAAAGAAGATAGGTACCTAGATACCTAATACGGAAACTGAAAGTTGATCCACCAACTACCTATAGATAAAAATAACGAGTCCTGTTGTACGAAACTTGATAATTTTTTACAAAAACCTTTCAAAGTCAGTCAGGCAGAGACAACACCGCAGGTTTCCATTTGCTACGATTTTGACACACGGTTTTAAGTTATTCCTAAACACGGACAGAGAATATAATATACACTACCGTGAACACGGATGAGTTCGAGATGGATTTAAATCGGCCACTAATCCACTAAAGTTTGGCAAAAAAAGATTAGAAATTTAATAATGGCAATACTGTATGGAGTTTAAGTAGTTTTTTCATCGTTAATTTTCTACTCTTTTATGTGGTAGTATATACTCGTACCTATTTCTCAAACGCTAGAACTGTGTAATCCTACGTTGCATCTGTGGGAAGCTATTCATGAAATGAATCAGTAACGAGATCAGTCGGCCATCTGTCTGCAGATTCAATTTAGCTATCCGCAATTCCTTCGCCATCTTATTCCCTGCTTTTGCGGCTTACAGCAAGATTACTTTCTTGTCCGTTGACAGACATCACAATTAATTAATTTCAACCGTTTTTTACATGATAGATAAAAGATTAAAAAAAGTTAACTGATGCCGCGGTAGCCAAGTGAACGCTCGGCTAGATATTCTGGATATGAAGGTTCTGGGTTCTATTCTCAAGACAGGCAAAGTGTTATTCAGATTTTTTAATAAGACACATTTTTAGCCTGCGTTTGTGATCTCCAACACGCATTTGGCAATCGTGGTTATTAAGTCATGATGACCCTTCAATTATAGCGATAACATGATTTCAATGATAGAGGCCTGTAACTAGGGTTGCCACCTTTTTAAGACGAATAAAGTATTTTTTCATTTTGTTAGAACAAAAAAAAATACGTAGCAAAAAAACGAGTAAGTATTTATTTTTTGTTCCTAGAAACGTATTTTTGTTGCTCTTTTGTCTTTTACGTAAATAGAGTATTTTAGCGTACTATATTGGTGTCGTAGATTACAAAGTACGCCTACATGAAAAAGAGGACAATACTCTATTTTACGGGTGGCAACCCTACCTGTAACCAGCAGTAGGGTATATATAAGTTTACATACCTACCTACATTACATTTGACTTTCAAAGATTTTGCATTTAAAAAAATATAAAACACCGACTTTGCAAAGTTGGTATTCACATACCTAGTTAACTATTAGGCTAGCTTAGTTTTTAATAGCCTTGCAGCATACCTATTGTTATCGTAATAAAAAAAATCTATATCTTTGTCAGGGACGAAGGCAAAGCAGTTTGGACCGCCATCAAAGCTCTGCTGCAAGACGGCACACTGATCAAACAATACGACAAAGTTTTTGACGACATCGCTGCTGACGTCACTAGGCGGTAAGTCAATTATCAGATCAATAATAGTACCTAGGTTAGGTACTATATTGATCGAAGTTCACAGCTTATCAACTTCTGTGCTACAAAGCAACAGACTGTCATCTTACGAGCCTACGACACAGAACGTCGTCGCGGCCACTCGTCTGTGGACGCGGACTGATAGGTCCCGCAAACAATCAGTTTTTCTATTGTGTCTTTTTTTTTCACGGACAAGAGTTTAAGCACTAGGCACTATATTGTTTTATAAGGTTAACACGAACACTACGTATTTAGATGAAACACGTTATATGGATTTATTAAGTTATTAGATTTATTGTAATAATATATATTACACATATTATATTAATCCCGATTTTCGAAAATGTTCAGGGTCCGCGCCCGAACCCGTAACCTCTGGGTCTAAGACCGGTGGCTTATTTTATTTCTATTTTTTTATTAGGGTTAACAACGCATTTTACAGTGGTAAGTATAAAGATAATATTTAAAAATTGTAAACCAGTTATTGTTATCCACGCTTAAAAATAACATAAGTAAGTAGGTACTTAAGTATCTAACTTTAAAAAAAAATTAAGTACTTAATTCACAATGCAATTTACTTAAGAAAAATACAAAATAATTTGCTAAGAAACATAAATTATCTACTAATATAACATATACAATCATAAAGAACGCTTAGCCACCAGACCACAGAGGCAAAACTTTGGAGCGACACGTGCAAAGTAACACGCAATACAAAACAATTAATTAATGATACCCGAGCCTCATGCATTAATGATAAAGTACAATGCCATTCGTTTGGATTGTACCTTCTGTTTAGTTATTAACAATTCCTGTTGCGCAAGTATGGAGCGTATACAAAGTGTCGAAAAACGAGTCTTTTTTAATTTGTAATTTGTTCGCAACAAAATTTGTGTAAAATTATATTAACAACTAGAGACCGCTCGCAGTTTCACTCGCGTAGTTCCCGTTCCCGTGAATATCGGGATAAAAAGTATGCTATGTGTTAATCCAGGTTATAAACTATCTGTATGCCGAATTTCATTCAAATCCATTGAGTAGTTTTTACGTGAAAGAGTAATAAACATCCTTCCATACTTACAAACTTTCGCGTTTATAATATTAGTAGGATAGGATAACAAAAACCGTGTCCGGTAGCGGTGAACGAATACTACCACCCCCTCTCTTCCCTTGGGTGTCGTAAAAGGCGACTACGGATTAAAGACTGCACATACATTAAACAGCATAGAGCGGCGATGGGCTCACCACCTGTCACGCTGAGCACATATGCAGTCGCTGTTTGGTGAAAAGTTGACTATCGCAGAGGACTGCTTTTGCTGTCCTCATTGCCTAGTCTCTGACTAACCCTTCGGGGGTAATAGTTGTAATTATATGTATGTATTTACATACTTACATAGGTAAATACCCTCACGACCATTATACACCGAGATTTTTCATTGGTTTTGGAACCGATAACTTCATGATACATAAAAAGTGTTGTACCTATTTAAGAAATAATAATTGCCTTACGATCAAAGAAAAAAAAGTTGTAAAAGTGGCTTTTTGTCGAAAACACGTAGTAACGTTCTCCTTATCAACTCGTACACCGTGACCCCTATGAACTTCCCGGCCGGCCGCCGGCCGCCTGCGCCGGCGGCGGGGCGGGGGTAGGCGGAGCGTTTGAAGCGCCTCGGCACAGTATAAATATGAGCTAAAGCAGTAAGGAAGCTACGTACAAACGCTCGAAATGACGCACGCCCACAAACACACGTCTTTGCAGGGCCCCTAAGCGGACATCGCAGTGCTCTCAGTAGCGCGTATCGCGTCAAGAACGAGTGTTCACTGTTGTGCTTTGCGTGCGCTGTGCGCGCGATTTTTAAAAATGCCACGAGTGTGTATTGCGTAGTATTCGGCTACTTGAACTCGGCTTCTTCAAACCGGAGCTTTCGTTTTTTAAACTTCCTGCTGATGTTGAAAGGTAAGAATGATTTATTATTACTAAATAAAAAGCTTTTTCTTTTAAATAAATCGTTTGGTTGTTTAGGATTTTTGAGCGCGCGTTATTTTAATGGTGAAAAGTAATAAGAATTGATACTACAAAACTTAATCTTTAATAAAATTTGCTTTAAAAATCGATATCTGAGGATCTGTGTAGTTTCTGACAATGAACCCGTAATTAGAATGTGAAAAAGTAGCCGCCAAATTGAACTTTTTTGTTATTTAACCGATTGCTTTGAAAATCGATATCTGGGGATATGTGTGGTTTCTGACAACGACTCCGTTATTAGTATGAGACAAAATAGCCTCCATCTTGAACTTTTTAGTTATTCGACCGATTGCTTTAAAAATCGATATCAGGGGATTTGTGGGGTTTCCGACAATAAATCCGATAATAGAATGAGGAAATTAGCCGCCATATTTAACTTATTAGTTTTTAATTCTAAAAAAATTAAAGTGACAACCCTTATGCTTTGCTAGTTATATCAAAAAAAGCGCTAACTAGCTGAGATACAGCGCTAACTAAACAAAAACTTTTTCAGTTTTACAAAAATAAGAGGACAACCCTAACGCTCAATTGGCGCGTAGGTATATAAAACAAGAAAAGGGCCGAGCTGCCGTACTGCTTTAGCTTATATTTATACTGTGGCCTCGGTCATTGACTTTCATAAGATCGTCCGGTACTAAGGGTTCGTTCACTTTTTATTGATAATTTTTTTATGCTCATATTTTTAGTTTGACGATAAACATGAACAGGGTTTCGGCTCCAAAACCAATGACAGATCTCGGTGTATATAGTTATATATCCCAAATGGTAAGTCAGATCAGAGACCAGGCAGTGAAGACCGCAAAAGTAGTGCACACAGTCCACGTTTCACCGAATAACAACTGCACATATGTTTAGCGTTTCATGTGGTGAGCCCATTGCCGCTCTGTGCTGGTGGATGTAGGAGAAGTCGTCAGTCCGTTAGTCGCCTTTTACGACACCCGAGGGAAGAGATAGTTGGTAGTAAGTATTACTTTTTGAGCTGCTACCATATAGTTCGTTACGTATGTAATAAGTTTTTATTAAACCAAATGAATGAAATGAACAAATTACACACGTTTATAAAAAAAATTGACTTGCGAACCCATTGAAGACCGATGCATTTACTTTGGACAAAACAAAAAACTGTATTCATGGCGCACTTTATTTTCTAATTATAAATGCAATTTAAGTCCTACGTAGCTACTATACAATGATTGCTCTGCATTGAATTTGCATATAAACGACTTTTGAGCCTGCTTGCATAAAAAACGTTTTTATTAACTGATGTCGTTGGCATTTAAACACGTAAATAAGGAAGTAGTTTTTAACTTGCCAGAATTATCAGAACACTTTGGAGCTTTATTAACATCTGCCCATATACCTAACTACACTCGTTAACATACATATAATCACGACTATTATCCCCGAAGGGTTAGTCAGAGACTATGCAATGAGGACAGCAAAAGCAGTCCTCTACCATAGTCCACTTTTCACCAAATAGCGAAATTATGTTAATGATTTTTTTTTAAATACATACATATTATAATCACGACTATTATCACTTTTCACCAAGTAGCGATTGCACATGTGCTCAGTGTGACAGGTTGTGAGCCCATCGCCGCTCTATGCTGTTGGACTATGTGCAGTCTTTAGTCCTTTAGTCGCCTTTTACTACACCCAAGGGAAGAGGGGTGGTAGTATTCTTTCACCGCTACGCAACACGGTTATAACCAATGATGTTACAATAAAATGAGTTACAATAACTTTTTTTATTCTAATATCATTGGTTATAACACACTAGTTATATAATACACTCGTTTACACTTTTTTATATTATTTTTATAATTTAGACAGAAGTTTAAGTTGCGGACGGACATGGATAGTTATTGAATGAGAATGACAATACAAACAATTCTGACCTCAGATCATAGAAGGGATGATCTGAGATTCTGACAGATTTCACTCATGCATTGTTTGATTTTTAGCCAGCCATTTGAGAACTGCATCTTTAATTCTCAAATGAAATACTAAAACTCACTATACAAAATGGTAATGTTATGATAACATCTAGGTACGAGTACTTATATAGTCTTGATTAACGACATGTTGAAGGCAAGTGTTGGAATTGGAAGACAGAAAATACTAGATTCTGTAAAGTACCTAGTGCAAGTTCCCGTCACTACGCGACCTAATTAAATTAATTACAAATTGTATAGAGAAAAAGCTGTCAGCCCGATATCCGGAGTGGGTTGGTCATATTAAAAATATCTGTTAAAATAGTAGATTATTAACCAAGGGGATAAAGCAGTGTCTTCTGTCGCGGGTGACAATTTAAATCGCGAGCGTAACGAAAGACTCGAGGTTTACTCCCGAGCGTAGCGAGGGTGTTAAAAACTGAAATCACGAGTGAAGCGAGGGATTTAAGACGAGTCCTGAGTGTAGCGAGGGATTTAAGTTCACCCAAGACTAAGACAGCTTTATCACCGAGGAAAATACTCTACTTTTCGTACCATTTGCGAAAAAATTAACATAATAATAATATGAGATAAGCATTTACTAAAATAATAACAATTAAAAGTAAAAGTTAACATTCGAAACATTGGTCCAATTATTGATAGAGAGAGTTACATTTTTGTTTGGTACATTTATTGTTGATGAGTTAATTTGTCTTTTTCAAAAAGATGTATAATGCTTTATATACAAACTCAATGGTGTAAACACAGATGTAGTTCAGTATAAATTTCGGTAAGTATTCCAAATTTAAATCACATTCTCCCCCTAGAGGATGAATGAAATTCAGTACAATTTTCTTTCCCTGTTTTTAACAGATTAAAAATGACTATTGTTATGTTCGCTTTTTGTGGCATAGAATGTCACTTTTTTGAGCAAGTGGTAAGAAATAGTAGATTGTTATACGAGGGGCTAAAGTGACCCATTATATACGAGGTAGTTTTACTCCCGAGCTTTTAGCGAGGGAGTAAATAGAAACCGATTTTTAATGGGTTTTTAGCGCCGTGTGTTACACTCTGCTTTTCACTACGAATGTGAAAAAAAACAATCCAATACAATATGAATTGGTTATTATTTTTTTATATTAACCCGTTAGTTGTTTTTATGACACCTAAGCGAAGAGAGGGGTTGGTAGTATTATTTTGATGAGCCTATCGCCGCTTTATGCTATTGAATAGTATGTGCAGATAGTAAGGGAAGAGATGGAAAGATCCATCTCTTCCCTTGGGTGTCGTAAAAGGCGACTAACGGACTAAAGACTGCACATACATCTTGCAGCATAGAGCGGTGATGGGCTCATCAAAATAATACTACCAACTACTTTCTTCCCTTGGGTGTCGTAAAGGGCGACTAACGGACTAAAGACTGTGCACGTACATCTAACAGCATAGAGTGGCGATGGGTTCATCAAAATAATAGTACAAACCCCTCCCTTTCCTTTGGTGTCATAAAAGGCGACTAACGGACTAGAGACTGCACATACATCCAACAGCATAGAGCGGCGATGGGCTCATCAAAATAATACTACCAACTCCTCATTTTTCGTCAGCGTCGTAAAAGGCGACTAACGGACTAAAGACTGCACATACATCCAACAGCATAGAGCGGCGATGGGCTCATCAAAACAATACTACCAACCCCTCTCTTCTCTTCGGTGTCGTAAAAGGCGACTAACGGACTAAACACTTCACATACATCCAATTGCATAGAGCGGCGATGGGCTTATAAAAATAATACTACTAACCCCTCTCTTCCTTTAGGTGTCGTAAAAGCGACTAACGGGCTAAAGGCTCACCACCTAAGCACATGTGCAGACTGTGCAGTTGTTTCTTGCTGAAGCGTGAACTGTTGCTGCTTGAATTTTACCATAAACTTTAAATAAATATCTCAAAAAAGTTGTTGATTTAGGTGTTTATTCATGATTACTCTACTTATGACTAAAACTTTTTTGTTTTTGTAGGCTTATTGTCATTTGACAGACAAAAATTAAAAAAATATTACTTTTTCCCCTAGGGCAAGAAAAGCTATTTTATCCTCACTTTGGAACGCTACAATGACGGTCTTTTTGAGCAAGAGGAGTGAAAAAGATATTTTTTCACAGCAAGAAAAAACTGCACAGTCTGCACATGTGCTTAGGTGGTAGGCCTTTAGCCCGTTAGTCGCTTTTACGACACCCAAGGGAAGAGAGGGGTTGGTAGTATTATTTTGATGAGCCCATCGCCGCTCTATGCTGTTGGATGTATGAGCAGTCTTTAGTCCATTAGTCGCCTTTTACGACATCGAAGAGAAGAGAGGGGTTGGTAGTATTATTTTGATGAGCCCATCGCCGCTCTATGCTGTAGGATGTATGTGCAGTCATTAGTCCGTTAGTCGCCTTTGACGACACCCAAGGGAAGAGAGTACCAACCATTCTCTTCCCTTGGATGTCGTTAAAACAACTAACGGGTTAATTTTTAATAAAATAAACCAATTCATATTGTATTGGATTGTTTTATTTTCTCGCATTCGTAGTGAAAATCAGAGTGTAACACACGGCGCTAAAAACCCATTATAACTCGGTTTCTACGAGGGTCAAACTGAAAATTCTTAGAAAATCAAAAACTGAGCCAACTAGTAAGTTTTGAGGTTTATTATATCTTTTCAAAATAGTGTCCGTTTACATCAATACATCGCTGCATCCGGTGGAACCACTGAGAAAAGCAATTTGCCCACTCCTCCTTAGGGGTCTCTTCAACGGCCTTTTGAAATGCAGCCACTGCTTCCTCGGCGTCCATAAAACGTTTTCCTCGAAGTTTTTCTTTTGTTTTTAGGAATAAATAAAAATCGCAAGGTGCGAGGTCAGGGCTATACGGCGGGTGACCTAGTAATTCCACGTCTGACGAGGTCAAATAGTCGATTGTTTGCCTGGCGGTGTGCGACGAGGCGTTGTCGTGGTGTAGGAGGATCCTACTGCGAGGGCGTTTCTCCCGAACTTTTTCCAAGACAAGTGGCAAACAATTGTTGGTGTATCATTTGGCAGTTATAGTTTTTTGATCTTATAAAACAATTGTCGCGTAATGACCTGTCTTTCCGAAGAACGAAGCCACCATATTTTTTCCCACGCTTCGACCTCTCTTCACTTTAGTTGGCAACTCATCGGAAGGAAACACCCACTGAGCAGACTTCTTTTGGTTTCGGAATCATAACAGTAAATCCAGCTTTCGTCACCCGTAACTATGTCGAACACAGCATTCGAGTCACCTCCGTTAAATCTTTGAAGCATTTCACGGCACCAATCAACACGACGGAGTTTTTGGGACTCGGTCAAATTGTGAGGTATCCACCGGGCGCAAAGCTTCCTGACAGCTAAATGTTCGTGGAGGATTTTGTGCACTTGACTCATACCGATGCCTAAGCTTGCCCGAATCTGCTGATAGGTCACTCGTTTGTCAGTCTCTATCATACGCCGCACAACACTGATGTTATCTTCAGTCGTCGCCGTAGAAGGCCGTCCCTCACGCTGATCATCGGTGAGATTAGTGCGACCACGCTTAAATTCATTGAACCAGTTGTAGACAGTGGCACGAGATGGGGCTTCATCGTGAAAGGCCAATCGAAGTCTATCGTAACTTTCTTGTTGACTTAATTGACATCGGAAGTCATAGAAAATCATTGCACGTAAATTGTCCCGGCTTAGATTCATGCTGACGTCACACAGGCAATTTTCAATTTGCCGCCAAATCGAAGACAAATGACAAACTAATGAAATTTAAACTGAATAATATTGACAAAGAGTTCCATTTACAAAATTTGAACTTTATTTTTAATTATATTGTTTACAAGTGGCCAGTTCTAAACGCTTTCAGTGTCACCCTCGTATTTATTCCCTCGCTAAAGCTCGGGAGTAAAACTACCTCGTATATAATGGGTCATTTTAGCCCCTTGTATTAATCTACTATTAAAAGTGCTTTTAAATTGACCAAACATTTTTTGTCTAGGTACTTGTTCTACTACCCAAGTTAATTTACAGTTCAGGCAGAGAGTGTTATTATGTGGCATTACTTTGTTTTGTGTTTAAACCTTCTTTGAGTCAATCTGGGCCCTTTATTAATGGGATTTATTTTTAATGATAACAACGATTGTAATCTGTTGTGTATGCCTATGTTAAATAAATAAATAAATAAATTAAAGTTTCTAAGATTCTGTGATTCGCCAGCCTGTACGTGAGTGGTATTTCGCTTCATATATATTAGAGATAATATATACAGTAGTAGATTACGGTATCAGCAAGGACGGCCAGCCTCCCGGGTCTTAATTAAAATATTGGTGTCCTTTATTTAGTCTCCGGAGCCTTAATTAATTTCGTTGTATGAGGTTTATAAGATAATATTTTGTGACGTGATTTACAAGCTTACAAGTTTCAATTACGTAACCGTTTCAACTTGTTTTAATGCTACTGATACGACATACCAGATGTACAGGGTGATTGATGGAAGGCGGCCACAGTCTATAGACTGCTGACCCCTTCGATTAATACCAACTAGATGTCAGGTCGGCGCTAAAAATATGTCTCGGTAAATAACAAAGCACTTAATTGAGAATGAGAAGTGAGCTCTTATTTTGTTTAGTTTGCTTGAAACGCGGCTAATGTAAAACGTTGACAATGCCGCAATGTGAATTTAAAAGTTGCAAAAATAATGCCCGAAAAAGCAATTTAACGGCCGGAGTGTCTTATCTTACTTTCGGTAAGTACATGTAGAATAAATTATATTTTTAGCTTTAAACTTACAAATAAATAATATTAAATTTTGAACACAATTACCGATTATAAACCACGCTACAAATGTTTGGCCAACGATGACCAATAGACGCGCCAACATTTGTGTAACAGAACAGTGGATGCGTGGATGGATGCATTTGTGACTTTAGTACTGGGCGCCATGCATCGTTGTAATTAGGTTGAACTTTAAAACTGTTTTATAACTTCTGTCTCAGTTCGTTTGTAAAGAAATGTAGCTGTACAAGTATATTCACGTGGACAGAATTTAGCTTTGATTTTGTACGTGACGCGTTATCTAGTTGGTATTGTTGATCGAAGGCTGACCCTGAATCTTCAGTTCTTATGCTTCTATGCCCTGTAATTTCAGTAGACGTCATCGTAATCAGCCCATGTTAGTCCCACCGCTAGGGCATAGGTCCCTCCCAATAAATAAATAAATAATAAATAAACTTTCCTACACTCACACCAATTATCTAGCCCAAGAGAAGCTTCGTTATGAAACTCGTTAAATGGTTACTAGACAACGGATAAACATACTTAAAATACTTAAATACATACTTATTTATTATACATAGAAACGAACGCAAGATCTGGATGCAAAACCAGAACACATAAAAAGCAAACCTCACATGTCCCAATTGTGCGCGTACTTTCTACGCCAAAATTGGATACGTTAACCATTTGAGAGCCCATCAACGAAACGATTATAAAATCAGAAGCTAGTCGCCGTAGCCGAAATCGGCTTGGAGAGCATCATCATCATCATCATCATACATAGAAAACACCAAGACCCTAGACAATTTAGAAAAACAATAGTTTCTAAATTGACCCGACCGGGGATCGAACCAAAACAACAAACCACTCGACGAAGCAGGTCGTCAAATGCGTCAAATGCGCGCATGCGCCAATGCGTGCTAACTGAGCGCAAACTTCGGCTCTTCTTGTCAACTGCCGCCAGTCGCCTTTAGGCCCCAGTACACATTGGCGTATGTTGGCCCACTGCCGGCCATCGCCATGGTGTAGGCGGGCAATTTGACGATCTACACAATGGCGTTGGTCGGCAGTGGGCCAACATACGCCAATGTGTACTGGGGTCTTTACATATATCGTCACTCCACCATCGGTTGGCGTCCTACACTACTTTTGCAGGCCTCCAACAAGCACAAGACCGGACGCGATGAAGATCCTCGGAGGAGGTCATCTTTCGGCTCATGATCATCATCAGCTGAATTTGTATTGATGTTAAAAAAATACTTAAGATCTTAATTAATTAATTACTAATAGAAAAATTATGAAAAAAATTCACATGCAGGATTCAAACCTTCTGACAATCCGGGTCAGGTGCTCTTCCTTTTTTTATAAAAGAAGGAGGCAAACGAGCAGGCGGGTCACCTGATGGAGAGCAATCAAACCAGAACCATAGCAAAAACAGAGGAGTCGCAAATGCGTTGCCGACCTTTAAGAAAGGAATCGCAGCACTAAGTGCCATTATTTAATGCCGGATAGTCGTGAGAGGGTGGTATTACCCCCGGCGAGCCGGCCCAATGCGTGCTGCAACGCAGCGTGGCTCTACCACTCAGTCAGTGTCACTCATTTAGCACCACCCAGGGGTCACGTGTAGAGTCTCAAGGGTAAACCTACGGACGCGAGTAACTTTAACCCTTCCTGACAGTTGTTCGCAATTTGCGTTACAATTTTATAAACAAAATTTATAATGCTATAAATCAATAAACTTTTAGATTAGGTGAACTACGCCACGCCGAGAACGCCTTGAACGAGGAGTTAGAGACGGAGGTCTACCGGTGGGCGCTGGAGACCATCGGCGCGGTGATCTTCGGCATCAGGCTGGGCTGTCTCGACGGCGCCGTGCACATGCCTACAGCTGAGAACAGGTAGCGAAGACTTACATAACAACATAGATTCACGTCTATTACCCCCAAAGGGTTAGTCAGAGACTAGGCAATGAGTCCCGCAGAAGCAGTCCACTGCCATAGTCCACTTTTCACCAAATAACGACTGCTCATGTGCGCAGCGTGATAGGAGATGAGCCCATCGCCGCCCTATGCGGTTGGATGTATGTGCAGTCTTTAGTCCGTTAGTCGCCTTTTACAACACCCAAGGGAATAGAAGGGGTGGTAGTATTCTTTTAATGAAGCGAAGCGAAGCGAAGACTCAGTAGACCGTCTTATGGCCTATTCGAACGGGCTTCGGCGGATTCTAATTTAGCGTCAAGGCTTAACGTAATTGGTCCCCTGTTCAAGTTTGTTTTATCTTGTGCAGGGACGTCTGTCATTATTTGCATAACCTGACGGTTTTACTAGTAATCAGCTGTTCCATCCATACAAAACTAAAAATACTATACACTATATACATTCTTAACTCGTTTTAATGAAATTAAGGGTGAGTTCCACCCATGAAACTAAACAACTTCTCCCAAGAAACCTATGTGCAAAAATGACAAAAAAAATTGATCTCTCATACTAAAACTGTCCGATTAGCTGACGACAAATAGTATGGAAGGTCGAATCTTTTTTGTCATTATTGCTCATAGGTTACTTCGGGAAAGTTGTTCAGTTTCATGGGTGGAAGTCACCCTTAATTTCATTAAAACGAATAAAAAATGAGGGTACCAAATGTATGGATGGAACAGCTGATATTTTATTCGCAATTTCAGTGCTGCTTCCATCCCATACAAATAGTTATTTGCACTTAATAGGATGGCCTATTAGTTAAGGGATTATCTTCCTAAAACCAAACCTGTATACCACGTTACAATGAAGGTAACGTTATAACTGCATTTCCTTAGCTGTTAATTAACAAATGAAACTGAAAAAGAATTTGTTTTTTTTTTTTTTTTTTTTTTTTATAGCAGAAGGAGGCAAACGAGCAAGCGGGTCACCTGATGGAAAGTAATCACCGCCGCCCATGGACACCCGCAAAACCAGAGGAATCGCAGGCGCGTTGCCGGCCTTTAAGGAAGGAATAGGCTCGTTTCTTGAAGATCCCTAAGTCGTAACGGTCCGGAAATACCGCCGCCGAGAGCTGGTTCCACAACACTTCCCTTAATTTCAATTTCTACACTTACACCTACACCTCTACTGGAATTTGATTCGTTCCTTTTATATGTAGGTGTTAGTGTAGAAATTGAAATTTAAGAATTAATTCTTTGATTACTCGAAACAAATGAGAATGTTAATGTGCTCCTTCTTTTCCTGTGCCCTTCGTCAAATGAAAGGGTCTTTAAGAGAAATATAAAAACAAAAAATATAATTGCGAGATGAGCACCTCTGTCGTCGCGTCGTCGCGTCCCTGTTTTATCGTTAACACCTAAGCGACTCGCTAGGGTCAGCGTTATGGCTAGGTTATGACCTTATCTCCCGACGACCGACGTTACTACTTGCTACATACTTTTAATGTGAAAAGGCCTGACTCTAACGGTAAGTCGTTTATAGGCTGAAAATGATAAAACGTTTTATTAGCTTGCCGATATAAACACGTTAACAGTCAGTACCTACACATAATTTACGTTTTTTAAACCTACTCATGAAATTTCGACTTTCATCATCATCATAATCAGCCTGATAACGTCCTAATGCTGACCACAGGTTTTCCCATATGGACTGTTGTCCATATGGGAAACATGGTTGTAACCCGCCGAGCTGAGCTCAATAAGGTTTGTGAGTTTTTACGACTGCCATCCAAGCACGGCGGAGCTTGAGATGTTTAGTTGTTTAGAATTAATTAAATTTGTTTACGCTCACACCAACTATGTAGACCAGGATAAGTATTCTTTAGAAACTCGTAAATATGGTGAGATAACGGATAAATATACATAAACAGGGTAAAAACACCCAGACCCCAAATTCAATTTAGAATAACCGTTTTTCTCTAAATTTATCCGACCTGGAATTGAACCTGGGACCTCAGAGATGGCACGACGCCAGACCCGGCGTGTTAACCACTCGACCACGGAGGTCGTCGATTTGGTTATGCCTCAGCCGCTGCGCACTCGAGCATTGACTTTTATCCAATTATCCTACTAATATTATAAACGCGAAAGTTTGTAAGTATGGATGGATGTTTGTTACTCTTTCACGTAAAAACTACTGAATCGATTTGGATGAAACTTGGCAAACAGATAGTTTATAACCTGGATTACCCATAGGATACTTTTTATCGCGATATTCCTACGGGAACGGGAACCACGCGGGTGAAACCGCGAGCGGCCGCTAGTATAACTATAAAAGCGGTGTGGTAGCGGCTCATAATCATAACAGAATATTACCAACCATCTCTTCCTTTGGGTTTCGTAAAAGACGACTAACGGACTAAACACTGCACATACTGGATGTACATCCAACTGTATAGAGCGGCGATATGCTCACTATTTATCACGCTGAGCACATGTGCAGTTGTTATTTGGTGAAAGGTGGACTGTGGCAGTGAACTGCTTTTGCAGTCTTCATTGCTTAGTCTCTAGCTAACCCTTTGGGGATAATATTCGTGAATCTATGAATATAAAATAAAAGAAATCAAAATACCTTAGTATTATACGTTAGTACTATACGTTAGAACTATTAGTTAACTTCAGTTCAAAACCGTTTAAAAGCGGATATTTTAATTAAATTTTTTAAAGTATTCTCAGTTCGAAACTAATTAGGAGAAGTTTCTACAAACAGTTAAGTTTATTCCGGAATAAAAACTGCATAATGAGCAGTGTGAAGTTTCGCTTCGGTTGCGGTAGTTACATCTGGATAATTCTATTACAATCCTGACGAAATTTGTTTTAAAATATCCCACCAACCCGCATTGGGCCATCGTGCAATCTCTCCAAGGTCTATGTGGGAAGGCTTGTGTCCAACAATGACATGTTTATAGGTAATGATGTTTCGTTAAATTTGATTATTTGCGTTAATAACGTTAATAAAGTCGAAGATAACAAAACGTTGAAAAATTTTCAACGTTTCGTTAATATTTATAGACTTGTTGGAAGTATTACAGTATAATATTATTATCAACATGCCTTTTACAGGGCCGGTTTCAATCAGGCGGGCCGTTTGCGTACATTTTTAATAATTTCCTTTATTACGCTATGTTTCCTTTACACTTTCCTTTCCACTATGCTCGCGTAGTTACATGTAACTCCTATTTCAATGATTATCTTTTTTTGAAAGAGATTTCTTACAGGGTGATCCTATTTCATTGTAAATCCATCAATAACTTTGACCAGGCACGTACTTTTAATAATTTCTGACGTCTTTCTTACCCGAGTTGTTTTGTTTTATCCAGAACTCCAGAGAAAACATCGATGGATGACGACACCCCTGACCTATGCTCTCTTTCGAAGAAGTGCTTGGATGAGCTGAACCCAGCAGAGCGCCTCGTCAGGTGCTCAAGGGAGATAGCGGACGGCCAATACATGGTCCGCAGCGAAAGTACTTTGAAGACTGACTCTGCCGTCTTCAACAATGCACTGAAAACTATCGACAGACATTACAGGTAAGAATAAAGAACAAGGTTTAAGTTATTTATAAAAAAAAATAACATTTTTATGAAAACTAGTTATCGATAACGTAGAGCTATACTCGCATTCCATCAGAATAAAACGGTCGTGGACGCGGGAGTGTAACTCAAACGGAAAATCTGGTATTTAAAAAGTTATGTCTGTCATGGAGTTTGGACAAGATAAAACGTAGAACGTCATATCATGTCTTCTAGGCAGATAGAAGATATCATATAATATTAACTGACTTAACGCTTTAGCACTGGATTTATTTATGAGTCCAAGAACCAAACTAAGAGTTACATAATAAATAAAAGTGCTACAACTTCAACGGTAATTCACGACCCCGTGTATCGGTAGGAGACGGATGCCGTACGTAACCCCAAATCCTCAACATGCATTTTAAAAGTTACATTTATTCGCAGTTTGACAGAGCATTTTCTACTCGAAGCATTAGGCGTCCTGGATTCGACAGAGCTGAGGCCTGAGCAAGTTCTGCTGGACAAGCTGCGCCCCCTGGATAGGAGGATACTTCCATTAGCCTCGGATATGCTACTGGCTGGTGTTGAACCGGTAAGTTAAAATACACATTATACTATTACAGTTTTAAAAGAAGAAAGGTAACTGTAAACTGTGATTCTGAGTGGTAGAGCCACGCTGCGTTGCAGCACTCATTGGGCCGGCTCGCCCGGCGTAATACCACCCTCTCACGAATATCCGGCGTGAAATAATGGCACTCGGTGCTGTTGTGTTTCGTCCGGCCAGTGAGGGTTCCGCAGGCCTATCCCCCCCCCCCCCCCTCACAATTCCTATTCCTTCCTTAACCCTATTCCTTCCTTAAAGGAGGACAACGCGCCTGCGATTCCTCTGGTGTTGCGGGTGTCCATGGGCGGCGGTGATTACTCTTCATCAGGTAACCCGCCTGCTCGTTTGCCTTCTTCTTTTATATAAAAAAGGTGCAGTCACTTTAATAGAAGGTTAAGAAAAGAGGATCCATAGATTTATTTCAATAGAGATTGTAGATTGATTGTATTGTTGTTTAATTTTATGGTTGGGACATGTTCATACGAACTCAAAATATAGTAATTGGAAAAATCTAGAGATAAACTGATGATTTATCGATCTTCTTCTCTCTTTTTCATAGTCAAAATATACGTAACATCTTGACGACAAAGTACTATTCAAACACCTCGACTTAGAACTTACGTCGCTTAAAAAAATTCAGTTGACTTTCAAACACGATAGCAACTGAGCATTGAGCAGAATACAAAATGACCAATTTATAAATGTGGTAGTTTTTAACGGTATCCCCTTTTGCAGCTCGCTCACACCGCCCTCAGCATGTTCCACCACCTTTCCCTACACCCGGCTCAGCAGCAAAGAGCTCACGATCAAGTAATATGGGCTGCCGAGACCAAGCAAGCTGGCCTGGACAATCCTGAGCTGCCTTACATAGCTGCTTGTGCGAAGGAGGCTTTAAGAGTCCACCCAGCTACTGGAGGAGTGGTGAGGAGGAGCAGAGAAGAAATGCAGATTGGAGGATACGAGATTCCTGCTGGGGTATGGTTTCGTCGTTTTTCCTATATTTATTTAACTTAGAGTTTCACAGTTTTCATAGATATAGTTCTGTTATAAAATATACTAATGAAAACCTTAAATAAGTATGGCAGTACCTCGTCGCGTCATAACTATATCTAACAGACTCTACGGTCTAGCGGTTAAACCACTTCAGGGTGTGATTCTCTTAGCGCTCGATCGTAAGCTCGCACTTACTTCGAAATGAGCGCAAGTGTGTACAGAATCGACAAGCTGGTCTCAGAACCAAAAACCATTGATTCGATATTTAAAAATAATATTAGTAGCTTTGTTACATTCCGAGAGAGAGTGACATAGCCTAGCCCATGGCCCAGCGCTTACTAATTGTTTCAAAAAAGTTTTGAAAGAAAATCATTCTAATTACCCATTTTCCATCTCCAGGTTGACATAGTCCTCGCGCATGGTGTCACCAGTAAATCAGAGAAACAGTGGGGCAGGTCGAAGGCCTTCATTCCGGAGCGCTGGTGCAACGAGGGTTGGGGCAATCTCAAGGCTTCTAGGGCACATCCGCTGGCGTCACAGCCTTTCGGGGAGTCTTGCCCCGCCACCGGCATCGTCAGCCACATGCTGTCGTCTCTGGCAACCCGACTCCTGGACAAATACAGACTGGAGTGGCACGGGCCACCACCGAATATGACCACGGCTGGCGTCAACAAACTGCAGGCACCGTTCTACTTCGTTCTGCAGAATGCTGCGTGAATTTGTGTGCCAGTACTTTAGCATCGAAGAGATTATTGTCCACACATTTTTATTTTGGATCCCGACTGGATGGCGACCACCCTGATGCATGTTTCTGCCGCTTAGCAGCACTGTTTTGCATTACTTTTTGAAAGGTCCAGAGAAATTGCTTACTTGAAGTGGCTGCCTTCCATCAGGCGCTCTTATTATCATTTGCCACCAGCGCAGTAACATCAAAAAAATGTTAACATAATGTTCACATGTGAACTACTACTGCGTCAACTGCGTCTAGACGCCCAAGAGGAAATAGGGCATTTACATTACTTATAGGTATGTAACAGTAAATTAGTTTATGTGAGTATTCTTCAGTTTAACGCTCTATTTTTAAAAAAATGATAAGGTCATGGCGACAGATCATCGAAGGCTATTTTGTATAAGTTTCCTTTATCGTTATTTTAAAAATAATGTGATTACTGGTTATTTTAGTACACGTTCTTATTAACAGTCAATTAAGGTAATATTTGATAGATATGTAAGTAGTTGCACCTAACTACCTGTAGGAAATAGTTGTAAAAATGTATCAATTAGTGGTATTTTTTTTATTTATTGTTATTGTGATACGTTTTGCTATTCCGTACGTATTTTTTAAGTTTCACAATTTTGTTAACTATTAATTTTAAATGTTAAGATTTGATACTACTTTAAAATATATTCCTATTGTGATATTTAACACGAATAATTTTCGAAAATTTTAAGTTATGATATAATTATTTCGCTTAACATTATTAAGTGTTACGTTAGTTTTATAATCTGAAATAAAGTATTTTTAATAAGGCAGATTTTGATTTATTTTTGTTTGAATAACAAATTACTGACACCAAAACGCATTATGTAATTATGAACATTATAATTCACAGTAAGCTAGTATGATACTGATAGTCATAGTAAATTTATGACATGACACCCACAAAATTTAAAATCTAAATAATGAAGGCGTGCTTTCTATTCCCAGCTGAGGTAGTCCTTTTTTCAACATTTCACTACATACATACATTTTTACATTCACGACTATATAGTAAGTAAGTAAGTAAGTAAGTAAGTAAGTAATTCTTTATTTCAAATTTAAATTTTACAAAAGTAATTTACAAGCCCCCGACACTAGGCATTGCCTGTAGGCTTACTCTTGAAACACAATTGCATTAAATCAATTTCCAATCACAAATCTAAAAAATGTCAAATGGCACTTTTTGTGAGCGACAATAGCGACATTGGAATTAAATTGCGTGGAAATTAATTGAACAAATTATTATCGAGATGGCGTTCCGGAATTATCTTTACTTATCCCAATATCGATACATATTAATCGCATTGGAATTGTATTGAGATTGAGTTTGCGTTCAAGAGTAACCGCCATGGCCTGTGGGGGAAAGATATCTCCAAAGGGTTTATTAGAGACTAGAGACAGTCCAAGTGCCTCGTTGCACCAATTACAACTACACAAGTGCTCAGCGTAACTGGTAGTGAGCCCATCGCCGCTCGATACTGTTAGATGTATGTGCAGTCTTTAGTCCGTTAGTCGTCTTTAACGACACCCAAGTAAAGATAGGGGTTGGTAATAAAGAATACTTCTTTTGGCGAGCCTCAACACACACTGCTCTGCACATTTCACTACCTAAATTAAAATATTGAATCGTATTAAAAAAAAATTAAATATATTGTTTTATCCGCTACAATCAAGCGATGCTTCACTATTTCTAGGAAAACAAATAACGGCAGCTCACATTTAATTATTCCAGACATTTATCAATCAGCATCCCATTTGCTTGCTGCGGCTGCGAACAGCCATCAATCTCGGATATCGAATGAAAACCATTTCATTAAACATCGTTTGCTCAACCAACACTAAGTCAGGGCTTCCCAAACTTACTTTTTACTGTGGATGCCCTTGGGAATGTGTGATTTCTTGGAGGAGAATCAAAAACATACATACATACATAATCACGACTATTATCCCTGAAGGGTTAGTTAGAGACTAGGCAATGAGGACAGCAAAAGCAGTCCTCTGCCATAGTCCACTTTTCACCAAATAGCGACTGCACATGTGCTCAGCGTGACAGGTGGTGAGCCGATCGCCGCTCAATGCTATTGGATGTATGTGCAGTCTTTAGTCCGTTAGTCGCCTTTTACGACACTCAAGGGAAGAGAGAGGGTGGCAGCAGGTTTTCACCTCTACGCGACACGGTGAAGAATCTAAAAACTCTCACATTTTATTATGTTTTAATCAAGACCTTACGATATATCAAAAAAATTGGTTGCCTGTAAAGTCGGTATACGGGCGAAAGTTTTACGTGACAACGACTTTGAGTGGTAAAATAATTTTAATGTGAATATTCATTCGTATAGTAGGAAGAAGGATGAAATAATAGTAACAATTTAAAACATTTATGCCTTTCACTTTTTATGTCTGTCTCTCTCGCTCTTAGGCGGGCTAACCATGCCCGAGTGGAAGGGACGCGTGCCTCTCACTCGCTCTCATTGTGAGCGCATAACGTGAGCGGAGCGTAACGCAGTTTCTTGAAGTGTCACCCGGCAAACCAATTTATAAGACGTTGTCACGTCAAAAAGATATTTCGAAGATAACGAAACGTTAAAAAAACTTATTACCTCAAGTGGGAATTGAACCCACGCACGTCCTTCGCAATCTAGGCGGCTGCGATGACCACTCCGCCACCGAGGTATTGGTTAGACCTATCGAAATTTTTTCAACGCTTTAGACTTTATGTTTTCATGTTGCTAATAGTGGCAAATTAGACATCTAAACATCGAGATCTGAAACATTTTACATTATTTTAAATAATCAGTTGATTCGGAATATAGTCTGGCTATCAAAAGTAGTCCCTGGACATTTTAGCAAACTTTTTACATGGTAATGCTAAATCTAAATGTCAACATCAATTTCCCAAATTGTCAGGTTGTCGTTAATAGTTTTACGTGATATTGTTTTAACGGTTTACGGGTGTAAAAATGAATAAAATTATTAAAAGCGGAGTGCAGAAGATGTCGTTTTGCATGATTTCAAAGTTTTAAGAAAAACAACAGGATAAAAATGCCACATCCATTAAAAAACAAGATTGTTTACGTGTGGTGCTTGATTTCTAATGTAGTATGACGCAATTTTTTTGATACTTGGATTTTATAAAAATTTTGACTACAGTGAATTAAAAAAAAATATTATGGAATATTGTCCTTTTGTTTAACTATTCTTACTTAATTCCTAACATATAAGATAACAGGTGTTAGATTCATCTTAATATTAGTAAATGATAATAATTTAAAAAAAAAAACAGTTTTAATCTCAATATCGCACCTGTGTTCTGGCTGATTAAAAGTAGACCGGCGATTCGCCCCAGCTTCGCACGGACGCAATCTCTGATCATCCCGTCATAAGTTTTTTCATAACAAATTTTGTCTTCATAAATTACGAACACAGCAAAACGAACATTATTAATGCGACAATTTTTGATTTTTATTGCGTCTTAACCTATAATAGATATGAGATCGCAACTTAAAAAAATGAAATTGATTTAATTTTGATGTCATATAATAATATAAAAATAATAGTATCAACTTCGTTTATTCAGTGTATAGCCAGTATTACCAGCTGCAGATTTTTTGAAATTGCCGCCGTTTCTCAGGGACAGCTTTCATTAGCCAGACTTATTTGACTTTTTTGCGTTAATAACGCTCAAAAAACCTCCGCAATCCACACTCGATTCCTACCTGAGGTAGTCTTTTTTTTCAACGTTTCATTATCTTCGAGTTTATTTAAAACGCAAAAAAATATATTAAGACGAGACGTATTTCTATTACTTTCTTGGCTAGCTACGAATGAGATGCACATGCCTGCTTAACTCAAAAATTGATTCGATCGTGTCGTCACAGACAGGCAGCCGCGTGAATCGCTTCGCTCCCCCTGGGATCGTGATAGTTGGGAACAAAGAGGATATAAAGTAATAGTTGGGAATTGCAGTTAGCAGTTATCGCTTATACCACGATTAGGACACATAGTTTCGTTTACCGTCTAGTACTTATTTAGTCTTAATTATTTATTCTGTTTTGTGTCTTTATTAAATAAATAAATTGCAACAGTTTGGGAAGCCCTGCACTAAGTAATCTCGACCTACTCTCATTCTCTAGCAGTTTCTGGAACGGTAGAGGGAAAGTTTTTTGTTTAAATGGAACTCTCTGCGAGTTAAATTATTTTTCATTCATAATCACAAACGAATTCATTCATCACCTTAGCTGAAATACCACTAATACTAACTTTTGTTCTTTAATGACTAGTGAGATACGAAAACGGTTTTTACAAAAATAAAAAACCAATTGCATTCACGCATTTAACTAAAGATATAAAATACAATTACCTAGACGCAGACAAGAAAAGTTCTCAAGGAAGATATTGAATTTTTGATGGAGTCTTCTAAAACTGGAGACGGTTTCATTAATTTATCGGATCGGGTCTTGATTGTTACAGGAATGGATATGTATTTCGTTCCATATTTAGCTAGATATTTAGATATAATAATTTGATCAAACCTAATGCTTAAACGATGTTTGCTCTTAGAGAATCGCACTACAGTACAGGCTGTTGGTACGCAGCTGCTGGGGTGTGTGTGACCATCTACTTGCAAAAAGACGACATTCAGTTACAAATACATATAATCACGACTATTATCCCCGAAGGGTTAGTCAAGGACTAGGCAATGAAGATAGCAAAAGCAGTCGCCTCTACCATAGTCCACTTTTCACCATGTGTCAGCGTGACAGGTGGTGAGCACATCGCCGCCGCTCCATGCCGCTGGACGTATGTACAGTCTTTAGTCCTTGTCGGCTTTTACGACACCCAAGAGAAGAGAGGGGGTGAGGGGGTGGTAGTATTCTTTCACCGCTACGCGACATGGTTATACATACAAACTGTGACTATTCAAATTCAAACTTTTATTTCAGACTCATAGGTCCATACAACACGATAAAAAATACATTTCAGCATTACAGTCAGCGATGTTGACTCCACATTTATTTACAAGTAGGTACTAAAACAAAAGACTAAAGTAAAATAACATAATAAAATAAAATAAGTAGATACCTAACAAAATTAATCTACATCCAGCCAAACCCGAGGTGGGTTTGGCTGTTGGAATATACGAAAATACTCTACTTTTTAAATTATATCTATTGATTATACCATACGATTACGTTGTGTAACATTCACTATTTTTGTATTAGCCAATAGCTGACCCAGGTTACATGGTTAGGTTTTTTTTTTTTTGTTATTTTGCTATTTCCCCCTTCGTTGGTCAAGAAGGGGACGTTTTTATTGCTTTATTTTTCTTTTTTACTAATTATAATTTAGATGGACTGAAGGTCCATCTCTAAGGAAGAATTGCGGGGCACATAAGGGGGGGAAAGGTATAGAGAAAAGAGAAGAGGAAGAAATAGGAAGTAGGGAGGAAAGAAGGAATTGGAGGTAATATATATATATTTTATTTATAACACATTTGCTCGTAAAGAAGCTCGTATTACACCGATTTCAGTATCGTAATGTAATAAGTTTCGCACTAGTGCGGTAATGTAATTTAAAAATTAGTAATCATTTGAATCTATGGACAACATAGGCCTTTAGCCCGTTAGTACCTTTTACGACACCCAAGCGAAGAGAGGGGTTGGTAGTATTATTTTGATGAGCACATCGCCGCTCTATGCTGTTGGATGTATGTGCAGTCTTTAGTCCGTTAGTCGCCTTTTACGACACCGAAGGGAAGAGAGGGGTTTGTAGTATTATTTTGATGAGCCCATCGCCGCTCTATGCTGTTGGATGTATATGCAGTCTTTAGTCCGTTAGTCGCTTTTTACGACAACCAAGGGAAGAAAGGGGTTAGTAGTATTATTTTGATGAGCCCATCGCCGCTCTATGCTGTTGGATGTATGTACAATCTTTAGTCCGTTAGTCGCCCTTTCGGTTTTTTTTTCCTTACAAATATGTTATAAAACGTCGTATGGCATACGTGCGCTTTGAAATTTACAGCCTCTGCTTTCTTGTAGCCCTCGCCTACGGCTCGGGCCAGCAATATCGCCTCGGCTGTAATTTTCATCTTACCGCACTTATATCATAATGTACTATTACATTTCGGTATTTTAAGGGTTTAAAATTTTTCTTTTAATTTATTTATTTGCATGTTTAGAGTTTGAATTGTGTATTTGTTTAGAATATTTATTTTTGTTTGTTTAACTATTGGTGTAATTTGAATTTCGGTTGTTTATAAAGGTTTTGGTAGTGTTTAAGTTTAAGTTAATTTTTAGTTTGTTTTGGTGTTCTGGTGTATATTTTATTTTAAGTTTGGCATTGTGGTATTTAGTTTGTAGGCTTTTTTAAGTTTATTTGTTTTATTTTGTCCATCTGTTGTTTTGTTAGATTTTTAGGTTGCTTGTAGTATGTTTAGAGTTATCTAAGTTTTAGGTTTTTGTTTATTTATTTTGTTTGATTTTATTTTATTTATGATAATTGTTTATGTTGTTTTATTTTATATTTTAATTAAGTTAGTTTATATTAAAGTTTTATTATTATGGTTATATGTTTGGTATTTCTGTTAGTTTTAATTATTTATTTGGTTATTGGTGATTTTATTTATTTTGTTTGTTTTATTTTATTAAATTAGTAGTTAATTTTAGTTTGTATTGTTTTATTTTTCTGGTTGATTTAGTTAAGTTAGATTAAGGTTTTATTATTATGATTAGAAGTTTGTTGTTTAATTAGTTTTAATTTTAGTATGATTGTTTAGTAATTTTGTTTAATTTATTTTATTTGTTTTATTTTGTAAAGTTAGTAATAATTTAGATTTAACTGTGTTTATAAATAATTAAGTTATTTTGTTGTTTAGATAATCTAGTTCCCGTAATCGGTCTGGCCCTGCAGGCGCAGGACCATTGACCGGATGCGGGGGCACTCTTTGACGTTTGTTGCGTTGTGGCCGGTATCGATCCCTGTGCCCATGCGTTGGTTATGGGCCGAGCAGTTGTAGCACTTTGGCCCCTGGGTCTTATTGGAGCATTGTGCCACTTGATGGCTCGGACTGGCGCAATGGGCACAGGGCTTCCTTTCGGACTTACACTTCGCTTTCGTGTGGCCGTATTGAAGGCACTCCCGACACTGTATAAAACGGCTGAAATCCTCAACGTAGACCCTACTTTGGTCCACGTTGAGTCTCCCGAGAGCTAAGATGGTAAGTCGCATCTCGGGGGTGACTCGACAACCGCGTTATACAGTGCCGGGTTTCGGTTGGAGGTTAGGAAGCAGATGCGGGTCACTGCAACGTCGTTTTGTGCGACTAGGACCTCCTCCAACTCCTCGCGGGCAACATCCTTGGATATGCCCTTGAGGATAATTAGAGGTGATCGTAGCTTCGCCTGTTCGGCGGCGAATTTACTGCTGTTGACGTGACGTGCGATAGTTTCCGCGCACTGCTTCTCATCCTCAAACTCTACCCTCAACTTGGCCCTGGGTAACGACTGGATCCTGACCGGGGCGTATTTGTGCCTCCGGAATGATACCTCCTGTTTCCAAAGAGATACCACCTATGGAGGCTTCAAAGTGCAGTCATAAGATGAAATTATGACTGCGGGGTGGGTTTTGGGCGTAGGTGGTATAGCCCTGGCAGCTACGCTAGCATAGGAGAGAGCACTCGGGAGCACGGCCTCTTGGACGCTATGGACAGCATGAGCGCCGGACGGCGGACCCTGGGCAAGAGGAGCCTCTTTCAGTGCGGCTGTGACCATTTTGGCGGTCAGCCGCACAAGGTCTTCGAGCCGCGCCTGCTGCGCCAGCATTTCGTCGACCTTTTGGGCTACCTCTCGCCGGATCTCCGCCGCTGCCTCGCTTTGCATCGCGACTACGGCGCTCATGCTGTTGTCCAGCTTGTGGCCTAACTCCCTAACGCTGTCCTCGCTAATGTGCTCCTGAGTGGAGGAGAACTCTGGTTCGGGCTCGGGCTGTGGGTTGTACTCTACCTCTATTTTGTCGTGGAATTTTTCTATGCAGTACTCGATTTTAGATGTGGTTTCGAGGATTATCTCCTTATTGGCTTTTGTCACAGACTGGCCCGCCCGAACCGCCTCATTTATTCGGCTGCAGTACTGTAGGATCGCAGTCTTAAAAGTCCTGTGTCCCACAAAAGATTTATCGCGGATACCAGGCGTCTCCTGCTCGATCTCCCCACCAGGTGGCGGACTAAGCGCTTGTGCCATTCTAAGTTAGGTCAGAGTTAGGTTAGGGTTAGGTAAGGTTTGATGAAAATTTTTTAAAGTTAAATTTTTGGGATATTTTGTCTGAATTTTTTTTGTGGAAATATTGTTTTTGGGGGTTTTTAGGTCTAAGATTTAATAATTTGATGTTTTTGAAAGATTTGAAATTTTGAGATTTTGGCCGAAATTTTAATAAGTGTTTTGGTACTTTTTTGTTTTTTGAAGAATTTTAAAAATTTTTGCGGGAGTAGTTTCTATAATTTAAAAAAGTGATAAATTATTAATTTGGTAATTTTAGGTTATTTCCTGAGAGGAAATTTAAGAGTTACATGGTTAGGTTAGGTTAGGTTACATGGTTACATGTATAAAAAGATTGGCAGAAAGCCTTAAAAAGGAATACCTTCACGGGTTCTGTGCAAAGTGCAAACCTGCGAGCCAGCATATTGCATCTGACTGCAAACACCCTCCTCTCCCTTTCGATGTCCCATTATATTATCAGAAAGGTCTTCCGTAACCCAATGACCCAGATACTTGAAACGCGAGACCTGTTTAAGTGCAACACCTACTTAAATAGACGGGAGGTACAGAGGTGATCTTGTGTCCCCGTGCGAGCATACCATTGCGATTATAAATTTCATGACTATGCTACTGAAACAATTTCATTTAAGCTGATGTGGTCTGTGGCTGATCCTCTTTTGATGTAGTTACAAAATTACACAATTCATTCAACATGTTTTTTATTTTATTTTATTACATATAATTCTTTAGATAATTGAATGCTGTGTAAGCTGTGTTGGAATTCTTTGCCGGCGCATGTGTTTCCCAGCTCCTACAGTCCCGGGTCTTTTAAGCGGGGCGTGAAACGGCATTTATACAGGCCGTCATGAATGGGAGCGCTCGTTATCATGCTTATTCCACGGTGGGGAGCGCTCTCATTATTTTGGACTGCATCGGCTGCTTACCATCAGGCAAAAAAAAAAAGCTTATAATATGCCTGAAAATAAGAAGTAATTTTTGGCAATGTTTTTGGAATTTAATTGTAATTATGTACTTGGCTATACGCTTACCAGTGACGAAAGTTCCATACAACTCGATTCCCACCGGCTTCCCTAAAGAAGTTTAGAACACAACCACTCTCTACTTGAATTAAGAAATGGCACAATCAGTAATTATAAAAGTCAATATATAAAATAAACATTACAAAACGCCTACACTATGGACATTAAATCAACAAAATTTGCTTTTCAACAACATATTGCTATAAAATAAGCCGCAGGCGCGATCGGCTTTTTGGCAGTTAAACTTCTGAACAAAATATACGTCATGACGTCACATAAAGGTCAATAAACCGACCCGCGTATTAGCAGCCGGTAAGCCGTCTTTATCCGAGTTATTTGATAGAGAAAGTAATACAATTTGCGTGCGCGTGAGCGGGATGGAGGAACATCGTTTTCGGTTTGTGTTCTGTTGACAGATAATTTGACGTAATTGCAATTCATCATTGAATGCATGACTGTGTTTTATTAGTATTTGAATTTATTCGTTAGTTTCATCTATTAGAATGATTAGTATTGTAGTTGGACTTTGTTTATTTGTTTTGTGTGTAGTGATGAAAGTAGTTACGAAGACGTACGTTGTAATTAGGTATTTGCGGTAAGTAGATATTGTAATAAGTTGAAATTACGTATTTAGAGTAAGTAGATTTGCAAAGTAATCGGTAGAATTGTAAGATGTCGGCATTAATAGCTTTAGATTCTTCCCGGCTTTTATGATAATGTCTTAGCGCACTTTGTAAGAAAGAATAGACGAATAGCTTTAGAGCATAAGTAGTATTATTAGTACTTAGTCGATTAAGTTTTGTTTAATTTACATCATATCATCATTTCACCACAAACGGCTTCTATCAAAGCCACTTCTATTATGCTTGCAAGACACTGTTTCAATATCTCAGTGCTTACACGTATAGTAAAAGTGGACTGAAGATACATCTGCCTATACAAGACTGAAGCCTGGATGCCAATCACAGATTTTCGGTAAGGACTCAAGACTGCGTGCCCGCGCTCGGAGTAGGTAAGCATTTTTTTTTTGCTCCGGCTTACCTCTCTCAATATTTCACGCTTCGCCACTGACGCTTACCTTATTTAATATGTCAATAAACAAATTTTGCTAATCTAAAACCGGCTCTGCCTAAAATATTTTTTAAGTATGTGTGAATATAACTTCTTTATGAAAGGTACTATTCCGTCCCAGCCTTTTTTGCCTTCGCCTATCGAAACTGCGTAGGGTGTACGAGTAGGATAATCTCGGTCTTGGCTCCGCAGGGCTGTGAAACGCCCGAGTGTCAGATAAAGTTAAATCTTGGGGTCTGCTGATTGTCAGTCGTAAGTCCTTATCGCAATAGTAGGTAATCGATGAAAAGGATATTTTTAAATCGGTTTTAACATTGGAAATGTTTTTTCGATCGCTTCTGTATAGGGGCCCCGTTTCCAACAAAAGTGCGACGTGCCGAGTTTCCCGTTATTTCTAGGTCAATATAGTTAATTGAGGTGTCAAAATATTTGTATTGACGAGATTAATAATATACAAAAAAATAAAACGGACTTAGTCTTATATCTCTTTAATAAATTAAAAAAAATGCTCTTAAATGGTAATTTTTTGGTGTACCTTGTGGGCCCAATATTTACTCTTATTTATAATATTTTTACATAATCTTAACATGTACATGTTCAAAATGGTTAATCTCGGGATGTTTTTCAAAGTTTATAAAAATAATAATAAGTTTGGAAGTTATGACGATTTTAAGATCTAGGTTTGTGCGTCTCGGGCGCGCGGGTTTGGAAGTAACATATTCGGTG
Organism: Scoparia ambigualis; assembly: GCA_963921215.1. Classification (NCBI taxonomy): domain Eukaryota; kingdom Metazoa; phylum Arthropoda; class Insecta; order Lepidoptera; family Crambidae; genus Scoparia; species Scoparia ambigualis. The sequence continues at coordinate 20,645,077 of OY992508.1, read as the reverse complement.
TTTTCATATTATATAATTATGGTATTCATTATACTTTTTTAGTTTTATTAATATTATTTTCAATTTTTTTAAAATAATAATTAAAAATAATATAAATTGTGAAAATAGACTATGTTTTGATTACCGGTACATCGAAGTGTTGAAGTGTTTGTACGAAAACGCCACTATGACAGTTCGCTTTCAGCCGTGCGTTTCTCTAAGCTATATATAGCCTTGGTAGCATCGGCTACCGCAGCGCTGAGAAATTCATCATCATCATCATCAGCCTATAAACGTCCCACTGCTGGGCACAGGCCTCCCACGTGAACAATAGCACGTGGGGATATTGGGCCATAACCCACCACGCTGGCCCAGTGCGGGTTGGTGGGTTTTAACGGCTGCCATCTTACGACAACAACCGGGACCAACGGCTTAACGTGCCTTCCGAAGCACGGAGGAGCTCGAGACGTTTTAAAATTTGGTCACCCATCCAGCGACCCGGCATTGCGAAAGTTGCTTAGCGAGCAAGATCGCAAGCCGAACGCGCTAGCCGCTGCGCCATTGAGCTCCTCGCTGAGAAATTACTCTGCCTCTTTCATATTCATAGAATTGGAAAGAGACAGCAGATCATAGCCATGAGCGCAGCGTCTATGTGTCGCTTAGCAGGACCTTGAAGCCAGTCCAGCTGCAGCGTGGAGTGAGACAAGGAGACGTCATATCTCCGAAACTCTTCACTGCTGCACTGGAGTACGTGTTTAAACTTCTGGACTGGAGAGGACTCGGCATCAATATTAACGGCGTGTACATCAGTCACCTTCGGTTTGCCGACGATATAGTAGTCATGGCTGAGACCCTGGAGGACCTCGGCAGAATGATCTAAACAAGTTGGCCTTAAAATAAACATGGAGAAGACGAAAAACATGTCTAACTCACGTGTCGTACCCACTCCTCTGAAGATTGGAGACTCTGCTATTGAACTTGTTGACGAATTTGTATACCTGGGACAAACAGTCCAGTTAGGTAGGTCCAACTTTAAGAAAGAGGTCAATCGTCGAATCAACTCAGCTGGGCAGCGTTCGGCTACAAAATATCTTCTCGTCCAAAATACCGCAGTGTCTCAAGACGAAAGTCTTCGACCAGTGTGTGTTGTCAGTGATGACATACGGTATCGAAACACACGCTCACTATGGGCCTAATTAGCAGGCTCAAAGTCACGCAAAGAGCAATGGAGAGAGCAATGCTCGGGGTTTCTCTACGTGATCGAATCAGAAATAAGGAGATTCGTAGACGAACTAAAGTAACCGACATAGCCCAAAGAGTCGCCAAGCTCAAGTGGCAATGGGCTGGGCACATCGCGCATCGCCCGTAGCGATGGCCGTTGGGGCAGAACGGTTCTCGAGTGGCGATCGCGCACCGGAAGACGCAGTGTGGGCAGGCCTCCAACAAGGTGGTCCGACGATCTGGTGAAGGTCGCGGGTAGCCGCTGGATGCGAGCAGCACAAGACCGGTCGTGGTGGAGATCCTTGGGGGAGGCCTTTGTCTAGCAGTGGACGTCTTCTGGCTGATGATGATGATGGTGATAATGATGATGATGATGATGATGATGTACTGAAATCTCTGTATTTTAAATAAATGTACAATATAATTATTTCTTATAATGTTTAATGATAACTATTTTCTGATGTAGTGTAGAAGTAGTAGGTATTAAAATCTCTATAATTTCTTAAAGTAAATTAGTTTTTTTAAAAGTACAATAAAAATAGTACAGTTACAACAAAGCTATAGTAGATATAATTGATGTAGTACTGAAATCTCTGTATTTTCTTATATTAAAATAATGTTTGCAAAAATAAATATTACATGTTCGTACAACAAAGCTGTAGACTACGCCTATATGAGTAGTATTGAAAACTTTGTATTTTACATTATAAATTAAAATAAAACATTTTGAAAAATAAAATAGATTTTCTGTTTTTTTTATTACCGAAGTTCATTTCCAATGCTATTTGAAGGTCATGTGGTGCATGAGATCTGTGTATAATTCCCAATAGCTATTTACGTACTTGAATTAGGTCTGTATGTAACATAAAACGTTGAAGCTATTAAATACATCTGTCTGTTTCAATGTCTTTTACAAACAACATGAAATGAAGATGAAAAGAAATATTATTGTTTATTGTAATCTGCTATTATTCAAATAGTCGAAGATGAATTAGTCAAGGCAGTAGGAACTGTTTAGTAGAATTACTAAATTGCCCTGAAAATAGGGCACCGCTTTCCCACATAAATTTGTTTATATATACTTATTGAAAATCCTACTTGAAATATCTCATTTACGTATATCAGAAAAAACCATGAATTTTTGAAAACTCTGGATAAGAACATAACCATAACCAAGGACGATCTATGCCATAATGTAATACCTACTGTTGGCTGCGATGCGACACGGTGCATCAACAGTAAGTATACAAATCACAGTCAAAGTTATATTGGTTTAGAAAGTGATGTGAGATTTTAATGAAAATGTCAAGTTAGAGATTGACATAAGTCTTTAAGGGGTGCCGCGCAATCGCAAAAACTGACATAAGTCTCATAATGAACTTCAAAGCAAAATCTATCATATTGATATTTATGATTAGAACAATTCCGCTTTGAAGTTTCAGACCTAGTAATTTATTTAGAGCAATGTTTTCATTCTGCGAAATGAGCAAATCCATTACGCGCTTGTGTTAATAATTAAAATTTACTTTATACAGAAGGGGGTGCCCTGCGGAATATTAATACAAATATTTTCATGTAAGAATTATTGTATCATGCGTAAAATCAAGAAAGTTGTCGAAAAAATAAGTTTTTAGGAGTCATTAAATTTATGTATTGTTTGTTATCCTCTAAAGAATTTGTTTTAAATTTTAACAAGGCCACGACCTTGTGCAATGATCAGGCTAACTTACATACTTAAGTTCTTTTAACGTTTTTAACTAATTCAGCGCATAGTATAAGTGACTTACAAAAACACGTAAATTTTCACAATTTCGTGCAGGGCCTCCTTAATTGCGGCAGTTAACGGTTTCAGGCTCTTGATGTTAGTGTCCAATTAAGCGTCAAGGATCGAAAACTCAAACATCAGTTTTCTTTTTTCCCTAAATAACATTGTGGGAGTTTCTTTCGATTCCTTTGCGTAATAACACGTGTTGTTAGAGTAAATTTTTGGTTAAATCTACCGTATAATAATAAGTGTACTTAGGTGTTTTTCTAAATCTACAGTACCTACAATCATAAGTGTTGATATTTTCACAAATGGGTACTACTGAAATTGGTTTAATACGCCGCTTAATAAACCGCGAATTATACTAAGGTAATAAGTGTTTGTGTAGTCGAAATAGAATAAGCGCTTAAAAAGTCTTGTCTAAGGTGGGTCCTTCAAACGACGACCCGACCTTTCACAATACGTGACAGCTCTTGTAACTTCACTGCCCGGGCAGTGCTATCTTTAGATTTGAAACCTTTCTCAAAGTAAATAAACTTTCAAAAATAAATAAACTATGAAGTTGCTACAAGCTAAATAGAGAAACAACAATTCTAATAAACTGCTAACATTGGTATCGTGATCAATAATTCCCGGTTTTCGGCCAGGCTTATCGCCGAGTCATGGCCACCCTACAGCAAGCATTAAGCAAGTTAGTGAGTATTTACAAACCATTCACTTCACTCCGACGAGACGAGGGGACACGAATATCTCTGTGTCAGCATGGTGCGAGGTATCTATCTACACTTGGCCCGCCTTGAAATTGCTCCGCGGTAGGTTAGTGTCAAAGGGGAACGCCCAAAAACTGCCTGAAATAGACAGAAACTACATATATCTCTAAATTCCATTTAAAATTAAATATGAATTATCAAAATGTTCTCAAGTCTGTTTAACTAGGGAGAATTATTTCGATTTCAATTGGATTTATTTTGATTCACTGAGTAATAATCTTAAAGTTCTTAGTTGACATGTCACATGACTTCCTAGATGTTCCTGGCGACAATATTATAATACGGCAAAGGCCAATCAAACAATCACAAAAGACAGTATTTTAATCACTTCTTTTGATTCAGCGTGCTTTAACAAGTCTGATCATTTATCATCCCATTATTTAAATAAAATACAATTAGTTTTAAGGGGCTCAAAAGAAAAGCTGTTATGTCTGTTTAAATCACATGTCCTTTGCCTCACTCACTGACAATTTGGCATGGCCAGAGTATGACAATTGACGTTTCATTTTGTCATTCGTTTACTCGATTCATTGTCTATCGTTTGCGACTTGAAATTACGGACTGCTATTTAATATTATTTAAGACGACCCTGGCTATTTTTAAAGGATGCGCCCACATTATGTCAATAATATAGTACCTAGCTTGGGCCAGGTACCAATCCAATATTTATCCCCCTTCACAGTTTCTCGATGACTTTTTAATAGTTTTTGAAGATTAAAGGGATGTCTTATTTAATTTTTGTTAATTTTGCCCTGTTTTTTACTTACCATAGACGAACATAATAAATTGGACTCAGCGTAACTTAACGCTTACAAGTAAAGCATTCCTCAATGTGTTGAAAACCTTTTAAGTGTTATTACTCATGTTGTTCTGACACCTCCTCCACCCTGCTGGTGGAAGACAGTGTGTGCAATATAATGAAATCCTGTTTTCTTGACAACTAGTCAATATTGGGTCCTTCTTTTTTACGTGAGTGGACATAACCTATCTTTTAGCAAAAAGGCTTAAAACAAGCTTCTCCCGAGTTTTTAAACAAATATTCAAATTGTAATGGATAATTTGCTATTTATAGTACAATATGGCATAGAATTCATTTTTGTCTATCTCAGGCATTTTTTGGCTGATGGGCAATCCCCTTTATTTTATTACCTACATTCATATATTACAGTCCCTCACAAAGTCTAAAATATACGTTGCTCTTTTGTGCTTAAGATTGCCGACGCACAATGATATTTTATGTTTAGATACGTTGCCTGGCCTCCGTAGTGGCAAGGACAAATCAAGGTAATGGGCGATTTTCCGAGATCCAAAAAAAAAAAAGAAATTGGTTCGTAAATGATTTCATAGATGGCGCTTAGCATAGATTAGTATGGCGCTTAGTAAAAGGCGAGTCCATGAAAAACACGTGTATGGCTACGTAATATTTATTCCATTCCAAAATAGAAATAGGTCCTGGAGATCCTGAATAAAAATTTATAAGTACCTACTATTTTTTAATGTTTTTGATAGACAAGTAAAAGTGTAGAATTTATTACAGCCCTTAGGTAGGAACGGGCCGGCTTTCATAAAACGCCATCTATCGAGTATTTTTGAACTAATTTTTATTTTTTAATTTGGGCTGTCAGAAAATCGCCCATTGCCTGGACTTCACTCAGTCACACGTCAGTCAGTGTCACGTGATTACGTTTGTACCTTTATATAGATTATTATGTTGTTTGTTAGATAAAATGCCTTCCTGTGTATGCCGACGCACCTGCAAACCCCCATTAGGCAAGATAGTGATAATGTCCCGTATCCTCGTATGCTTATGTATGTCCAAGAGGGAAGGCTTGAGCCCAATAGTGGAACGTATGGACACAGTATAAATAACTTATATTTATACTGTGGTATGGGGCTTTGTGTGTGGCGACTACAAGAATAGTACCAACCTATCTCTTCCCTTAGATGACGCAAAAGGCGACTAACGGACTAAAGGGTGCACATACATCCAACAGCATAGAGCGGCGATGGGCACACCACCTATCACGCTGAGCACATGTGCGCAGTTGTTATTTCGTGGACAGTGGCAGTGGACTGATTTTGCGGTAGGTAAGTAAGTAAGTATAAAATTTTAAAATTTTTATAAGTAAATAATTTATTCGGCTATTATATATTTTGGTATTGGTACCCAGTACATTTACTCTTTGGGTTGCGCTGTTTATTTTGAAATTTGGTTTACTATACTCTAGATTCAGTCGTCTTTTAAGAAGCCTCAACACAAACCTTTAAGTGGGTATTCACTCTTCTGTCAAAAAGTAAGTAGCCAAGGAAATGGAGCTAAGATAACATCTGTTTCAATTTAATCCTTCCATTCATCCCTTTTATCTGTTTGAAGATCTTTCGTTACTCTCGTCTAGGTAACTATACAGAATAAAAATACATTGCATCGCTTTATTTTTACTTTCTACAATTTCCAGTTTATTTTTTAAACTGCATGTAACGCAGGCTCAAACCATCAGCACACTTCAGAGAGCTGAGTGTAAGTTTGTAAATGTGCAAACGTTACTATCGCGTTTGAGTTAAGTTTTGACAGATAGATCTTAATGCTAAGTAAATAAGATCGAGAATCAAAACTCTTAACACAAACGCGATAGTAACGTTTGCACATTTACAACTTACACTCAGCGTTCTGAGAGCTGAGTGTAAGTTTGTAAATGTGCAAACGTTACTATCGCGTTTCAGTTAAGTTTTGAGTTAAGAGTTTTGGTTCTCGATCTTATTTACTTAGCGTTAAGATCTATCTGTCAAAACTTAACTGAAACGTTTGCACATTTACAAACTTACACTCAGCTCTTTCAAGACAATAATATGGTAGGTGGCACATTCTCATTTACCACGTTTTTCGGATATTCCTTTGAAAAAGTCATACTTTCATTGGGAAGAGCATTAAAAGTTTGCTACTGTTCGATACCTAAACACTTTTTACATATGGTCAAACTTTAAATGTATTGATTATGTAAACATAATATTTCTGTAAAATGCCTGTCAAACAAGCATTTTCTCAAATACAAGGCGTGGGACTTTCTATCTTCATTACAAAAAGTATCTCTGAGAGACCGAATCTCCAATGTAAATGATTCGTAAGGTTTGTTTCTCGTGAGTAATGATTTTTTGTATCTTATTCTATGTTTTGTACATAAAAAAACCACAACGGTTTTTTTAAAATCCGTTATTAGTACGTGAGCCAACAAGTTATCTCAGATTTTGTTGCGCTTACTCAGATCGCTTTTATTCGTAAACGGTGAGTGCTACCTTCCTCCCTTCCCCGCACATCGGTAGGGCCAGTGCCGTCGCTGACATCTTGTGGGAAGGACAAGCTGCTCGATGTTTGGTGGTTGCTCACGAAGGTTAGTACCATTATAGCCACGTATTTATTCGGTGCAACTCTCAATTAATGGTATCGTTTTACCAACTTTATAACTATGGTAATATATATCCATAAAATAATAAAATTACTTTGTAAACAACTGTTCAACTTAAAAGAAATACTAATGAATTTAAAAACAACACGCTTTGGACTTTAAAAAAATAACAACTTCAAACTATTAATAAAAAATATCCAAATTAAAACTAAAAACTATAAATAAAAAATGTCCTCCAACTGCGGGCACGAAGGTACGGTCCCGAGAATGCTGGCAACATTACCTCTTTGAATTGCCAGGCTAATACGCTGGCAGATGTAGCTGCCAGCCTTCTTGTCACCGGAGGCCTCAACAAGACGTGCACTTAAATCTTTAACAAGATGCTTAGCCTCCGGCCCCCACGTACCCATTGTCTCCACCGCAAACGGCACAAATATATAGTTAGGTCCCAGGTTTGCGTATTTGAGCCGTTTGCGATTTTCGGCGCTTACCGCAGCAGCCCCGACATGTAGCGAGGTAGCGCGTACATGCGAGGGAGCCACGGTATCTGCACAGGTCGCATCCCACACCAGCGGCCTGCCAAGCCTCCACGGTCCTACGGTCATACCGTCAGGTCTTTTGCCATCGCTGCGAGAAATACCAGCCGGTTCTAAGACAGCTGGTATGCCAACGGTGGCAAAAGCACTGCGGATGATGCTGTTGAGCGAGGAGTGCCGTAACATCCGTCCAGCACTGCGGGCGCATGAGAGCCCGTGGTGGCCAAGCTCGACAACAGCCTCTCCACACACACAGCGATGAGGGTGGACCACCCTAGCACCAAGGCGGAGGCAAACCGGTAGAGTGAGCGACGGCCCGTCCAGCAAGGTACCAACATTAGCAGAGGGTAATGCCTGAAGACAATGACCTGACTCTCTCTCGGAGACGGCAGTGAGACGAGCGAGTTCTGCCGTGTTATCAGAAGTAGATAAAAGCCGTTCCAGAAGTTGTTTGCATATGGGCTCGTCCCAATGCCTCTGCGACTGTGGTATCAAAGGGATGTTAGAATTTGGACAGGTGGTTTGCCATGCGTTTGTGGCATCTGCTTTGCACGACAACTCTACGGAACCCAAGAATGGGTTGATAATCTTCCGGTAGAGATTAAAATCAGAAATTATTTGAGTTCTACGTTCCGGGGCCACGGTATTTGAAACATATAACTCACACTTCGAGAAATTAAGTTCCAAACCTATAGTGCCAAACTGAGTTATCAAACTCTGTAGGTCCTCGAGAACTAAAGTCGAGTTTCCTCCTAGAGTTCCATCATCGAGATACCAAACGTTAAATTTAGAATTTAGACTCGAAATTATGTGGTGGATAGCCAAAGAGAATATAGCCGGTCCCTAGGGGTCGCCTTGTTGGCAACCGACGGCAGAATGTAGGAGGTTGTTACGGTGAATCAATAGTGTTAGTTCACCGTAGCATTGCCACAAAAATTTAAAAAACAGAGGAATATCCTCTTTTATCTTCGCCAACAAAGCACCCCTGTCTACAGAGTTAAAAGCGTTTTTGACATCCACCTTCAGCAACACTTCGCCGCCATCATTCAGCAAGAAGGTGCGAGCGGAGTGAACGGCGGCCTCACAGCCACCCTTCGATCCGAACCCGAGTTGAACTGGCTGAAATTTAGAGGAAAGGTCGGAAAGGATGTGCTTTACACATAATTTCGAGACAATGGGCCGGATGGTACACCCTACGGCGATGGGCCTTATTCCGCCATCTTTTTTTTTAACGCGCAGAGGTTAGCGCCGTAGAGTATACCGGTGATGTTATTAGGAATTTTTCCGGCAAGCATGTGATTGCAAAGGTTTGTAATTTTGATAAGAAGAACTCTGCCGGCGTCTCCAGAGACACCACCGACCAAATCTTTAAAATGTTGCGGCGAGAGACCATCTAGGCCGCCGGCAGAGCCATTTTTAAAAGAAAATATTGTTTTGTATACTTCGTCTTCGTTGGTCGAAGGCGAAGCATCTGCTGGCTCGGGTGGATCGGGGAGGTGAAGTGTTGCTGCAGGTGGAGGGTGTTTCGAAAGAAGTGAGGCCACAGTCTCTGGAGAGTCAGGAGCAACAGTATCACTAGAAAAAATCAATTGTGTGGCACTTTTTAAATCACCTTCGTTGATTTTTTCTTCAACCTTGCTTAAAGCAAATGATGTGATTTGTTTTTTTTTAAATCTAATGGCTGAATTGTGTAAATTTAGTAACGGGTTCGTGCAGTTATTTTTTATTTTCTGTGTTAAGAAAATAAAAAATAACTGACCATGCGGTCTTCTCTGCTTACGTGCAGGACGCGATAGGCAGACGTAAGCAGCTGTTCCCAGCTGTGTGGAGTATTTTCGACAATGGCTCTATCAATGGTATGTGCGAGTGTATGAACTGAGGTACGAGCTCCTCTCGGAATGCGCTTAACTATCGGAGTACCATTTTTTAACTTACCAAGTATTTGCCAAAATTCAGTGTTATCTTGGGAGTGTGGATCGACTAGGGGTGAATGAGGGATCGATTGGGATTGGGAGGCAAGAGGAGGTCTGTGTACCTTACCGATATGTATATTTAATCCTCTCCTGCCTCTGAAAAATTTTGGATGAGAACAGAGCTCGCACCTCACATAGTGGCTGTTGTCGGTACCTTGGGCCGAATTTGTGGACAGTTGGGTTGACATTCAAGACATAATAAGTATCTAAAATAAAAAGGAAATACATCAATGGTTATCCTAATAAATATAAAAACATGTCATCTAAAAAATATTAAAAGTGAATTTGACAGGCGGTCTTGAGATTATTGCCGCAGCAGCACGCAGCAGTCAACACACGGCAGCTATTGACAGGAGCAAGCGATTGCAATGCCTATTGGCTGTTGTGGCCTGGTTGTCAGGGCGACCATGTGCAGCGTCTTGTTTACCAAGTGGACAAGTTGGTTTTGACGGAAAATGCTAAAACCCCGGGTGCTCCACAGCAAACACAGCGGCGGCGCACACCACTGACAATACCAGCGCAGGTGTGCCAAGACGATGGGAACACAAAACCCACTACTCCAAAACTTGTGACGCTCTAAAACTTGTTATAAAAATATTTATTGCACGAGCAAATGTCACTGTCTTTACCATTCAACAATAAATTACCAATCAATACCTATGGTAATGGTTTCTATATTTTTATGTTAATTGCTTTTGCTATCCCATAAATAATGAGCAATATATATTTATTTTTTATTCGTTAGTTTTTTCTTAAACTGTAAAATAAGTCTTTGTCCTCAAATAACTGGCCTCATATACGTGGCTGCCGTGGCACTTGCATGCCATGTTTCTAAGAAGATACTCATGTTTTTGAGAGAATCATGTAATGTGGGAGTCCACTGTTGGGATTGAGTTAAATATCTTACCAATTCGTATAGGGTGTTCGAACAAACCATCTGAAAGAGGTAAAGTTCCTCGGGGCTAGATCAATTTCGGTTCTCACACTTATTATTAAATGTTTGTTAAATTTTTAATAATAATTAAAAACATGACCTCGTTAGGCTAATTTTAAGACCAATTAATATGAGACTGATTATTTTAAATATGCGATTAGGGCATAATTTAATGATATACCGAAAACTTCCTGTGATTAAAATAAAAACTTAAAATTATTTAATTTTTTATTTCATATCTTGGCCTACCTAACTTGTATAAGTATTTCACATTATATTATTACCTTCAGTAATATTTTATAAATTCATAGTGCTTTAGTAACTAGTTTACGAATTTAAATAATTATAATGAAATATTATATAGCTTAATGCCAAATACTTTGCTCTCTACAATCTCTCAATTCGCTGTAGCAGCAGCTGTAAGTTTTGTATACTGTAACTAGTTTCAGTAAATTAATTATTTATGTATTTTTTGCCAATACAACTCTCTGACAATCTTTAAACCGTAGTTTGAGTCACAAATACTTGCAAAAAATAGAGCGATTCAGTTTTAATTTAAATATACATATTATGGTACATTTAGCTAAATACGCAATTGTATTTTATGATCCTAGGTATGTATATTAATGTTTTTTAGATTATTTAATACAAATAGACCTAATTAACGAAAAAGTATGAGTCACGTTATTTGAAAGACGATACTCTCATATACATGGATACAAATAGTGGGACTCAAATAACTCCGAAACTACTGGTTAAAAAACTGGGCCTTGGCATTCATTATGTTTCAAATTGAGTAAACTTTCATGTGCCATGGTTATTTTTGCTAAATACTTAAAATAAAAAATATACACGTTTTTGAGAAGAGAACACTTTCCTAGGAGAATTACCCAGGTGCCGAAACGTACCAATAAAGTAAAGAATATCCATTCGTAATTTTAGATTATTTGCGTTAAAAAAAAGCTCAAATAAACTCAAAGATAATGAAACATTGAAAAAATTTTTTTTAAATAAAATAGCAACTTCTTAGTAACTAAGATCTAAACTTAGAAGCAATGGTTTTCAGTTCTGTTAAAAACTTAATTGGATATTCTTTAGGTTACCGAAACGTTAAAAAAAATGTCTACCTCAGGCGGGAATCGAACCCACGTCCTCTGCAATCCGGGCAGCTGCGTTGACCACTCCGCCACCGAGATATTGGTTAGATTGTCGAAATTTTTCAACGATTTTTTGACTTTATGTTTTTATAGCAACAGTGTCTTACCAACCTCTTAAAAATTACATTCTTAGAGAGAGCAGAGCATGGAAACCGCTATTTACAGCGGTTTCCATGCTCTGCAAACGAAAATAGGCCGAAATTCCGTTTCGGAGAAAGAGAGTAGGCCCTCAGCTGCCCGGATTGCACAGGTCTCAGGTTCGATTCCTGCCTGAAGTAGACCTTTTTTTTAACGTTTCGGTAACCTAAAGAATATCCAATTAAGTTTTTAACAGAACTGAAAACCATTGCTTCTAAGTTTAGATCTTAGTTACTAAGAAGTTGCTATTTTATTTAAAAAAAATTTATGAAAACGTATCATTGGCCGAGTAGTCGCACTTAGCCCGATAACCGGAGGCCCTGAGTTCATTTCCCAGGTGGGGCAGTGTGTTTCGGATTGTTTGATGCAACTGCAAGAAACTTCAAGAGCTGGTCAGGTCAAGTGTTTTAAACATGACAAAAATGACAAAAAAGATTGCAGACTAACGTAGGTACTTATCGCCCAGCTGACGCGGACGGGTCAACAGACAGGTGGGTCAACGGCCGGCCGCTGCCCGCTCGTTGCAAATAATCGTTATTTAATAGTTAATTCTTTCATTTTATTTTTCTTATGTTATTGCTTTAAAATAAATTAGATACTCAAAGACTATCAAACTAAAATTCATAAAATGAATATTTAATGAAAAATAAAAAAGCACGAATTTCTTTTTTGTCATGTCTAATAAATACTGAAGTTTCTTGCGGTTTCTAGCAGTCGCCTTATATATGTGATCGATCAACAGTCCGTATTTAGAAAGCGTGGTGGTTAAGTCAATACCCATCAATAGTAACGATTACTCGATTTCAATAATGGAAGCCGTTCTTTTTTTTACTTAGGTAGATACTTATTTATCGATAAATGCCGAGCCACAATTTCCCCAACATCACCATTTCAAATGGCGCTCACCACTGCGCCGTCTCGTTTTCCATAATAATAATGAAATAGACCGTACCGCTGACTCGACAGTTTCCAGCATTCCAGCGGCAAGGCAGCATTTGCGAGCTGCCAGTCACCATCAAAGAGCAGGTTGTGATAAATGACGTCACTGGAGGCAGCGGATTGATGCCAGATGGACGGCATTAGTCAGCCATTGTCGCGGATCCTTTTCTTCGAGGGACGCGTTAGATGAAATTATGCCTGTTTACACGGAATATGTTAAGCGATGCGTTGCTATAAACATTGATTGAAGCATTTAGCAATTATATTAAAATTTACATTTACTAGAGTCATATTATTATTATTACATTAAGTAGTATTAATTAATTATTTATTAAAATTTAAATATTCATTAAGTCTATAAAACAATTCTGCATTAACCAATTACTTAGCTTTTTGTTAAACACACTTGCTTTCAGCACTTTCAGTTTTTCAGGTAATTTGTTATAAACTACTATAGACATATTACAAATATTCCTCTTATATATATCCCTATGGCATGGAGGTCGATATAAGTAGGTTACTTGATAATAAGTAAAGATAAGGCAGATGGTGGAGTATGTACAAGGATTCCTACAATTTTTTTCTTTAAATAATTTAGAGAGCCATGGTAGGAATGTCTGTTCAAAACGAAAATGTAAAAAAAAATGTTAAATTAAACTTTTTCGTTCGAAAAACAACTAAAATAATATCTTAAAACTTTTACATTAAAACTAACATATAATCTTTGATATCAGTTGAATATGCAATAATTTAAAAGTTGTTGTTAAAACTGCATAAATTAGGATTTTATTAGTTATATTGCTTGTCTGCTACACTGGAATGCAGCTCTAACCAGTATGAAATGATTCTGTAAAGTGTCCACTTTTGGAAATCATTCTGACCCTTCCGAAGATTTCTTCCGAAGGCCACGCAGACCATGAGAGGGGTTGCTGTCTGCTTCTATTATAAAATAATAAAGAAAGCTTTGTGGATACCTTATTCTTTTTTTAAATTTTCTTCGAATACTTAGGTAAAGAGTAAACTACAGCCTATACTCTCGTAATATTTGATTATTTGCGATAAAAAACGCTCAAATAAACTTTAAGATAACGAAACGTTGAAAAAATGTCTACCTCAGGCGGGAATCGAACCCGCGCCGCGTCCTCTGCGTTTTTTCTACCGCAAATAATCAAATATTACGAATCTATAAAGCAGTCTTAACTTAAATAAAATGAGAATGAATGTTTAAAATATTGAAAAATATTAGAATGTAAATTCTAAGAGGTTTGTTAGGACACTGTTGCTATAAAAACATAAAGTCAAAAGCGTTGAAAGTTTCGGCGGTCTAACCAATACCTCGGTGGCGGAGTGGTTAACGCAGCTGCCTATAAAGCAGTCTTAACTTAAATAAAATGAGAATGAATGTTTAAAATATTGAAAAATATTAGAATGTAAATTCTAAGAGGTTTGTTAGGACACTGTTGCTATAAAAACATAAAGTCAAAAGCGTTGAAAGTTTCGGCGGTCTAACCAATACCTCGGTGGCGGAGTGGTTAACGCAGCTGCCCGGATTTCAGAGGTCGCGGGTTTGATTCCCGCCTGAGATAGACATTTTTCAACGTTTTGTTATCTTACAGCCTATATATACTGTCCCACTGCAGGGCCTTGGCTCTGTTTCGATGCTAAGGCCCTTGCCTCCATCATTGAAATCAAGTCATCGCTACAATCGACGGGTATTGGCTTTATCACCAGACTTGGCAAATACGGGTTGGTGATGGTTGAGACACATAGTAGGTATCTAAAAATAAGAAAACACACTTTTCCCAGCCTGGGAATTGAATCCGGAACCTCCAGATATCGAGCCCAGCACATAAGTACTCGGCCACCGAGGCGTTAGTTAGGCTTAAGTACTTATACAAGACAAAAATCTAATATCTGTGGTAGAAGCCACACACACTATCATTATATCGAGTTGGTATTGTGCATGTGGGGCGTGTGTGGAAAAATATGACATTATAATCGTCCAAATAAATTTTTAGACAGCTTTTACCTGTGGAAAAAAATGAGCGCAAGAAACTACACGCTTCACGACAAATAAATGAGGTCTCAGGGTTAAGTCAAAAAAGTTGAAAGTACGTTCTACGTACACAATACCTACCCTGTAGGTAGGACTTGTGTACCTACCCGGTAGGTATACAAGTCTAGAAACTCATTCTCATTTCACCCTACATTCACAAAGTTGCCACAATTGACGCGGGCACCGCTTGTAAACAAAATCACATTGACGAACCGAGTTGTATCGTAACATGGAACGGTTTGCTGTTAAAGCGGCCTTCGGGACCGCCTCGCGAAATTCCCTCCTATAAACCGGTGGTTTTCCCCTATCCCCGGGGGTCCTTTCGACCCGTCTGTAAATAAGAATGATACAGGAGCGCGCGGATGGAACTTTCTCTCGGCCTCGTACATATTTCGGGTGGCGCAAATCCCGGATTGAGTGATTTTCGCTATGAATTATTGAACGGCACCTACCATTTTCCATTTACATTGTCGCTAAAAGTATTTTAAGATTTTCTTGAGACAGCTGAATTAATTTGAGTGCCATGTTTTATGCACTATTCGATAACGTTAACGAAAAAGAGGATATGACGAGTTAAAAATGTTTTATAATTTGTAATAACGCCTCGATATCCGGTGGTATCTTTTTTTTAAATATGAGAAGGAGTCAAACGAGCAGGCGGGTCACCTGATGGAGAGCAATCACCGCCGCCTATGGACACCCGCAAACCCAGAGGAGTCGCAGATGCGTTGCCGACCTTTAAGAAATGAATAGGGTTAAGGAAGGAATAGGAATTGTGAAGGGTGGGGGGAGGGGCGTCCGGAACTCTCAATGGCCGGACGAAACACAACAGCATCAAGTGCCATTATTTCACGCCGGATGATATCCGGTAGATATCAGGTGGTCCAATGCCCATGTCGGGCAAAGTGTGGTATCGGCAGGCCTGGCGCACTCCGCGCTTTAGGTATGAAGCTACAAGTAACCGACCGGATGGACGCCCGCGAACATGCTGCAGTCGTTAGCAGAGATAGAGCTACGCGATAGTACGCGATAGAAAGAGAGGCAACATCTAGGTGAATTTAACTGTAGGTATGGGAGCGGTGTGCGACCTGAATTTCACTTTATTGTGTCTTTGCAAGAGTCGCTATTTATTTAAATGACTTAGCGGAGTGGATCTTTTGTACTTGTACTATAATGTATTCTATGGTATCGGATTATTCGATGCATAGCCCTGGTTTGCGATTTGCATTTCGCAAGCGTGGTGATTAAGCTAACTCCCATTAATTGCAGCGATGACTTGATTGACGACCTCCGTGGTCGAGTGGTTAGCACGCCGGGTCTGGCGTCGCGCCATCTCTGAGGTCCCGGGTTCAATACCCGGTCGGGTCAATTTAGAGAAAAACTGTTTTCTATATTGATTTCGGGTGTGGGTGTTTTTTCTATGTTTATGTATATTTATCCGTTATCTTACCATATTAACGAGTTTCAAAAGAATACTCATCTTGGTCATCAATTGGTGTGAACGTAAACAAATTTAATTTTATTTAATTTCAACAATTATCGTTTAATTTCTTTCGTATAATTTTGTTGGCGCAGGAATATCCGGAATGGCAAATAAATAAGGTTTACGTGCCAATACAGTTTGTAAGATGGCAGCCTTGTCAATGATTGAACCCTGTGAAACGATATTGGTCATAGCCCTAATAAAACAGACGATTGCGGTCAGGCGAATTGCCTCCCGTTAAGTGGGGCGATAAGGTGCATATTCAAGGGTAAATCGCTTGACGGCTAAAGAAGTTAAAACCTCCAGATAAAAAAAGCAAATTGGACTTCTTGGCGGGAAAGTGAAGCGATAGATGCAACTGCAGTTTTACATTATTAAAAAAAAATGTGTATGTGAAAATAAACGTGGATTATTAACCTGTTCGTTGTCGAACGTGCATGAGTGTTGGCAAATGAAACAAAATATTGAAACATCTCTTTTCAAAATTCTCGCAAGAAATCCGTGTGAGATCTCAGTAAAGGCCCACATCTTTACTGAAACTCAAGGAGTTTGGGGGGATATCATTCATCATTATCATCACAACAGCACATGATTCGACCATAACCCATCCAATGCGGGTTTGTGGGTAAATCCGAGCAGGTACATATATAAGGTGACTGCTAGAAACTGCAAGAAACTTCAAGAGCTGGTCAGGTCAAGTGTTTTAAACATGACAAAATCACAAAAAATATTGCAGTCTAACGTAGGTACTTATCGCCTAGCTGACGCGGACGGGTCAACAGACGGGCGGGTCAACGGCCGGCCGCTGCCCGCGCGTTGTAAATAATCGTAAATTTTTTTATAACACATTTCCTCGTAAAGTGGCTCTTATTACACCGATTTCAGCATCGTAATGTAGCTTATTACGCACTAATGCGGTAATGTAAAATTAGTAATAACACACTAGTGCGGTAATGTAAAATTAGTAATAATTTGAATCTATGGACAACACAGACCACGCCCACACAGTCCACGCTTCAGCAAGAAACAACTGCACAGTCTGCACAAGTGCTTAGATGGTGAGCCTTTAGCCCGTTAGTCGCTTTTACGACCCCCAAGTGAAGTGAGGGGTTGATAGTATTATTTTGATGAGCCCATCGCCGCTCTATACTGTTAGATGTATGTGCAGTCTTTAGTCCGTTAGTCGCCTTTTACGATACCGAAGAAAAGAGAGGGGTTGGTAGTTTTATTTTGATGAGCCCATGGCCGTTCTATGCTGTTGAATGTATGTGCAGTCTTTAGTCCGTTAGTCGCCTTTTACGACACCGAAGGGAAGAAATGGGTTGGTAGAATTATTTTGATGAGCCCATCGTCGTTCTATGCTGTTGAATGAATGTGCAGTCTTTAGTCCGTTAGTCGCCTTTTATGACACCGAAGGGAAGAGAGGGGTTGGTAGTATTATTTTGATGAGCCCATCGCTGCTCTATGCTGTTGGATGTATGTACAGTCTTTAGTCCGTTAGTCGCCTTTTACGACACCCAAGGGAAGAAAGGGGTTGGTAGTATTATTTTGATGAGCCCATCGCCGCTCTATGCTGTTAGATGTATTTGCAGTCTTTAGTCCGTTAGTCGCCTTTTACGACACCGAAGAGAAGAGAGGGGTTGGTAGTTTTATTTTGATGAGCTCATCGCCGTTCTATGCTGTTGAATGCATGTGCAGTCTTTAGTCCTTTAGTCGCCTTTTACGACACCGAAGGGAAGAAAGGGGTTGGTAGTATTATTTTGATGAGCCCGTCGCCGCTCTATGCTGTTGGAGGTATGTGCAGTCTTTAGTCCGTTAGTCGCCTTTTACCTTGAAAGTTTAAAAATAAATATGTCTAGTTTTAGTAATGAAGAACTAAATTTACAGTCTACACCACCGGAAATAATAAGTGAAGCACAAAATGTTATTGACAGCCTATTACCATCTAAGTCCAAAGAAAAAAACATGTTTTTTTTTTCTTTTATATAATGGCTTCGTGCGATCAGCACATTTAGCCAGTGTCAAGTTTTTAATAATAGGTAATTATTATTTTCTTCTCATAAAGTGGATGATAATGAGTGATAATGAACGTTTAATGGTAAATGATTTTCCCCCAAACCCCTGGAAACTCAATAAAGCTATGGGAATTTATTGAAGTCCCACACGGACTTCTTGAGAGAATTTGAAAAGTGATGTTGCATTGTTTTGTTTTATTTGCTAACACTCATGCACGTTCACGAACACTTAACAGTAAATAATCCACCATTATTTCACATTAATATTCGACAAAACACAAATTATAGAAAATAATACAAAACTGCAGACATGACGCTTCACTTTCCCGCCAAGAAGTCAAAATACATGTTGGCTTACCAAAGATTTATACACTAGAAAAACAACAAAAACACGCAGTCATTTTCAGAAAATGTGTTTTCCTCGCAAATATGTTATAAAACGTCGTATGACATACGTGCGCTTTGATAATTACAGCCTCTGCTTTCTTGTAGCCCTCCTCGCCTACGGCTCGGGCCAGCAATATCGCCTCTGCTGTAATTTTCAACTTACCGCACTTATATCATAATGTACTATTATTATATTTTTCTTATGTTATTGCTTTAAAATAATTAAATAGGTACTCAAAGACTATCTAATTAAAATTCATAAAATCAATTATTTAATGAAACATAAAAAAGCACGAATTTATTTTTGGTCATTTTTGTTATGTCTAAAACACTTGACATGACCAGCCCATGCAGTTTCTTGCGGTTTCTAGCAGTCGCCTTATATAGATCAAAACAAATTGTATCATTATACTTATTTTAGTAATTTAGTGTTCTTGCAAACTTTAGAAAGTAAAAGTGTTTAAGTGTCTAAACATATCTGTAGATATGCCTCAAAAAACTCGAGAGTCGTCATGGGTACCTAGTAGTACCTACCTACCAACGGCATAACAAAAAGCTCTGACAACGACAATTCCCAAGTAGGTGCCTAACCAAATATTCATACAGACACCAACAAGAAAAGTAGCTAGTAGCCAAATATTCTGTGTGGGAGAGAAAACTGACGCCTCTCCGGTCCCTAGGGCGTTATAACTTCAATACTTTATTCATGCCAGCTTGCGCGCTGACAAAACTGTTTGACCTTTCCAATTGGTTTACGAGTCGAGAGCGCCGAACTTTTATTAGAACGAGAAAATGTCAATGTTGTTCTACAACCGTGTGTGCCTTATTGCAATCGTGAATGAATATAGATTGCTGGATCATTATTATCACAGGTGTTATGCTAACATACTCGTAGAGATACGCTCGTAACAATCATTTATTTGCTTACGTGTGGTACCTACTTACCTATAAAAAAAATAAAAAAATATTTGGTTACGCTCACACCAATTCTCTATTAGTCTTTTAGTTTAATAGACTATTCTAGTCTTGGTCAGACACAGAATAAATAATAGTACTATGACCAAGATAAGTATTCTTTTGAAACTCGTTAATTATGGTAAGATAACGGATAAATATACATAACCATAGAAAAAACTCCCAGACCCGAAATCAATTAAGAAAAATAGTTTTTCTCTAAATTGGCCCGACCGAGGATTAACCCGGGACTTCAGAGATGGCGCGACGTGCTAACCACTCGACCACGGAGGTCGTCAAGAAGTATGGTGGTAAACATTTAATAAATAATGCAGAATACCTCGGTGGCCAAGTAGTAAATACCTACTCGGTCCGGATATCCGGAGGTTCAAGCTCAGGTCGGACAGTGTTTTGGATTTTCCGATGCATAGCCCTGGGCTGTGATCCAGTGATCACAAATGCGGGTTGGTGATCACCAGCGATATAGTTATACGTTACACTAGATAGGCCCTTCCAAACACGCCCTATGTTCCACTCGTCTGCGGAGTCGACTCTGCACCTTGCTTTAGTGTGGCTTTGACATTCGCGCGTGCGGAGCGGCGAAATTATTTTTTATTTCTTTTCAAAGTGTACACCTAAGTAGACGTTTACTACAATTCAGTTGTCAAGTAAGTGAAATTAATTGTTATTCAATAATTCAAGTCATTATTATGTAAGTAGTTATATCGTATTATAAGAATAGGAAAGATATTTTTTCAATTATTGTTATTGACAATTTATTTGGGACGCCATCTTGATACACCGTTGTCTTTGACCGATCTGGCGCTGCAGCGCTGCGATGTCTGTCTGTTGATTAGACGACATTTAATTTTAGGTCTCTTATTCCAAAATTTGAACAAATGGTTTGTATGGACGTTCTTGTCTATACTTCTAGGTCAATGTGATCACTGATCACCCGCATTTGGCAAGCATGTTGATTTGGCAAATACCCATCAAATGTAGCGATGACTTTACTTCAATGATGGAGGCCTTGCTCTGCAGTAGTAAGTAGATAACGTAATAGGTTATTACTTTTTTTCAAAAGCAATTTGCAATTTTAATAGAAATAGATCTATTTAAATAAAAATCTAAGTATTCCTATGTACCTATGTTGTGGTAATTGTTAGGACAAGGTTTGTAATAAGTATAAAAGAATTTTGGAAATTCGTCGCGGGGTTTGGGGCGTTCACTCGGACAAAGTAGCTAGCGGGCCGCTCGCTAGTACCTACCTATGTAATAACTAAACAAAAAAGAAATGTGTTTATATAATAAGTAAGTACCTACCTACCTACTCCACACAATTCAAAACATCCTATCATTACAAAGTTGCGGTTTTCGGTGGTGTGCGACGCGATAAACAACGTCACGGATACAAAGCATCTGGCTGGCTATAACTTCGGAACAAAGAACCGACCTAATTTGAACTTTTGAACAAAGTCAGGGCAAATGTAGGTCTAAAACTTCGTACCTTACCTAATCACTTCGTTACGTGACTTAGTTCTTGAAATTCAGATGTGTTTCACCTTGTTTCGTCTAAAAACGTAGTGAAAGAAGATGCAAATGTCTTGACATTGAAAAGTATATTTGTTTTTTAATATAAATTGCACTACCACTGACAACTACACATGTTTTAGGGGTTAAAGTTACTCGCGTCCGTAGGTTTACCCTTGAGACCCTACACGTGACCCCTGGGTGGTGCCACGCCCACGCTGCGTTGCAGTACGCAATGGGCCAGCTCGCCCGTGGTAATACCACCCTCTCACGAATATCCGGCGTAAAATAATGGCACTTGGTGCTGTTGTTTCGTCCGGCCAGTGAGAATTCCGGTTTAATTTATTATATATTATTTTAATATTGAGCCGTCTCCACACAGCTTTCACTTTGGTTTTTTTAAAATATATATCAAGATCACTTATATGTCGATCCACCATGCATCTCTATATTCACATCGTCATCAGCCTATAACGTCCCACCACTGTGCACAGGGGGGCGATCGCGCTAAATAATGTCCACCAAACTACAAATGACACGCAATCGCGCTATACGAAGTCGGCAGAACGGCTGCGGTTCAGTTGTGGTTTGGTTGTGATTATTTAGCGCGATCGCCCCCCAGGCCTCCTCCTCACCTGCACAAGAGGCTGACCCAATGCGGGTCGGTGGGTTTTAATGACTGCCATCTTACGAGTTAAGATAACAACCGGGACCAACGGCTTTACATGCCTTCCAATCGGAGGAGCTCGAGATGTTTTTAATTTGGTTACCCATCCAGTGAAAGTTGTTGACCTTAACCGCTGCGCCATGGAGCTCCACACTCCTTTATTCGCCCAGGTTTCGGTTTATTCTGTACCTACCACACTTACCTAAAATGCAATAAATAAAATACGGACGGAAGTGTGCTAATATCCAATTATTAGAGACTATCTTATTTTTCGTCGGCTTACTGCAAGAAATCATTAAAGAGCAGGTAAGTGATTACGAGGAATGACTTAGTGAAGTTTAGGAAGAGAAATAGTCATTGTAAAAAATATTTAGAGGGTATCGTTTAAATAAAAATGATGACGTATAGATCTAGTTTCTTTATTGAATATTTAATATTGAAACGTAGGAACCAATCAACATACTTTTTTTTTAAATAAGATTATGAAATTAGTGACTTTTGCCTTAAGTTCAATCATAGAAAAGTTGCAGAGTAAGTATGCTCGTTGGCTGTTTAAGAAATGTAACGGATACTATCCCTTTCTGTACCCGTCCAAATTCGTGTACGGTATGATGGGTCTCGACACACTCGCTCTTAGAAGGAAGCTACTTCTTATGAGACATTACTTCTCAGTGCTTTACAATAAGATCGACTGTCCGTACGTAGTCGGCCGGGTATCCCTTTGGGTGCCGGCGCGCGTACCGCAAACCACCTCGGGGCTGTTTACGCCGCGCCGGCGGCCGCGCCTGCTGCGGAGGCCCGTCACGCGCACCGTATATGCCGCGCAGGCGCCTACCGCGCGCGCCCTGCGCCTCATCGGGGACATGCTCGCTCAATACGACAATGTCGATTTGTTTGCTGATGGCTTAGGGCGTTTAGTGGCAGCAGCCTTTTACTTTCTCGACCACAACTATTAAAAAAAACTATAGAATAAACTATTTAATTTTTTATTATTTTGTTTTTGTTATTTTAATTTCCAATTTTTGTGACATAATTTTATTGTATAGGTACTGAGACTCTAGTTCTTAAGATTTTTAAATTTTTATTTTATGTATGTCATGTCGGTGTTTTGGACGCATAATCTGTAAACCAGCATGTAAAATGAAATAAATAAATAAATAAATAAATAAATAACAAATCGACAAATAATGATTTTATTTACCAATATTAATTGGTAACCATTATTTAAATACAAGTAAAAAATTTTGAATAAGACAATTAAAGAATTAAGTCTCGAAACTCCTTCGTCACTCACAAAATAATTTAAATGCAAATCAATCAGTCTTAATCAAAATAAAAAATAGTACTTTCTAATAATTCTTATTGATCTGAAAGCCATAGTAATCAACCTTCCTTCCATCTTATTGACGTTAAATTCCATCGACCGATGAACCAACATCTTCAGGAATGTAATTAGGCCCCGTTTCATCAGGCTTTGTGTACTATGGACATTGAAGTACTTCTCCATCATTTGTTACGGACCTGTTTTTGACTAGATTAATGTCAGAAAAATAGAGTTGGACTGGCTTGTAATATTTCTTAATTTTTCCACCTTTGCGCGATTTTTTGCTCGACCTCGCCAACTTTATGACATTCAACAAGTCTATCATGGAGTATGTAGGTAACTGGGTGCGCAATTGCACTGTGCATGCTGTCAACTTCCATGGCCGGATTCGAGGTATTTATGTTCAATGACATCTAATTTAGTTTCTTGTACCTACTAAATACAAAAGCAAACTCAGTAAATACTGGTTTCTATTTTGCCCAGCACATGTAACACCGAAATTATCGGGAATAAAAAAAAACTACAAAGATAATACAATAACATTTATTTTCATTGTTTTTCGAAGTATTCTCCGTGACAATCGATGCACCTTTGCATTCGTTCAAACCAATAATTAAGAATCAAACGAACTTACCTTGTGAAGTTTGATTCCAATTATGCGAGGGTCTCAACCGAAGACGATTACTTATTACATGCAGTACATGAGATGGTGCTATCTTCTTCACACTTTTAGATAAATCCTAAAAAGAAATATCTTATTTCCGTTCCCTGCACTGGCAACCCCGCGTCACGAGACGTCATTATTTCAGAGAATTTTGTGTTATCCTCCACAATTTTTTATTTTATTTTTTGGGTTGGGAGGGATGGGTTGACGTAATCGTCTTCGGTTGAGATCCTCGCATAATTGGAATCAAACTTCACAAGGTAAGTTCGTTTGATTTTTAATTATACTTCGGGTCTCAACCGAAGACGATTACTTATTACATGCAGATGTTCAGAGCATTGTAATGTTAACACAATAAAAATAAAAAATTATGTCAATTTAAACTTTACAATATGTAGGTAGTTTTTTATAGGTGCATAAGCTTCCTTTTAACCTTAAAAGATGCATTTAATGGCTATCGATGCATTGGTCGATTTCTAAACAATGACTTTAACAACTTCATTTATTTATTTGATTAAGTATTATTATTTTGTTGTGTAAATACTGCATTAACAAATTCATTCTGATTTGTACCTAAACATTTCTCCAACAGTATTAACAAATACATTTAAGTGACTCAGCCCACAACAACTCTGTGAAACACCTCCAGACTAGATCTGTGAGCAGTGTGAGCAGTAAATGCCGAACGATTACGTGACTGTGAGCTCCAAATACAGACAAATAACGGTATCGGCATGTCGTCCACTGTCTTAGAATCCTTTTATTTTTTAAATCTGCAACAAATGTTTGTGACCGCCTTTTTATGAGGTTGGCACAGCCAGCAACAAATAACTGGGATTCTTACAAATATTGGACAATCTGATGAGCGGTTGCCAAACGCGGGTCCTGAAGTCTAAATGAAGTCGGTAATTTCAATCACATTCACGTAATTTTGTATTGATATATTATTTTTGATTAAACTAATAGAGTGCGTTTTTTGAGCCGAAACAATAGAAAATATAGTGTAAGAATCCTGACAAATCAATGATTATGATTTGATTCTAAGGATAGTCCTGGAAATATCGTTTAATTAATATGACATTTGTGTCCCATGTTGAATTGTCTTTTTGATTTGGAGCAATAAATCTTAGTTAGTGTACACTTAATAAAACTGTGTTAGACACAGTCATTCATGTAAAGTAAATTACGTCCCTTAGATGACAGGTAAAGCGGACCTATGCGTATTTAAGCAACATAGAACCTTCCTCAAACTTTTTGGTTAGAAATGATAACTTTATAACTATCGGCTTTGAAAAGATTCAAGTTATTATTTTTCGACTACCAAGATATTATCAAATACAGTACTGATTTAATGTTACTGATTTTGTTGCAAGAGATGTAAACATATATCTCAAGATGCTCGTGGTATACCTACCATGTCTGGTCAACTATTCACTAATAATTTGGCGCCACCTGGATAAGGCTATCTAGAAGTGGATGGCTCGCCTTAAAGGAAATTAGGTATAACAAATATTATTTAGGGCCGAAAAACATTCTTTCTTGGACAACAAGTTTGGGCCACATTGTATATCAAGGATGTAAATTCTAATCTGTACCACAACAATACCTTCTGCTTTATCCAATTTATATTAAATGTAAGTGTTTTTTTTTGTTATGGCTTGGTCAGGATTTCGTGATGCATTCTGCGTTTGTAAAGGTTTGTAAGGTCAAATTATGGCTTTGCCAATAAACTTATAATATTTGAAAATGCATGGTAGGAGAGTTACCTACTCCGTATCTAAGTATAATAGGCCGAACATAAGAACAATAATTTCAACTAAACCTTAACTTTTTCCGATCAGCAGTAGATACTTATTTTATTAATTAAAAATAAGCATCTTGAATACCAATTGTTGACAATAGTAGTTGTGATTTAATAATTTAAGGGCAGTTCGATTCTTTTAAATATAATTATTTTGAAAGCTGCTTTAAATTTTAAGTGAATCTGTGAGATTCTTTACATTTTTTTTTTTAACTTTTCCTGATCTTTATAAACACAACAAAAGAGAATCAGACAAATCAGTCGAGCCGTTTTCGTGCGCTTAGCAACACATGTGGCGATTCATTTTTATCTACATAGATTGAGATAGTAAGTAACAGACATTGTTTGGGGTATAGTTGTTTTGTATAGGTTTGCCGGGAAAATAAATATTACATTTACGAATCCAATGTAAAACATTACGATCCCTAGTGAGCTCACACTTTCTGTCATTCAGTCATAAAAATAGGTCAAGCGACTGCAGGAGCTCTGATTGCAACGTCTCCCTGTCAGATATCCGGCGGAACCTCTGCAGTCCCTCGGCGGTGTGAATGGTGCTGGTGGGCTTGATCGCAGCTCGATAGCTGATGATACTACTACGCGCAGTGGCGCCCCCCTAGAGTTTAAAGAACCTCAAAGTTGATCACAACTTCAGCCCGGGCATCAGCCCGCGACCCTGTACAGAGCGTTGGATTTTTGTTTTCTATCCAAATCAAACTTGGTTATGGCATTAGGGGTCTTAATATTATTATGCTCAGAAAGTGAAGTTTTAAAACTTTTATTCATATTTACCTCCAACAGAGCTTATTATTATTATTTAAATTTTCTAATTTAGTTTTGGAGCTTCGAGGCTTATTACCATTTTTTTTTCATTTATATAAGTAGGTAAGTAAGTAGGTACTTATTATTATTATTATTTTTTTGTCAATTATTATATTATGAGTAACCCTTTATTTTTATGAGGTTCTTCTCTGAGAAATTGTAGAATCTATGGGTGTCCAATGAAAGCAGGCTATCGTCGGACTGACCGTCATATACGGGGACAGATCGAAGATCTTAGTGGCGCAGCTAGCACGGGCACAGGCGCTAGCGCTGCAAGCTGCGCGAATCGCCAAGCTTCGTTTCTGCCGCTACTGGTTGAGTCATTGTAAACATCAATGGCATAGTTTAAGATGTCTTCACCAAATCATTATTGTTAAGTAAACCCGAAGATAACGAAACGTTGAAATCATGTCTACCTTAGGTGGAAATCGAACCCACGTCCTCAACAATGTTGAGACTCTGCTTTGTTCCACGGAAGACGTGAAAACGTGAAACTGTTAGGGTGAAATAGGTATGGCCTCTCACGGTTTATGTGGAGTAGAAAAGTAGAAAATCCTCAACACAGTTCAAGTGGAGTTAGAAACCATGAAACGGCTAGCGTGGAGTAAAATAAAGCTTCAACACTGATAAAATGTACTCAGTACATATTCCCGAAACGGCTTGCTTGAAATAAAATATAGCCTCACTCAACCCTGTTAAAGTGGAGTGAGTATCTTGACACGGCTTGTGTAGCCGCTGTGTCGCGGAGTAAGTCTAATTATTATTCTAATACAATTAATAAGTATATACAGGTTGTGGTTTTAAACAGTTGCCAAATTTAAGGAGGCGATTGTGTTAATGTGAATGATTATAAATCAATTTAAAAAAAAATACGTTAAAAAAATACAAAAAATATTTTGTTCCTGTTGTATGTCATTCTTATAAATATACTACGTTGCTTATTGGTACCTATTACTTCAAATGCCGCCGCTTGCGCCGGCCGTCCTTTCATCCTTTGTCCTTTGCCGCCCGCCGCGGGCGGCTTGCCGACAAACGGGCGGCCCGCTACCCGCTCAAAGCGGGACGAGCTAGACACGACGCGAGACACGACGCGAGACGCACGAGAGTCTGCTCTGTAGTCAGTCTCCCGCTACCCGTGCCCGCGAGCGCACGCGCACGGTTGACAAGGGAATTTCCGTGCCGTTTTCAAACGTAGGTAGGTACCTACGATGTCTCGTTATTCCAATCTCGACTACGTTGAAATGGTGCGGATGTATGCCCTCGCTGAACGACGAACGACGATGCTGGCTGCTACATAACTCCTACTGGATTACGGGCAGTTCAGTATCCCAGCGCACGCCAGTGGTCGAGACAACGTGGGCCTGCCCGTCAACTTACAGGAGCAGATCTTACAGTTCTTCGACGACAAGCCACGCGCCAGTACACGTGATGCTGAGCGGCACTTTGGCCTTGATCACACCATCGTTTGGCGCTTGTTGAAGAAGAACCAGCAGCACCCATTCCATTTTCGACGAGTTCAGGATTTGCTTCTCACTAACCAGTCCAGCCGAGTCGAGTTTTGTAGATGGCTCCTCGAACATCAGCACGTCATCTGTGGCCTGACGAGGCGCTGTTTTTGGAGTGATGTAAAAAGGCTAGTGTATGCTGAGGAGGTTACAAGTGTTGTGCAATTGCGTACGCGAGTGGTGTCCGCCTTTGAAACGGTGAGAGAAAACATTTACGTCCTCAACCAATTAAAAGAAAATTAACATAGGTAAGTCACCGTTTTACTTAGGCACATTTTAATTTCATTTCATTTCCATACCTACATACTATTGGCATAGGTACGTAGTTTTACTTTTTTCTGAATGACTACTGGGAATCGAACCAAGAAACTTTTAATTAGGAAGTGGCTATGTAACATACATACCTACCTAGACTAAATAACGTAGGTACCTATTTAGTTCCTAGGATAAAGTTGCGTGAAATAGCCACGAAGGCAATGTTTGTTTACGTTAACGGTTGTTGACCTCAGAGTAGTATATGTAAATTTCGAATAGAAACGTGAGATGTTACGAAAGATATAGGACACCGACCAATAGGTAATATTTTATTTTTATATTTTTATTTAAATCATAACTATTTGTTCTACACTTGTATACAATATGGCAACTGTTTAAAACCACATCCTGTATAATGCTGAGGTCTGACCTGAAAACCGCGTGGCGAATCCTTTGCTTCCAATCCAGAGGGGCTCCTTGGAATTTTCTTTCTTGATGTATCCACCAATTGACAACATCAATATAGCCTCAACACTGTTTAAAGTGGAGTGAGTATCTTCGACACGGCTTGCTTGGAGTAAGATATAGCCTCAACACTGTTAAAGTGGAGTAAGTATCCTCGAAACGGCTTGCGTGGAGCCTCAACACTGTTAAAGTGGAGTAAGTATCCTTGACACGGCTTGCGTGGCGCCTCAACACTGTTGAAGTGTAGTAAGTATCCTCGACACGGTTTGCCTGGAGCCTCAACACTGTTAATGTGAAGTAAGTATCCTCGACACGGCTTGCGTGCAGCCTCAACACTGTTAAAGTGGAGAAAGTATCCTCGACACGGCTAGCGTGGAGCCTCAACACTGTTAAAGTGGAGTAAGTATCCTCGACACGGCATGCGTGGAGCCTCAACTCTGTTAAAGTGGAGTAAGTTACCTTGACACGGCTTGCGTGGAGTAAAATAGGACCTCAGCACTGTATAATTGGTGTAAGTAACCTCGTATATAGTAAAATCAATGACATTCAATGTCATTGAGTAAAATAAAGCATCAACACTGTTGAGCAGTTATATAACCTCGACACATCATACGTTTAGTAAGTTAAACACTGTTACAATGGTGTCTAAGTAAGTAGTTTAAAGAATTTCTTGTTGTAAATGGCTTTTAATTTTGTTACAATCATTATTATAGAACCCAAGAAAAACTAATAAAAATGAGGGTAGATAATTTTAATAATAAATGATCTTAGTTCCTTACAACTATGACACATTCCTAAATAGTTAATTTTCCAGGTAAATTAGCGTTATGTTCCAATACCTGCGTGTCGTAATATCGTTGATACGACATTTATCACTATTCACCGACACCAATGATGATAAACGCCTACGTTTTTTGAATTAAAAATAATTTCTTTACTTTACGAAGAATACCATAATGATCACTGCCTCTCAACTTCGAACTTTAACATTTTTCCATCTTATTAAATACAAATTTAATTTCGTTACGAAAAGTACGTGTAATTCCGATAACACAAAAACACGTAATGACGTCTCGTGACGCGGGGTTGCCAGTGCAGGGAACGGAAATAAGATATTTCTTTTTAGGATTTATCTAAAAGTGTGAAGAAGATAGCACCATCTCATGTACTGCATGTAATAAGTAATCGTCTTCGGTTGAGACCCGAAGTATAATTCCAGTCTGACGTGGACATAGTCAAAACGGCCAATTTGTAAGCTTCGACTGCCTCTTCTGGACCTTGAAACCGTTGATCACGTAGCAAATCTTTAGTTCTTGGTCTGTATGGAGGATGGTCCATCAACTTCACGTTTTCCTGATTTAAAAACGCGATCGTTTGCCGAGCGGTGTGGGAGCTCGCATTATCGTGGTGAAGGATTATGCGACGATTCGGATTACTTTTACGAAGTTCTCGTACGACTTCCAGCAAACAAACTGCTGTGTACCAATTAGCAGTAACCGTTCTCCGTTCCTGTAAAGGAATAGTAGCCACATGTCCGGTTTTCGATACAAACAAAGGAACCATTCCGTCCGTTTCGTATACCCAAACAGCCGATTGCTGTTTTCTTTCGGGCTGTTATAAATAAATTCACGATTCATCACCCGAGACGATATTGTAAACAGCCTTTTAGCTCCCTCTTCCTCTATCGAACCGTTGCAGAGCAGACCGACACCAATTAACACGAGGCGACTTTTATTCTTCGGTCAAACGATGGGGCACCCAGCGGGAAACTAACTTCCTGACACCCAGTTCATCATGCAATATTATTTGAGTAGCTGTCATATCAATGCTGAGAAAAGCCCGTATCTGCTCGTATGTCACATGTCTATCTTCTTGTTTTAATTAGCATACAGCATCGATGTTTTCTTCTTGTCTTACCGCTGTTTTTGGCCGACCAGTAGACTGAGTAGAGGGAACTGTGGTAAGAGATGAACGTCCTCGAGGAAACTCAAAATACCAGCGATATATATAGTCGTTTTACTAGAAACTTCAAGTTAATAAATAGAAACAAGCTCGGCAAGACATTGTTCTTGAGATAAACCTCTGCGAAAGCTGTGAAAAATTATCGCACGGAAATGTTCCCGCATCAGCTCTATTTTCTCACTGACTTCCTTATTTGAAATGATTTTTTTTTATATATTGTTTTTTTTTTACAAAAATGGAATTAAGTCCGAAAGAATACTTCAAATACCAACAAGATGTCTAATTCATTCAAAAGAAGTCTAATTTATTCAAAAGTATTGCAATCCCGATCTTTAAGGTGTGGCCCTCGACTATTATCCCCGAAGGACTATTATTATCAGAGACAAAGCAATGAGGACAGCAAAAGCAGTCCTCTACCAGATATTTCTTTAATAGCATCAGGAAGACTCTGAAGCAGTTCCTAACTCATCAATACCTTTTTTACCATTAGTTTCATTCCATATGAAGCAGTGACCATCATTCGGCTCTCGCGCCTCGTATACTTATTTCAGGTCCGTGACTTATAGTATCATTGTAGACATTTAATTGCCAAAAAAATTTTGCCAAAAGTCACTAAACTGTAACTATCTTCGCCGGCTAAGATTTTCGAGAGTATCATTCACAAGCGCATTTATGCACAAGTCAAAGCATATCTCTGTAATGCATGGTTTTAGAGCAAAAAAATCGGTGGATGGATACCAACCTCCTCACGCTGGTAGATTTTATATCCGCTAAGCTAGACCGAAAGTCTCAAGTAGACGTCCTTTACTTCGACTTCCGGAAGGCGTTTGATAGGGTCAATAATGACACTCTGCTGACAAAGCTATCTGACATCGGCTTTGCTCCAAGTGTTCTTAGACTACTTGCAGGTTATCTTCGAGATCGCCAGCAGTTTGTCCGGCTCGGTCTGTACGAGTCACGACCCTATCACACGCGTTCCGGGGTGAGTCAGGGATCGATACTAGGCCCTCTTCTTTTCCTGTTGATGGTAAACGACCTCCCAAGCGTTTTAAATCTGATGACTTGAAACTCTTCATAAAGATAAAATCTGAAGACGATTGTATGGCACTGCAACAGGATGTCGACGCAATTTTTGAGAGGAGCGTGAAAAACAGGATGGAGTTCAACTCTTCTAAATGTTACGCGATGACTTTTGGTCAAATGTGGCATCCAATTTGTTTATGAATACAAATTAAATAACTTTCCTATCACAAAAACAACTGTGATGAAAGATTTGGGGGTCACATTCGACCACAAACTCACGTTCCATGGACATATGATTGCGTTGGCTAAAGAGTCGTTCAAGCGGCTTCGCTGTCCTGCGGAATGTGCGTGACTTTAAAAATACCAAAACTATAAAATTACTTTACGGCGCACTGGTACGAAGCAAGCTCGAAACCAGTGCTTGTATCTGGAATCCGTATGAAAGCACGTACTCTTTGCTGTTGGAAAAGGTACAGAAGACCTTTTTGAGGTATCTCTATAAGCGACTCTATGGGTATTATCCCTTTATGTACCCCACTATGTTCCTTTTGGGTACCTTGGGTTACAACTCACTGGAAGTAAGGCGGGCAAATGATCAGGTCAAAGTAGCGTGCAAAATTCTCCGCGACAAAATTGATGCTCCTGATCTCCATAATGAGCTGAGTCGGTTCTTTACACCGAATAATTACCTGCGGGCTAGAAAGCACGCACTATTTGCTATGCCATCGTGCCGCACCGTGGCTCGTGCGCGATCCCCGATACTCCGTACGTACCCTCGCCGCACTCAACGCTCTACTGGACCCCAACCCAGACTGCTTGTTTGCGGACGAATTAATGAAATTATTGTTTAAATGTTTAGAGTTTTGTGAAAGTGATGTTTGAATGGCTGTCAATGACTTTAATGCCAATATTTTTTTCAAATTCATTTTAATTTTATTTTTATATTTTTAATTTAATTTATTTGATGTATTTTTATGTGTTGTGTTTTAAATAATGTAATTGGCTTATTGCCGTGTTATTTAATTAAGTAAATAAATGGTAGGCCCGCGACTTTGGCTCTAAATTGCAAATACTTGGGTACACGTAGAAGTCCAGTGTGGTGCTGGAATGTTCACAAATTTAATGAAGTAGGCTTAACTGAAAGCGCACTGCCCTAACTTGTAAAACTGTCAAATTATCAAGAAAAATGTTACCGTGGTACCTATAGTAGGCTACGTGTGTATAACTTGATGTGATTGATTTTAACTATTAAAATTTTCTATCTTGATAATAAAAGTTTTAAAGTAAAAGTTTATTTTTTTCTTTTTGGGGCATTTAAATAAAAGCTGGTTTTTTACTTTTAATTTATTCTCTTTTAACTAATCGTGTTTGGTAATGTTAAAAAGCCTATTGATCCAGCTTTCGGATGATGTATTTATTTATGAAAATGTATACTTACTGTGGTTCTTGTTAGGGATAAATTCCTTCAATGTTCGAAATTGTATTCTAAACTGTATTTAGAAAAATAGCTTAGCCCAAGCTATTTTCTATTTTCACAGATGTGACGATATGAAGAATTTAATGACGAATAAAACACACAAATGATTATAGCATGTATATTTTCATTTAATATAAAAAATTTAGATATCAACTATATATTTACATGTAAGTAAATGGCAAACAAGATCAAACATAAAGAAAAATATATTTTAGAGTGAAATATTTTCAATCTGGTCGCCTTAAAATTTTTATTGGCATTTTTACAAACAATAATACTGTCGCTAAGGAAGTAAATTTTATACCTAGTTTAAACGGGCCGAAGAGCCGATGGGAAGTGTTGGATTGTAAAAAATATAGATACCTCATGTATCACGCATAAAGACACAAAAATACTTCAATGTCTTTGGTTCAACCTTTCCAAGCCAATGTGATTCTTAAATCTATTCCTAATATAAATAACAATAAACGAGTAGTTATTCGATAACTATAGCTATTAGGCCGGTCTAAACTAGAAATTGTTTTTTCTATTCTATCTGGCAAGCAATCTACCCTACTTTGTATCACTATGGAATAGTGACGTTTTAAAATCTTTCAAATCTTTTTCGTTAAACAAAACAGAATAAAAGAAATTCCTTTACTGAAATTCTATACTATATTACATTTGGTATAATTAATTATTTTATGTCAATATTCAATTAAAATTAATAGTCTTCATTCAGAATTGTTAAAATAATAGAAAGATTGTAATACGTCACCCGTGTATTTAAAAGGGCAGCACTTCGGTCACAAATAACGGCACTGCTTACAGTTATTTGAATCAATTGAATGTTCTACATTGACACAATGACTGCGCAAAAGATTTGACTGAACAAATTCATACTTTAAAAAATAACAACTTTTCTCTACATTTACAACAAAAATCTAAGATAATCTGTTAAGGCTTTACATAATGTATTGTTCTGTATTTCCTTCATAAAGAAGAAGAGAATTGTCTTGCTTTCTACAAAATTAATTTCAATGACGATATTCAATGTGGTATCACATTTAATTCAAAGAGTCTCGTCGTTTAAATATTTTTTTAGAAAGCAAGACAATTTCTTTACTGATAAATTAGCAAGATTACAAACTTCGTTTTATTAAAAACTTTGATTTGAATCAGTCTTTCGGATCTAACGATGTGCAGTCAGTTGTGACCCCAGCTTTACGCATAACATAATAGCTCCGGACATTACCAAGATAGAAATAGACATTTCCTATCACAGACTAGATACTCAATTCAGAAGACATCGAAACATTTTCAATACCTATTCAGACTTTCAAACGATATCTGAAAACCTAATTGGACTTAAATTAAAAAAAAATTAAAATATCAAATCACAACATGATCAGAAGTTATTAATAAAAATAATAATTCGAAATGAAAATAAACATACCTTAACTCCATGACAATGGAAATAAATGACGTCGTTGCATTACGACGACCGCATTAAGATATACTTATTTGCATTAACATAATTTACTTTGTTATTCTTTGATCGAAATTATTTATATATTTCAATGATTGTAATTGAATTGCATTTATTTCTTTTTGATCATCCAAGTTAGGTCAACAGAGATTAATAACTATATCAACTGCTTTTGATTTAGTCAGATCTTAAACATTGCCATCTAATTCTTGAAACTCCAATTGCACATGACACAACCGATACCTGCCAAACGGTTTCAGAAAGGTAGGCGCAAATAATATCATTATGTACTTAATTGAAACCTTAACGAGGCCTTTACAAATATACTAAAAATAAAGGGAAATTAAATGCGGTACCTACAGAGAGATTGTACACATGTATAATTACAAAAACCGCCGCACGGTGCCATTACAAAAACCTATTGATATGTACAAAGAGTTTTACAACTAAATCTACACACTAGTGTACCCTTATATAAGCTATTTTACATAGAAACATGGTATCTTGTCTTTTTACAACACAATCGCCGCATGTTCTAAATTTTAGAACATCCACTTAAATCTTATTATACGCGCGTGCGCCATTTTCAATTTATTGCCATCAAAAAATTAAGTAAGTAGTTACGTTACGCAATAAATCTTCAGTAGAAAGACAGTTAAAAAATTAAGGCTTTAAAATAAGGCTGACTGTCAGTGAGACCTAAATTTATGAAATGTTTTTCTTTTCACTCTATGTTGTCGTTTGCGCGCGATAACTAAATAGCATTTTTTTGATTAATCACTTCTGACCTTAAACTAATATAACCAAAGCTGAATATTCTCTGACAGGCTCCTACTTTATTAACAACACCTCTATTCTTTATTCACAATACTTGACAATCCAGATGTGTTCGTACAAAAACATCGCTTCGCAACATGGCAGTATCCTATCTAAATATGAAAGTAAGACACAGTTCATAGACATATTGCTTAAGATTTTTCGATTATTTCGTTTAAACGGTATAAACACAGCTAGCGGAATCTACACGATATATATTTGATAACGACATAAATTAATATGTCCACAATACCTACAGCATACACAGTGGAAGGCAAAATTATAAGTGAGAATACAAATATTAATGTAAACGAGTTTGTACAACAAGTTTGCAGCTAATATCAATACAAATTACCTTCTCACATAAATCTATGATCGCGACATAAATGTATTTAAGACGTCGTCATAACAAAGTAAAACTAAACTTTCCCGTTTCCATATGAAATGTTTGACAACAATATGTATCACCAACGTTGTAACAAAACAACCGTAACAGACAATTTATCTAGTAACTACTCACAAATAACAACAAATCAAACACGGATACAGATTGTTCTCAAACATTTAATGCAAACTAATTAGTTACATTTCTTTTGGTAACGCCACTTGTAATTAGAAACTGTTCCGAGACAGTACAAAACGAAAGAAACTGACTGTAAAATTGCTAGCGCGGTTTTTTCTGAAAAACAGCTCTTTTATAACAAACACAGCATAAAGGAAAATTGCAACAAGTAATAACGCGTGTTTTTACACACTCGATATTTTACAAAAAAATCATATAACCGTATTGAATTTGACAGACGCCCAAATTGCAAGTAACGGCACGTGACGCGGGGATACATAAAATAGTCTGGCAGCCCGCATTGATGTAATTTTGAAAGAGACCTTTCTACGCTTCGATCAACAATACCAACTAGATAACGCGTCACGTACAAAATGTAAGCTAAATTCTGTCCACGCGACTAAATACTTTTTCAAAGCAATAAATTACTCCTGTTACTTAAAAATGAAAAGACGTCAATAACATTTAGTGGTGATATCAACCTTAGGAGGCAACAAATAAAGTACTTTTTCCTGTTATTGCCTTGCGAGAAAATAAGAGCTCCCTTCTTAAGTGCGCTCTTATTTACCGAGACACATTTTTAGCGCCAACCTGACATCTAGTTGTATTGTTGATCGAAGTTTCTACGACTTATTTAATTTAAATTTGTTTTTTTTCTGACGTACAATCGAGAAACTTCCTGGTCGACCACTCTTCGGCGATATTCGCATGCACACGATCTATGAGCACTTTACTGTGCGTACGCGTCTTCAATCATCTAAACACTAGATACACATTCCTTTAAGAAATACGTTTTTTTATATGAGAAGGAGGCAAACGAGCAGGCGGGTCACCTGATGGAAAGCAATCACCGCCGCCCATGGACACCCGCAAAACCAGAGGAGTCGCAGATGCGTTACCGACCTTTAAGAAAGGAATAGGGTTAAGGAAAGAATAGGCATTGTGGGGGGGGAAGAGGCTCCGGAACTCTCACTGGTCGGACGAAACACAACAGCACCAAGCCATTACTTCACGCCGGATATTCGTGAGAGGGTGGTATTACCCCGGACGAGCAGACCCAATGCGTGCAGCAACGCAGCGTAGCTCTACCACTCGTTCGAAAAAGTGGTTCCAATTATTCAATACAATTTTATTTTTGAATCATCATCATCATCAGCCTATAAACGTCCCACTGCTGGGCACAGGCCTCCCACGTGAACAATAGCACGTGGGGATATTGGGCCATAACCCACCACGCTGGCCCAATGCGGGTTGGTGGGTTATATTTTTGAATAATCACAACTTATTTTGATACTCGGCCCGATCTTCACCGCAATAGGCATTAAATTTGGAAGGCAATATCAAATGACAACTGACAGCAATACAATGCTCCCTCTAGTTTGGAGCATTACTTCGAGGCGATACTTTGAGAGCGCTAATTGTGTATCTAGATTCTAGAGTTTAGATGATCGAAAGTACGTGCGGTCGGAATGGAGTGCAAGCTAATATCGCCGAAAAGTGTTCGACCGGGAAGTTCCTCCTTTGTATTTGTGTAGCGTCCCATTTTGTCAGTGTTTTAATAAGATTATTACGATCAGTTTTAGCTGTAGATGTGTGCTGTGTCTGAAGCCTGTGACTGTCACAAGTATTAATTTGTAACCTTACTCTTTTTATAGTTGGTGAGTCTTATTGAAAAGATATAAGAGTCAAGAGTCAGCAAGCTTAACTTGAGTTCTTGCTTTGTCTTTATAGTTAAATTTGGACTTTGTAATTCTAAAACTCGAACTAAAGATAATCCTGGTCAGAGGCATATACTTCATTTATAGCATGGAGACAGCTTCAGTTATAAACCAGGTTCAAGTTTGAACTCACGTTTAGGAATAAGACTGTAACAGTTAAGCTTGATCTTCACTTGACTGCACGAAGACGTTCCAGCTTCAGTCTCGATATATCTTGCTGTCAATAATGTTGATATCTCTATATCTTGTACTTGTGCTGTCTGACCGTATTTGATTGTGCTGGTTTATAATATTGTCACTGTGCAAGTGCAGAAGCACGTAAAGAATCCGCTTACCAAGCCTGGGTACGCGCTCGTGGCTGTAAAGAATTTTGTGCTCGAAGTCATCGTTTGTCACGAAGTTTGTGTCTTTACCATCTATATTTTGATGTAAGTAATAAGATTGTTCCTTACATTCTCATGAATAAATATTAAAAGTTTTACAGCTGACTTCGTATTTCAGGCTCCACTTTGTTTAGCGGATAGAATTACCACATAATCTACTATATTCAATTCAATTTCTTATTTGATGGCTTGCTATGAATTAGCTAGTAACTAGTTTTAGACTAGACTATGTGGTTAAGTTTTTGTTTGCGACTCTGCTTTAAACTTAAAGCGTTATGCTCATACAAGACAAAAACCGTCAGAAAATAAGATTTGATTTTGAGGAACTGTCTACCGAGTTTAACTGTTGAGATACTTCTACTTTAAAAGCAGACTGCCATACCATATTCTTGACACATTTCGGTACTGCAATAGAATAATCCAAATAGATGAAAAGTTAGGGGTCAAGTAGTTCGTAAGGCCTTTGTACTTTCGGCCGCATTCTGATGGAGCTAGAGTCGATAATCTTTAATCGTCTAAGAGTAAGATAATTCATTGTCGTACCTCAGTTTTCACCCAATCAAAACTGCTATACTTGAACAATCGACGTTGAAGAAGAGATCTCGCACCTCATTGACAATCAAACGCTTCAAACCTTATTCCAATGAAGTTAGAGACGATAATCGTGCTTCACAGATTTAATAGGCACTTTTAACTTATCAGTCATCATACTGCTGAAAGAGCGATGTCGGCTGTATTCTTATATCGTTAGAGTCGATAGTCGTATGTCAATTTCGACGTTGGATGACTTATTGCTATAATTCTGCCTTTATTCAATTAAGCTGCTGCACTTAGTCTAAAGTCGTGGGTGGAGGTCTCGAATTTTTAGGCACAAACTATTCCAACCTTATTCCAAAGCTGCTAGAGATGAAAATATAACTTCACAAATACAAATCACCTTTAACTCAGTCACATTGCTAAATTAGATGGACAACTCATATTTATACCGCACCGTTCGCGTTCGGCTTCGTCCGTATTCTAATAGCGATAGAAACGATAATCCAATGTCACTCTCACATTATATGTTGGATGGCTCACTGCCACACCTCGGCCTTCACTCAATCAAGTTGTTGCACTTGCACTACGGACGTGGGGGGAGGGATGGAGATCTCATACTTTATAAGTCCGGTGCCGCGACCTGTGGAGAGGACCAGCCCTCCGACCTCTTTCACGTCACCGCTGCAAAAGAAAAACGCAATATTAATACATTTTTTTGAGGTAAACCAACCACATTATAATATTGTCAACGGCTCTTTCTATTTCAAAAGTACTTTTATTATGTCTCTGTGTAGTAAATACGCCAGTTGCGTTAAAATATCTTAATTTCTTTACAATAATGTCTATAGTTCTTAAATAATATGTACTATGTCTCTGTGTAGTAAATACGCCAGTTGTGTTAAAATATCTTAATTTCTTTACAATAATGTCTATAGTTCTTAAATAATATAATAAGTACAAAGTCAGTCGTTATAAATTCATTCGAATAGAAGCACACCATCTAAATCATTGCAAACACATTTTGTAATAAAATAAAGTATAATAACAATCAATAATCAATCTTTATTTGCATGAAACATGGTATAATAATGATGTAAAAATCATAATAGTGCATAAACATGATACAGTGGTGGTCATATAATCAAGAACGATTTATAAAACGAAAGTTTTTGAACAAATCATATATTTCTTGTGTTTTTCTCTGAAATTATTATATTTAATTATCAAATATTCACAAATTACCAAAACGAATGGAGTTAGGAATAAAATGTGTGAAATAATAATGGATTTTTCAAAAAATTCCTTGTTCTTTTTTTTTTCTAACAAACAAAAGTTGGACAAATAATTTTATTAATAACGAACATTAAACTGTTTGAGAATTTATTTTAATGAAACATAGGCTAAGCAAAAATACATGAATTATATGAAATTAGTTTAATAAATATAGTTTAAACTATAATTAATATTTCGTGGCATGTCCACGGCTCTTATAAAACTGCTTTGCAGCGAAGCGAGGCATCAATGCTTTTAAATTCTTAAATTTTTTTATAGAAATTGATTTCCATTCTTCAAAAAAAATCTTTAAAAGCATCATAAAGCTCTCAAATTGCCGCATTGTCGATTTGATACTCTTTTCTTGACTTCGCACTAAAGATGTTCGATTGGATTTAGATCTGGGCTGTTAGCTGGCTAGTCTAAAACAGAAACTGATTGTGATTCGATAAATTCCATTACTGAGCGTGCCGTATATTTAGGATTATTA
This sequence comes from Scoparia ambigualis, assembly GCA_963921215.1. NCBI lineage: Eukaryota > Metazoa > Arthropoda > Insecta > Lepidoptera > Crambidae > Scoparia > Scoparia ambigualis. Next base: position 20,604,631 of record OY992508.1, on the reverse strand, counting down.
TCGTGCTGAAATATACAAATTACCGGAAGAACCTCTTCAGCATAGGGTTTCATTGTTGTTTCCAATATATTTTTGTACTGAAGTTGATCCATGTTACCTTCTACGAGCTTAATAGGTCCGATTCCGTGACCAGAAAAGCACCCCAAAATTTTCACATTGCCACCGCCATGCTTTAAGGTCTATTTTGTGAATTTGGAGTCAAATGCTTTTGCAAACGACGCCCCACGTAACGTTTGCCATCAGAACACACTTGGTTTATTTTGGTTTCATCAGAAAAAAGATCATTTTTCCACCGTCGAGCTGACCAGTTTTCATACTTTCTTGCAAATGCAAGACGGGCTTGACTATGGCACTGTTTTAACATGGGTACCTTTCTTGCGCGCGCGCGGAATATTTGAAGTCGTTTGATACATATTATGTAAATGCTCCACAGCATGGTAAACCATCGTTTTCGAACAAAGCAACAATGATCAGCTATCTTTTTGTACGACCAATTCTTTTCACGAAGTTTTATTATGACTTCCCTAGTACATTTCTCGCAATTTTTATTTTTTCCCATTGTTATTTTACGAAAAAATATTACTATTAATTAACTAAATGGCGCCAATGTTATACTAGAAGTGACATAGACACAGTGTTCAATATTTAAATTTCAAAAAAAAAGAAACTGTTCAGTGTTCCTAATTATGTGGCCAGCCAGTTAGTAGTCATGTTATAATCAGTGTGAAGTTTATTGGATGTATAAAATTTATCCGTTTTGTTTTTATTTAATTAGTCACGTGTGTAAATAAATATATCGATAGTATGAAAACATTTTGCAATGGCACAAAAATGAATAAAACATGTGTAAGGAGGAATTATGCAAGTGTGTTTGAAAAAATCTTGTATCACACATAAGCGTTCTTAATTATATGACCACCACTGTATATGTTTTATTTTATTTTATTCGGCAATGGGTTTGCGCTTGGCCTTTATCTCACCTGATGGTAAGTGACGATAAGGCCGAAGGTGGAAGCGCGCTTCCAACCCGGAATCCTCAACCACTGAGGAACTGGCTGTCTCATCTCAAACTGTACGACAGTTTGAGATGAGATAGCCAGTTCCGGGTAAACACAACAATGCTATAAACATCGTTGTTATGGCGACAGACTTAGATAAGATGGTGGTAGCTAGCCAGGCGGACTTAACAGCCCTACCACCAACCAAACCGAGTACACAAAGACGTACCTCCCGCTGGGAATTGTACCCGGGACCACTGGGTCTGAAACCGGTGGCTTAGCCACTAGACCACAGATGCGATTAATGTATATGCTTAGTAATAAAACATAAATCTTCTTCTTCTTATCGAGTGGCTTACAAGGTCAATCGACCTTGCACAACCTAGTGTCAGAGATTCTAAGTAAACCGCCTCACGGCCTCTGACGTGGTTTATATAACGGCCACCAGATGGCGACCGGGACCCACAGTTTTTCGTGCCTTCCGAAGCACGGAATCATCTTTCTTTTCGGATAATCAGGTGATTCAAGCCTGCAATATCCTGACCAAACTGGAAACAACTAAACAAAGTATGCTTCCCGCGGGGTTCGAACCCGCGACCTCCGGGTCATAAGACAAACGCCTTAACCACTGGACCACGGAGGCAGTTAAACATAAATAATAATAATAATAGGGGCCTTCAAACGAGGCGTGAAGAAGCACTTTGTGGGCCGGCAGAGTGAGGATGACTGATGCTACGTCTCTTACGCTGCACCAGTTGCCCTCGCGCCTGGACCTCATTTCCACTTAACATCAGGTGGAGTGGGGTCATTTGCCGGGCTTAGTATAAATAAATAAAAAATAAACTGCGTAAGTATTAGCGTGTCCATACGTTTGGTGGTGGCGCGCGTGCTTGTGCGCCAGCTTGGCGTCCTGCGGCCGTATGATGTGCAGCTGCGAGCCGGCGACGAGCCGGCGCGCCACGTTCACGCCGCCCACCGAGCCGACCACTATCTGGTTGCCGATCACTTGGCCCGAACGGTTTGTTACCTGGCGATTGAGATACGACGCTATAGGATAAAATGTTTACTAGATAAAAAAAAAACTAGTCTCAGGATGGGAGTCGAACCCATGACCATTGGATTGCCGGTCCTCTAACCGCTAAGCTACTGAGACCACAGTAGACTCGTAGAATTTTTTCTAGCAGTTTATGGTTTACGCTGTGAGCCAGCGGCATTACGTCACTGAGAAGTCTACCTTCACAGTCGAAAGAAATACTATTGCAAGTATATAACAATCGCTAATACTAACGACGCTATAGTTGTTATAGTATACACACCAGCAGGGGCCTTACCAAAAACTGACAAATTTCTCCAATCGATATTCATCTTTACACCGCACAGTGACAAAGTTCAAAATGTAATGTGTTGAAGAAATATGATATTTTGTGGTAAGTTGAAGTGCTGGCGTTTGTTACATGGCGTACCATCAAGTATAGAGCATTACTTTAATGTTACTATGGAAATTCCCATACGAATTTGGAATATTAAGGCCCTTTTGGCGCATTAGGTGTGGTACCTACACAAGACACAATAATGACTACAACCTATTGACTAATACTGACTCTATTTCAATTTAGTTAGGAAAATCACAGAGAGCGCATGAGTCTCAAACCAGTTTTAACTTTTGTCTGCATTTTGAAATAAAGTGGATGAGTTAAATTATCAAATAGAGAAAAATCTTTTGGAGTGTGATTACTAGTTTTGACTATACTGTAAATAAAAAAACTGGAAGGATAAGAAAAAACTATACTTTCTAAACTACAACCACTGAATATTAATACATTACGTACAATTTTGTAACAATTATAAATTAAAATTTTACCAATTTACCGCAACGTACATTACTTACTAGAGAGGTCACTACTAATCACTAATTATTTAAAAAAAAATGTTAAACTAACAGTGTTTTTCAATTTGTAATAGGGTCTCCAACGAAATGGTTTCAAAGAACACTGAGTGGACTGGTCCTGAAAAACATTGTTTGGCATCAAGAAAACATTTTACAGTTTAAGGAAGAAATAAGGAAAAAATTGTATGATTGGTTGGTAGCTTGACTGCCCATTCCGCCCCGGAGCGTGAAGCGGGGCGTGAAGCGGGGCGTGGGGCGGACGCCCGTCACGACTCGGCGCGTGATCATTTCATAGTGTTCTAATTTTTAATTAATATTCTATTAAGTAATATTAATATTCATATACACCCTCATTTTTTATTCGTTTTAGTGAAATTAAGAGTGAGTTCCACCCATGAAACTGAACAACTTTCCCCAAGAAACCTACGTGCAAAAATGACAAAATAATTTCGACCTCCCATACTATTGGCGTCAGCTGATCGAACAGTTATGTATGGGAGGTCGAAATTTCTTTGTCGCACATAGGCTTCTTGGGGAAAGTTGTTTAGTTTCATGGGTGGAACTCACCCTTAATTTCATTAACACGAGTCAAAAATGAGGGTGTATATTTTATATTAATATTTATTTAAAATTCTATAATACATTTTCTTTGTTTAATATTCTCATACATTTCAAGCTAAATAACACGATAAAAAAAGTTGGCCTTTGGGCAGTCAAGCTGTTAAGAGTACTTACACATTTCGGTATCCTAAGTAAAAACCCATTAGCCAATTTGACTAAAACTTTGCATGCTACTAGAAAATTGCCCAGGGTCTATCGTGGAAAATCTTTATCCTCAAGGCCCTTAGGACTAGTAAGAAAATTGGAGTCCTGTAGTGGGTTAAAGCCAATCCATATACTATTGTTCAGAAGGGAAGGCCTGAGCCCATCAAAGGGAACGTTCAAAGGCCTCACCATCTTTGAGCAGTATTATGAAATAATACTCAAAAAATGTTACTGTTCCAATTAAAATAAGAGTTTTGCATAGTAAGACTAAAGTATTAATGTTCTAAGTGGTGACGGTGGGGCCCCAGGCCGATAAAGAAAGTAAGTAGCTACTATACGACTTGTGAAAGGACAATTATTATTATTACAGATTTTTCGATTTTTAAATGTAAAATACCGTGTCGCGTAGCGGTGAAAGAATACTACCACCCCCTCTCTTCCCTTGGGTGTTGTGAAAGGCGACTAACGGACTAAAGACTGCAAATACATCCAAGAGCATAGAGCGGCGATGGGCTCACCACCTGTCACGCTGTGCACACACATGACATGTGCTAAATTTAATATAGAGAATAGTTTTCTTTTACACTGTTGCCATGATAAAATAAAAACTGCCTTATAAATCATGGAATTAAGATTATTATCACATTTTTCTAAATATCTACTAAAAGAAAAAAGTGGATTTATCTGAGTTAAAAGTTAAGCTACACATTGTGCAGTCGCTATTTGGTGAAAAGTGGACTATGGTAGAGGACTAGTTTTGCTATCCTCATCACCTAGTCTCTGACTAGCCCTTAGGGGATGATAGTCGTGATTATATGTATGTATGTAAAACAAGAATGATGACAGTACTCACAACTTGTATGTGCGTCGGCTGTTCGTGTTGTTGATGTTCTATCTCGATGCTGTTCTGATGCTGCTGCTGTTGATGTTGTTGCTGTTGTTGTTGTTGTTGTTGCTGCTGTTGTTGCTGCTGCTGCTGTTGTTGTTGTTGCTGCTGCTGGACTTGCTGTTGAACTTGTTGGGCAGCTTGCTGCGCCGCTTGTTGCGCTTGTTGCTGTACTTGTTGGTTCGCTTGCTGTTGCTAAAATACAGTAAATTTATTTCTTGTTTGTTGCTGCTTATAGGGTATCAAGTACCATTTTACTTTTAAGTTTATTTTATAAAAACATATCTTTGAAACTAGTTTGCGTATACCTATTGTGATATTTTTTTAAATGTATAATAACATATTTTTAAAACTTAGTTTCATATTATGTATTGTAAAAAATAAATTTGTGAACAGTATATTATTATCCGACATGGCATTACGTACATTTCTAGGTGGAAGATCCATGTGTTGTCTTTGATGAAGCATTAAGTGATTTTTCTGGAAGAACGCTTTGCCGCACTGGTCGCAAACGTGAGTCCTTAGCGTACAGCTGCCTTCTGGATGCCTGTTCAACGGAAATAGACTTTAGTGCGAGGACCGAAGATGTTATATTATGCAACAACCAAAATAGTCTGATCTTGTTTGGTTGATTCGTGATAGTAGTCGAAAAGTCTATAATTTCATTGGGACTTGTGTTCACGAATATTCAATATCTAATAGCGAATTTTTGTAAATTCATAAATGTCTTAACTAACCATGACAAACAAACAAATAAATGAGACTTAAGGTCCATTATGCCACTACTTGGCTTAATTGGTTGATTTCATTTGATTTTTCGACACATTTCAAGTAACTTAATATGTTATCTATCACAAGTTATGTACCATATTTGGTTTGGAAGACAAATAAGGGCTGTCACCACGGTATCGCGTCCTTGTATCCTACTAGATTGTCGGTGGCGTTCCAAATCGGATGACAAGTGGTCGGAGTAATTAACTTGTAATGGAAAATGTCCTTCTATGATAGGGAGGGCGTTTTCCAATTTGTATTGACGGTGTAAAAGAAAGGGAGAAAAGAAATGCCCTTGCCGAGTTTCTTGCCGGTTCTTCTCCTTACAAACCGATGGCATAGCGCTCATCATCAGCCTATAAACGTCCCACTGCTGGGCACAGGCCTCCCACGTGGACAATAGCACGAGGGGATATCGGGCCATAACCCACCACGCTGGCCCAATGCGGGTTGGTGGGTTTTAACGACTGTCATCTTACGACAACAACCATATAGCATAGCGCTCATAAGTGCTAAATTTATTGTAGCCTAAAATGAATAATTTTTAATTTTAACTTTAATGACAGCTACGTCACTAACCTTCTATGATGCGCTAACAGGCCGTGTTTGGCGGCGAAACCTTTACCGCAATCCACACAGAAATGAACCTTCGGACGGGGCGGTGTTATATGGTGATTCTGCAACCACATAGCAATATTACAATAAAGGAGAACCGGCACTTTCCATAGAAAAAATGCTTAATTTGTATACAATAGAATTTAGTCATAAAGTAAAGCTAATATTATTTGCTACCTAAACCAAGTTTTGTCTTATTTTTATCGAATCGCGGATAAGAGTTATTTAATTATCAATATTTTTTAATATGGAAACACTAAGTCTTAAAAAAACAGACATGTTACTTTAAAAATGTCTAACGTGGCTGCATAAGCCATAATTCATTTGCTTTTAAAAAAGGGAAATGTCAACAATGCCGTCACGTCATGTTTGATTTGACAGCGAGCGGCTGTCATTTGTCAACAACTGTCAATTGTTGACAGATATTGCCAGTTAAATAATGAATTACAGATAAAAAAATTAAAAAAGTATAGAACTTAAGCATAAAACGCCGGATCTCCTTTTCATGTATTATCAATTATTATTGCTATAATTAAAAATAGCATTAAATCTTACCGTAGCTATAACTTGCGTATGTACAACGTTACTAGGATTCGATGAGATAATTTGGATAGGTTGATCTGAAAGGGAAATAAATGTAACTTTAAGCTGTTGTTGTTTCATTCAAAATTTTAATATTATAAATCATGATTATGTTTTATGTTGGGGGTTAAAGTTACTCGCGTCCGTAGGTTTACCCTTGAGACCCTACACGTGACCCCTGGGTGGTGTTAAATGAGTGACAATGACTGAGTGTTAGAGCCACGCTGCGTTGCAGCACGCATTGGGTCTGCTCGTCCGGGGTAATACCACCCTCTCACGAATATCCGGCGTGAAGTAATGGCTTGGTGCTGTTGTGTTTCGTCCGACCAGTGAGAGTTCCGGAGCCTCTTCCCCCCCCCCACAATGCCTATTCTTTCCTTAACCCTATTCCTTTCTTAAAGGTCGGTAACGCATCTGCGACTCCTCTGGTTTTGCGGGTGTCCATGGGCGGCGGTGATTGCTTTCCATCAGGTGACCCGCCTGCTCGTTTGCCTCGTTCTAATGTTTAAAAAAAACGTATCAAATTTTATTGTAGTATCTATAAATAGAGTAGTAAAGAGTTTTACCCGAGTCGTCATTTTATAACAACAAGTGTTGAGACTCCATTTCTTATTAGTTATTACATATACGGTAAGTTCAATCCTTATATTAAATACTCGAAATTGGAATTTACAAAAACTGGTTGGGAAAAGTCTCAACTGGTTAAGAATAGTAAGCTGCATTAGTAGCTAATTTTGGTGACGTCGCAAACGGGTTTTGTAAACTGTGGCAATAAACTGCTTTTGCGATCTCTATTGCCTAGTCTCTGAGTAACACTTTGGCTATAATAGTCCGGAGTACATAAGATAAGATAAATAAGAAAAGTCAAATTGATTTCCTGTATAAAACTTAGTCTAAATAAGTACATAAAAAAATTATAAATTATAACTCGTCCACATAATAAAAATAATGCATAACAAGAGTTCCGAAAATTAAGGTTTGTAGTAGGATGTATAAATTAATATGTATAGGGCGGGCTATCAATCGCTCACGCCTAGCGTGATCTTGGTATGGGCGGGATTGAAAATTTTCAGTGATGCGGGATCTCGGTATAACGGGATCCCGCATTAAATTAAAAAGTGTATGACAACAAGAAGAAAAACATAGCATTATTTAATTTAAATAGTATTCATTAAATAAAGAAGAAAAAAAGGCAATTGCCCATCGACACCCCTCCCCCCCTGATTCATAAAGAGTCATCTCTTTTTTGATGATTGTTTCCATTAAAGGAATTCGAGTGGGTGATGGACAAATTATATCGCAGTCGCGAGAGGACGTTTTCATGATAATTTGCAATCCCACAAATCTCGCGGGATTCCGCACTTGTCAAAATAGTGCGGGATCTCGGTATACCGGGATTGGAAGCCCTATTTATGTATGTAACAAGCGCATCTCACTGTGCTGCGCGGCCTGGTGCGCGGCGGCGACCAGCCCCGGCTGCAGCGCGGCGGTGAGCGCGCACAAATCCGTCACGCACGTGCGGTCGCCCGCGTGCAGGCGCACGTGCAGCGACAACGCCTCCTGGCGGCGACAAAACGATGCCGTAAACATCATCATCGTCGTCATCGGCGGTATACAGTGTGTTTGGTATCCCAAAGCGATATTTCAAGGGCTAGCGATATTTCAAGGTCATGTTATACAATCAATTTTGTGTATGGCCTTCTGATAAAATGGCCGCTATTTTAAATTTTCCTAATTTTTTTTTCTACAGCAACAGAAAAAAGAATTCTGAAAATTTCAAATAGCGGCCATTTTATAAGAAGGCCATAAATGCTACTTTCCTACACAAAATTGATTGTATAACATGACCTTAAAATATCGCTAGCCCTATCCCGAACACACTGTATAAACGAATTATTCAGAGATACACTTTCCCCGTAGACACTTTAATAAAACTGCGCTTTTATTCCTGTAACCGCCGTACTCAGAGACGTCAATTAAGTTTTAATGACAATTAAATGTCTTTCCTCTCTCTTTAACACTACATAAGAAAGTGACAGCAAGAGACTTAAAACTTAATTGACGTCTCTGAGTACGGCAGTAAGATACATTTTTTTAAAGTCTACCAATCACTTTATACTGCATAATGTCGATTGTCATATTTTTTATAATGCCTAGCATAAACAACTAAATGCATAATTTTGCTTGGCATAATTTTGATTACGCATAAACTTGATATTGCATAATAGTTAACGTTAAGTTAGTTAGGTATAACAACAAAAACCATAATTGTAAATATCCACAATTTTTTTAACATAATTTAATTTAGGATAGATTGTGCAGCATAATTTAGTTTAGCTTGCTTGAATGCCGGAGGTGCAAGGGGGCAGGCCCCCCTGTTATAAAAAAAGTTAAGTATGCAGAACTATAGTTCTATCGGTTAGGTTAGGTTAAACTTGACCCACTTGTCTAGAGGGGCTGAGCAGACATTACATTTAAGAGCGTTTACGCGGAGCGCGAGACCTCAAGTTTAGGTTTTTAAGTCCAAATATCACGCACACAGAAGCGAGCTGTGAGCGCGCGCGACTGTGTGTATAGAATAGGCTAGTTCTGCTCACTGTAGTCAAACTCACTCACTTTGATCCGTTAGATCGAATTTGCTTTTTCGTAATAGGTACTTCGATTATTTTTTTTAATATGGGCGTAAGTAATGCATGAAATATGTAAGTATAATATTATATTGCATGTATGTTTATTAAACTTACAATGTGTGTGTCTTGTTCGGGTGGAATTTTGCAACTCAATTTTGACCCACTTTCCGTTTACTAATTGAGCTGACAATTTGCATACATGTGTAAATCGCGTGACAATGCAAATTTATGATTGACATGGTGCTGATCTGATGATGGAGATGGAAGGTGGCCATTGAAACTTTGCAATAAAATAGCACAACCTAATCGAGTTTGGGCTCGTTTGAATCGTCTTGACAAGTAGTTTGTCTTTCAATGGTAACCAGGGTCTGATGATGGAGTTGGATGGTGGTCATAGGAACTCTGTAATACAACGACGCAACCCCATCGAGTTTCGGCTTGTCTCATTCGTCTTGACGAGTCCTTTGTTTTTAAATGGTTACCAAGGTCTGATCTGATGATGGAGCTGAAAGGTGGTCATAGAAACTCATTAAAGAAACGACGCAACCCCATTGAGTCGCGGCTCGTTTGATTCATCTTGACGAGTACTTTGGTGCTAGATGGTAACCAGAGTCTGATGATGGAGCTGGAAGATGGCCATAGGAACTGAGTAATTAAACAACATAATAACCCCATCGAGTAAGGGCTCGTTTAATTCGTCTAGACAAGTACTTTGCTGCTAGATGGTAACCAGGGCCTGATGATGGAGTTGGAAGGTGGCCATAGGAACTCCGTAATAAAACGACGCAACCCCATCGAGTTTCGGCTCGTCTCATTCGTCTTGACGAGTACTTTGGTTTTAGATGGTTACCAGGGTCTGATCTGATGATGGAGCTGAAAGGTGGTCATAGAAACTCAGTAAAGAAACGACGCAACCCCATCGAGTCTCGGCTCGTTTGATTCGTCTTGACGAGTACTTTGGTGCTAGATAGTAACCTGGGTCTGATGATGGAGCTGGGAGATGGCCATAGGAACTCAGTAATTAAACAACATAACCCCATCGAGTAAGGGCTCGTTTAAATCGTCTAGACGAGTACTTTGCTGTTAGATGGTAACCAGGGTCTGATGATGGAGCTGGAATGTGGCCATTGGAACTTCGCAATGAAATAACACAACCTAATCGAGTTTGGGCTCGTTTAAATCGTCTTGACGAGTAGTTTGTCTTTCAATAGTATCTAACCAGGGCCTGATGATGGAGCTGGATGGTGGTCATAGAAACTCTGTAATAAAACGACGCAACCCCATCGAGTTTCGGCTCGTCTCATTTGTCTTGACGAGTACTTTGTTTTTAAATGGTAACCAGAGCCTGGTCTGATGATGCAGCTAAAAGGTGGTCATAGGAACTCATTAAAGAAACGACGTAACCCCATCGAGTCTCGGCTCGTTTGATTCATCTTGACGAGTATTATGGTGCTAGATGTTAACCTGGGTCTGATGATGGAGCTAGAAGATGGCCATATGAACTGAGTAATTAAACAACATATTAACCCCATCGAGTAAGGGCTCGTTTAATTCGTCTAGACGAGTACTTTGCTGCTAGATGGTTACCAGGGTCTGATCTGATGATGGAGCTGAAAGGTGGTCATAGAAACTCAGTAAAGAAACGACGCAAGCCCATCGAGTCTCGGCTCGTTTGATTCGTCTTGACGAGTACTTTGGTGCTAGATAGTAACCTGGGTCTGATGATGGAGCTGGGAGATGGCCATAGGAACTCAGTAATTAAACAACATAACCCCATCGAGTAAGGGCTCGTTTAAATCGTCTTGACGAGTACTTTGTTTTTAGATGGTTACCAGGGTCTGATCTGATGATGGAGCTGAAAGGTGGTCATAGGAACTCAGTAAAGAAACGACGCAACCCCATCGAATCTCAGCTTGTTCGATTCGTCTTGACGAGTACTTTGGTGCTAGAAAGAAAGAAATTAAAATGTATTTTCATTTCAGGTTATCGAAGATGAGGTTCCACAAACAACAAATAAGGTTGAAGGTCGAAGACTAGTAGATTTTCAATACTTTTTGGACCAAATTAAAATACTTAGTAACCACAATAGAGCCACAGGATGTACAATTGATAATTTACAAGTGATAAAAGAGCATAAAGTAGGCTTATTATCTACATTTTTAATGAAGTATAACATTTACCTTTAGATAAGTTTAAGAGTCATGTAAAATCTTGTTTACATAAGAAAGGTCAAAGTGTTTTTAGTTGACAATACAGCCTGGTCATAATTATATTTTCACATTATAGTTTCTTAGTCAATTATTTTTAAAACTAATTAATTTTACGCTGGTATATAGCCTTTAACAGCAGTGTCTTACAGACAAAGGTACCTACTCAAAATTTATGTTGCGTTTAAAGTAAGTATCTCTGAAACAAGAAAAAGTAAGACTATTCAATACTACCAGTAAAAAATAAGATTGCAAGAGCAGATCAGCTTCCACAGGCGGCGCCCGTTCACGAGTATGACATGTGAATCAGCCATCGCTTCGTTTAACCATGTTTGAGGGAACGTAACGACCCGACGCACATGCCACCACCGCAGAGACACTTTGATAGAGCATGACACACTCGAGCAACTCCAACGAAAGTAAGAGAATATTACTTTAAACGCAACATTAATTTTGAGTAGGTACTTTTGTCTGTAAGACACTGCTGTTAAAGGCTATCATACCAGCGTAAAATTAATTAGTTTTAAAAATAATTGACTAAGAAACTATAATGTGAAAATATAATTATGACCAGGCTGTATTGTCAACTAAATACACTTTGACCTTTCTTATGTAAACAAGATTTTACATGATTCTTAGACTTATCTAAAGGTAAATGTTATACTTCATTAAAAATGTAGATAATAAGCCTACTTTAGTCTCTTTTATCACTTGTAAATTATCAATTGTACATCCTGTGGCTCTATTGTGGTTACTTTTTTAATTTGGTCCAAAAAGTATTGAAAATCTACTAGTCTTCGACCTTCAACCTTATTTGTTGTTTGTGGAACCTCATCTTCGATAACCTGAAATGAAAATACATTTTAATTTCTTTCTTTCTAGCACCAAAGTACTCGTCAAGACGAATCAAACAAGCCGAGACTCGATGGGGTTGCGTCGTTTCTTTACTGAGTTCCTATGACCACCTTTCAGCTCCATCATCAGATCAGACCCTGGTAACCATCTAAAAACAAAGTACTCGTCAAGACGAATAAGACGAGCCAAAACTCGATGGGGTTGTGTCGTTTTATTACAGAGTTCCTATGGCCACCTTCCAGCTCCATCAGCAGACCCTGGTTACCATCTAGCAGCAAAGTACTCGTCTAGACGAATTAAACGAGCCCTTACTCGATGGGGTTATTATGTTGTTTAATTACTCAGTTCCTATGGCCATCTTCCAGCTCCATCATCAGACCCTGGTTACCATCTAGCACCATAGTACTCGTCAAGATGAATCAAACCAGCCGAGACTCGATGGGGTTCCCTCGTTTCTTTAATGAGTTCCTATGACCACCTTTCAGCTCCATCATCAGATCAGACCCTGGTAACCATCTAAAAACAAAGTACTCGTCAAGACGAATGAGACGAGCCGAAACTCGATGGTGTTGCGTCGTTTTATTACAGAGTTCCTATGACCACCATACAACTCCATCATCAGACCCTGGTCACTATTGAAAGACAAACTACTCGTCAAGACGATTTACACTATTGAAAGACAAACTACTCGTCAAGACGATTTAAACGAGCCCAAACTCGATGAGGTTGTGTTATTACATTGTGAAGTTCCAATGGCCACATTCCAGCTCTATCATCAGACCCTGGTTACCATCTAACAGCAAAGTACTCGTCTAGACGATTTAAACGAGCCCTTACCCGATGGGGTTATGTTGTTTAATTACTGAGTTCCTATGGCCATCTTCCAGCTCCATCATCAGACCCAAGTTACTATCTAGCACCAAAGTACTCGTCAAGACGAATCAAACGAGCCGAGACTCGATGGGGTTGCGTCGTTTCTTTACTGAGTTTCTATGACCACCTTTCAGCTCCATCATCAGATCAGACCCTGGTAACCATCTAAAACCAAAGTACTCGTCAAGACGAATGAGACGAGCCGAAACTCGATGGGGTTGCGTCGTTTTATTACGGAGTTCCTATGGCCACCTTCCAGCTCCATCATCAGACTCTGGTTATCATCTAACACCAAAGTACTCGTCAAGATGAATCAAACGAGCCGCGACTCGATGGGGTTGCGTTATTTCTTCAATGAGTTCCTATGACCACCTTTCAGCTCCATCATCAGATCAGACCTTGGTAACCATTTAAAAACAAAGGACTCGTTAAGACGAATGAGACGAGCCCAAAACTCGATGGTGTTGCGTCGTTTTATTACAGAGTTCCTATGACCACCATCCAGCTCCATCATCAGACCCTGGTCACCATTGAAAGACAAACTACTCGTCAAGACGATTCAAACGAGCCCAAACTCGATTAGGTTGTGCTATTTTATTGCAAAGTTTCAATGGCCACCTTCCATCTCCATCATCAGATTAGCACCATGTCAATCATAAAATTGCATTGTCACGCGATTTACACATGTATGAAAATTTTCAGCTCAATCAATAAACGGGAAGTGGGTCAAAATTGAGTTGCAAAATTCCACCCGAACAAGACATACATACATTGCAAGTTAAATAAAAGCTTGTAATAATTTACTCACCAAAGTACTAAGATTTGCAAATCAAGCTATAAATTTGCACATCTTCGAACTTACGGAAAGGTCGACAACCGCGCCGGGCAGAGCGTCGAGCGACGTGACCACTCTCTGAGGCCTCGCGGCGGACTGATTTGAAGCGAGTGGAGCGCAGCGTTTTGTAGTAGTTTTAGAGTATTTTTAAAATATTTGTAGGAAAATTATAGAGCTTATTTAGTAAAAACAAGTTTGTTAAAATTTTAAATAACACTTTTTTCTATAGTATAAAGCTTTTATCTTCTAAAATATATTTAGTACATTAGAGAAAACAATCACTTTATCACCTATAATTTCTTTAAAAATTCACAATGTTTGGAATTTTATAGATTTTGTTAGTAACCAAAATCAAAAAATGTTTTCGACAAACTATTTTGCTGAGGATCTTTCAAATTGAAAAAAAAATGTTGTTATTAGATTTGTTAGTAATTTAAACACATTTTTAAACTTCGAAGTTGACGCGGAAAGTCAAATTATGAAAACCTCTGTTCAGTTATCGTGTTTTCCAAAATATCCATAAATTTAAAAATGTTTTCAACAAACTATTTCGACTACAAGATCGCCTAGTGATATAAGTATTTAACATATTTGTAAAGTAAGTATTAACAGATATTAAGAGGTTTAAAAAGTACAGTTTTTGAGCAAAACGGCGCAAAAGGACGTAAACGCTCTTAATTTGATATGATTTACGTAACAGCATATTATTTAAGAGACAGACTCACCTTTGTGTTGAAACAAGAACCACATTCGGGACATGCGTATCCAGGTGTGGTTTTTTCAGACACGATCTGACCGTCAGCACCAATGACCTTTAAAACAAATAAATTTGTTTATTAGCAACAAAATTTAAACGTGAATAACTTTCAAGTACACACGTCAGCATGTCAACCTATCTAAAACTGTCATATTTCGCTTATCGATAACTAGCAGACCGCCGGCGACTTCGTTCGCGTGGACCACGTACCGTGACGAATTTTCAAAATGACTCCCCTCCCAAGAACACTTATTGTGACGTAACTAAAATAGTTAGACATATGCCATTGCGACACTTTTTGTAGATAATGGTGTGTTCTGCAAAGCCATAGTACATTATTTTATTCTATCATCAATAGTTTTCTTAGGGCACGCGTTTTCAGGAATTCATTTGAATTATAGTAAGGATCCCTAATTTTTTTGAAAATATAATATAGCCTATGTCACCCGGAAAAGTGTAGCTTTCCAACGGTGAAAGAACTTTTTAAATCGGTCTAGTAGTTTTAGAGCCTATTCAATAAAAACAAACAATCAAATGTTACCTCTTCATAATATTAGTATAGATGTAACTTATATCCAAAGGATAAAGTTCAAAATTTATTGAAGAAATTTGACATTTTGTGGTAGGTTGGCCTGCTGGCGTTTGCGTAAGTGCAGAATTTAAAGGTAAGGCTAATTGCAAATCCCAGGCATTGTAATAGTTTCCGCTTACCTGTACTATTTGCGGCTTGAAGTCATCCTGTTTTATAAGATAAAAATTGCATATTAGTATCAAAGAAAAATAAAAAAAAATAAAACAAAGACGGTGAACCAAATGAACTAAAACATTACTAGGACACACATAGCATTAACAGTTTGAAAATGTTTACATTGAATTCCTATAACTTTAGAAGATTAACTTTACTAAGGGCGACTTGCATAACACTTACTAAATACGATTAACGCTTAAATCATTGTCTTTATCATATGTTTAAAATTTATAGAGACAAATAATCACTTAAATACTTTTAGGCGTTAATCGTATTTAGTAAGTGTTATGCAAGTCGCCCTAAGTGTAATAACATATAATGTATATGTTATAATATTATTACATATAAAGTAAAAAATAATGAAGTATAAACGGGATAATTGAATTTTGCGATTCCTGATCCATTCATAGCTATTCACAGTTAATTAGAGTAATGGAGGTATTCTAATTAAATGACGCGCACAGTGACAAACAATAATTTTGGTAAAAAATATTCAATTATTGAAGGGTAGAAAGAAATGCTGTGGTCTACCCCTCTGGAAAACAGATGATGTATGTACATCCCCTCTCCTTAATTCACTAAGTTTTATATTATTTTCTGAGGTTTACTAACTTTTATTTGTACTGGCACCTCGAGACCAACCGTTAGGTTATGCAAGAAGTGCCAGACGTCCCTGCGCCAGCAAAATACTCGCGCAGGAGACCATCTGCGTTAGGTCTTGACGCCAAATCAGTGCCCGCCGAAGCGCGCTCTTCATTCGGTACTCATAAGACTTGTGTCTGGGGAGAGTTTCCCCGTGAACACGTGTAGTTCACTGCCTATTGTCCAGTAGGCCTAGGATGCGCAACACAAGATATGTCGCGGACGAGAGACGACAAATCATTTTAAGTTGTCATGTTAAGGTTTATAGACAAAAATACCACAGTTTATGCAAAAACTATTAAGTCTATTTTTGACATATTATGTAGAGTTCTAAGCGCATCCATGTGTCTTTAGTGTCGATAGACATTAGACATAATTGAATAAAACACGAGAAAACGGGTCGAGAAGAGTTCTCGTGTTGCGCATGCTAGGCCGGCATATAGGTAACCGGAGCTGTCAAGCTTGCTCACTTCTCGTTGCACGAAGGGCACAATTCGCAGTTGCCACTGATGATGTATGTACAGTCGAGGAAGTTCCTAATAGACCACTTTTCGGAGATATTTGATTGCGCTTAGGCATACCATCCGTCCGGATTAGTCCGGACATCTCCGGGTTTTGGACTCTAGTCTGGACTTCGTCCGGCTCTTTAATTTGTCCGGATTTTGGAATATGAGTAACAAAACTACATATTAAGTAATTTTAAATAAGTCTTCTTTATTAACTTCTCATTTATCTAAAAACAAAATATAAAAAACCGGCTAAGTGCGAGTCGGACTCGCCCATGAAAGGTTCCGTAGCAGCAAGTAACAACATAATAAAAGTTCTTGTAGTTCGTTGTAACTTAGATCGATGTTTTAATAATAGTGTATTTTTTTTGATTAATTTTGTTTATGACGTATGTATAAAAAAAAACTACTTACTAGATCTCGTTCAAACCAATTTTCGGTGGAAGTTTGCATGGTAATGTACAACATATATTTTTTTAGCTTTATCATTCTCTTATTTCAGAAGTTACGGGGGGGGGGGGGGGGGGCACACATTTTACCACTTTGGAAATGTCTCTCGCGCAAACTATTCAGTTTAGAAAAAAATAATAATAGAAACCTCAATATCATTTTTGAAGAACTATCCATAGATACCCCACACAAATGGGATTGGTAAAAAAAAATATTTGAGTTTCAGTTCTAAGTATGGGGTGACCCCCAAAATTTATTGTTTTTTTTTCTATTTTTGTGTGAAAATCTTAATGCGGTTCACAGAATACATCTACTTACCAAGCTTCAACAGTATAGTTCTTATAGTTTTGTAAAAAAAGTGGCTGTGACATACGGACAGACAGACAGACATGACGAATTCCGTTTTTTGCCATTTGGCTACGGAACCCTAAAAATGACTAATGTTTCCATTTTGTGACTAAAAAGTCCGGACTTTTATCGAAATGTCAGGCTTTTTGTTAGGTCTTTCCAACTTTGTAAATGGTACCTCTACTTGCGCTCCATTCCGACCGCGCGTACAGTCACGAACAAAAATATGTAAACAATTGAAACTCTTAATGCAATGGAATAAGAGTCAAAGTGTATACATATTGGTGCTCGTGACTGTACGTACAGTAGCGTGCGCGTAGATATTGTGCAAGCGAATATCGCCGAGACCGGGAACTTCCTCGACTGTATGTCAAAAGTAATCGATTCTACACACGATTCTGAATAAGTTGCAGGTTTCAAGTGATTTCATTTTAATTACACGTTGCTTGTATGACGCCAGCACAACACAAGCACAATAAGCCAAATCAAATAACGTAACAAGAATTTTAAGTCGCAAAAAAAACAATTATATCACACAGCATATTTTTTTCTCTTCTAGTCAAAGTATATTAGTGATAGGATTTCAATATAAACATCGTATACACAGGGTGTTTGCAAAAAAATATAACATCCCAAACGGATTTAAAACGACCCATTATTTATTAACAGATTTTACTATAAAGTCAGCTTATAATATTAAATAGAGGGAAAAAATCTACTGTTCCATAGATTTTACTCAGTATTAAATTCTGTATGAAAAAGTTTACTTCTTACTTATGGTTTGAAAAATAGCTGATAAAGTAAATTAGCTGATTTGACGTCATCCTCTTTCGGGATGTTGTTTTGACACATTTCGACAAATAAACGAAAATTTGTAAAATTATATTGGGCTAATAATATCAAGAGTCATATAATATGACTATATTTAAAAGGGATCTAATGCTAAGTTTGTTCATAACGGTAAACAATAAGACATGTTAAAAGGTTTCATAAATTTTTGTATCCTATACAAACCTCAAAGATCGATATTTTTCAAACCAATACGCTCATTAAAAATAGAAATAGAAACAAAATTTAAAAAAAAACTGTTTATTCAACTGAACTCATTTAATTTGAAACCTTCCATTAAAATTTTAATAACATAAAATTTAAATTATCAATCTTTATTTCAAAATTCGTCTACTTACTAGATTTTTGTATTTTTCTCAAACATAGAAAAGTTTATTACAATTGGCTTATTGGTTTTAAAAACCTTAAATTTAGATTGAAAACACCGAAAAGTATAGGTCTCTTAATTAAATCGTCTTCTGAATTTATTTTGATAGACATTGAGAGACAAATTCATAATACCAAATACTAAAACTACTCTGTTGCTCTGTCGTCATGCTATTAGTAGCATTAAACATTAATTTCTCTATGACCAAATTATTATTTAATTTTAGTTATTATATTATTATTAGCAGTGTGCTGAGTGCGAGTTTATTCACTGTTCGAGGGAGTAAACTACAATTTGTACTAGATCGAAACAGCGCCACCTCGTGACAACAAACTGGGGTAACTTGTTGATACCTCTTCAATGCCATATTTTATTGTAGTTTACGCTCGGTCGAATAGTGAATAAAAGTAGCAATAGGAACTAAACATTTATATTATTATTAGGTATATATTTGTACTGATATGGTCTACCCTTGTCCCCTTTTTAAAAGACCCCTTGCTTACCTGTAGCGGATCTTGATTGATGAGGGTCGTCTGCTTGATGACAGTAGTTTGTTGCCACTGTTGTTGCTGCGTTTATTATAACAACTGTTGTTAATATTGTTGTCAATAATAATGAACGGTTGAAACTTACAGCGCTCACCTGAACGATTTGCGGTTTGAAATCGTCCTGTTTGATAACAGTTGTTTGTTGTTGTTGTTGCTGCTGCTGTTGTTGTTGTTGGACTTGTTGTTGTTGCTGTTGCTGCTGCTGCTGCTGTTGTTGTTGTTGTTGCTGCTGCTGTTGCTGTTGCTGCGTCTGTTGTTGGGGCTGGGTCGTCATGAGGCAGTGCCTAGTCATTTTGCAGTGTTGTTGCAATTCCGATTTGCATTTGAACGCCTCGCCGCATTCTAAGCACGCGACGACGCCTTCTCCTGTGTGTATTCTGTAAAAAATATAGTAATTTAATTTTACAATCCTGAACCAATGCGGAACTGGCTATCTCACTCCAAACTGTCGGAACACAATAAATGCAAACATTGTCCAAAAATCATTATTGCGTCATCTGATTTGCTTCTAATTTTATAGAAATTCTGTTTATAACAAATAATCAAACTCTGAATATTGATTATTATTTCCCCTAAAAATAAGGTGCTGTAACATACTGACGACATATACATTAAGTGAGCAAAACCGCGGGTAAGAGCTAGTATGATAAGAAATAAGTATGATAATCTATATAATTAAAAATTAATTGCCGAAATGTTTGTTCGCGCATCACTTCGGAACGGCTGCGCCTATTTGCACCCCAAAAATAATTATTGCGTCATCTGATTTGCTTCTCATTTTATAGAAATTCTGTTTATAACAAATAATCAAACTCTGAATATTGATTATTATTTCCCCTAAAAATAAGGTGCTGTAACATACTGACGACATATACATTAAGTGAGCAAAACCGCGGGTAAGAGCTAGTATGATAAGAAATAAGTATGATAATCTATATAATTAAAAATTAATTGCCGAAATGTTTGTTCGCGCATCACTCCGGAACGGCTGCGCCTATTTGCACCTATTTGGCAGACTCTTTTTTTGCTGTCTGTTATTTTCAGGTCAAGGTTTATATGAAAGACAGAAAAAATTTAAAATCCGTCACGCACGGGGTATGTGGTCCACGCGGGCAAAGTCGGGGCCGGACCGCTAGTAACATATGATAAAAGTCTCATATCATATGCGCGACGAGCTTCTGCAGAAACTCCTTGCCGCATACGGGGCAGGCGTGAGGCACTTGCCCGTGCTCGCAGCCGTGGTTCATCAGCTGGAACTTGGGGCAAAACCGCCGGTAAAAGCTAGTACGATAACAAACGTGTCTCACTTCACATGCGCGACGAGCGTCTGCTTCCGCAGAAACTCCTTGCCGCATTCGGGGCAGGCGTGAGGCACTTGCCCGTGCTCGCGGCCGTGGTTCATCAGCTGGAACTTGGGGCAAAACCGCGGGGAAAAGATAGTATGATAACAAACAAGTCTCACTTCATATGCGCGACGAGCGTCCGCTTCTACAGAAACTCCTTGCCGCATACGGGGCAGGCGTGAGGCACTTTCCCGTGCACGCGGCCGTGGTTCACCAGCTGGAGCTTTTGCGCAAGGGGCAAAACCGCTAGTAAAAAAACTAGTATAAGAAATAACTTATAATAAAAGTCTCACTTCATATGCGCGACGAGCGTCCGCTTCTGCAGAAACTCCTTGCCGCATACGGGGCAAGCGTGAGGCACTTTCCCGTGCACACGGCCGCGGTTCACAGCTGCTGGAACTTGGGGCAGAACCGCGGGTAAAAGCTAGTATGATAACAGACAAGTCTCACTACATATGCGCGACGAGCGTCCGCTTCTACAGAAACTCCTTGCCGCATACGGGGCAAGCGTGAGGCACTTTCCCGTGCACGCGGCCGTGATTCACCAGCTGGAAACTTGGGGCAAAACCGCGGGTAATAGCTAGTATGATATCAAACGAGTCTCACTTCATATGCTCGACGAGCGTCCGCTTCTGCAGAAACTCCTTGCCGCATACGGGGCTGGCGTGAGGCACTTTCCCGTGCACGCGGCCGTGATTCACCAGCTGGAAACTTGGGGCAAAACCGCGGGTAAAAGCTAGTATGATAACAAACGAGTCTCACTTCATATGCGCGACGAGCGTCCGCTTCTGCAGAAACTCCTTGCCGCATACGGGGCAAGCGTGAGGCACTTTCCCGTGCACGCGGCCGTGGTTCACCAGCTGGAACTTCCGTGCGAACGCCGCGCCGCAGTCGGGGCAGACGAATGGCGAAAGGGAGCCGTGGAAGCGGCTGTGCATCACTAGGTGCTCCTAAAACAAAGAGGTGATGTCAATGAGCTTGGGAACAGTATTTTTATTTATTTATTTTTGAAATATTTACATTTTATCTTAAAATATGACATTAAAATTTTTTCTGTAGCCCTTCAAAATACTTCACAATAATTTTTCAAAGATTCATAAAAATGACCCTTCCGGGACTTGGCTGTTCACATGACTGAATGTCTAAATGGTCCGATTACATGTGTGCCAAATAATATAAGAGTCAAAATGCATAATAGACATATAGTACGATTGTTAGGAAGAACGATTGCTAAATGCATTACTAGTCAGATAGTTCATTTGTCAGAACGAGTTAGTATCAAAATGTACTAATGTTACAAAGAGCAAATGTGAGAACGATCGAGTGTCAGAATGTTTAAAAACCATAGGACATTTTGATATGACGAATCAGAGTCAAAATGTACTGTTTGTATCAATGTCATAATGACTAAAGGTAGGACCGCATTTGAGCGGCGCGGCGCGGCGCTGCGCTGAGCGTCGCTTCAAAGAAAGAAAGATTTCTTTTTTCCTTAATTAAAAACTGCACGTTTGGCCAGATTTTTTGGGTTTGTGGGTTAGGCCCCCAGTGTGTAACGACCCCATAGTAGAGAACCCCGATTTTCAACTTAGCCGAAATCGGGGGCCTCCACCACGGGGGCGTCATACACTGGGGGCCTAACCAACGAACCCAAACCTTTACATTGTAAGTTTCAGTCATTCAGTCATTGACATGATTAGCTACTAAAATATTGTAACATTTTAGTATTTAATCACTGACATGCTTTGACATATACACATTTTAACGTTTTTACATTTTGACAGAAGCATAATTTAACACAAATACAATGTGAACTTTTGACATTTTGTCACTAAAACATGTTAGCCATTAAACTTTGTACATTTTGACACCTTTACAATCAAACCATTTGGACGTTTAGTCATGTGAACAGCCAAGTCCCGGAACGAAAATGACCACGCGCTATTGTTTTTGTGACAATCAAAATACGCGCGAAACCCGCGGCGTAACATCATCGGATATGTAATCGGACGCCCGCCGTGTGCGGGCGGCGAGAGCGGCGGCGGGGACTATCGGATACGATGACGTCACGTCACGTCAGTCGAGTGCCAGCGAACTAAGCAAGGTAGTAGTGTTATAACGAATTATTTATGTACAATAACTTTGTAAATACTTCTCGTATCAAAGTGAAATAAAAACTATTGGTTTTAGAATAACAACTTCTATAATGGTATAAAGTAAAAATTAACTTTTTTTTCATTTTTCCCAAGTCCATTGTGATATTTGTGATGCTAGGACGGAGTAACACCATAGGCGGAGGTGGTAGAAAGGGTTGCCAACATTTCTTTGATAAAATTTACTCATCATCATCATATCAGCCCGCAACCACCAACTGCTGGGTATTAGGCCTCCTCTAATATGTGCCAGTCCCTTTTGGTCTGTGCCGATCTCGTCCAGGTGCTGCCAGCGACCCTGACGATGTCATTTAGTACTTTCAAAATTAGCAAAACAATATACCTAGTACCTACTTGTCAGAAAATCATAGTATTTTTTTTTTTATATACCAAGCCCGGCAAATGACCCCACTCCACCTGATGTTAAGTGGAAATGAGGTCCAGGCGCGAGGACAACTGGTGCAGCGTAAGAGACGTAGCATCAGTCATCCTCACTCTGCCGGCCCACAAAGTGCTTCTTCACGCCTCGTTTGAAAGACCCTATGTCATAGGTAGGAGGGAATACGTGTGCTGGTAGACTATTCCATCTTTTAGAAGTGCGGCAAAGAAACGAGTCACCAAATTTCTTTGTGCGTGATGGAATGTTAGAGACTGTAAATTGGTGACTCCGGAGAGCAGCACGCGTACTCCTATGGAGGAAGGAAGAAGGAGGGATGAGGTCAAAGAGTTCTTCAGAGCACTCGCCATGGTATAAACGGTAAAAGACGCTGAGTGACGCAATATCTCTACGCAATTGCAAAGGCTCGAGAGTTTTAGTGACCTCCGCATTGCCGATAATGCGCACAGCGCGGCGCTGCAATCTGTCCAAGGCATCGAGAAGGTACTTTGCGGAGCCGTCCCAAAGGTGAGAGCAATACTCCACGCAAGACCGCACCTGTGTCTTGTATAATAGACACAACTGATCAGGCGTGAAGAATCGCCGCACCTTGTTCAGGACACCGAGTTTACGTGAGGCATTTTTAATCACGGTTTCGATGTAGTCCTTTTGGTTCAGATCGCAGCGGATATCCATACCGAGCATGTTAATACTGCTCTGCAGGCCTAGAGATGTACCCTGAAGAGAAGGAAGGGGAAGGAATGGCGACTTTTTCGCTGTGAACGCGCACACCTGTGTTTTCTTGGCATTGAACTCCACTAGATTATCGGAGCCCCATTTAGAAATGAGATCCAACACCCGATCGAGCTCAATTACTAGATTTGCTCGCTTCATTTCGGTGTCTACCCGCCCAGCCGTTGGGTGACCGTTATATACCCCATGCACTGTGCTATCATCTGCATAGCAATGAATGTTTCCAAGAGGAAGCATGTCATTGATATGCAGAAGAAACAGCGTGGGGGATAGAACGGAGCCCTGAGGAACACCAGCGTTCACTGACATGAACCGCGAAGCGCATCCATCCGAAAGGACACGGATTCTACGCTCATGCAGGAAGCTAGCAATCCAGGTACAGAACTGAGCGGGCAAACCGTATGCCGGGAGCTTGGAGAGAAGAGCTTTGTGCCAGACCCGATCAAAAGCCTTGGCTATGTCAAGGCTAACTGCCAGTGACTCGCCACGCTTGTCAATAGCCTCACCCCAGAGATGTGTGACGTACGCTAGAAGATCACCCGTTGACCGTTTTGGCCGAAACCCATATTGACGATCGTGAATTAGGGAGTGATCTTCTAGGTATCGAATAAGCTGTTTGTTCAATATTCGTTCTAGGATCTTACACAACACTGAAGTTATGGCTATAGGGCGGTAATTAGTCGGATCTGACCGATCTCCTTTTTTAGGGATCGGTTGCACATTAGCTTCTCCCCAAGATTCCGGCACACAACCCGAAGAGAGCGAGAGACGGTACAGACGCGTTAACACAGGGGACAACTCCGCTGCACACATTTTCAGAACTATTGCTGGGATGCCATCAGGACCGTTAGCTTTCCGGAGATCGATTGAC
The DNA here is from genome assembly GCA_963921215.1 of Scoparia ambigualis. NCBI lineage: Eukaryota > Metazoa > Arthropoda > Insecta > Lepidoptera > Crambidae > Scoparia > Scoparia ambigualis. The sequence goes on along the minus strand of OY992508.1, from coordinate 20,580,018 downwards.
TGCAGCTCCGCACGGACATCACACTGCCTGATTTTAATATCAGACATTGTGTGGCCACAGTGAGGAACTGAGGGTGGCTGTGCATCACAGTCATCGATCCGGGAGTTAGCCGCAAAGAGTTTGGCCAGGAGATCGACCTTTTCCTGCGGCTTGTGAGCTAAAGTTCCGTCAAGACATCTCAGTGGTGGCAGCGAGGGTTGGCAGAAGTTGGATTGCACGGCTTTGGCCAGACGCCAGTAGCTACGGCTGCCCGTAGGATGCGTCAGGAGTTCTTGGCCTACTCGTGCAACGCGCTGGGCATCCGCTCTAATGTAGGCCCTCTTACACGACTTGGTGGCATTATTATAGGCTGCTTTTAGCGAGCGAGTTTCGGGATCCCCATGAGCTTTACCTCTGATCCAAGCGCGGTATGCCGTCTGTATGCTTTCAACAGCGCTGGCACACTCGCGATTGAACCAGCGGTTGCGTCTGCCTTTGCTGATGACATAGGAGTGTGGAATATAGTATTCCATTCCTAATACTATCTCATCAGGAACGGCAGTGGCGCTAGCGGTTGGGTCCTTCTCACTAAAGCAGCGCTGCCTCCAAGGGACGGATGCAAAATACTCCCGCATACCGTCCCAGTCTGCCGACGCGTAGTGCCAAATCTGGAGTTTCGAAACCGCTGTTGGCGGGCGCGATGCCAAGGGCACTGTGCTGGATATCAAGCAGTGATCCGAGGAACCTAAAGGAGCTCGAATCTCCACCCGGTATCCAGCTGGGCGACTCGTCAGCAGAAGGTCGAGTAAGGAGGGCGCATGGCCAACTATGTCTGGGATCCTGGTGGGCTGGTTCACCAGTTGCGTCAGGTCATGCGTGAGAGCGAATGCGTGGGCAGTTCTACCAGCATGGTCTGTTTTGGAGGAACCTAACCACAACTCATGGTGGGCGTTGAAGTCCCCCAAAAACACCAGTTCCGCCGATGGAAACCGCTCCTGCGCATCATCTGCTACCCGACTAAGATGTTCAATTAGTCGAGTTGTCTCCATGTCGCCGTTATGGGATCGGTAGACGCAGACGTAGACACGGCAATGAGAGCCTAAGTCGACGTGTACCACTAGGAGGGAGAAGGAAAGGTCCTCCTGACAGCGCAGACGGCGACAGCAAACATCCGCCCGAACGAATAAGCAAACTCCGGCTTTGGCTTTGAAGGATTCTTCAAGCACAAAGCCGGGATAGTTCAGGTAGGTGGTGTCAGCTGGGCGGATTATTTGCGTCTCCGTCAGGAACAACATTGCTGGCCGTGCCGTCTCGAGATGGTGGTGGACGGCATTGAGGTTTGCATGGAGTCCGCGGATGTTAGCGAACTCCACCTCAAACGGTAAGGTTGTGGTGGGGGTGTGCACCGCTGTAGTACCAGTTTTGTTGTTAAGCGCTGTCATTTTAGGAGTGGAAAGAGAGAGGCGTGAATCGAGAAAATGATGCCGCGATGCGAATGGTCAAAGTGTGGTGGCCTGTTTCCCCAGGAATTTGCCTACAGACGAGTATTATTAACCTGCCGAACGGAAGGGCCCCCGAACCCCCCCGGGAATGGCCGCCGGGACCCCACCTTCCGGTCACCAACCGGCACGACGGACCACCCCGAGATTATGCGTGGCATGGTGAGGCAGCCTCACGAGCTGGTTAGGCTCGCTTGGGCCCCTGTACTGTGCCACGGGCGGCCAGCGGGACAACCGTTTCTACGGGTCTCCCTGGTCGGCAGGTTAACGAAGTCCTCCTGGCACTGGTTTGACGGAAGCCTCCACAGACCAAATACATCGCAGCATCATCCTGTCGAGCTCTGGTTATACGCTGGCTGATCCCGAAACGCGACCGACAAGCAGTCACTTGACGGGTTTTACACCATGCGTACGGTGGTCACCAACCAGACGGGTCAAGCCCTACCACCAGTGGAGAAGATCATCGCTCGAAAGAGTCCGTTAGTCGCTTTTTACGACACCCACCGGACGGAGAGAGGGGCGGCGATTGGTATTCTTTCTCCGTCACCGCACGGATAAAGACATTTTATGGAAAAAGCGACGACCTGCTTGGTCGAGTGGTTTGTACACCGATTTTCATGGTGTCGCCATCTCTGAGGTCCCGGGTTCGATCCCCGGTCGGGTCAATTAAGAAATCATTGTTTTTCGAAATTGTCTCGGGTCTGGGTGTTTTCTATGTATTATAAGTATGTATTTAAGTATTTTAAGTATGTTTTTAGTTGTCTAATAACCATTTAAAGAGTATCTTCGAAGCTTCTCTTGGGATAGATAATTGGTGTGAGTGTAGGAAAGTTTTTTTTTAAAGCAAAACAATTTTTTTCTTTATATCTCTATCTTAGAGAAATATCTTACCTTCTGCGCAAAGCTCTCCCCACAATCGTTGCATACGTAGGGCCGCTCGCCCGCGTGGTACTTGCTGTGCGTGACGAGGTGCCGCTTCAAAGGGAAGCCGCGCCCGCACTCCCCGCACACGTAGGGACGCTCGCGACTGTGCACCTGCGGTGATAAATAAAGATGTAACACTATGACAAGTAACAACTAACACAGTATCATCATGATCAGCCTATAAACGTCCCACTGCTGGGCACAGGCCTCCCTCGTGGACAATAGCACGTTGGGATATCGGGCCATAACCCACCACGCTGGCCCAATGCGGGTTGGTGGGTTTTAACGACTGTCATCTTACGACAACAACCGGGACCAACGGATCACACACGCATATCGTCAAAAACGCAAGTGGTCAGATACGCATTTCGTCATAAAACGCATATTGACAGAAACGCAACTCGTCAGATTTGCAACACGTCATAGACGCAGCTCGTCGCATAAGTTACTTGGACAGATTCTCATCAGGACAGATACGCAACTTGTCAGTCGATAGGAAAAACGCTTGTAGCCATTTATGCAGCTAGTCAAACATAATATTCTACTGTTTCGTATATTATTATAAAACAGACCTATTTAATATGCTTAAGTAAAGAATACTGTATAATATTTGTGCAAGTTTAATTTTATTATATTTATCTATCTACTGGTACGGTACTGCGATTGCGATTGCGGTGCGATTTATTTGAAGCATTTTTAATTTTACTTTCGGCAAATAAATCGCGTTTTTAATCCGTTCAAAAGTGTTTAATTCAATTAATTGTTTTTTTGTACAAAATACAATACCTACCCACCACGTAGTTGATTTCCCATGTTTAAGTTATGTAATCTTTCGGACAAATTGACCCCATTACTTTTATATGCTTATATGGGGGTTAAAGTTGCTCGCGTCCGTAGGTTTACCCTTGAGACCCTACACGTGATCCCTGGGTGGTGCTAAATGAGTAACACTGACTAAGTGGTAGAGCCACGCTGCGTTGCAGCACGCATTGGGCCGGCTCGCCCGGCGTAATACCACCCTCTCACGAATATACGGCGTGAAATAACGGCACTTGGTGTTGTTGTGTTTCGTCCGACCAGTGAGGGTTCCGGAGGCCCCTTCTCCCCTCCCCTCCCAATTCCTATTCCTTCCTTAAACCTATTCCTCCCTTAAAGGCCGGCAAGGCATCTGCGATTCCTCTGGTTTTGCGGGTGTCCATGGGCGGCGGTGATTGCTTTCCATCAACCTGCTCTCTGTTATAAAAAAATATATATATATTTTGTTACCTATTTCTATAATTTATTAAAATAACAAATATTATATAGTTTGAATTAATATGTTGTGTGCATTATAATCATTAATGACATTGTTTATTAAAAAACAAACTGATCATAAGTTTTGATATTTTTTTTAATTCTTTTATTTACTTCAATCTGGGTGGATGATTTAAAATATCTGACGAAATGCGAATTTCACGTATTGCGTGTATGTCGAATAGCGTTTTGACAAGTTGAGTTTCGGTCCTGTGAGATGACGAAATGCGTATCTAACCACTTGCGTTTTTGACGATATGCATGTGATCCGGACCAACGGCTAAACGTGCCTTCCGAAGCACGGAGGAGCTCGAGATGTTTTTAATTTGGTCACCCATTCAGCAACCCGGCATTGCGAAAGTTGCTTAGCGGGCAATTTCGCAAACCGAACGCGCTGGCCGTCGAGCTCCTCGCACAGTATGTCGTATCTGTAATAGGGGTGTTAGTCACCCGAGTCCGCAGCTTTACCATCGAGACCGAGACTCGTGACCCTACACGTGGGTGGTGCCAAAGGAGTGTCTAACCCCCCAGTCTTGGAAATTTATAACACAATTTTTGGCGCAACTGTCAACGTCAAATTTGACAGAATCGAGCATAGACTATGCCATATTTTGCGATAACGATGCATAAGATGTACCACAGAACCGAAATAACCAAACTTGTTCATACTAAAGTAGTCTGTAAGTCTATGAAAACACGGTACAAAGTCAAGTGTGTTTTTGTAGGTGCGATCTCATGCAACCGCTTGGGGCCTGAGGGAATGAGTGTCACACAGTCCGAGTGGTAGAGCCACACTGCGTTGCGGAACAAATTGGGCCGGCTCGCCTGCCGTAATACCACCTTGTCACGGAATATCGGAGTGAAACAATGGCACTCGTTGGTGTTGTGTGTTCCGTCTGGTGAGTGAAAGTATCGGAGGCCCACCTCCCTATCACAATTCCTACTCCTTCCTCGAGGCCGGCAACGAACGAACTCCACTGGTTTAGTAGGTGGGTTCTGGGTGAAACTTCCCAGGGGCACTGCCCTGTGCCACCCACCGCGTCGCAGGTTGCGGATAGCGAAACGGCTTCCAGATATGGAAGTTAGCTGCCTTGGCAGTCGCGGACAATTGGGCGATCCCATTTGAGGGGTGCTGGGACTGCTCATGGCTGAGCTTTCTCTACAAAATAGCACTAAACCCAATGACAAAGGATGACAGTGGCGAGCACGAGCCGCCACTTTAATCAAAGCTCAGACCCGGAGAGATCAACTTCGTTAGCTGTGGACCGCAATTGATCTAGGAGATGAGCACTCTGAATTCAAAGTGCTCCTGCTACCTTGTAGGGAGATGTTGATTCATCAAAGGCTAGGGCGTTACCCCGAAAATCTGACGTGTTGTACCCTGGGGAAGTACCACACTATCCTCCCCCTAATCGTAAAATATGAATGTTATTAATGAGAATGTTTTGCCATGCACCCCGGCTAGCACCCGGCGCTCACAGGTATCCGGGCCTGTGAGTGAGAAATTGGTTACCGAAGACTATAGAGAGGCGGGTACCCAGGCCTCTTTATTAGTAAATGCTACTGGTCTTAAAGAAAATACTAAAAAGCTTGTCCAGCAAGCGTTCCACCCTAGCCTGTTTATATCCAGGCAGAGAAGTGCTTCACTTAGTTCCATTGTCCACCTAAGACCCGAAGCTGAGGACAACGTAGAACATAAGAAAAATATAGAAACAGAGCCTATCATAACTATCAGCGATCAAGATGATTTAGCCAAAAATTAGTGACAAAGAGACAAAACTCCTGCCAGAAGCAAGAAAAGGAAAGAAACTAGCCCAATGCAAAGTAAAGTCTTGAAAAAGACAAAACATAAACCAACCTACGCCATAACAACAAACAATAGATTTGACATACTGGATACTGATAAAATCGAAGACTCTAATACAGCAGCAGCTCAGAAGACATACACACCTAAGCCTGAACCTATCTTTGTGACAGGCGTACTCAACATAAAATCGCTAAAGACAATGTTAGACGAATTTATAGACCAGAGCCTTTACACCATGACGACATTAAGGTCTGGGTATGTAATTAAGCTGATGCCGATGAATATCCAATCATATAAATCATATCAACTAAAAAGTGAAAGAGCCTATAGAGTCATACTCCGAGGACTACACTCCACGGAAGATACCTCCATGATAGCAAAGGAGCTGATGGAACTAGGACACGATACCAGACAAACAATAAATGTACTCCATAGAACCACAAAGGACCCCCTACCCCTCTTTTATGTGGATCTAGAACCTAAACCTAATAACAAAGAAATATTCAACATAAAGCAACTAATGAACATGAAGGTGACATTTGAAGCTCCATATAAAAAGAAGGAAGTTATACAATGTAAGAGGTGTCAAAGATTCGGACATACAAAAAGTCAATGTTTTAGATGCGTCAAATGCGGTAGTGATCACCTCACCGTGACGTGCAAAAAATCACCAGACACTACAGCCACATGCGCAAACTGCCTAAAAAATCACCCTGCTAGTTACAAGGGTTGTGCTAAATATAAACAGTACAAGGAGAGAATTCTGAAAACCTCACCTAAGATTAGAGAAAACATCCAATTAACAAATAGAATACCGGACAATACTCACAACATCGTGAAAATACATAAAGAACAACAGCAATCTACGAAAACGTATGCGCAAGCAGCAAAGACCAGACCCCACGTGCAACAGAAAACCAGTCTGGCACAAACGGGGATATGATAGACCTCATGCAGACAATGTTTGACAAACTCCAACACACAATGATGACAATCATGGACCAACTAGTCGCCAGCCTTGTTAAAAAATGACACACAATTTCAGAATATTAGTCTGGAATGCCAACGGCTTGACGGAAAGACGTCAAGAACTTAACACATTTCTAAGAATGGAAATGATTGATATTGTTTTAATATCGGAAACAAGATTTACAGCAAAGTCTCACATAGCCATTAAAGACTACACAATATACACAACAAACCACACGTCTGGTAACAGTCACGGAGGAACCGCGATCATTATAAAAAGTTGTATAAAACATTACCCAATTGAGAACTTCAGTACAGAAAAGATTCAAGCAACTTCTGTGAAACTACATAACAACAAAGTAGAAATTGCTATATCTGCAATATACTGCCCACCTAGACACACAATAACTAGTAGCGACTTTAACAAATACCTCGATACACTAGGTACAAGATTTATCTGTGGCGGCGATTGGAATTCCAAACACCTTTACTGGGGTTCTAGACTTATTAACCCTCGCGGAAGGCAACTTTATATCTCAATGCAAGAGTTGAGACTAGAGTGCATGACACACAGAGAACCCACTTACTGGCCAACGGATAATAAAAAGACCCCCGACCTGCTAGATTTCTTTATGACCAAAAACATAGACGGTAACATTATGAACACTGAGTCATATTCAGATCTATCTTCGGACCACAGTCCAGTCGTCCTAAACCTCAACAAAAACATCTTACTTAACGAACCACCCCCTAAAATATATAGCATCAAAACTATGAACTGGAGACTCTCCAATGTTTAGTGACGGCTGGAACTGATTTACGAACAAACATCAGAACAACAGAGGATTTGGAGGACGCTCTTGAAACTTTCAACAAAACTATCCACAGCGCAGCTAAAGAGGCTTCCCAGGCACATGACGGGGCCAAGCAGAAAGGCAGACCTTCAAAACAAAATATTTACCCGAAGGGAATTAAGGAAAAAGCGGCTGAACGTCGCAGATTAAGGAAAATCTGGCAAACCACGCGATACCCTTGCGATAAAAGAGCCTTTAACACATCATCTGAAGAACTTAAGGAACTAATCAAAACTTACCATAATGACAACCTACAAACCTACCTGTCTGGTTTGACCCCCTCGCCTAACACAAATTACTCGCTGTGGAGAGCGACCAAAAAGTTAAAAAGGCCCAAAACCCAAATCACACCAATAAAAACCAACACCGGAGAGTGGGCCAAGTCAGACCAAGAGAAAACAGCAGTCTTTGCTGAGCACCTGAGTCACGTCTTCCAGCCATTCTCTGCCATCAACTGAAGATTACCTTCAAACCTCACTGCAAATGTGTTTACCTCTGAAAAGTGCAAGTCCAAGAGAGATCCAAAAAGAAATTAAAAACCTGCAAGATGAATATCAGCAGGATATGATGAATGAAATAGACGCAAATCTATTGAAAAACCTTCCACATAAAGGAATAATGGCCCTGGTCAAAATATTTAACTCCTGCCTAAGACTATCGCACTACCCAGGCCAATGGAAAATCGCCCAGGTGGTAATGATACTCAAGCCCGGAAAGCCCCCACAAGAAGCGGCCTCCTACCGACCCATTAGTCTCTTGCCGATCACCAGTAAGTTGTTCGAAAGAATCCTCCTAACCAGAATGAAAGAACACCTTAACAACATCATTCCAAGCCATCAATTTGGGTTTAGGGCTCAACACGGTACCATCGAACAAGGGCACCGCCTCGTCGATGTGATTGGCAGATCACTGGAAAACAAACAGTACTGCTCCGCAGTATTTCTGGACATCAGCCAGGCCTTTGACAAAGTGTGGCACAAAGGTCTGCTGTACAAAGTAAAGAAATGGCTTCCTCACTCGTTCTATCCCCTACTAGAGTCTTACCTAACGAAACGCTGCTTTGAAGTCAAACTCAGAAATGTATGCTCAGCATTGCATGAAATAAAGTCTGGAGTGCCACAGGGCAGTATTCTGGGTCCAATACTCTACGTAATATACACGGCAGACCTTCCCACAACAGTGAACACCACTGCAGCTACTTACGCCGATGACACTGCAATTCTGTAGGTTCATACAAACCCAGATACAGCTTCTCTGCTACTCCAAGATCATCTTAACGAAATTGAGATATGATTGAGGAAATGGAGAATAAAAGCAAACCAAAACAAGTCAACTCACGTGACCTTCACCCTGCGTAGGGACACTTGCCCGCCAGTCAAACTCAATGACGAAGAAATCCCGCAAGAAGAGCATGCAAAGTACTTGGGAATGCACTTGGACAGGAGACTGACTTGGCAAAAGCATATCTGGTCTAAGCGTAAACAACTTGACGCAAAGCTTCGAAGTATGTACTGGTTAATTGGACGTCACTCTCAATTAAGGACAGATAGTAAAATGATGGTGTACAAAGCTATTCTGAAACCGATATGGACGTACGGCATCCAACTTTGGGGCACATCCAGCAACAGCAACATCGAAATCCTAGAAAGATTCCAGAGCAAAACACTAAGAGCAATCTTCAACATTCCCCAGTGTATAAGCAACAAGTACATTTATCAAGACCTAAAGATTAAAACAGTAAAGCAGGAAATCACCTCATACAGCGAAAGCTACCAGAAAAAACTATCACGACACACCAACGAACTTCCATCCTCACTGAGCGGAAATGGCAGCCAGCGGCATATAAGACTAAAGAGACAGGGCATGCCCAGTCTCCCAATCAGAGTCTCCAACATCAAATGAGAGTAATCAGTACCTATAAAACCTGGTTCTCTCTAAGCACTAGTCACTCCGGATATTAAATTATCAGTCAGATGAGCAGCTTATTGTTTCTGGAACAGATTGCTGTGGAGCAGATAGTCAAAAGAAAAAAAAAAGTAGGTGTCCATGGGCGGAGGTAATTACTCTACATCACAGGTAACAAGCCTAATTCCATCCATCAGGTAAATGGGCGTTCCAAGAATACAGAAGCAAGAGTGTTTTGAGGCACCGCTTCCTTGAGTCCACTGAATACATACATTGGAGACTATTATCCCCAAATGCACTCGTGGCAGCGGTACTGCCATTCCACAAATATAGAAGCAAAAGCGTTTGAGGCAGCACTTCCTACAGTCCAGTGACAGAATCCAATAACTTACTCTGTAGTGCGTGACGAGGTGATGCTTGAGGGTGAACGCCATCTTGCACTCAAAGTCAAAGTCAAATTATTTATTCAATGTAAACCTTTACAGGCACTTATTGACGTCAATACTAATAATAATAAAAAAACAGTTAACTAACTTGTAGTTAAGACTTAACAACTAATCTAACGAACTATAGTCTGTGCCAGACAAACGCGCATCGCTACCCCCAGTACCACTGCAAGCCGAAACAGGATCGCGTCGAACCGAAATATAAGCCGTGGCGATAGAATTCTGTGTAAACAAAGGTATCCTGGTACGAGACAAAATGGCGGGCAAGTGTCTCTCTGTCACTCGTGGCAGCAGTACAGCCGATCCACAAATACAGAAGCTAGAGTGTTATGAGGCACCACTTCCTTGAGTCCACTAATACATACAGACATTCACCACTATTATCCCCAAAGGGTTAGTCAGAGACTAGGCTGTGAGGACAGCAAAAGCAGTGCACTGCCACAATTCACGGTTCACTAAATAGGTCTATAGAATCCAATAACTTACCCTGGAGTGCGTGATGAGGTGGTGCTTGAGGGTGAACGCCATCTTGCACTCGTGGTAGCGGTACGGCCATACCACGAATATAGAAGCAAAATTGTTTGAGGCAGCACTTCCTACAGTCCAGTGACAGAATCCAATAACTTACTCTGGAGTGCGTGACAAGGTGATGCTTGAGGGTGAACGCCATTATGCACTCGTGGCAGCGCAGCGGTACGGCCGGTCCGCGGAATGAATAATTTACTCTAAGAGTGCATGACGAGGTGGTGCTTGAGTGTGAAGACTATCTTGCACTTGTGGCAGCGATACGGCCATTCCACGAATATAGAAGCAAAAGCGTTTGAGGCAGCACTTCCTACAGTCCAGTGATAGAATTCAATAACTTCCTCTGGAGTGCGTGAAAAGGTGATGCTTGAGGGTGAACGCCATTATGCACTCGTGGCAGCGGTACGGCTGGTCCGCGGAGTGAATAATTTACTCTAAGAGTGCATGGGGAGGTGGTGCTTGAGTGTGAAGACTATCTTGGACTTGTGGCAGCGATACGGTCATACCACGAATATAGAAGCAAGTGTTGAGGCAGCACTTCCTACAGTCCAGTGACAGAATCCAATAACTTACTCTGGAGTGCGTGACGAGGTGATGCTTGAGGGTGAACGCCATCTTGCACTCGTGGCAGCGGTACGGCCGGTCCGCGGAGTGTAGCAGCAGGTGGGTGTTGAGGCAGTGCTTCCTCGCAAACGCCTTGCCGCAGTGTCCGCAGACGTGCGGCCGCTCGCCTGTTTATCGTAAGAGAATAAAAAAGTACTAATTTATAATCATTAGCAACCAAAGCGCAAAGAAGAATACATAAAAACTCTTTCTTCTTAAAGTTTTCTCTTTAACACATACATACATCACAACCTTTTTCCGTGGGGGTAGGAAGAGACCACAGATTTAATTTGGTATAATCCTGACACATTCTTTGTATCATTTATTCTCTTAATTGTCACCATTTTTAAACAAAAGTTCCAAAAGTTTAACAATAAATATAGGAAGATACTTGTGGGGATAATTAAGCTAGTCAAACTGTATTAACGTTTTAACTTTAACCCGACAAACGCCATATGTACGTAAGGTTGTACAAAAGAGTTGAGAGTCATGAGTGTCTCTTGTACGTACTGGTGTACCGTACGACTTGGCTCAGATTGGTTGTTTTATTTTAACCGGTCCGAGTTGTAGTATACAAGTTTTGGCTACCAGTGAATTTTCTATGGTCCTTATGAGCGGACATCAACCATATTGGTGAAAAGTTGTGTTAGGGTGGCTGGCGCGCCATGGGTTAACAACAACAATTGAATTGGCTATAGTGACATCACTTACCAGTATGTACCCGAGCGTGCGTTGTCAGATGGTGCTTTAACAGAAAGGATTTGCCACACTCTTCACAAGAATAGGGCCTTTCCTTTACAGCAACCGGCGGCGCCGTCGTCATGACAGTGTTGCTGTTTAGCAACTCTGTTTGCGAATACACTGTCTGTGAAATCGGAATAATCTTATGAGGGTTTACGCATTTCAGTTTCCCATACAAACTACCAAGTCGAAATTTTTAAAAACCAATAGGCCAATTTTAATGAAACTTTGCATGCTATACTAAAATACAGGGAACTAAATAGTTTGTTGTGGAATTTTATGGTTTGACTATAGAGATGCTTTAGTAGTGAATTATTAATTTGTCTAAATACGATTTTACAGACTACATCATCAAAGGTACATTGTATTTTCACTTTTTTTAAATTATGTTGCAAAAAGTCTAATTTTAATATCAATAAGTTATTTAGCATGGCAACAGTTTCTTAGTGGTAGGAGTCTGATCACAACCCTAATACCTGTTTCTGCCATTAAGCAGCCATTTTTTCTTTTATAGTTTAAAGAGTTAATAATCAGAAATCCAGTAAAATTACAAGAACTGAAGCTTTAGGGTCGGGAATGCGCACATTTTTCTTTTGAGGATACAAGTGTGGTTGAGCTGCTGAACAACAACATAAAAAAGTTATCAATATCTTACCTTGGGTGAATTATTTGTAGTACCAGGCTCTTGCTTAGCATGCAATAAATGGTGTTGATGGACAGTTGTGGTCTGCATGTTATCTTGCTGCGTCTGCTGTGTAGGCCCCTCATTCAATGTTTTAATTGCACCATTCAACAATGAATGGTTTAACTGGGACGCATCGATGACAGGTGTTGCAATACCCTGGGCTTGCAGTGCCCGCTTCATTAATATTTCATTGCATTCTTCGGCAGTGAGTTGGATAGGACCTAGTGGAGTCATGAATGGTTTAGCTGTCAAATTCGCAGTTGCTGGAAAAAAATCATTAAGTACAAAAAAAAAATGCTCTACAACAAACTCAATTCGTGAAATTTAACCTTTTTCTATTTTACAAATTGATCACAAATGTATATATAAAAACATTTGTGCTATAGTAATTTTAACCAACATTGCATTATTAAAACAAGAAAAAAAATTGTACTTTTTTGGTTTTCTCAACTTAACAAAAAGGTATAATAACTATAAAATCCATGCACTCTTGATACTGTTAATACTTACTATGTATTGTGGCAGTTTGATTTTGCTGTGAGACTCGGTTGAGGGTGTGTGACGGAGATTCATTCAATACAAACATTGCTCTTCTGGCAGTCGGGGTACCCGTTGTGACCACTCTAGTGACTTGTGCAGCTGTATTCGATACTGCCACAACAGTTCCAACTTTCTCTTGTACCTGTGGTGTTTTATGAGACATCACAGTCAGAGTTGTTTCAGGTGACACCTAAAAATAAAAACAGAAGTTTCAAATGGATACATCAGGGATATTCAATCAATGTACTTAAAAGCTGTCAACTGCTGTAAAGCCAGACACAATAGTAATTCAATTCTAAGTAGATTTTCTCACAGACGAGAGGACAAACCAATACCTATAATTAATAATGATAGAGTGGAAGGCTCTAGCAATGAAAACTCTACTTGGGCTTTAGAAAGCCAGTGTGTGGCAACAGGTTGCAGAGAACAAAGATCAGTTGACCACCACAGAAACAGCGACAGATCTGGCTGCTTACTGGGCCAATCATATTTTATTATATTTTTGATGTTGTAAGAAGAAGAAGAAGAAAGTTATATTTAGTTGTACATACTACACTGTTTTTACACTTAAAGCGAATAGCACCAACTGTTTTTCTTTTTTTGTTACTGTTGTATTCTTTGGGTTGGTATACTATACATCTAGTTAATTTAGCCAAATTGATAGCTATGCTGATGGGGGCCTTTACAATGGGAATAACAGATAATGCCATGTAGTGTCTCATTGCAAAAAAAAATTACAATATTCAAAGTGGAATGCATATGACACTAACCCACAAGAACCTGATACTACTACATAGAAATGGTCTTAGAAGACTGTCTAAATTTTTGAATAATTTTTATTGCCATTCAAAGATTTCCTCAAAATTGCACAGTCAGCAAGCTAAATGACAGCTAGGCACACCAATTTTGTTGTACCTTACAATCATATTTCATATTACATTCATTTCAGGATCAAAAGATTTTATAACCTATTTCTTGAAATGATGATGAATGAAATCATCCTAACCACAATTCTTCATTGTGTCTACATTTTTGTCTAGTTTTATCAAGGCATGATAAAACACGATAACAAGGCATTTATTAATGTCTACAATGTACCAAATAATTATTCTCACCGTATTCCCCAAGGTGTAACTCAAGCTGCTCGGTGTTTCCACCTCGCCCTTGGTGAGGTCCGCGGAGCTCGTGAATCCCCATGAATAACCAAAGCCTGACACATTATTAGGCGTTGGCATACACATCTCGTCTCAATTTCTGTTTAACATCAAGAGGAAAACAAATCCACTAACACAAATCCACTATTTGATTGTAAACAAGAGTCCTCATGACAGTTTTAACATTACGACGATCATGTATGTACGCTTTCACACATCCACTAACGCACAACGACACAGAACACCCGTCACTCAAATCGCCGACAACACCATATTTTTAAGTATATTCTAAACACTATCGCGATACCAAGAGCTCAAAATTATCCAAATTAATGTCGAAATATCTTCCTAATTTGATTTATCCAACTCAAATTAAAAGGCGGTATAGAACAACGACGCTACAACCGACATTGACACGCACGTAATCCGTACGAGACGTAACATCAAAATGTCTCAATAACAATTTTATCGAATTCATATCGTTATTAGATTATAAATAACTTTAAAAAACCTAATAAAGTTTAAAACAATAACCGAATTGATGAAAACAATAATTTTATCGCACACACAAAAAACCGAACGCCATCTTGTTGTTTATGGAAAACCAATTTCTATAAATCTTTATCTTTCTGGCAACAGACATATGTAAATAGTTTATTTACGCCTGTTTCCGAACGACACTAAAAACAAGTAAAATATTGTTTATGACATAGCGTTGCGTTTAGTTTTTATACACTTGTAATTTTTGACACGTTTAAACGTCAAACGTGAACTTCAATCAATTTCAAGAAAAACGAAACGTAATTAAACTCACTTTTTAAATTAATGTCAATTGGATATTATAATTATTATTATTCTGAGATAACTAAATAGAAATAAAATAATTTTAACAGTTTGCGTAAGGTTTGTTAGAAAAATAAGTGTAAAACACTTAATTTTAGATTAAGAAGCAGTTACAGCATTCATTCATCATGAATCCAATGTCGATGGATAGAGATGAGCCATCATCTTTGTTATCAGTTTCTACAAACCACCCTCTAGAACAATTTTTGCTATTAGCAAAAGGTGCCAAAGGATTTGCATGTGCAGAACTTATCAAGCAAGTTCTAGAAGCACCAGGGGTCCACGTATTCGGAGAACTTTTAGAAATGCCCAACATAAAAGAGGTTAGAAACCATTGATAAATTTAACTATTTACATTAAAAATAATGAATGTCTCACTTCTAACGTTCGCGATGAAGCATTTTTGTTATTTCTAGTTGATAGGAAGCAGTTGTAGTAAGTAATAATTTTGTATACTCTATTTTATAGTTGGAAACTGGTGCATATGCAACACATTTCAAGACATTAAACTTATTCGCATATGGTACTTACAAAGACTATTTGGAGAATAAGGCTGATTATTTGGAGCTTACATCAGTACAATGCAAGAAATTACAACATTTAACCATTGCAACACTCGCCACGCAAGAAAAATGTATCCCGTATAGTGTATTACTTAAAGAACTAGATATCAAGAATGTGAGGGACCTAGAAGATCTCATCATAGAAGCTATTTATGCAGGTATGTTTTTATTAGACAGCTAGGTGGCAGTGGTCCGTAGCGAAATATTAAGTTTTTTAGAACTACACTTACACTTTAATTCAGAGTTCAGTAAGGTCAATACCGAAGCGACAGCAATGGTTGCATAGTTAGCAGATAAAACTGAGTACCTGGCTATGTAGTTCATACAATGTTTGTGATATATAACCATTATCTTGTTTATTTACTTGCTCTCTCGTTTTCTTTGTTTGTCCTCATTTTAAGTCTTGTATCCAATACCATAACTTTTAAGTTTAGCAACATTCTCAATTTTTCTAGACATAATCCATGGCAAGCTCGATCAAGAATGCAAACGTGTAGAAGTGGATGTGGCTCTGGGCCGAGACGCGCGCCTCGAGGATGCGTCTGCCATAGCTGATGTTCTGGCTGACTGGTGCAATGCTTGTGAGGCAGTACTGAGCTCGGTAGACCGCCACATTCAGCGTGCTAACCACAACAAGCAAAGGAATATTAGACATCAACAAGGCATAGAACAAGAGGTTTGAATTAAAAAAGTTTTTTATGTTTTTTTATATTTATACATACATACATACATCTTAAGCATGGCTATTATCAACGAAGGGTTAGTCAGAGACTAGGCATTGATAACCGCAAAAACAGTCCTCTGCCATAGTCGCATGTTTCACCACATAGTGACAGCACATGTGCTCAGCATGACAGGTGGTGAGCCCATCGCCGCTCTACGCTGTTGGAATTATGTGCAGTCGTTAGTCGCCTTTTACGACACTTATGGAAAGAGTGGTAGTATTGATCCGCTACGCAACACGGCGGCTTAATATTTAGGCTGTGGATAGAGTGTCAGAAGCAGCATTCTAGTACGATCGGTTACGATGCCGTAATTACGGCATCCTAGTACAAAGTGTAGGCAGTGAATAGAGTGCCTCAAGCGGCAACATAGTACGATCGGTTACGATGCCGTAATTTGACGACATCCTAGTACGAAGCGTATTATGGAGTGCCACAAGCGGCATTGTATCTCAATTGGTTCGGGAATTGTAACATAATTTTTATTTGTCATAATGTTTAGACAACTTATTATTCAAAAGATATTTTGTATGGAGTTAGATTTCTGTTGTCTAATAAAAAAAATAACCTCGAAATTCAAGACTTAAATTTCTAACCTATCACGTGACCTACAGGAGTAGGGCAGCTAGTATTTCTGTTGTCTAACGAAAACTTTACGGCAGCTTAGGCGGCGTCACTATTATACCGCAAAACTTACGGTTCCCTAACCAATGGAGATACAGTGCCGCTTGTGGCACTCTATACACTTCCTAATATTTATTATTTTACAAATCGTGATTACAACTTTCAAAACTTTTATTGCAAATGGTATATCAGTTTTTATCAGGGAGGAGGTATAAGAACATAACTTAAACAAAAAAAAATTACTTAACATTAAATGTAATCTAGCAGGCTTATAAGTAGATAGATAGATAGATAGATAGATAGATCAACTTCTCTCGCTTAAGCTTTTATTGTGATCGGACGTGTGCAAGTTTCTCGTTGAAATAAATTCTAATATTTTAATTGCCTCGGTCTTCGCCCTGTCAAAGCTGTTATTGTGCCCAACTGTCTCTGGAGTCCCCGCATCGACGAAAAATTTGTTGGAAAAAAATTTTGCCGGACTGTGATTCGAACCCGGATTTCTTGGGTGAGTGTGTCGGCGTCTTATCCGTTGGACCAAATACACAGAGCTCGACCCGACCGTAATAACCGACTACTGGCTACAGCTGACGTCATCGATACTATTACAGAACAAGTAACCGCCTCTGTGGTCTAGTGGCTAAGCTACCTGTTTCAGACCCAGAGGTCCCGGGTTCGATTCCCAGCGGGGAGTACATCTTTGTGTGCTCGGTTTGGTTGGTGGTAGGGCTGTTAAGTCCGCCTGGCTAGCTACCACCATCTTATCTAAGTCTGTCGCCATAACAACGATGTTTATAGCATTGTTGTGTTCCGGCAGTTTGAGATAAGATAGCCAGTTCCTCAGTGGTTGAGGATTCCGGGTGTAGCGCGCTTCACCTTCGGCCTTATCGTCACTTACCATCAGGTGAGATGAAGGCCAAGCGCTTACCCGTTGCCAATAAAAAAAAAAAAAAAAAAAGTACATATTATACGCTCTCTCATATTTGGTCAGCCTTTTATTTACACAAAAATTATAATATTGAGCTTGTCACGTTGAGAAGATGAAGTGTGCGGAGTGTGGCGTGCTGTTCAACGATGGTGTCCAGTGCAGTGCATGCAAAAGGCACTTGGATTTCGCTTGTGCCAATATATCAGAGGCAGGCTACAGAAAGCTTGGCACTGACCGTAGATCGACTTGGAAATGTCCTCAATGCAGAAATCCAACTTCTTCCCCTGTTGCCGCTGACAAATCATCATCCGTACTGGATACAATTCTACGTGAGCTCCGAGAGGTTAAGTTGCAGTTGGCCACTCTGCCAACCCTCGTCGATGATATCAAATTCATAAAGCGGGAACTTTCGGATTTAAAAGCATCTTGTGAATTTAATAGCGCTAAACTCGACGAGCATTCAGTCAGGATATCGGACCTTGAACGTAAAATGGATGATATTCAAGGTTTGCAATCTTCAATTAGTTCCTCAGCCAGTGATGTCGCCACCCTTAGAAAAGATCTAGCAGCTAAGGAGCAGTGGGCAAGACTAAATAGCGTGGAAGTGAAGGGTATACCTTTAAAGACTGGAGAGAACCTGTTTTCCATTGCTGCAGCTCTGACTAAGGTAGTGGGCTACAGCTTCCCTAAAGCGCAGATCAATTATATAGCAAGAGTACCTGTCCACAATTCTAAGGATAAAAGTATAATTATTAACTTTATCAACCGCTACATCAAGGAGGAGTTTATTGCAGCGGCACGAGTAAAGAAAAGGTTGACTGCTGCTGACATTGGTTTTGAGGGCAACTCGCAGCGGATTTTCGTCAACGACCATCTTACACCCGACTCCAAAACTCTCCTTACGAAGACTAAATCGATAGCTAAGGAAAAGGGCTACAGCTACGTATGGGTCAAGTTCTGTAAAATTCACGTGCGCAGGAATGATACTTCACGCGTTTTCATCATTACTAGTGAGAATGATTTAAACAAAATTGTTTAATTTATTGTTTAGTCAATTCATATTTCACATTTTTATTATTAATTGTAACTTTCCATTACCCTCGTTGTAGTTGCTGTAAAATAGTTTTGAGGTTTACTTTACTTATTTTACTAAGCACAATCATTGAAATTGTTTTATTACATTGTTTAGTCGATCTTTTTTTAACATTGATATTTTTAATCTTTAAGTTTTATTACTGGCTTTGCAGTTTTTATTTGGTAATTTTAAGGTATGTTTTATCTATTTTTCTAGTCTTAATCACTGAAATTGTTATATTTCTTTCTAACTACAAAGGGTTCACGATGTATGCTTTACCTAACTCGCTAATACCTCGCTATTGCTTACAAGCCGCATTTCTAAATTATTTTAAACCGGTTTGCTGTACCGTGCATGTGCAGCACAGTGTCGCGCCCTTATTTGTTTCTTTCATACTGCTAATTTTCCGATTTGAATGCTTGCTTGCTCGCACCTATGCCTTGTTCGCTTGTCAATTATTTTGCTTAAAATCCATGCATGCTTATAAAACCATCTTGCGCTTGCGTAATATTGTTTCATATTATTGGCTGTCCGCTAGTAGTCTAGAACTTCGTATTCTTTGTATTTTTATGTTTTTATTGTGTTATTGTTTTTTAGCTTTTGTTAATGGATAGTACAACTAAAAGAAATAATAAATATAGTGTTTATTATCAAAACGCACGGGGCTTGCGTACTAAGACATCACAATTTTATCGTAACCTACGAGGCTGTGACTATGACATTGTTCTTATAACCGAGACATGGTTATTGGACGGCATTAAAGACACTGAGCTATTTGATGGTCGTTATGTCGTTTGGCGACGTGATCGTAATTATGCCGCAACAGGTCAGATGTATGGAGGTGGCGTACTCATAGCAACACATCGAGATCTAGCAGTCCAAGCGCAGCCTACATTTCACTCGAGCGCAGAGGATCTATGGTTGACATTAACGCTTAAACAATATGGTAGTACAGCGCTTGTAAAATTACATGTCTGCGTTCTCTATTTATGTCATGAGAATCGAGGTTTTACCTTTTCCCAACAGTTATCGAACTATTTATCTAGACTGAACGATATAATTGCAATAAATCCAAATGATAAGTATCTTCTAGCAGGAGATTTTAATTTAAGTGGTATAGATTGGATCCCTAGTGCTAGTAACGACAATTCTTTTGAGCCATTTAACTTTAGAACCACTGATGAAGTTCTATTGATTGACGAGATTGACACCCTTAGTCTTAAACAGTTTAATGGCATAAAAAACACTTATGGTAAGATCCTCGACCTCATATTCTCTAACGATAGTGTTTGTGTTAGTAGTTGCAGCGAAGACCCCCTTGTCCCTATTGACTATTGACTCACGGCGCTTTGTCTATTGTCCTTCACTTCGCGGACAGCACTCCACTCAATCACGCTCCCCACGTTCAGCGTCTTTACAACAGGGGTGACTATGACTCGATAAACACAGAAATATCTAAAGTTCATTGGGATGATGAACTATCGTCGAAACCTTTAGAAGTTGCCGTTGAGTATTTTTATACTTTTATTGCCACATTAATTAAAAAGTTTGTACCTTTTAAAATGATTAGTTCTGATCGTTTTCCGAAATGGTACTCACCCGCTTTAAAAAAAGTTATTAAAGAAAAATATAAATATTTAAGGAAATTTAAAAATTATGGCAATCGGTCGGATGAAGATACGTTTAAATTGTTGCGTGATCGAGTTAAAACACTAGAGAGATCCTGTTACCAGCAGTACGTTAACTCTGTTGAGAACTCTTTGAGGGACAATCCAAAGAAATTTTGGTCTTTTGTCAAGGCTAAATCTAAAACCAATGCAATGCCGAGCAGTCTTAACTACGGAGATTCAGTATCTTACACGGGTCATTCCATATGTAACTCTTTCTCAGACTACTTCTGCTCCAACTCCTTGAACACTACTTCCTCGTCTACCTTGGATTTTTCCAGGTCTGTTGACCGGTCTTTCTCTGATATTACAAATGTCAGAATCGATGTGGACGAAGTGGTGAAGCTGCTTCTTACCCTGGATCCATCCAAATCTGAAGGCCCAGACCTACTGCCATCTCGTTTCCTTATTAACTGTGCAAAGACTATTGCTATTCCAATTTCAATTATTTATAAGAGATCTTTAAAGGAAGGAATTGTTCCTAATATATGGAAGCGCGCCTTCATCACACCGGTTCATAAAAAGGGTTCCAAGACAGATGTCACCAATTATCGGCCAATATCAAAACTTTGTATTGTATCTAAGGTCTTCGAAAAGATTGTTTATGGTCAAATCTACCCAGGACTGAAGCAGTCGCTTAGCACCGCTCAGCATGGATTCTTGAAGGGTCGTTCCACTGTTTCGAATCTAGTCTTATTGAATAGTTCACTTACTGAAGCCATGGATAATGGTTATCAGGTCGATGTCATTTATACTGATTACAGTAAGGCATTTGCCAGAATCCAGCACAATTTACTCTTGGTCAAACTACAAAAAATTGGGATTTGTGGCGACCTACTGAGATGGTTTTCCTCTTACATCGATAATCGTTCGCAGGCAGTAGTCGTCAATAACTATATATCTGGATGGGTGGTGGTCCCCAGTGGAGTACCTCAAGGGTCTTTACTTGGCCCCCTCCTTTTTGTAATATTTGTAAATGACATCGAGCACTGCCTTCACTCATCCAGTTTGCTATGCTTTGCTGATGATATGAAAATATTAGCCACTATTTCATCAGGATCGGATGCTGTTTTGTTACAGGAGGACCTTTTCAGACTGAATGTTTATTGTGCGGAGAACCACTTAGATTTAAACCCATCCAAGTGTAGCATTGTAACATTCAACCGGAAACGCAATTTGGTATTGTTTGATTATACGCTAAAGGGAGTTAATCTGCAACGTGCAACTATTGTGCGAGACCTTGGTGTAGTCCACGACTCTAAGTTAGTATTTGACTCTCATATCAATAATATAATTTCCAAAGCGTCTAAGGCTCTCGGATTTGTCATGCGTAACTCTAAAGATTTTACTCAAGTTAAGACATTTAAAATTTTATACTGTACGTTCGTTCGTAGCATTCTGGAGTACGCGTCTCAAGTATGGAACCCGAGATATCAAACTTATATATCTCGAATTGAAAACATCCAGAAAAGATTTATCAAGTATCTCTGTTTTCGTCTCAAAGATCGGTACGACTCTGCGCAATACCCTAGTTTTTGCAAAAAACATCATCTACTTCCTTTAGAAATTCGCCGTGAAATTGCTGACATTACGTTTCTATTGAAAACCGCTTCGGGTTCCATCGACTGTCCTGATCTTCTGTCTCAGATCGCTCTCAGAGCACCTACAAAACTTCTTAGGTTCAGCCCACTAATATATTTGCCCCCATCTTCTTCCAACTATAGGCAGAATACGTATATTTGGCGAGCGAGTAATAGTTTTAATACAATAAGTAAAGAAATTGATATTGACCTTTTTAATACCAGTGTCGCAACGATAAGGCGTCTCATGAGCCAGTTATTTTTTGGAGGTTACATTGATGAGCAGTAGATAGTGATTAGTGAATAACCTCTGTACCTAATTGATTGAGTTTCTTGTAAGACTGTATCACAGTTTAAGCTACTCTATTTTTAACAGTGAGAATCTGTAATTGGCTTTCTGACTTTAACTATAAGATTCTACATTGTAACATAGCTGTTGGTTTTCCTATCAATAAATAAAAAAAAATAAAAAAAATAGATAGATATAAGTACACTTTATTGCACATACACAAGAAACAGTTACACATGACACAATCTTAAAACTAGTATGGGCAAAGGTGGTCTTATCGCTAAGAGCGATCTCTTCCAGACAACCTTTGGTTTATGGACATATGAAGGAGATAGGGAAAGTGCACAAGATCTGATGAATAGATAAATAGATCTATATATATTACGAAATAACAAAAGAAATACCACTCGAATAAATAATATAAACATATATGTATTTACATACACATATATACCTAGACATATAATATACTAAATATATATGAAATAAACTATTAAGTACATGTTACTCGTAGATGATAAAACTAAAAGATGTTTGTGTAGCCTGGATTTAAAAATGGGTAGTGACTTGGAGTGACGTATTTCAGAAGGTAACTTGTTCACAAAGGAATGTAGCTTGGACAGTAAAAGAATACTTATAGTATCCGGACCAAGAAAAAGGGGCCTTTAGCACATTATCTGACTTAGACCTTAGACCACGATTATGATAAAGTTATTTGTTTTAACTACAATACCTAACCTAAGTTTATTGTTTACAGATAGTGTACATAAAGAAAACATTGAAAACTCAATTGGAGAATGAGGATTCCGCTTCTGGCGGTGGAGCAGAGACGCACTCGGCACCCAAGAAAAATTCTGGCAAAGGGAAGACTCCTCGCACCATGGCCAAGTTTTGGCAAAAGAACACCTAACCACTGCAACAGATACAAAAATTCAGAACAGTTTTGTGTAGGACTTGGATAAGGCACTCAGTCTATATAAAGTAATGTTAAAAAAACACACAAGTCAAACACATCAAAACTGTCTGAAAGTGGGAATGACTTGTGATTTGTGATAATGTTTATTAAACTTTTAGGTGTATTGCCCTTAAAGTAATTGTTTTATTTATCTAACTACTTTTTATTATAATACTGGCGGCCCGGCCGCCGCGACTTCGTCTTCGTGAACACCCACCTGACCCACCCCGTGCCCCGTACCCTGTGACGAAGTTTTGAAGTGATACGCGAACATTCGAGGTAAATTATTTTTATTTTTATAGAAACGTACAGCGCTTGTCAATTTCAAATGCTCTAACTATAAAAGACGATCTAATGCGGACAACAGATAAGGTTATAGGGCTAACTTGGGACAAAAATTAGGTAATAAAAAAAAGTAATGTAAGTATCTTAAATTATACTGTTCCACTTCTCACAGGTCAAATCTTCGCTACAATTGATTATTTTTGCTAAATGCGGGTTGGTGGCCATCGCCACGCATTGAAAATTCCAAAGCACTACCCAACCGGGGAATTGAACCCCGGACTTCCGATTACCGGGCCGAGCGCTTAGCCACTCGACCACCACGGTGTTAGTAATTATTTTTAATATTTATGTCATCTCGTCATTGACTAAGGTAAAACACGGCTACACAAGCACTTGCAAACCAAGCCAAACGCTCTATCCACACATTTGAATTTGTGACGGCTTGTTAGGTTTGCCAAGCGTGTGGATCCGGCAAAACATATCTGTACTATGAAATATCATTGGGTAAAAATATGATCCTCTGTTAGTACGTAGAGAAAGAACAATGGCCATTATTGACCTGATTTTTTTGGAAATGTATAAAATCAAGTGCTATTGGCAAAAATAGCTCTAAATTCATTTAATCAAACCATGTTATCTAGGTTTCCATTAAAGCTTTAGAAGTAATACAATATTGTGTTTTCTATTTCTAGGGTAGTAACTAAGTTAAGGTTTTTGAACGCACCCTGCCGCCTGTGAGTCGGCAGTGTGCGTTCCGTTTCACCTTTGTATTGTCAGTTGAACGTGATGTTTGATAAATTATGGGTAGGTAATATCAGTAAAGGAAGCGTTACTATTACTTTAAATACATTTAACATTTTGAGAAGAATTATTAACACAATAATTCATAATTCACTCATTAAAAATAAATAAGAAAATGAAATATAAGAAAAATACTGAAGAGCAGGCTGTATGCGCTAGAACACTTTGCCTTATCCCTAACGGAAGAACAAAACTAAAAAAAATGTCTGTCGTGTCGCTCCGTGTGCAGCGTTGCCGTTTCGGGTAATTTAGGCTTCGAGCGGGTAATCTCCGGGTAACGTTTACTGCCGGGTAATTTTATTTTGAGTAGTTTTGCGACCGAAACGTTACCTACACCTTTACAAAATACTAATTTACTAAACTTACTTGGCTTTTCTGTATGGGCTATGTTTTCTTTACCAACCTAATTAGGAAATAAGCATGGACCTATTCGGGTAATATGTCCATGGAAATAAGTGTCTGTATCATTTTCTGTCACCTGTTACTGTCACCTGGATGAATGGAAATAATGGAATCCATTCAATTCAATAGGCTTGTGTCCACTAAGAATAAATCGGGTGGACTGGCGTTTCAAATGATCAATTATGATATTATAGAAACAAAATAAGTATCTAAAATATTCATTAGGTATAAAAAATTGGGATTATTAATAATTTTAAAGAAAAAAATAGATAGTAATACGCGTTTAGTCATATGACATTAAACGGAAATCAAAAGCCGTGACGTCACGCCGTACCAAATGACATTTTATTGTTGTGACATTTCTATAGAACAAGCATCGAACGAAATAGATCTTTGGCACGGCGTGACGTCATTCACTCAACATGGTTTTTGCGGTCAATTTAAATCGGAATATAAAAACGCAAAATAAATATTGTAAAAGATCGATTTTTTGAAAAATAATGTATTTTTAGGAAAAAAATAGGTAAACAGGTACCGTTTTAGTATGATTTTGAAAGGACATAATTTTTTTACTATGGGGCTTAGTACTAAATTCCAAAGTAGTAGTAAATAAATTGGGCATTCTGGCTCACAAAGTTGTGTCCTCACCGCTCGCCGTGCTCGCTTCGTCATCGCTCCGCGACGACGTTCGCACACAACTATTGTGCGCCAGAACGCCCAATTTTTACTACTGTCGTAGATAACAAACAAAAGTATTAAATATAGAACCGTTATAATTTTTTAGTCATTTTGTTGTAACCTTTGAAACAATGCAGTCAATTTTATTATGAGATTTGTTAAACAAAAAAAATCATTGAAATTGGAATGCATCTGTCCTACGTCATCAAACGCTCCAAAACGACATGGTACCTTATTACCAAATACTATTCGCTGTATTGTTTGCGGACCGTCGAATTGCGGAAAGACCAACTTAGTGATTAGTTTATTGCTTCATAAAGATGGTCCACGTTTCCGTAACTTGTACGTTTATTCAAAATCATTATACCAACCTAAGTATATATACCTAGAAAAAACTTTGAATTTGGTAGCAGGTACGTCGTACAACAAATATAATTATAATAGTGAAATTCTAAGTCCGCATGAAGCTTTACCAAACTCAATCATTGTTTTCGATGATGTTGCTTGTGAAAATCAAAACAACATTCGTGATTATTTTGCTATGGGGCGTCATAAAAACATAGACTGTTTCTACATAAATCAAACATATACCAAGATCCCAAAACAGCTCGTGAGAGATAACTCAAACCTTATTATATTATTTAAGCAAGATGACATCAACTTAAAGCATGTTTATGACGAACATGTTGGGTCTGATATGACATGGCCTCAATTCCGCGAAATGTGCTCAATAGTTTGGAGTAAACCCTTCAGTTATGTTGTAATTAATAAGGACTGTGAGCGAAATAAAGGTTGCTATAGAATGAGGTTTGACACTTTTATAGTTATTAACTAATATACATAAGTGAATGTTCTAATATATCTGAATCATTTTCACTTTTGATTTGGAACGGAATACTTACATACTAAAATGGAAAGAAATTTAAAAGAACAAATTGTAAAATCTGCAGCAGCTGTGAAAAGAAAGGTTAAAATGATAAAAGATCTAAAAAATTCGAATAATATGGCTCTGGGTACAATATTTAAACCCATTGTGGATCCTCTAAATCAATTGGCAAACAAAAGTGATACAATTTTTCACAACGAAGAATCAGTTCAAACCCCAATGAAAAAGAAAATAAAGTACAGTGATGCTGAAGTATCGTATTCGTCTAACGATACCATTCAAGAAAGTTTTAGTGAAGAAGAAAACTCAGCTGATGATTTTTATGACAAAACTGATCAAACTCTTACTGTTTCACCACCTGATGAACATAATATCAGTGATGACTCGTTTAAATCACCCGAATCATCGCCAAGCATGAAAAATCGATCTTTATCATGGTCACTATCATCTGAAGTATTTAAAGATGTGCCTTTTGGAATAAGAACTGAACGGGATAAGTTAATGTTGGGGAAAGCCCGCGTTTATGATCAGGGTCGTATCTTAAAGATTGGAAATCGCACTCTGAAGAAGACGCCTGGTATTATGGAATTATTATTTAAAAAAACACCAAATATAGATATAATCACAGACGAGGATATGCAAAATTATAAAGTAATTCTAATTGATACCAACGCACACAGACGTAATTTTGATCCAAATAAACCTATAAACAGTAACAAAGGCTTCAAATACATGAGTATTATTAAACCCTTATTCAAATTTACTAGAAAAGTAACTACAAGTACTGAAAGCATCCCAAAAGGGGAAGGTATAAATATTTTTAAAAAAGTTAAAAAGAATACCGATTTGGTTTATTGGGATGATCCAAATGAATTAGTGGAACGACTAAAATTACTGCTTGCATCACGCGAAGCAGGCAACACTGGCCTAAACAATGAGATTATAGCAATCATCGAAGAACTGTTTGAAGCTGGTATTATAAACGTGAAATATAAAAGGCATGTATTGAGAAAATTAAGCAGTTTAATAGCAGTGAACAACCCATAAAGACTGCAATGAATATAGATAAATTTGGACATCACGTTCATAAGCGTTTAAGATATTCTGAATTTATGAATACTCTTGACTACACGTTAGCAAAATCAGAGACTGGAGATTACGATTTGCAATCCTCAAGATTAAAAGGTTTGTTACCTCCACAAAATGATGATGAAGCTGTAAATAAAGCTCATTTAGATAAAGAAATTGAAGACTTGAAAAAAGAATTGAAAAAAGTTCTTAACGACGTTAGAGTTTATCTTAAAAACTTAGAAAAAGTTACTTCTAATAATATGAGTACTTTGTATTATACAAAAACGGAAATCGATTTTCTGATTAATACTAAGACAACCAAAAATGAGTAAACAAAACATAGTAGATGAGCTTCATAGATCTGCTAGAAGAAATTTTCCACGACGATGCACGATAATAAAAGGAATATATGATTTATGGCAAGCAGATCTTATAGATGTACAAAAATATGCATCCTTTAATAAAGGTTATAAGTACATATTAGTTGTTATTGACACTTTATCTAAGTATGTTTGGGTAAAGCCCTTAAAATCAAAAGAGAAAGTCTGTGTTACTTTTGCGATGCAACATATACTAGCAGAGTCTACTCAAACACCAAAAAATTTGCAAACTGATTTAGGTAAGGAGTTTTACAATGATAGCTTTAAACAACTGATGAAGAAATATAAAATTAATCATTATTCAACCTACTCTGTAAAGAAAGCAGCTATTGTTGAACGTGTGATAAGAACTCTAAAAAGTCGTCTTTTTAAACTTTTTAGTTTATGTGGTCGATATGAATGGTTAGGGAAAAATTTAAACTCAGTAGTACAATGCTATAATAATACCATTCATCGCATAACCAAATTTAAACCAGTCGATGTTAACAACAGAAACCAGATGTTGGTAAGAACCAACATAATTAAATCCCAAAAGCACAATACTTTGAAAAGACCTAAGTTTCGTGTTGGTGATCATGTTCGTATTAGTAAATATAAAGGCGATTTTTACAAAGGTTATACCCCTAACTGGTCTACTGAAATATTTACTATCACAAAAATCAATCATATAAACCCACCAACTTATCACATAGAAGACAGAAAAAACCACAGTATTTTAGGTTCATTTTATGAATATGAATTACAAAGAACTATGTTTCCAGACTTATATCTCATAGAAAAAGTTTTAAAAAGAAAAGGGAACAGGCTTTTTGTGAAATGGTTAGGCCTAAGTAATGAAGAAAACAGTTGGGTAGAAAAAAATGCATTAGTGATGTAATATAAATAAAGAACGCAATACCCGCTCAATCATTTTGTGAGTATCAATGAAGGAAGGAAGTGGTATCATTAACAGTTTAATTAATAATTTACCTTTTGAATTACATTTACCTGGTTATCAATTTTGCGGTCCTGGAACTAAACTTCAAAAACGGTTACAAAAAGGCAATCGAGGTGTAAACAAATTGGATGAAGCTTGTATGCACCACGACATTGCATACATCAATAGTGATTTGGATGTACGTCATAAAGCTGATTTAGATCTTTTGAATATGGCTAAGAAAAGATTGAAATCAAAAGACGCTGGGAAAGGAGAAAAGGTTGCCTCGTGGATAGTTAAAAATGCAATGAAGGCAAAGCTTAAAGCTGGTGGTGGAGCACGTTCTTTCATGTCTATCGTGAAAAAACTACAATCTCAAGTAAAGAAATTGAAATCCAAAAGCAATAATTCAGCTATTAAGTATGCATATGCTGCTGCCAAAAAACTATTTATGAACAAAAGAGGTATACGCCTGCCACGCTGTATTCCCATTCCTAAAAGTGGTGGGTTTTTACCTTTGATACCAATCTTCGCTGGATTGTCAGCTTTGGGTTCATTAGCAGGAGGTGCGGCAGGTATAGCAAAGGCCGTGAATGATGCCAAAGCTGCTCAGAGAAGTCTTCAAGAGTCTGAACGCCATAACAAGATGATGGAAGCGGTTGCTCTTGGGAAAGGATTGTATATTAGACCTCATAAAAAAGGGGCAGGTTTATATTTAAATAATTCAAAAAACTAGTGGAACGGCTACCCAGGCGAGCATTAACAAATTTGGATATTTTAGAACACGCATGTGACATTCCGTATTTCCGTGGTGTTTTTATGAGAGATACTTTACCTTCAAAACCAAGAAAAAATGAGTGTGCTATAATTAATTTGGACACTTCTGTGAATCCTGGAACTCATTGGGTAGCCTACGTTAAGAAAAACAATAACTCTGAATATTTTGATAGTTTTGGTAATTTAAAACCTCCGCTAGAATTACAAAAATATTTAAAAAATATTCCTATAAATTATAATTATACACAACATCAAACTTTTGGCACATTAAATTGTGGACATCTTTGCTTAAAATTTTTAAAGGAATATTGGAAACACCATTTAAATACAGAATAGTAAATATATTTCTCAGTATAAAAATGTCTTTCACTGTGTCGATAACTGGTCGAGGAGCCTTTATGGCAACTAGCTATTCCCCAACCTTAGACTTATGTGGAGAATATGAATGTGGACTACTTTACTTTTCTACGTTTAATTCAATCCCAAATGTAGACGAGAGAAATAATAAGTTTTATTATGGTACCAACGAAGTTGTTGAAATTCCTGAAGGTTCATATGAACTTCAAGACATCTGTGATTATTTAAAAGCAAATATAAAAAATTGTGTTTTTAATTTAACTTGTAATAATAACACACTTAAGACCAATATTTTCTGTACAAAGGATGTGCACTTTGAAAATGATAATTCGCTTGGAAAAACTTTGGGTTTTGGTATGGAAACGGTGAAGGCTAATATAAGTAGCAAGTCACAGTATCCTGTTAGTATTTTATCAACAACCATCGTCCGCATCGAATGCGACGCAGTAAGCGGATCATTTGTAAACGGAAAAGCAAGTCACATAATCTACGAATTTGTGCCTAACGTACCACCTGGTTATCGAATTATTGAAATACCTAAGAATATAATATATTTTCCAGTTAACCAAAACTCAATCAGTTCATTAAACATAAGATTGTTAGACGCTGAAAATAAGCAAATCAATTTACGTGGCGAAGAAGTACAACTATATTTGCACTTTAGAAAAAGATGCTAAATTTTAATAAAACCCATTTACCATCCGGGACTCAAGTCAGTTCAAAAAGAGCACTTTTAAAAGTAGCACCTCTTAAATTCAAAAAGAAGTTAACCAAAGAAAATAAAGAGTTTCTAAAGTTAATAGGCTTAATAAAATGAATATTTTAAATATATCTCAACCATCGTCACACGATAATAGCATTGAAAGTTTCGAATATCATTCATATAAACCATACGTGACAAGTTTCAACAAGAATGATGAAATACGTATACCTATTAACCAACAAGATTTGTATGTGTTGCCTTCCCTCAGCACTTTGTATATTGAGGGCAAAGTACATGTTCATGATAGCACTACTAAAGCAAAAGTATCCAGTGTGCATTTTATAAATAACGCAGCATTATTTCTATTTCAAGATATACGATACGAACTAAATGGTGTTGAAATAGACAAAATAAAAAATGTTGGCCTTACGACCACCTTAAAATCATATCTTTCGCTAAACGAAAACGAATCAAAATCTGCAAATGTTTGGGGTTGGTCTACTATTGGTACGACCAATAATGGAGTTTTTTCCGCTTCAATACCTTTAAACAAAATACTGGGGTTTGCAGAAGACTATGAAAAAATAATTATTAACTGTAAACACGAATTAGTTTTATTAAGAAGCAGCACTAATATTAATGCATTAAAGTTAAATAAAAATGAAATTATCGATAACCTTGAAATAAGTAAAATAGTTTGGAGAGTTCCGCATGTAAAAGTATCAGATCGTGAAAGGATTACTTTGTTAAAACATTTAGAAAAAGATCGTTCTGTTACCTTAGCGTTCCGAAATTGGGATTTATATGAATACCCGTTATTACCAAAAACACGCAAACATACATGGTCAATTAAAACTTCAACGCAAATAGAAAAACCACGTTATGTAATTATTGTATTTCAAACCAATCGTAAAAATCAGGCGGACATGTCAATGGCTGAATTTGACCACTGCAATGTTAGTGACGTAAAAGTTTTTTTGAATTCTTCATATTACCCTTACGAAAATTTGAACGTCAGCTTTACGGCAAACAAGTATTACTTATTATATGAGCAATATGCTAGATTTCAACAGACTTATCACGGACGCCGAGCAGAACCGTTGGTGACTTTAAAAGAATTTAAAGATATCGCTCCATTATTCGTAATTGATTGTTCTCGACAACACGAGGCATTAAAGGGGTCAATAGATGTAAGAGTTGAAATTGAAACTGAAAAAGAGATACCTGATCAGACAGCTGCATATTGTCTTATATTAAACGACTGTATATTCGAGTACAAGCCTTTAAGCAACATTGTGAAAAAGTTATCATGAAAAGTAATACAATTATCGTGGATGTACAAGGATTTAAAAACCTAAACAATAAGTTTCTGGTAAAGGAATTAGCTATAGCCACTGAAGAATATACCCATATTTTTTTAATAAAACCACCCTACCCGTTTACCGCTCTTACTGATAAAGAAAAGCAAAGTGTTTGGTGGATTGAACGAAACAGAGGATTTCGATGGAGCGAAGGGTACATAGATTATAGGGAATTTCGAAGAATTATCAAACCGTATTTAAAAGATCGTACAATTTTAGTTAAAGGTAAAGAAAAGATTACATGGATACAAGAATTATGTGATCATAACAACGTGTTAGACATAAGTAATTTAGGGCTTCCTAATTTACAAACTCTTTCTGAATTGTATTGTAAAGATGTTTTCGTATATAACTGTTTTACTCATAGGAAAACATGTGCATTAAAAAATGTACTGTGTATTAAAAAATGGTGTTTACAAAATAAAGTGATCTTATAATTTTGTAATAATTATAGTTTTATTTAGGTTTTAATCATTGAATTTAATAGAACTAGGCATTAGAATTGAACTTTTTATTTTTATGTGACTGTTAAAAGTTTTTTTTTTTTGTTTTTATAATGTAAGTATGTGCTTTAATACCTATTAGTTATTTTTTAATAAACATAAATTTAAATTGAATGCTGTGTTTTCTTTATTAAACTACGAGTATAATCAATATAACCGAGAGCAATAAAATGAAAAAAACGTTATTACTATTATTTAATTTTATTTAAGTTTATTATAAAGCTTATTACTAAATTTACAAAAAATTTAACAAGTTTCAATAACATTTAAAAATATATACGTTAAATTTATTTATATACTAAAAAGAAAATTGTGTAACTAAGTATTGTACCCCTCAAAATAAGATTTTATACAATCAAAATATTTTATATATTTAAATGTGTCTCTGGAGGTTTACACGTAAATATGGAAATTACGCTTGAAACCTTTTGAGAACTTTAATTTACAAATAAATCTGCGCCATATAGCCTCAATAGAAGTTATAGCTATAGCCGCACAATTTTTTTGAAATGTTACTAATAACTCCTTCTGTCTGATCCATAATTGGATCAACATCATCCTCCACAACATATTGTGCGCACAACAGCTTCTCTGGAACAGGCACTCTTGATTGTAAGTCAATAACTTGAATTTTGATTAAATAGCGACCCTTTTTCGGCGCGCTTTTCAATACAAAGGAATTTTGTTTGTTGTGAAAGTGTCTTAGAAAACATCTTTTCTTTTGATGTCTATGTTTCAAATTCTTTATCTCCGGCTCCGGGTTCTGAGGTCTGAATCCATAGTGAAAGGGACCCGCTTCGTCAATTCCCTCATGTTGGCCTTGTGTGTATTGATTCAGTACTCGATCTTGGTGTTCCTCGTCAGGCAGAATGTAGACCGGTGAAGTGGGTGGAGTTTCCTGAAATAAAATAAAATAATATAAAACACTTACAAATATAAATTATGTCCATCATTTTTAAATACATAATTCCACTTACCATGATAATAACTTTTTATTTAGAACAAAAAAATAAAAACAATTGAGACAATGCAACTGCTGCTGACAACGTTCTGTCTATTAATGTAAATGAATTACATGACAAACCACGCTTTATTTATCTAGTTTACTACGACCGATAATATGTGTGCGTCGGTGTAAGTTGCTTCGTTGCATGTTTAAACATGCAAAAAACTAACCGCTGACTAGGTGTTATTTTCAACAACATGACACGTAATTATTGTGAAACGTGTGCGAATAGCATCAAATGACTTCCCATCATAATCAGCATTATATTGTCGACATGTAATGACTTGTTTAAATCATACAGTTCGGTACAATCTTTTTTAGAATTTGATAACAACTTAACAAATATAAAATATGGTGCGGTTAAAATTGGTTTAAAAAAGTCTTATGCTTTTGTATACCTAGTCCTCGTAGAGTTTACATTATATGATAATTCTTTAATTGAAATTTTACTCAGCTTTCATATTTATTACACCTAATTATGAAATAATGTAATAATGTAATGTAATGTAATTGTATAAAATAGTAATTTTAGGCACATCATCAAATAAAACCATTAATTCAAAGTAATAAAAGTAATTAGTAATAAACTAAACAAGTAGGTAAGTACTTTTAGTTTGTATAATAATTGTGCTTTGTAATAGTTAAGGAAAAAAATACTCGGGCTAAGTATAAATAAAACATAAAAATTCACTTTATTGTTTATTCACGAATTAAGTAACAACAGTTTTTATAAAGAGTGTATGGATAGGTACATACTAAAATGAAAGTAACACATCAAATTGGTTGTAGACAATACAAAACTTTTTTTTGTATATTATATTACAACAACATTTATTTAGTAACTTAAGAAAAACAATTATTAGACATAAACTTAAATAAAACATACAAAAATGCACTTTATTGTTATTTACAGTTTTAGTTTCAACAATATAAAGTGTAATCCACACAAAAATGAAAATTATACATCAAATTGATTGTAAACAAATATTTATTTTTAAATTTAAAACAAACTTAACACCAATTAATTAACTTAACATATTATATAGCTGATTAAATGTCTTAGATTATTTAACTTTTTTTAAAACTACCTATCAGATTAAAATTAATCTTAAAAATCTATGTTTATATTTTAAATTTATCGATGACAGTAAAACATTAAATTGATAGTATAAAACGTTAAAGTTTTAGTGATTTAATCTTGATATAAACCATCATACATTATTATCACCTATGGTAAAAACTATCTATTGCAGGATAGTATATTATATTGTAATAGAATAATGTCCCCACGATATCGTTGACACGTTATCACCTAAAATAAAACGTTTATCATCTTTTCTCGACAATGCCACTTTATACTGTTCTCTTGTAAAAATTTGATGCTTTATGGTTTTGAATAGAACGTTTTTACCTTTAAGATCTGTTCCTGTTGAAAGAACATTTACGTAATCAGAAAATTTTAACTTTTTAGTTACAGGTTTTTTGACTCCTTTTGCTTTTTTAACCTCATTATCAATTGTTTTAATACTGTACAGTTTGGATCGCAATCCTACAAATTCCAAGAGAAGTTTACCACCTAGTTCGTCTTTGAACAAACCAGGGACTTTTTTGTTCCTTGGAATAATACTAAAGCAGTTATTACTAGAATAATTACTAGTGTCAAAATAACTCAAAAAGTGGTCTTTCAAATCGCGATAGAAGTCATCCGTTTGAATGGAGTATAACAAACTATCAGTATCTGTGTAACATAAAGACAGTTTTTCGTTGTAATATTTTTTCATAACAGAATAATGAAAATCGTACATATGGCTTTTTGATATCTCTAAAACTGAAAACCCTATGTATATTGGTTTGTTCAATATTACTTTTTCTCGTTTTAATTGAATAGCTACAAAGTTTTCATCAAACACTGCTACGCTATGGAAGTTAGGGCGAGCTATCAGTTGTTCGGCGGAATAGTACTTGTTTGTTTTATTGCGATCGTCATGCCATGCATTAACAAGTTTTACATCGACTCTGCGCTCTGTATCTTCTAATGTTTTTCCAAAAATACTGTTATTTAACAATTTAAAAAAGTCTTGCTCAAAAGCAGAGTTAGATTTTTGTCTTAACTCCGTATTTAAATCAATATATTGTTTTAAGAACTGACTCTGCTTAAATGTTATTGCTCTGCGAATTCGTTTAAGGCGTAATCCATGATTCAAACACATTTTCAAATGAACGTAATGTATGACATATTCATATTTATCGAATAAATTAGGTATCAGTTTTTTATGTTTCGAACCCGGTGGAACAAAATTTTGGGCGCAAAATGGAAGGTCATTGTGTAAGTCATGTAAACTCTCTGGGTATTCTAAATCTACTTCTAAAATGTATCCATATTCATTTTCATTAGGAATGCTCAGTATGTTAAGCTGACTACATTCCTCCTCATCAAGTAATCTAAAGTCCGCATAGGGCAAATAGCTACACATAGCGTAACCATATAAGTTATTACAGTCCAAGTACATTAAATAACTATTAGATTGAGATGAATCAAAATCAGGCTGATATTTGTTATTTGATTGAGCATACCTTTTTGAACATAAACAAATGCCTCCTCGAATACCCTTTTGTATCATACGAATTATTTCCAAGTCAGATAAAAGTTCCAACTTTATTTTAGTTTTTAAAAGCATTGCATCGAAGCTTAGGCTTGGTGCTGTAATATAAAAAGCCGGATCTAAATCATAATTTTTTTTGCAAGTTAAGCGGAACTTTTCGAATATATCGGCTAATAATAAAACATCATTTTTTACATATAAATCTGTATACTCTCCTAAATTTTGTATGTCAAAAGTTTTCCATACGGTTAAGGCATGTTGGTAATCAGTTAAGCTAATTGATTCACTCGTAAGACTACTGTAAAATTTTTCTATCGGCGGCAAACTAGTTTCTTCATATACCTCCCAAGCAGACATATATTCATATGGATATATACCCTTGCGACGCAACAATGAACATTTTCGTTCACTATCGCAATTTTTACGTAAATGTATAAAGTCATTAGGGTTAAGACTTTTAGCTAACTGGTCTAAGCTTGTCCCTAAAAATTTAAAAGAATCGACAAAACGTACTGCAACGAAAGTTTTATCTGAAAGTGGAATAAACTTAGTAAAAGAAATATAATTTTCTTTGCTTTTCGGAATAACTTTGATTGAGCCTGATATTGTGTTTAATTCCCGAATAAACAAATGGCAATCGTAACCCGACAAATTATGAAAGAAAATGGGGATAAATTTAGGAATCTGAAATTTAAGATTACAGTATGAATGAGCTGCGCCTCTGTAAACACCTGTGAAGTGACAGTGATCTCTCACTTTATCTACGACTAATAAATTTGAACATAAATAACAATAGTCTGCGCGATCAAAAGCACGCGAGTCAATATTACTAAAAATTATAGGCACTGGATTCTCTGAAGCCGACTGAATAATATCATAAATTCTTTTCACGTCTTTCTGTAAATAAGTAACAAATTTGAATGCACAATCAGGACCGCGATACTTTACTAGGCGGTTTAGAGAGCTATCATAATTACAAACAATATAATACGCAAACGCAGCGGGAATGTGCCGTTGAATGTTAGCTGTGTGTTTACTTTGACTTTCAACGCACGGTTGTAATAATGTTTCAAAGTCTGCATATATTACATAAGGTATGAATTGCTTACAATGAAAATTTTTAAATTGAACCAAAGTACCTTTTTCGGGCAAAATAGTTGCGACTCCACCGCAAGAGTGATTTTTATATTTTAGATTAGACTTAAAAAACAACAAGCAATCATCACAAAAATAAAGCTTACTGTGATGTTTAGTCACTTGACTTCTTAATAGTTTAGGAAAGTTTTTTATGAGACAGTAATGAGACTTAGAACCATTCTGAACTAAAAGCATATTAATATGATTTTTTTTTCGTAAAATGGTTTTATACAACGGCCCAGTAATATTACTTTTACTATCCAAACCATAGATATTTACACTTATGTTTTTATTATTTTTTTCAAATGTTTTTATGTCATTATTTGCAACTGGAAACGACATATTAATTAAGTTTAATACTGTACTAAAGTGAGGATAAGATGATACTCGACAAGCATTCTTTTTAACTGGGTACAAAGCCGCCATCACAACCCAAGCAAAACAATATTCATCATCATTTTTTATATTTACACAAGCTTGTTTTGAGTAAATTTTTTTTGGTAATTTTAGATATGATGATCCTCTCAATGGCGTATATTTGTTAATATTAGTTTCGAGGTATAAAATATCCAACATAGACCATCCACTCCCCTTTTCCTGAAATTCGTCTATCTTTTTACAAATAATTTCAGAAATGTTATTTAGTAGATCATTAAAACTGTAGTTTAAATGTAAAGAAATGTTTGCAGTTGTAAATGATTTAGTTTCCGTAGAATCATCTTTAGGTAAAATTACTTTAACAAAAAGTTCAAAGTTTACTTTTATATTTATATGATTAGATAAAGCTGAATGAAGTATTGTTTGTAACTTTGAGGCAATGCAACGCAAGAAGTGCGTGGGCGAAGTAGCAGCTATTTCGCTGCCGTCAGCCAGACGCTCGCGCTCTGCCCGTATGCGATAAGACGCTATGCGACAACGAAACGCGGAACTTATTTTTTCAATGCCACTATCGAGACTTACTGCACTATTACTTTTATGTTTAATACTGCGTAAATGCCCCGAAAACGATTTACTTGGTAATGACTCTTGACAAATCGAACAATAGATAGATTTACCCATAGTTGAGTGGTTATTAGTTCTGCGGTTGATTAAGCTAAGTTAAAAAAAGAAAATATAGTTTTAGAATTTATATTACCTAGATTAACCATTACATTAGTTAAGTATAAGTACAATAAAGTTTTTACAATGTAGTGAAAAAAAAAAAAAAAAAAAAAAGGTGAATCGATGGATGAACCTATTATTGGCTGCCAACCTTGTCACCGTAGTACATCGCCTCTTTTGAGAATCTCTTCTTCGCTTCGGCGCACAATTTCTTCAACTCTTTCCACAGCGGATCGTCTGGTGAGACCCGCAAGCGAAGATTAGCAATCCACTTGTCCGAGCGTTCACGAGAGCCGAGATTAATGATGTCTTCGGTATTATATATTTTGACATCAAAAAATATGTTACCATCAGGCACCAATTCCACCTGACGTAACACCCCGCCCGCGACTCGCCGAGACAACGACGACCACAAGGGGCTGCTGGAGGAGCGCTTAGGCTGCTCAGACTCGTCGTCGGAGCCAAATAGGTCGGACAGCACAGAAGCCGAGCCGTTTGTTTTCGCAGTAGGCTTCCTGAAACAATTGTATTTATAAATTGTTACCGCCAATTCATGAAATCTATTTTTAGCACAGTAACTAACTCTTTATCGTAGAATTATTAAATAACTAGCGGTCGCTCGCGGTTTCACCCGCGTGGTTCCCGTTCCCGTGGGAATAACGGGATAAAAAGTATCCTATGTGTTAATCCAGGTTATAAACTATCTGTGTGCCGAATTTCATCCAAATCCATTCAGTAGTTTTTACGTGCACAAGTAAAAAACATACACACTCACAAACTTTCGCCTTTATAATATTAGTGTGATTGTCTAAAACCAAAGTTTTGTCTAAAAAATTATCTTATTCGTCTATGCTAAAACTTAAAAACGTTATACATACCCACTTGACTTCTTTTTCGCAGGCTCTTTTTTCGGTTTCGCCGATTTTTTCGCCTTCTTCGGAGGACTGTAAAAAGAAAAGAAAGAACATAAATTATAAACATAATAAACTTTCCTACACTCACACCAATTATCTAGCCCAAGAGAAGCTTCGTTATGAAACTCGTTAAATGGTTACTTGACAACGGATAAACATACTTAAAATACTTAAATACATACTTATTATAGGTACATAGAAAACACCTAGACCCGAGAAAATATAGAAAAACAATAATTTCTAAAATTGACCCGACCGGGGATCGAACTTGGGACCTCAGAGATGGCGACACCATGAAAACTGGTGTACATACCACTCAAACAAGGAGGTCGTCAAAATAAGAAAATAAAAATAAAGTATTTAAAAATATGGCAATTATGGCGACATAGTACCAAAGTCTTGAGATATGCATAGCAAATAATTACCTAGAGTCTTCTTCAAAGTCAGATGACTGTTCACGGTCTGAGTCTAGGACAGCTGCGGCGGCGAGCCGTTTCTTGTACTCGTGTTCAGACCTGTAGAGACACGAACGGAAAATAAATTATAGGTCTGTATGTCAACCATCGTACAATCATTGTAAATAATACCAATAAATAAATATATTATAATGAAATGAAAAAAAAAAAACAGTAAAATATTATTGACTCACGAACATTATGTCGACGCACTTGATGTGAAGAACAATGGTGATGGAAATAACACTGCAGGCAGCAATAGGTAGACGTGCTTGATGACAAGTCGATCGTAATTGATTTAATGTATTTTATGGAAACTTTATTTATACAAAAACTTGGCAAATACAGATACACGAAAAATGTGTGCAATTATGCACACATTCGTAGATATCTAAATCAGCAATAACGTGTGACCAACAATCACTTCATCGAATTACAAATTATGAAGTAATTAAAATAAAGTGTCATCAAAATATAAATTATAAAACCAGTTACGTGTAGTAATAAGCTTAGGTAAGTAGCAGTGCTAAGTTCGATTCCCAAAAAAAACTTAGGTAGGTGTACCTACTTACTCATAAAGTCCAAATAATAATAATATTAGTAAGTAGGTACATGTAATATTATTGTATGTTTTGTGTATGTACTTGTACTGTGTGTTATGTTTTAGCATAGAATTGAATATATTGACTTGACGACCTCCGTGGTCGAGTGGTTAGCGCGCCGGGTTTGGCATCGCGCCATCTCTGGGTTCAATTCCCGGTCGGGTCAGTTTGGAAAAAACTGTTTTTCAAAATTGATTTCGGGTCTTGGTGTTTTTCTATGTTTATGTATATTTATAAAAAAAAAAATTACATCTTTGCACTGGCTATTTTACTTCTAAATGATGTAACACAACAATGCAGATAACATTGTTGCTATGCGCAAGACCTAGGTAAGATGGACTACCATCTATATACTAAGTTAGCCAGGCGGACTTAAAACAAACTATACCACCAACCAAACCGAACACAACATTGTGCCCTGGGAATCGAAACCGGGACCTCTGGGTCTGAGACCACAGCGGCTGTTATTAATTGAATATATTATTTAACAATATTTAAAAAATAATAATTAATAAATAAAACCTTGCATTGAATTGAGAACCTCCTTTTTTATCAAGTTGGTTACAAGTTATTCCCACAGAGCTGATGCTTTGTTTGCACCTATGTAAAAATAGCAAGTTAATCATTATAGTTCTCATGAAATTACACCGTCGTCATTTTATAAGGCGCATTAATCGCAACGTCCACCGCAAGCTATGAAACGGCTGTGAACTATGAATGGCTATGTTATTTTGCGTGCTATACTGAGCGAAGTAAGCTAAGCTCGCAGTGTAATTCATACTTTGTAATAGTAAGAAATAAAATAAAATTTTAGTCTTCAGTGGTCGTCAACGACGATGGTTGACATTTGCATACATGGTTCGGAAACCGGGATACATCTGTTTTAAAAAATTATAGACAGTTTTGTAGAACTTTTTGCTTCACAATAAAGGATACATTGATACGTTGTTACTTGGCGATTGTGATAACAAGTGATAAATCTTCTGAAAAGTGTAATCAGGTGAGTGTTTTTCCTTAATTTTAATAACACATTCAAAAATATCGCGACCTTTGTAAGCTCTGTCAACCAACAATTAAATAACTATGTAATATAAATTTGGTTACCATTAAATTTGATTTAACAGTTAGGTATAACAAAAAAAACAGTTCGTAGATCAGAATTTTAAGAACCTCCTTCTTAAAACTGAGCATTTTTGTTTTCCAACGATGGGATGCATTGTAACTTGAAAGAAAAAATAAGACTATTGGTATACTGTATTACGTACTTTAAGGCTGATTTGTCGTGTAAGAGTCAAGTGCCCAACATTGTCTGGGATACATAAGTACATTATGTAGGGCGCCTTCACAATTCCCGACAAAGGGATGCACTTTAACTTTGAAAGA
Source organism: Scoparia ambigualis (assembly GCA_963921215.1). Classification (NCBI taxonomy): domain Eukaryota; kingdom Metazoa; phylum Arthropoda; class Insecta; order Lepidoptera; family Crambidae; genus Scoparia; species Scoparia ambigualis. Next base: position 20,538,530 of record OY992508.1, on the reverse strand, counting down.
AATAACAGTGTTGAGTACTTCGTAGTTGCTTTGTTGTGAAAAGCCATGTGCCTCGCAAGTCCAGGATACATCTCAGTTTTAAGTAAATCTTAAAGTCTGTTTTGTAGGGCTCATTTCACGTTTCCCGACAAAGGGATGCATTGTAACTTGAACGAAATAATACTTAAAACTATTTAAAAAACACTATAGTGTTACGTAACCTACTTCAAGTCTGATTTGTCGTGTAAGAGTCAAGTGCCCGGCATTGTCTGGGATACATAAGAACATTATGTAGGACGCTTTCACAATTCCCGACGAAGGGATGCACTTTAACTTTGAAAGAAATAACAGTATTGAGTACTTTGTAGTTGCTATGTTGTGAAAAGCCATGTGCCTCGCAAGTCCAGGATACATCTCAGTTTTAAGAAAATCTTAAAGTCTGTTTTGTAGGGCTCATTTCACGTTTCTCGACAAAGGGATGCATTGTAACTTGAAGGAAATAATACTTAAAACTATTTAAAAATACTATAGTGTTACGTACTTCAAGTCTGATTTGTCGTGTAAGAGTCAAGTGCTCAGCATTGTCTGGGATACATAAGTACATTATGTAGGACGTCTTCACAATTCCCGACGAAGGGATGCACTTTAACTTTGGAGGAAAAGATACAGTTACCGATACCTGTTTTTTTCTTTTTAATTTATTTTATTATCGAATATTTAGTCTTAAAGTAAATTTGCTCTGAGCTTGAATGATTTACCTTGCATAAATAAAACGTTTTAGGTATATTTGATCCGTTATTGGCACTAAAATATGAATTGTAAAAGAAGTATTTAGAAATTAATATTAAAACTATAAAAATTTATAAGGAGTAATAAAATGTCGCGCTATTTTTAACTACATATTTCTTAAATCTTTTTTGTATCGATTTACTGCGGTTCGAAGTTTGTGATGGTAAATTATGTTTTATCTCGTCGTAATATAATTAGGTTTGAGTTTCCTTAGAAACTGTTTTGGAACCTTGATCTATAAAATCCCGAATGTTTTGATTTTTACAAGTTACAATTAATATTTTAAGTAGTTTATTGAAATCTGTGAAACACTGCAGTCAATTTAATTATGAAATTTGTTAAACAAAAAATCATTGAAATTGGAATGCATCTGTCCTACGTCATCAAACGCTCCAAAACGCCATGGTACCTTATATCAAATACTATTCGCTGTATTGTTTGCGGCCCATCGAATTGCGAAAAGATCAACTTATTGATTAGTTTATTACTTCATAAAGATGGTTTACGTTTTTGTAACTTGTAGGTACGTTCATTCAGAATCTTTTTATACCAACCTAAACATATACTTCTAGAAAAAACTTTAAACATGGTAAGTAATACTTTTGTTTGTTATCTACGACAGTAGTAAAAATTGGGCGTTCTGGCGCACAATAGTTGTGTGCGAACGTCGTCGCGGAGCGACGACGAAGCGAGCACGGCGAGCGGTGAGGACACAACTTTGTGAGCCAGAATGCCCAATTTATTTACTACTCAAAGTCTTTTAACTTGACGCCAATGTATAAATACTTGAAGAATACATTATTATCAACATATTTATGACCGTATTATTAATTTTAAGACCTCCGTTTTTTTATATAAATTAAAAACCAACATTGATGTCTACTCGAAAATGGCAACATTATAGTAGGATTATGACACTTTAAGTTATTTTATATGAAAAAGTGCCGCTTGTCTGACGTTTTATATGTCAATACGCATCGTAGACAGATGTCAGCCGCCAGACGATTCCCGGCCGCGCTTCCATTGTGTTAGTTGTATGTATCGTTGCTAAATACCTACTTTAAGTGCAAAAAAAGTTATCTGTTTATCGATATCGTTTCTACATCACCATAGACCTCATAGACTTACCTACTTAATAACCCTGCGTTCGTTAACATTAAAAAATCTCAAATTTCGTTCAGAAACGTACAAAACTTATCAAAATATAGTATTATTATCGGAGGTAATTAAAAATCTAAAAAATATACAGAATTATAGCATTTAGTCTCTTGGACAAGGAAGTATATGAATTGTTGCAGTTAATTTTTCTTTATTTTAGTACAAAAAAAAATTATGTCCTTTAGTCAATTGCTTTGTTTGATACTTCAATCTTCATTCTGTTTGTTCTGAAAAAAGGTATTATTAAGGGTAAGGTCATACTTAATATTGTTTCAGCAAAATTATGTACTTACTTATTTCATTTTTTTTATAAGTACATTTTTAATTGATTATAAATCATACGTAAAAACTACATAAATTTTTTTTCTCAGCCTACCTATCAGATATAAAACGGTTGAAATTTTTAACTTCAAAACATTTGAATATCAACTATATTAATAATTTCTGTTAATTTCATAAACGTACCGTATGTCAAAATAAACCGTAACTTTTTTAAAAAACAAGTACTGAACGGATAATTTCGGGTAATTTTTTAATCCGTTTCGGACTTTTTCTTGAGTGACTTGCGGCAACACTGTCCGTGTGTGTTCGTTGTGTTCAGTGCGTTTGTTTGTTGTTTTGATTTTGAGTTTTTCCTTTTTGACCTACGCTATCCTCTGAACCATAGAGAAAAATAATATATGGGGAACATATATATGGGGATATAACAACATATATGGGGATGCTCTGAACTCTGATATTATCTTCTAACAATAACGAGTTTTGGCTTTTGATTTCTGGACACCGATATCTTCTCACACCGACTAACACTTGGCTCACGATTACTGGACACTTGGCTTGCGATTTGGATTTTATGATGCAGAATTGCAGAGTTCAATATCAAGTGTGGGCGCATTCTGTGCATGACTGCAGAGTTTGTTTAAATACAATTCGACGTTTCGTCGTGTTCGACCTTAATACGAGAGTTATTTCATTACTCAGCGTTAACCATCAATGATGTTCATACCTTTTACTTACCTACATATTTTGTATCATGCAGAAGCACAGTAAAGCTTACATTATACTGTGACAGAAGTGCCTCAATTCTGTTAAGATTGTCATTGATTGTCACATTTGATTAAACTTTTACAATTAACTATATTGTTTGAAAATACCTACATTAATTATTATCAGTCTATTCAAATTGGTTCAATTAGAATACAATTAAACTAGTATTCTGTTGTCTGTGACAATAATGTGCTTAATATTTTATTATGTGCTTAATGTCTTATTTTATTTAAGATTACTGAAGAGGATTACATTTGTGAAACTTGCTATTAAATTGCTATGAGCACAGAACACATGTGAAGTAAATCGAAAAATGGTCACATTAAGTGATGTTGGACAGAGTGAGTGCAAGCAAGAAAGACGTACACAAGTCTGGCGCACAGTGTGGTTGCTCATTTAGACGACAGAGTCATTTTATTTGTATTAATAATCCATCACCCATGGAAAGAATGGTAAGAACTATTATAGAAACCAGAATCAATCCACTTTTTTCTCTTAATTTAATATTTACCTTAATTTACCTCTTAAAAATGTTAATTGTAAGACTTTTATTTCTGATCTGTCTAAGAACAAATTCTTAAGTTATGTGTCTGAATCTCATAAATGAAAAAAAGAAATTGCTTATTATTTAGTTCATACCTACTTTTTATAAGAAATGTAAAATAGTAATACTTGATCATTTAAAAATAAAAAACTATTTTATTTTCTTCTATAGATAATGACATCAGATCGAAAATGTCATTCGTGTTGGGTCAGTATCAGAAGGTCAGCTGTACGTCAGCAGCAAATCGATGAGGCACGAGCTCAAGATGATGATGAACATCAAGTTGAACCAGTTAACGTGGAGGAAAAAATAATTTTGGACCAAAATATAGCAGATGAAGAGCGAGGTATTGGCGTTGTGACAGGACTCTTAACAATGCTGAATTTTCGTCGCGCAGCAAATACTGCGTCACATTGCTTGTTTCCTGAGTGCACTAATATGTGTCTACACAACATTTCAGATTCTCTAAGAGCTACAATACTTAGCTCACATCATTATAATATACCAATTCATGCTCGTATTTTGTCAAGAGCATCTATTTTTTCATGATTGGGATACATTATATAACTCTGATAGAAGCATTAGAATATTCACCGTTGAACAAGTGGAACATATCTTTTCATTTGTAAATGCATTTAAGCCTTTTTTGGACTTAAGCACAATAGAAAGCATTCTAGAAATTGAAGACAATTTATTCTTTTACTGGACTGGACGATCGAAACAAGACTTTGTCATATTGTTAAATGGAGTCCCACATATCCAGGAAGTTTATAGAGGTGTTTTAGGTTTGAGGGTTTTAGGGTCGAACAATAGGCTGTTGCGCCCACGTAATGACGTTAGTCTGGTACCTTGGATGGGCTAAATATCAATCAAATATATCAGCACCGGCAGAGTTTTTGGATGAGGTAGCTGTAAGATTAGGTAGTGATGATGAATAAAAAATATTATGTACCAAACAGAGGTGTTTTATTTATTTTTAATCTTACCTTTAATCTCTGTAGGAAGAAATTGGGCATAACTGCTCAAGTACAAACCAAAGAGAAAAATAATAATACAGGCACAAACTCATTTGTTATTTAAGCTTCAGTGTTGGTGTATATCATAAGTACTTTTTAGTTAGTAATATCGGCATGTGCACTTATACATGAAGTACCTAGATCTTATCAGTCATGATGACATTATTAGGTACCTATTGGTTTATCAATGTAATGTGTTCTAGAGTTAATTTAAGTAAAAATGGTACCTGTTAAAAATATTTAACATGGCATAATGTCAAAATACGATAAAAAAATTCTAACCTCAAACCTTTAAGTGTTATTTTTAGACTTCCTAGAGCTTTACTATAAAATCTGACTTCAGATCCTTAAACAATGACAAATAACGATCACATTTTGCTATGAAGGGGATTTATACAAGTAAACTCATTGACAGGTTTTCAAATGTATGGACAGTGGCCATTGTTCTTTAAAAATGATACGATTTTAAACTTTCTACTATGCACTAAAGTCCATTAATTCACATTCAAATTGCATTAATTCAGCGATTTTTTTAATGTTTTTGAATAGGTTATTAATATGTATATGTCTGTTATAAGTTTCATTTTAATAGGTTGATATGATCTTTAAAATTTTAAAGTTTGATTAAATCAAGATAACGAACGAAATGTGTAAAAAAGTTACAACACAACTGCTATCTTTCGACAACAACAACCTCCCCAGACAAATCTTACCCCTCAGAATAAAGGGGCTAACAGACTGTTGTAAACAAGCCTTTCCCACCAGCGAGTCTATAGGCTAAAAATATGGAAATGGACATGGGCTTCATTTGACATTTGAACCCCATATTTTGTCCCCAAATGGGCATATTATTGGCTCAGACCAATTTTTATTTGGTCTGAGAATATTGACTTCAAATGTCAAATGAAATGAAGCCTTGAAGCCCATGTCCCTATTCATATTTTTAGCCGTTGGTAGCAGGTCACCTTGGCGGGAGGCTCGTTCTCAACTTGTTGTAAACGAGCTTCCACCTGGTTTACAACCGCCCTTGATATTTCCGTCACAATCACAACTCACAAGCAGTGTTGCTATTTTTAGCAGGATCCTGCCTTTTTAGTATTTTTAAGAGTTAAATTTAGGCTACAGTAGGATGTTTAGCAATATCGTAAAATTTAGCATAAGTATTTGTCATATTTTGTTTATTTGCGAATTTAAATAGCGCGATTGATTTAGTGAAGGCAATTTAAAAAAAAAAATTGATCAAAATGCAAAATAAAAACCGCGATTAATTATGTATCTTTATTAGCTAGATATGAGCTTTTAAAGATGTAAAAAATACCGCGCTGTACTTACATTAATATAAACGAACTTTTCTTTTTTCAGTAACTACGTTGTACGAGGGTTGTAGGTTGAAGATAGCGGTTTGTGTGTAATGATGTGTAAGGCAGTGGCAACACAGCGGTTTTCAACGCGCGCCTGCAAACCAAGGTCGTGGAAAGGTCTACCAAAATTTCGTTGCAAACAACCTACCACACTGTTGTAAACCGTTGTTATAATTGTCGGTTTACAACAGTTTGGTAGCCCCTTAATAAACTTAACTTAGGTACATACCTATGCTATAATTTTACCCTCACCCCCATTCGTAGTTTGTCGTACAATGCGCGCGCGCTGCTGTATTTGGCACAACACACAGCAGTTTGCCACTTGTCAAGCCAACAAAAAAATCACAACGTGCCTTCGCACTGCGTAGATGCTCAAAATATTTTATTTGCATTCTGAAAATTATTGAAATACGAGTTGCTAGTTATTCATTTATTTATTCCAAGACTGACGTTATGGACTTTACATTTTAAACATGACAGTGCATCAGATGGATAATTTTAACATAAAGAATACGCAACCCTTTCTAGTAAGAATTTAATTACCTAGTTATTGTACAGAAAGTTAAAACCAGCGTAATTATTTATTAAAAGTATATTTCCTGAACAAATTATGAACGTAAGTATGTGAAACAGCTACATTGCTATTTGCATATATGAAGGCGTTACTTTTGACGTGACAACGTCTTAAATTAGGTTGCGGCTGGGAGTCGTGAAAAAGTGTAACGCTGGGTAACGTTACGATGAGTCACCGAACGAGAGAGAGGCCCGCCGAATGCCTTGCGTCTCTCTCCCACTCAACTATGATAAATTTGTGCAATTCTTATTTTCATTCAATTCCTTGTTCCTATTGTGCAATTTAATTATATTCATATCAATAAATATTCTACCGAGAAAAAGACGTTGTCACGTAAAATCTTCGCCCGTAAAACCAACTTTACAGGCAAACAATTTTTTTTTGACGTGACAACGTCTTAAATTAGGTTGCGGCTGGGAGTCACTTATGAAAAAGTGTAACGCTGGGTAACGTTACGATGAGTCACCGAACGAGAGAGAGGCCCGCCGAATGCCTTGCGTCTCTCTCCCACTCAACTATGATAAATTTGTGCAATTCTTATTTTCATTCAATTCCTTGTTCCTATTGTGCAATTTAATTATATTCATATCAATAAATATTCTACCGAGAAAAAGACGTTGTCACGTAAAATCTTCGCCCGTAAAACCGACTTTACAGGCAAACAATTTTTTTTACTATTAATTTTTGAAGCGGTACTGTTTGTAAAATTGTAATCAGTTAAAAAGTAGCTAAATATTAACATTAATCAATAGAAGTGTATGTAAACATATTTATATTTTAGAACAGCAACCCTAGAAATTATGTCAAACAGCCTCAAATGGGGGAGAGAGAGAGACAAGAGTTGCTATTTTCTAGGCACGCAAATGAGAGCGCGAAACAACCGAGCGAGCAGTGCACGAGTTGTTCCGACCGACACGAGTCACGTCTGTTTTGTTGACGCAGAAGCGCAGAGCAAATATAGTGCGCAGGCAGTGCAACGATTATTACGTTCGCAGGCCACCAAAAGTGATGTAAATACACACAAATCGCAAAACATTATAAACAAAGACTGCGTCTCGTAATAGAATCGTATGTTGCGTGCGTCTGATGAAGGACTAAACACCACAGTTCACGACACCATAGCAACGGTTCAGTGCGAAACTACGACACAAGTGACGGTGTCTCGTCCATATACGATGAATCCGTGATAAATCGACACAGTAATTAACTTTATTATTGCATGAAGAAACGTTTTGGTTCCCGGAGTGCCACGTCTCGAAGGCCTTCGTGTATTGGATGAACAGAAAGGCAAGTACTAGGTGCCCTTTGTTAGGTCGTCCGTCGCCGTCACAAATATCGATGTGTATTGCTTGTGTAGACTGTTTCACGGTCAGTGCTGTTTACCGTGTTTACCCATAACTTTTGTAATTATGTAGTCATAAAAATCAGCGGGCACATTATGCACTTAACTTTTTAATTAACATATCGTGAGATGTCCTTGTAGGTCTTATAGGTCTTATGTTTGTATATTACTGATGTTTACCTACTGAACTACAATAACAACTACTGAAAGACAATGAAGACGACACTCTGACCAATGTCTCTCTCTGCTGTCATGTCAGCAAGCCATGCTGATCCCACTATTATTTAAAGATGGTTATTTATTTATTAAGTACTAAACATTCTTAAGTTCAAAGCGGTAGGTAAAAAACTTTTAAAAGAGACAGTAAGTAATAATAAAAAACGCTCGTCAATGAACTCTATAATCAGCCGTAAAACGAGACTTCGAATCGATTCAAATGTCCGTAAAACAAAGCTGCTTAAATAAATAATCCGTCGTGATTGCAAGCTCGCAATGTCGCTGTTGTGTGTGTTCGTATTCGTAGGTACGTTGAATTGATAGTGAGGTGGCCAGGTACCAGCCACGGCTGGTTGATGTTCTTTGTTATTCGCCAGTCAGCTGTTTGGTTGGAGTGCGGGTCGAGGGGAGGGAACTGGACGGACTGGTTGAGCGCGCGCCTAGCATCATTCATTATGTCTTGTTCGTCGTTTCACTCATTTTGTTTATGTCTGTATCTCTTTCAGATTTGTTTGGTTTACGTCTGCATCTAGCCAGATGCGGATTTATTTTATAATAATATTTCGAAGTGTGTCGACCCGCGCGGGTTCGTGCCCTAGTCAAACTTAGCCCCTTCGTACACAAGGCTACGCAAATCTTCGATACTCGACGATTTTAGTCTCCAAGCGACTACCGCCATACAAATTGGAGTCGCGGGACTAACGTCGGCGACGCGACTCGTGTACGGACCTCGATGGATTTGTATGGGTCATTGTTTAAGTAAATCCATTGAGGTTCGTACACAAGTCGCGTCGCCGACGTTAGTCCCGCGACTCCAATTTGTGTGGCGGTTTGCATTGCAACACAAAGAAATTGCCGACTGATGGTCTACCTAGTAAGTAGAGGTACCTAAGTGCTGGTATGCATTCACTAAAATTGGAAAATATTATGACGTACGTCTGTATTAATAAGAGATGGCCGTTTTATCGTGGCAACTTCTCTTCAAAATATTATCGACGACAGAAAACGTAATTGCTGTAAGTAGCTAAAATGGCGTAAGTAGGTTAAAAACTCGTCTCGTCTCGTATCAATACGATAACAAAAAAATATTCACTAAAATTGGAAAATATTATGACGTACGTCTGTATTAATAAGAGATGGCCGTTTTATCGTGGCAACTTCTCTTCAAAATATTATCGACGACAGAAAACGTAATTGCTGTAAGTAGCTAAAATGGCGTAAGTAGGTTAAAAACTCGTCTCGTCTCGTATCAATACGATAACAAAAAAATTACTTACCTACGTCGTCATATTTTTGAGCAATACACATCGTTTTTGGTGGAAGTACGCAAAAAACTTGTCTTTTCTATCCTTTTGTAATTATCAATGTATGTTTTGGATTTAGTTTCACTTACGTAGTCATAGATAATAATTTATTTTTACTTACAGTATTTTTGCGGTCAGTAGGTAAATATTGCGTACCTACCTAAAAGTAAGAGACACATTGAACATCAATCATCATCATCAGGCTATAAACGTCCCACTGCTGGGCACAGGCCTCCCACGTGAACAATAGCACGTGGGGATATTGGGCCATAACCCACCACGCTGGCCCAATGCGGTTTGGTGGATTTTAACGACTGCCATCTTACAACAACAACCGGGACCAACGGCTTAACGTGCCTTCCGAAGCACGGAGGAGCTCGAGATGTTTTTAATTTGGTCACCCATCCAGCGACCCGGCATTGCGAAAGTTGCTTAGCGGGCAAGATCGCAAGCCGAACGCGCTAGCCGCTGCGCCATAGAGCCCCTCAAACAATATTACTCCTCGAACATCAATATTAAGCAGGAAAGACGTTGATTGATGAAGTCTACGATCCAACCTGCACCCATTCAAAATCCAAAACCCCGAAAGCTTCCAGCTTGAACTGCAAAATCGCTTCGAATACCTGAAGGATTGCGTAGACGTGGACGATTAAACAGGTTTGTGAAAACTGTCCATGTGGTCAAGTTCTTCAAAACCGTAAAAAAGAACCCAAAAAGCTCTCGGACCATACCATACTCAAACTGATGGAAGAGCGGCGCGTAATGGTTCTGCGTTCTTCGAATGATTCGTCTTAGTTTCGGCGGCTCAATAGGCAGATCTCGAAATCTGACTCGCAACACTCGCCGATTTAATACCGACCGTATTAAGGAGACTATAGAGCGAAAAAAGGTTCAAAAGTGTTCGCAAGAGATTTGGGTATTGGGCAGAGCCAACTGACGACACTGAAAACCGATGTCGGCAGGACTGTCACTTCTAGGTCCAAAGTTATGGTAGAGGTCGAGAAGTTCTATGGACAGCTATACACATGAACGCGGCCACCTGCACAAATATTAGCTACAGAGCCTAGAGCTAAGCTAACCCGACACTATACCGAAGATATCCCGGACATCAGCCTGTACGAGATTGGTATGGCTCTCAAACAGCTTAGGAACAGCAAGGCCTTGGGTGCTGACGAAATTACGGCTGAGCTCCTGAAAGCAGGCGGAAGACCGGTACTCGCTTCTCTTCAGAAACTATTTGATTCCATCGTACTCGGAGGCAGAACGCCAGAAGCGTGGCATGAAAGTATGGTTGTGTTGTTCTTTAAGAAGGGCAACAAGACCCTAATAAGGAACTACAGACACCCATTTCACTTCTAAGTTACGTTTATAAGCTATTTCGGGAGTTATAACTAATCGTCTCGCACGCAGGTTTGATGACTTCCAGCCAATCGAGCAAGCCAGATTCCGAAAAGACTTCAGCACCATAGACCACATACATGCGCAGCGGAGGTTATACAGAAGACCGAAGAGTATATACGGCCAATTTGCTTAGCGTTTGTGGACTATGAGAAAGCCTTCGCTTCGATCGAAACATGGGCTGTGCTACAGTGGTGCACAGTGGTCTCCAGCGGTGCCAAATTGGCTATCGGTACGTCGAAGTGTTAAAGTGTTTGTACGAAAACGCCACTATGACAATTCGCCTTCAGGACCAGAGCTCGAAGCCAGTCCGGCTGCAGCGTGGAGTGAGACAAGGAGACGTCATATCTCCGACGTGTTTAAGTGTTCATCACTCACCTTCGATTTGCCGACGATATAGTAGTCATGGCTGAGACCCTGGAGGACCTCGGCACAATGCTCGGTGATCTCAACAGAGTATCTCAACAGGTGGGCCTTAAAATGAACATGGATTAGACGAAAATCATGTTTGTCAAAAATGTCTAACTCACGTGTCGTATCATGTAATATGTATACCTGGAACAAACGGTCCAGTTAGGAAGGTTCAACTTTAAGAAAGAGGTCAATCGTAGAATCCAACTCGGCTGGGCAGCGTTCGGTAAGCTACGAAATATCTTCTCGTCCAAAATACCGCAGTGTCTCAAGACGAAAGTCCAGTGTATGTTGTCAGTGATGACATACGGTACCAAAACGTAGTCGCTCACTATGGGCCTAATAGGCAGGCTCAAAGTCGCGCAAAGAGCAATGGAGAGGGCTATGCTCGGGATTTCTCTACGTGATCGAATCAGAAATGAGGAGATTCGTAGACGAACTAAGGTAACCGGACTAGCCCAAAGAGTCGCCAAGCTCAAGTGGCAATGGGCAGGGCACATCGCCCATAGAACCTATGGACGTTGGGGCAGAACGGTTCTCAAGTGTCGACCGCGCTCCAGAAGACCGCAGTGTGGGCAGGCCTCCAACAAAGTGATCCGACGATCACAAGTGGTGAAGGTCGCGGGTAGCCGCTGGATGCGAATAGCACAAGACCGGTCGTGGTGGAGATCCTTGGGGGAGGCCTTTGTCCAGGAGTGTCCACTCCTCTGGCTGATGATGACTAGTTAAAACAATTTAAATTGCATCCATATCAAAGGATCACTAAGTATATTCACTCCTTTGTATTTTTCAATACACATGTAAAACAATTTATCAACACAATTTAAAATCTTTAAGAAGAATTAAGTCATTTTAATGAGTTTTGAATATAACCATTGTGTTACTTACAGCACAGAATACTATACCGGCGAACCAAATAACACAAAATCGTTTATTTAGGGCCTCGCCATACAAATCTTATCACAACTTACAGCAATCTCCTGTTCCGAATTTAAAAAAATGAATTGATGTAAGTATCAAATAACCTGTATAATATAACTTTAACATTTTTCTGACATAAGTGTTTGAAGACTTCTATCTAATTATACCTATGTACAAAATTTTATCTTTCTGCGATTTAATTCAAGAGTTATGATTTTTTTTCAATTTTTTTTTTAGTTTTTTGTTCCTATTGATAATAGACTTTTGCTACTTACAGCAATTACGTTTTCTGTTATGTTAATAGAGAAATCGAGCAGTGGATGTGGAGGCGACTTCTGTTCTGTGCTTGCTCTTGCACGATAGCGACTTAGCGACCGTAGGAGCAGGGTCTACCATCAGTTTGGGACATGGGGCACGGCTTATTAGAGTCAAGTTCAAACGCTTAAGCCTTCGCCAAGCTTTCCATTCCCTGCTAGAAAACCTCCGGGCATGTAAGTTTCTCGCCGCCCCTGAAATCCGGTTACCTACCATCTACGCTATCGTATTGATAAAGGCATAGGCATTTTTGATTGATTATGCCTATATGGAAATTCCTGAATCCTACTACTGATAAGGCTGATGATTTTGATGATATTACTACTTTACTACACTAGTTTAATTCCTTGTGTGTGTGTGTGTGTGTGTGTGTGTAAAACTAGCGAAACAGTTGAGCCATGAGACATTGTGCACATATCCGGCTTCCACGAACGCATAATGCGCCTGGGCCCTCCGTGACGTCACTATGTGGGTGAAACCATTAGACCCTCCAAGTATCTCGTTAGGGTTGCCACTCGGCCACGTATCCTGCAGCTCTTGAGCCGTTTTATTTACCAGATGGGGGGAAATGTAGCTGTAAACAAAAGGAAGTGATCACTTCAGTTTTTTTTGAGTTGACACTCGAAAACTAAATTATGATTTATGTAACGAGTACTGGAAGTTGAATGTACAGCTACAGGCGCCAGCAGATCAACCTACCACAAAACTACAATAAATTTGGTTTGGATATGAGGGTTAATATTGATTGGAGAAATTGAAAAAAATGTCAGATTTGAATAGGTTGGTCTGCTGGCATGTGTTATATCGCCTATGTAAACCTTATCCTGCTCTCTTATTTTGCTGGCAGGCTAACTAGCAAGACACTTTAGACACTAAAGCCACCTATGGCTCATAATGTTTTTTTCATGCACGTATCAACACGAATTTTAATCGTTTAGTTACTACATTGATTGATTGATGGGCTTGTTGATAATAATTAATTAATTAATTGACATGCATAAGGGCTTTAAATGCTTTGGTAACGTCTGGTACGACTAGGTTGAATTGATTAACCTTTTATGAAAGAGTTTGAGTTAAAAACACATTTTATTTATGCGCATGTTGTTTAATATCTCTCAAATTCTCTCTATTTCAAAACATGTCATTTACTCCTAAATTATCATGCTTACCGAGATGGCGCACCAGCTGAATGAATTACTCATTTGCGTTTTGGCAGCCCTGCCAACACTTCCTTGTCGGTTATGGCCGTAATACCGGATTAACATTCATTCAGACGCAACCTAGTTAGCTTAGCAATAGGTGCATTGTGCCACCCATTATGTGATGTTAAGGGTTTAGTTGGATACCTCTACGAAGAATATCCAGAGCTAAGAAGAGTTAATACATTATATACAATACATACAACATCACGCCCACGAGCCCACCCGCCTGTGTGAGCCTGTGGTGTCTGTCTAGTTGTCTACCTTCCGGGAAGACCCAGAGGGTAGACAGACACCACAGTTATCCATTATCTACGATCCTGATCATGACTCAAAACACTTCCTTTGTTTCATTTACTCTCTTATCAGTCTCCAAACATGCTCGTAGGCTTAGTCTTGACCTGACCTCGATGAACAGTTAGGAAATTGTTAAATCCCCTGTTATAAACACTATATTTGTATCTAATTGCGTTTATCTACTCCATATTATGTTACTTTGACGTTATGAACTAGTTGCGTAGTTCGTGGTCATGGAAGAAAGTTAGAGAAAGCAGTCAGTTCTTTAGTAGATAAGGATTCCTGGTAAAGTTGTGACTTTATCAGCAAACATCTGGTGAGATGAGATAAATAAGTAGAAGAATTTAAAAAAAAACTAATTGCGCGGCAACTTACCATACTTGTTTTATTTTCCAATTTCAACTTTTTCGTCATCCATCTCTTCCGTTTTTACTATTACATTCACGTTTAAGGAATCAATTATATATTATGTTGGCCTATGTGTCTCGATAACTCTGATCTGGAAGCCTATTTCAACACTGAAATAGGTTTACACTAGATAATCCGGCGATATCGTTTTAGTGTTACGTGCGTACGTCTATCTAATTGATCTAAATCCTATTAATATTATAAATGAGAAGGAATGTTTGTTTGTTCTTCAATCACATCACGCCTAGTGTACCTACGCCTGGCGTACACACCATGGAATTCTGTTATTTCAAGAATGCCAAAAAACTGTACCCAAATAGTACCAAATAGTGCCCAAAGGAAATAAATAGTACCCTTATGGTTCAAAAGTTATAGACATAGTTTGGTGATTACGGTACGCGTAGGTTACGCCTAGCGTACTCACCTCAGTTTGGGAAATCTGAGCAAGCTACAACTTTAATTAGTATGTCAAAAAACTGTACCGAAATAGTACCAAATAGTGCCCAAAGGAAATAAAAAGTATCTTTATAGTTAAAAAGTTATAGACATAGTTTGGTGAGTACGCTAGGCGTAGGTTCTACGCCTAGAGTACTCACCTCGTTGCGCGAAAACAGAACCAGCAATGGCTCTCATTTCTATCTCAGTAAATAGTACCGTAAATAGTACCCTCTAAGAGTGTAATTGTTATTTGACTTTTATACTAGAAAGTCATTAAATTTGATAGCAAACTTCTACATACATTGACATGAGGTACAGGCGAACTCATAATAATTTTAATATTATTTAATTTTATACTATGTACCTACTACATATTACTTTAAGTTTTGTTGAAATTAATAGATATAGGTACGTAACGAGGAAGTTTAATATCAGTTATATAATTGATTATAATTATTTTTCTTATAAATAAGATCCATGTTTTCCAAAATATTGACTATCGTATTTTTTGCCGGATTTCATAAAGTAAAAGCACCTTCTATATAAGGAACTATTTGCCTTATGTATGAAATTGAAAGCTCAATATTGTGCGAGAACAATTTGTTACTTTTGTTGATCATAGTGCAACTTATCGACGCACGTCAGCGATGCATCTTAGTAGGAACAAGTTACAATAGATGGCGCTTATCACACTTCTTACTTTAATTACTTACAAACTGACCTGTATTATGAAAGTGCTAAAGATCAATATTGCAATTCACAACAATTTGCTTAACGCCGCGGTGGGAACGCATAGTTTTTGGCAACCAATTTTTTTAGTCGTTTACTTTGCCTTGCCACCGCAACCGCAAAGGTTTGCGAATACTTAGCTAATTTTTGAAACAGTTAATGAAAAAACTTGTGAATTTTGTTTCATTGTGATGTGAGTGATCTTTAAATGAGTAAGTACCTATGTATATTTCATCTGTAATAGCATTTTATGTTCATGTCGATTTGCAGTTGATCTTTCATTAGCTAGGTAGGTACCTACTCAGTTTGAATATGTTATATATACTTACCTACAGGAATACGTTATTGTTTTTTATTAATCGTAGAATAACAAATTAAATCATATTCTTAGTTTTCTGGACTGTATAATGCGTTTAACTGTGTCGCGTACTTACCGGTGAAAGAATACTACCACCCCCTCTTCCCTTAGGTGTCGTAATAGGCGACTAACGGACTAAAGACTGCACATACATCCAACAGCTTAGAACGGCGATAGGCTCACCACCTGTCACGCTGAGCACATGTGCAGTCGCTATTTATGTAGGTATGTATCTATATTAATAAAAATCAATTGCCAAAATGTTTGTACGCGCATCACTTCAGAACGGCTGCACCAATTTGGCTGATTCTTTTTTGTTGTATTTGTAATTGTCGGGACAAGGTTTGTATAAAAATGAACATTTTTGGAAATTCGTCACGGGTAAGGGGTTCACGCGGACAAAGCCGCGGGCGGGCGGTCATTCACGATCAACAAAACATAAATAAGCAATGCTTGATACATAGATATAAGTTGGAGTGGGTCTCTTTCACCCTCGACTACAAATTTTGTGATTTATAACAGTTATCACTAGATTTATAGTCGAAGTAAGAATCACCGCTAAAAACCAGCCTTCATATAAAAAAAATCCGCATCCAAAATCTAGGATATTTAGGAGCTACGGTGCCAAAGACAGACACACCAACCTCAAGACCCCCTTTTTTGGCCACCCTTGGTTTACTGTTATTAAATATGTACCTATTTTATTTTACGAGTGAACTCCATAGTTATTCCAATCTCAATTCCTTTGGTAATAAAAATAATATTTTACCATTCACTGTGCTCGACTGTACCACACGTAATTTTTGAAAGTAGAAGTTTGCTATCAAATTTAATGACTTTCTAGTGTAAAAGTCAAATAACAATAACACTCTTAGAGGGTACTATTTCCGGTACTATTTATTGAGATAGAAATGAGAGCCATCGCTGGTTCTGTTTTCGCGCAACGAGGTGAGTACGCTAGGCGTAGAACCTACGCCTAGCGTACTCACCAAACTATGTCTATAACTTTTTAACTATAAAGGTACTATTTATTTCCTTTGGGCACTATTTGGTACTATTTGGGTACAGTTTTTTGACATACTAATTAAAGTTGTAGCTTGCTCAGATTTCCCAAACTGAGGTGAGTACGCTAGGCGTAACCTACGCCTAGCGTACTCGCCAAACTATGTCTATAACTTTTGAACCATAAGGGTACTATTTATTTCCTTTGGGCACTATTTGGTACTATTTGGGTACAGTTTTTTGGCATCCTTGAAATAACAGATTACCATGGTGAGTACGCCAGGCGTAGGTACACGCCTAAACGTGTTAACGGTGACTATTGGATTTTGGATTGATGTGAATGTGGATTTTGGTAAACAAGCATATCTTAGAATTAATTACACATAACTTTTTATTTCATCGGAAGTAAAGAGAGATTAACGTTGCTGTGTTGCGATAATTAGGAAATAAGATAGCCGATTCCTCAGTTGTTAATGATTCATATGATTCTCATCCTTATTAAGATAATAATCATCACAATCAATCAAATATTACAACTTACCATCTGGCGAAATTAATGCTCCTCATGTCAAATTTGCATGGTGGTAGGATTTTGTCCAGAATCCGACTGAATGGCGAACCGAACACCCTCAATTCCTATTTTTGTCGCCAAACATCATTGTTTTACATTGCTGCGTTCGGGAAGAGTACTATAGTACTCTTCCCGAACGTATACAGGGTAGGTATAGATAGAGTTATAAGAAGTGTAGCTTCAGGGTCGGCAGCACGCTTGTGATGACTTCGGTGTAGCGCGCGTCCGTAGAACAGTATTGTTTTTTTATAATGACTCGTCATAGTGACTGCATCTTGCCTGATGGTAAGCAGCCGATGCAGTCCAAAATAATGAGAGCGTGGAATAAGCACGATAACGAGCGCTTCCATTCATGACGGCCTGCATAAATGCAGGCATCATTATAGAAACCAAATAAACGTTTTGATAAATAAAATAAAAAATACCTTTTAATTTTATAAAAATTAAAAGTGACAACCCTAATGCTTTGCTAGTTATCTTAAAAAAAAAGCGCTAACTAAGTAGCTGAGATACAGCGCTAACTAAACAAAAACTTTTTTAATTTTACAAAAATAAGAGGACAACCCTAACTCTCAATTGGCGCGTAGGTATATAAAACTACAAAAAGGCCTAGTTTCCGTACTGCTTTAGCTGATATTTATACTGGATAAAACTCCTTTTGCTGGATAGTATCATTAGTATAGCCTACATACTGTTCCACTGCTTAACAAAGGCCTCTATCATTGTTATCAAGTCTTCGCTACAATTGATAGGTATTAGCTTAATCAACACGCTTGCTTAATCAATCCGAAACACAACAATCCGAACTGGAAATTGAATTGGACCTCCGGTCATCAGGCCGATCGCTTAGCCACTCTGCCACCAAGGAGTTCCAGTATCATAAAAAATAATAATAAGAAATGTGCCCATCTTACTCTACCCACAAATAGATATGATATAAAGTTTTCATGATGATAATGATGACGTCTGTCGCCACCACATAGCTGCTAATAGCCACATAGAAATTCATGTCCCGCGGATGCATCCAGGGCTCCGTCATCGGCCTGACCCTCTGGAATCTCATTCTAGATGTGGTCCTGAATAGGGATTGCAAAAACCGGATTTTTTTCAAATCCGGTTTTTTGATTTTACGTCTGACCTAAATCCGGATTATTCAGTTTTTTCAAACTTGAATTTTTTTTTATTTGTCAAATATGGTATTTTATTGGTAATTGGATTATAGTTAACGTTTTTTTAGTTTGTATACAGATAATACAGTGACAAATGTAGAAAAAACAATATAGACAAATTCTTTATAATATGTGTTTATTAAAATCTACTTTTCAAACATTTATTACATGCAAAATCAGTCAGCAGAACGGGAGTCAAGGCGCGCGCGGACAATACTCTCTGCTTATTATAGATATATGTTATATATATGCTAGTAAGTAATAGGTTCTTCTTCTTCTTATCTGTCGATTCGTTCTTGACAGAGCCGTCGTGGTCACTTTGAGTCGTGAAGTTTAATGGTTGAGGCGGACACAGCTCTCGTCACGATCTCCCGCATACACTGTCTCCTATTGCAAATTTGACTTGGTCAGTCCAGCACATAGGTGACCTGCCACATGATCTGGTTCCTTCCACTCTTCCTTGTACGACCAGCTGCTCCATGGAATCGCAATCCCGCCAAGAGACATGGCCAAAGTACTGCAGTATGCGCGACTGTACTACGGCCGACAGACGCTGCGTGATGCCGAGCTCCTGGAGTATGGACATGTTGGTGCGGAACTCCGTCCACGATATCCCAAGCATCTTCCTCCAGCACTACATCTCCAGAGCATCTATCTTCCCCTTTTCCAACTCACGCACTGCCCAAGTCTCTGCCGCATAAAGAAAAATGGAGAATCCTAGTGTTCGCACAAGCCTGATTTTGGTGGCTTTAGTAATGTTGGGATTATTAATGCGCTTATCAACCAGGGAAGTCAACAGAAACTGCTCCTTACCATGTGGTGAGCAGAGCGGAATTCACCCTGGGGAACAAAGAGATCTGCGTCTGAACATTCGGATAGATAATGAAGGTGCATTCGATCGCACAACCTTTGACTCCTGACCAACAAACTGACCATTAATGTGGCAGCGAGGGATCATGGCATGCCACAACCAATCTGCAAATGGATTGAATGTATGCTAAAGAGTAGAATCATCAACTCGGAACTACTAGGGGGCAGCTTACTTGCTCAGACAACTGGAGGGTGCCCGCAAGGGGGGGTTCTCTCTCCTTTGCTATGGAGCCTTGTGGTTGATTCAATCATAGCAAAGCTGAACCATGGACTATCTTTACGGTTAATTATGCTGATGATCCAGTTATCACGGTCAGTGGAAAATTTCCCTCCACGGTAACGGAGCTAATGCAACGTACCCTATGGGTTTGCTAGAAGGTTGGTGTAATACCGATCATCTATCTGTAAACCCGGGAAAAACGACCGCCATCTCCTTTACGAGAATGAAAAACCTCACGAAACTGGGAAACCTAACGCTCTACGGCACCCAGCTTCCTTGGTCCAGAGAAATAAAATATCTAGGTAAAACACTAGATAAGGAACTCACCTGGAAACAGCACATGGACACGACTGTCATCAAGGCCTTTGGTGTGCGCCGGTCCACTTATGGCAAAATGTGGGGACTCAACCCCAAAATCATATTAAGGTGGATCTACATGATGATGATGCGGCCGATTCTCACATACGGCAGCATCGTCTGGTGGCCCAGGACCAGGCTGAAGATCTTTAAGGATGCTCTGAGCAAACTACAGAGAAAAGTCTGCCTGGCGATTACCGGGGCATTTAGAACCACACCGATAGCAGTACTGGAGGTCCTCACGGACCTGCCACCCCTGCACAGTGTCATAGAGACGGAAGCTAGGAAAGCGCTATACAGACTAAAGGTGGCCGGGCTGTGGGACGCATCTTTGCCTCTGACACACAAAATGGGAACGTAATGATACCCTTGATAGGATCTTGGAAATGAGGTGCGACAAGATTGCCCCCAAGTACATGTTCGAAAAGAAATTCAGTATACATGTCCCAACTCGGAACCAATGGAAACAGCTACCGTCTCCAGAGAAAGACAGCCTGATCTAGCACCGAGTACCATCAACAAAGCCTTCAAGGACCACATCCAAAACAGGCATAAAACCGAGTGGAAAGAGCTACCCGGCATAAGACACTCAAAATCCTTCATAGACGAAGGCGCCCTAGGACGGAGTAAGATCATATGCGGAGGTAGCAGAAGGTAGGCCCAATTAATCACCAGTGACACCTGACTGGGCACTATGTCACAAAACAAATACTCTACAAAATACAACTAGCAACAGACAACCTGTGCAGGGCATGTGGAGAGGAAACAGAGTCCATGCAACACCTACTGTGTGACTGTGACTCTTGTGCTAGAAAAATAATGAATCTCCTGCTATCGGCCTACCCGAAACCAGAAGATTCTTTGCCCTTAAAGACATTGCAAAGCTTTTGGCAATAATCTTCGCTGAGGAGGCACAGTGATAGGACCGGGTTGCACAAAAGATCAATGGGTCGACGTGCTGCTGCGAAGGGAGCCCTCTGCAGGCCCCACTCGATAAGATAAGGTAAGAAAAATGTTGCGATTCCTCAATACTTTCCTAGCTTCTCCATCGCAGTTCTGGATATGACTATACGTCGTTTTACTTCATCTACACAGCCACCCTTGTTTGAGATCAAGGCTCCAAGGTATACGTAGGTCTGAACCACGTCACAATTCACAATCTGTGTCACTTCGGGCGAGTTTTCGTTGGCGCTATCCACGATCATAATCTTGGTCTTAGATCGGTTTATTTTTAACCCAAACGTATAAGGCTTATGCGTTCCATTTTGAGAAGTAGTTCCTCCATAAGGTCATTGCATTACTTGCAAATAAGGTGGTGGTGTCATCTGCGTACCGCAAGTTTGCAATTTTGTATCCACCAATCACAACACAATCAGTCCAGTCTTCGAGAGTGGTTCGCATCACAAGCTCGGTGTAAGTAAGCGAATTTAAACGGTGATATTATGTAGCACTGTCACACGTCCGTACTCGCACTTGAGTGGATACTATCTGACAGGAGGAGGTGTTAATAGGTACAGTAACGCAATAAATTAGTCTAGTCATTTAAATATTGTGTTAATTAAAGATTCAGAAAAATTTTAATAATTAAATTGAATGCAATTCAATAGTTATTTCAGTTAAACCTATAACTGTAATTAAAATTCGAAAAAACCGGATTCAGACTTTAAAATCCGGATTTTTAAATTGCTTGAAAATCCGAATTTTTCTGACGTAGACGGATGCAGTCTGCAGGCCTACGCCGATGATTTACTTCTCATCGCCCATCAAAAACGCGTCTCACAATTAGAACGTTCGATCAACATCGCTTTGGACCAAATCTCCAGCTGGAGCGAAAGGTTTAAGCTAGAAATTGGGCCAGACAAAACTCATCCTCTTTTACACTACAAGCCCAAATCTGTAGAATCCATGTAGGTAGGTAATCAACCACTGCAACCCGTTTCACACCTCAAGTACCTTGGCATCGTCCTTGACGACAAACTCCGATTCATCAAACACGTGGAATATATCACTGAGAAGGCTAAATCTCTATACATACAACAAGCTCTCACAGTTCGTTCGCCCCACTTGGGGCGTCCATCTGGAAAACGTCAAAATCATTTATAACCACGTTATCGAGCCAATCGTATGTTACGACAGGCGCCGGAATCTGGTCTCCCGCTGTTCGGAATAAGTATGTCGCTCAACGACTTCTGTCGCTGCAATGACTCTTTGCCATAAAAATCATTCAGGGCTTCCGTACTGTCAGCACGGCGGCTTCTATCACTCTGGCGCAACTTACACCTCTGCCGGCGAGGATCACTGCAATGGCTGACATTGAGACTTCTAAGCTCAAGGGTACCTCCTCATTCCTTCCGGAGGATCTACCCATTGAGTCTCTCTGTCCTCCATCTCAGATGTTGCACCCTTCGCTACGCCAGATCATTGAATACCAGGAGATCTTCACTAACGATGACCTCGCATTGATTTCCAGTAACAACTCTTGGAAAATCTACACCGATGGCAGCCGGCACGATGACAGAGTCAGAGCTGCCTTCATCACTTTTGGTCCCTCTGGAAGGCAAACAGCGGTCAAGAGATTTAAACTCCACGACCGTTGCTCCGTCTTCCAAGCTGAGATGCTAGCCATCTGTGGGCCTGTGAACACATCTTGTCCAGCGGACACTTATCAGATCATATCATTCACTCTGACAGCAAATCCGCACTCGCAGAACTAGAGAAACCCAACCCAACTTATATAAAGCTTTTGCCGCACGCATCCACCGTCCGCCACCTTCACAATGCACGAACATCCGGGATTACCGTCGAGTTCGCGTGGGTCTAGGCTCACGTTGGATTTCACTGTAACGAAACAGCGGATACTGAGGCCAAGAGAGCATCAAATCTCCACCGTACCCCTAACTACTATCACATTATAAGTCACATCAAATATGTAAACAAACAGAAATGCCTTGCTGCCTCTGAAGCACTCTACACCGACCAAATCAATTGTGCTTACACAAAAACTCTTCTTCCATTCTATGCCGACCTAAAGGAATGCCTCTCATTAGTAACCCCCAAATTCGCCATCACCCAATTGCTAACCAACCACGGTTGGCATAAAGAATATTTGCACCGCTTTAAAATCCTCGCAGAGGATTCTTGTCCCTGCGACTCTTTGACGCCCCAGTCCTTCATACATCTTACCCAACATTGCCCCCGAGTCGCCGCCATGAACCGCCGACGAACCACATTATTTGCTCCAATATTTACCAAATTGACACATCAGAACTGGTTACACATATTGTAAATAAGATTATTTTTTTTAACAAATAACCACATCTAAATCACATTAGCCCCGAAAACTAAACACCAGTGGCGTGCCTAGGGCTTCAGATTGGGGCAAGCCACGAAACCTGAAGTTCCTAATCTTGCTACCTAGGTACAATGTTGGTGCCCATTTGTGACACTAGCCACATTTTTTACTCAAATCGTCATAGGCCGTGGCATTCCAAACGTTCTTGTCGTTGGTAAAAAAAACAGGCTATTACCTTCTATTACATCTTGAATGTGATTTTTGAGAATTTTATTTTGGCCAATTTAGGCGTTCTTTATCTCAGAAACAAAAATACATTAACAGTATTTACTTATTAAATAGTGTAGAATAACTATTGGCATAGTACGTAGAGGCCTCGCTTTTTGTAAATTTCGCTTAACTTTTATTTAAACTCAAAATTGCAGAGAAAGATTTTCATAAATTACGCGAGGGCACTTTTTTGAGCTCCTGGATTGAACTAAACAAATGAAATAAAAAAATGAAACAAAACCAAAAAAACTTCGAAAATCGCGTTAAGTTAACTGTGAATTTCTCTTATCTACGATAATATTATTGAGTAAAATTTATACCAGAATAATTGTTACTTCATGAGGAATAAAAATTATTATCCTATTTCGATGAAAACTATAAATACAACTAAGTACAAAATTACAACAAAATGCGATGCGCCGGCCGTCCGAACTCAGCTTATTCTCGCAGAGTGGAGATTCGTAATATTACGCATGCATTTATTATCCTATTTCGATAAAAACGATAAATACAACTGTAAAGCTGGGTCCGCTGCGCCAGATTTTGAACAGAACATTGTTCGAAAACATAAATTACTCAATGGACCACATTATTACTCAATGGGCCACGCCCCTTATATATGTTTTCGAACAATGTTCTGTTCAAAAATCTGGCGCAGCGGACCCGGCTTAAAATTACTACAAAATGCGAAAATGGGCATTTTGCGCGGGAATCACAGTCGATATGTAGGCCTATGTCTGTGGCCTCTACACTTAATTTATTAATTATTACTTAATTATTAGAATGGAAGCAACCAACAATCCAAAGAGTTTTTTACATAGACCTATTATAATTAATGCCCTAGATGACTTTTAATAGTTTGCGAAATACATAAATCATGTGTGATGTTCAAAGAATTTATTTACCTCTGCCTTTCGTATGCCAATCATCAACACGTTTAAGTACACATTTGTTTGCAACACATCACATGCTCAACACATCTTAGTTCGTCACAGAGACCAATAAAGCGACGAACTGAACTCGAAACACATTTTTTTAACACAAATTACGAAAACACTTGTTACTTATAAACAATCCCTTAAATAAAGTGAAGTGTGACAATAACAAAGAATAAAAAATGGCTGGCTGCTGCCTGTGGCTGCTGCACAGCACAATCGCGTATTAACGCTCGCCTCTGATTGGTTCGCCCGAGCTCGAGCTGTCGTCGGTCGCCTCTGATTGGTTCGCCCGCGTTTAAGTTGCACGTGATTCGGTAGAAATAAAGCCTGATTTGGAGAAGGCCTTACTTGCGAACTTCATAACGCAAGCTGGCTTTGACGAAGAGTATGAATTTCTCATAGAATCTATACATACTTACGCAGTATTATGTTTATAGAGTAGCAATTTTGTTAAAGTTAGAAGAGAGCGGATATACTTTAAATCCGAAGCCCGGTTGCAAGCCAACTTGTGCGAGAGAGATGTAAAGCGTCGCACGATTTATAAGCAGCTTTATGCGATTTGTTTGGTGATTCTTAATATGAGAAACTTATAAAATTGATAATTTGAATGCTGATGAAAGAAAATTAACAATGGTAAAAAATATTAAGTGATTTTGAGTTTTTGTTAGGGCAAGCCGGGCTTTTCGGCTTGTATGAAGGTACCGCC
Organism: Scoparia ambigualis; assembly: GCA_963921215.1. Lineage (NCBI taxonomy): Eukaryota > Metazoa > Arthropoda > Insecta > Lepidoptera > Crambidae > Scoparia > Scoparia ambigualis. Next base: position 20,513,331 of record OY992508.1, on the reverse strand, counting down.
ACTGCTAAACACACACACGCTTCACCGCTCCAGTATAGTAGGTATTCTGTAACGCTGCAAAAAAAAAACCTACATAGTGCTTCCATTATATTAAAGTGTTATTATTATCGTTGATTATTATGAGTATGACATACAATCCGGTGTCCTCTAAAGTTTCAGCCACCTCCCGAAATTTCGATGTAATTTTGGCTAATTTGATAACAGGTTTGCGCGCGTGGGCAGAGAGCTTATTTCCACCTTTTTGCCAAATTACTCGCTTCGGATGTTCAGCTATGGTAACGTGATTGGTAAGCTAGATTGATATAATATCCTATTTTAGCATGTAGCCAGGCAGATCGTGTTTTTCTTTTTTTATTGAGCTTAAATCATATTACTACGTACTTTCAAACTGTTGTGTTATTTAATAAATAAAATGTAACAGTTTTTTGTTGCCTGGTGAAGTTCTAATACGAATACTAGGGCTTGGCCCAGGGAACCGCGGCTGTGGCTATTTGAGACCTAAGTACCTGATGTTATGGGGGTCTGGCTGGGCTATCCACAGAAACACCGGGATACCCTTGCCGCATTTTGGGGCTCAGCCCCGTGTGGAGTTTCATACTGACGTCGCGACGTCCTCAACAATGTTTAGATTCTAGGGCGACTTGGCCAGGTTGAAACGAGCTGATTATGATGATGGTGATAAAGACATGCGGGTTCATAGTAAACGATTAAAGGTTGCAATAAGCAGTCGTATGCTGTTATCGTATATGTAGATCTGAATTACACACCTTCAGTTAGACACCTTAGAACTCATAACCGGAGAGGAGATGTGACGTAAACAACTAAATGATTTTGTTTTTACCCATCTCTTATCAGCTTATTGGTTAATTGCTACACATCTCTCCTCACCTATCTCCTATCTCTATTTCTGCATCGGACCGGACGTAGCAGTGTACATTAAGTGCGCTGCTGAAAAACTCAGAAAAAACTATAAGAATGCAACAAAAAATATGTGAAGTTCCAAGTAACACCATACACCCCAGAACTGCATTTAAATTTTAACGGTTAGAAAGCTTAATGTTTGTGGTGGGTGCAGCAAGTGAATTGCGGTTTTCACAGCGGCCAGGCACGCACCACGTCTCGGCTTACCCCATTGTGGCACCTGTTAATGGAGGTGCAACGAACCCAGCTCGGTCACAATGACACTTCTTGCGCCTGTACTGTGACCTTTTGTGTGGTTTGTGGTGACATTATTAGTGGAATGGTATTAAATACTCCTCTTTGATGCAGTAGAAAGTTAAGCTGTCGTCGAATAGGTTTGACAGTGACTGGATTTACTGGTCGTTTTCAGTGTTGTCGGCTTGTATTACGTCACTTCCCTCTTTGAAGGTGAAGTCACGCGAGAATAGATTTGGATTCTTTGAAGCTACAGTCGTTTCAGTTTAGTTCGTTTTGGTATGGCTAGCAACGGAGTAGCTAAACATTCACTAGTTTGTTGAAACTACTAACGAATGTAACAGGCGCTTGTCAACTTCTAGTGAAATTATCATGACTGACCGCATCGACGAACAATATAGAAGATCTTTTTTTATATAAATTACTAATACTACTCCCATTAGTACTCCCTTTTTTAAAACTAAATAACCTCAAAGTTGGTAGACCTATCAAATAAATTACATTAAATTGATTCTTAATACTTACTAGTTACTACTTTAAGAAATAAATGTCATCATTATGGACAAGTTATTTGTATAAGTATTATTGTGGCGTGTCAGACGGTTCCGAAGACAATCCTATGTTCTTCTGCGCTGGCGCTGTGATAAACTGATAAACTGTACCATCGTCTTCAATGGTGTCTTATCATAGCAATCTTCTTTTATCATTTAGTTAGAATATGGGGAAAATGTAAAAAGCAGATCGCTGAGACACAATTGAAGACGACACAAGACTCCTGCATGGTCAACGAATTTACGGGGCACGGGAGCTGCCCTTCAATTTCGGTAGCTTGCCGGTGGTTCTACCCGGATAATTAGTGGAGAAGGCTAGCAAGATACGATTCACCACATATCTGAAGAACTGATTAAGAACTTCTATCCAAAAAGGTCATGGAAGCTAACTTGTTCAAATTAAAAGTTTACAAAACAAGTGAGCATACTTGTCTACAGAAGTCAATGGGGCAAAGAAGACCTAATGAAGGACGCGTGTCCGTTCTAATCTGGCGTTAATGACACCCTCTGTGGTTGTGAAAGGAAATTTAGGAGGGTTTAAGACAAGTATGTTTTCTTCTTCTAATGTGTTATCTCGTTGTAATAAAGGTCACAATTCACTAGTCACAAATATTATGCATATCCATGGTCTTGATCGTGACGCTACTTTGGTGGACATTCGTGACAGTACTGACAGTGTAACTGATGATCATAAGATAACGCATTAGCCTGCAATTTTGCCCCCTCTGTCGTCACAATGGGGTCGATTGACTTTCTCCAGCGCGCATCCCCGCCATTCCCCGCAATGACGTCACCGCTAAGATCTGGGTCAAATGAGTGTACCCTACCGTATTTGGGGCATGTTGCACCCGTTGCCAGGCCAACTGCATTTGGGTGGGTTATTAAGAAAATTATGCTACTTATTTCAGGCCAGCGAAACATTTCTTTCATTAACGAGTGTAGCAACCCTTATGTATATTTTTTTACTTTAGGCGTCGTCAATATCTCTTAGATAATGTATTTTCCTATCAACCTTATTTTGCTAAAATATTTTTACAGACCTACATTTCGTATTACCTACTTACCTTCATAGTACAGTACAACCAACACAATGGCATATTAACATTTACTCATATGTCGTTTTAGTTTCTTCCTATTTTGAAATCTAACTAGTAATTACCATGACCCGACCCAGTTTTCCAAAATTGGCTCGAACTGAAAACTCGTGTAGTTTCCACGCGATTTATCTACAAACGGTTTACTTTCTCAAACAGGTCTTATTTAAGCTTTTGTCGCTATGTAGTTTGAATTCGTTCCAACTCTTATGTCTTAGTGTGTTCATTTTAAAATAGCTTTTGCGGATAGAAGGGCAAAAGTCTTGATTGTATTAATTTCAGGGGTTTGCGAATAGCACGAATCGGTGATATAGATACTGTTTGATCACGGACCCTGTGAAGGATTCGAAACGTCATCGTCGAGATAAAATAACAAATAAACAATGTAGTATTTAAACCGTGTTAATCCGTAAAAAATATTAATTTTTATTGATACTTGAAAAATTTGTTTAATTATTGCAAAAAAGTACAAACGAATATCTAACACTATCACAGGCCGCGTTACTAATTTGTGGGAATATCAGGCTTTTGTTATACAAAATTTAAGTAACTATTAACTAAATCTTTTTTGTAACTGTCGAAAGTCAAGCACTGCTAATTGGCCAAACCACAACGAAGACAGTTATCGCGGTCATGACAGCGTAATGAGAAGATTTTATGGAGCTCTTCCCAGTCCATTTACCGTTAGAGGATCTTGCACTCTTTAGCGGTAAGATTTTTACATAGAATATTGTATGTAATGCAATAGGGTGATCGATGGATGGCATATCATTGACTACTTATCTGAAATATCATTTCAGCAAAAAATGTCAATCAATTTGAAAGCAAAGTAGATCAATACTAAAAGATAACGAAACGTTAAAAAAAATTCTACCTCAGGCGCGAAGCAGGCTCCCGGCTGAGGTAGACATTTTTTTCATCGTTTCATTATCTTTTAATCAAATATTACGAATATAGATCAATACTTTTAAAAAAAGGTATCGCGTTGCGAGAGCTAGACACTTGTTTTAAATTATTTAATTGCTTATTATGTAGGTAAATAATAATAGTATACATTCGCTGTTCGCCTAAGTGACACGCCGAAATAAAGTTTTCATTTGGATACGTTTTTTGTTCTTTTGTGATAATTATTTTTTTGGATTCTTTCGGTCTGCCAATATTTTCTGAAACATTATCGTACCATTGTGTGACAATGCACCATTTTACTGCCCTTGAATAAGGCAGCATTACAACAACTGCATTTTATTAACTGCTACTACACGATTATCTCTGTATTTAAGTACAAGTTACTGTTACATTAAAAATGTATGTAGAGTTATTAAATATATTAAATTAGTTGTACCGGCAATGCAAATAATATCACCAACCCATTTCTTCTCTTGGATGCTCATCTATCTCTATACTAATATTCATAAAATCGAGCCAGCGGATTTAGCATGCAAAGCGTAACAAACAAACTCACTTTCGCATTTATAATACTAGTTAGTATTCTTCTTTTTCTTAACTAACTTTGCTACGTAGACTCGGTAGCTGAGTTGATTCAAGTCGTGGGTCGGGCCCAGGTCGTGCCCACCTGAGGCATTTCTTTTTTCAAGCGCAGTGTAGTGGTTTGCCGTTTAGCACGCTTCAGTTAAGATCGAACATTTAGCACCTTTCGTAGGGTCAGGTTAAGAAAATAAATATTTAAAAAAAATCTCGTCCTTCCTTTTTCTTCGGATGTCTCGTAAATGCGTAGGTTCCGGTGTGTGTCTTAAGCTGGTGTCCATCAGAAACGGGACGTATATAGATTAATCATGATGATAATAACAAACAATATCTTAGTGTACTCAGAAAGTATTCGAACCAAGATTCATGTGAAACAACTCACGCGTCACGCCCACTTGGTGCCGTGAGATTTATGAATTGACAAGCCGTTTATATGTTTACTGTTTAAATTTCTCTGTTTTACTCAACGGTTTTGAGAAACAATCAATTTTCCCACAAATTAATTTCTTTTTCAAACCACTTTATACTAATGTTTGGCCATTTCTCGGAGATCGGAAGTATGATATATTTACCGTTACCGACTTATTGCAAAGCTACCTACTAAAAGTTTGCTAAATAACATCTTGAACTATACAATTAGAGTATTCTTCTTTTAATATTGTAACTGGACGGAAGAGCCAGTAAGTAATCATCTAATCTCCTAATACAGGTGTCTTGAGAAGATTACCAATCCCTGTAACTGGGTACTTAAGAAATAAAGAATTATTTAATTAGAATGAGTCTTTCATGTTCCATTTTAGTCTTCAATAGAACAACCATTAATTAAATAATGATTTCTAAAAGAAGTTAAATTGGTACCTATCTCTACCTACACCGGAGATTCACTGCCGTAGTTACAGTTTTTTTGTAGAGTTGCTTTTGGTTCCCGCCTACTGCACAGTTCAACGGCCCCCCACCTGCGGTATAAAAAAGGAAAGAAAAAACCTCACCAGTAGAATTTGCAAGCGGAGCTACGCTGATATGAACCGTGAACGGACCTGAACTCTTTATGCAGTTTGAAATCTGCATTTCAATGGATACAACAGGCAGCGAACTGCTGCAGGTAGTGTGGAACTGTAAATAAATTCTTATGTAGCTTTAGAGTTTCTTTATCCTTAATTTCATTTGTTCTTCATGGATTTGTTGTTTTATCTTCAGAAATGAAAACGGATAATGTTTTCGATTTTACCTCGGATTTTGTATAGTTTAATTTATAAATTAAAACTTGCATCATACCATTCATACCAAACCATCCAACCATCTTCTCCAATATCTATTTAAAGTCTAGAAGCTTGAACTAATTTCTGTTAAATGAGAACGGCCGGCCCAGTGACCGAGTGGCGAACGTGGGTATCCATGGGTCCTGATTTTAAGTCCCAGCTACCCTATCAGCTAAAAAATATGAATAATGGACATGGGCTTCATTTGACGTTTAAAGCCCATAATATGCCCATATAAGGACAAAATATGGGCTTCAAATGTCAAATCAAGCCCATGTCCATATCCATATTTTTTAGCCGATAGACCCGCAGGACGTTAATTTTTTTTTAAAACCCGCATTTGGCAAGGGTATGGTTGATTTCAATGATGTAGGCATTTGGACAGTATATGGGCAAATTACTTACGACTCCTACAAGTTTACGACTATTAATTAAGACAGATATGCTTACGTGATTATCACAGGCGAATATGCCGAACCTAATATATAGGTACTTATAATATAATATATAATATAATTTATCAATTTGACGTCGTCGGTTATCCTATGGAGCTTTGTTTAAAATGAGAGCGCATCATAACAACTGTGTGTTTTGTTTCTGGAAAAGAGCCGGTGTTCCGATATTTATTACTCACGATATCAGAATTCATTCCGCGGTCTGAATGGACGGAAGCGCAGTGTTCGTCATCTACATACTGATGCCAATTTGTTAGCTCCAACTCGGGAGATCTGTGGCAGTGCTGCTTGGCAACCGTTCGCAAATTAGTTGTTTACCTTCTGAAATTTTACTTCGAGTTAAAAGTAAGAGTTTACGATATGTCTATTCCTTAATGGCCAGTTTCCTCAATTCTTACCTTGAGTTCTAGGTGTAGACTGCAAATGAGAGTATATGAAATATCGATAGGCTATTTGAGACAAATAAACAAAAGTTGCCAACTCTCCTAATGTCATTTGTTTTCGGTAAATTAGCAGTGTCTTAGTCACCACTTTTTGGAGAAATTTAAGCTAGCTGTCGTAATACCAGACACAATAGAATTTTAATTGGTAGCTACCTCTAGGAGTCTTCGTGACAGACAACACGGATATGTATTCAACCCAAATAATAGTCTGAATTTTAAGCAGTCGGCACAACATGCAAAGACAATCTTTTTGGACCCTATCCCTTTGTTAAAACAGTTGTGAATAGCTTGAGTTATAATAACTTTATAGTGTCACTTCTCATTTGATGATCGATGACAAATAACGACTGATTCATAGGATTATTGAACTGTCGTCGCTTACCAGCATGTAACAAACCACCTTGGCACATGCCAATGAACTACTGCGTATTATTACATTATGCCAATCAGGCTATTTTCAACCTACTCGTTACTAAATAAAATAATGCTACTAAGATTTCACAAATACATTAACTAAATTAATAGATAATAAAACAACAACATTTAAAATAAACGTTTATTCAACCTGAAGTGCGATTGCGTAAGGTTGTTCATGGATGGATGATCGTTACAATTGACGATCGATCGTAACATGTCAATTCGAATTGCGTAATTATTGTCCATTCCATGAAGACCGATGACTTAAAAACGTATCATGAATTTGCGTTTTATTATGAAAGTTACTCAATGAAACCTTGATTTATTTTACAATAATCATCGAATAGTAAAAAGCAGTGTATGTTTTGTATCATTTTTTACCTCAAAAGTCATTTTTCATTGATAAAAACATTGAATTGAAACTAAAAACATGTAAAAAATCTTTAAGTAACTAAACGCAAGGAACGAATGAAACGAGAGTTTCAGCTACCGGACCCTAGATGGCGGGATAAGTTTTCTACTACTCGACAAAAGGTAGCGTTGTTGAGGTACAAAGTACTCTGTGGGGCTGACAAAAAAGCTAAAATGTCAATGTGACGCAACGTTGATTTGATAGTTTTTCATTATAGCAGCAAGAAAAATACAAAATAGAGTATTTAAATTGTCGAATTTACACACAAGTAAGTAAAATATAGTAGATAAATTATAAAAATGAACAACACAAAGTGTAAACAATCTTTCAGTGTGCTGTATGTATGTGACTGTAAAGTGAAATTATGAAAACAAAAGGTCATTGATGAAAACTAAATAAATAAACTTCTCAATGTGTATCTTTGCTTGGTAATTTCATATCAAAACAGATTCAGTGCCAAAGGCGACAGTAATATCAAGTGGAAGCCTTACTCTTAACATAAAAATGTACTAAAAGATCTCGTATCACAGAAATGTAGTTTGTAAGAAATAGCTACGTAGGATTCGTAGTCTGTGGCAGAGAGTGTAGGTTGCATTACAAAGAGTCCAATTTGGAGATAGCATGGCCAGTCAGCGCGTGGATGACTTTTGGCGCAATATTCTAGCTCTTAGCATGGGAGATGTTGAGTGAGTCAATGATGTTACAATAAAAAGAGGTAAATACTTTACATGTGCCAAAAACTGGCAACAGAAAACTTTGCTAATTGGCTTACCTTAGCATAGTCTCAGAAAAGCGTTGACATGTGTTCTGTGGACAGCGGTCTGTGGTAGACAGTGTCAGTATATTCGTTTCCGTAAATTAGTTTAAAAATGCCGTCCTGTGTAATATGACACTGTAGAAACAACACAATTAAGACTCATGGGATGTTAACATCGTAAAGCTTTGGTCCATTATTGACATTACATTAGTACTGACATAACCTATCTACCTCTTTTTATTCTAATATGTGGAAAACTGTAAAGCTACCTAGTTTTAACAGTTAATTAATAATAAACAGAGAACACAACAGCTGTTATTACTTTTATATTTTTCAGTATTGGCATGAACTAAAATACCGGAGCCGAAAGCGGGATACTGATATGCGGCAACATGCCTGTGGGACTGGCGGTGATCTAGCAAAAAAACCACTCTCAATTATAAAAAGCCGGATACTACTAATACTGGGGGATTCCCATAATGTAAGTAAAAGAAACTAAGAATAAATGTATTTTAAATAACAGTATGGTATCAAATAGAGGTTTTTGTGATGTATGTATCATTGTCACATTCCAGCTATTCCTTGTTGCTATCGCCATGGATCTTATTATTTTCTGTTTTTGCAGCTCCCACAAGCTGTAACTGCAGTGCAGAACTCTCCAACGGTAGAATCTGCACACCATGTAAGTAAAAGAAATATAACTAAATGTACCTATACTATTATAAAGCTGAAAATTTGTTTGTTTGAACACATGATAGTATACAATGATGAGTTGAATTAACTATACTACAATTGAAATAATAATGATAGTACAAATTGATCATGCATGATAAGATAATATTATTAAAATAATTTTGAAAATCAGAAAAAAAATCATTAAATACAGTCAAAATATACAAATCTTTATCTGTCAAAAATTCATTGAGTGTGTAGTAGCATTTTTCCAACAACAATGTCTTTAATTTCTGCTTAAACGTAAAGTTATTATCACTGTGTCTTATTGATATCTTCATAGACATGAGGTGCATTACAAAAAACACTCTTACTCATAAGCGCGGTTTTACAAAGAACATTGCAAAGTTTATCCATAAGTTGTGCAGATGAAAGAAATGTTAACAATTCATTGTTAGTTTGACAAAATTAGCGCATTCAAGAATGTACAGACACGGAAGTGTAAGAATCTTGTAATTTTTAAAGTAGGGCTGTGTCTGTTTGTTGTAGGTTGAACATAGCTCTAATACAGCATTTTTGAGACCTAAATACAATTTCTTTGTCGGTTGCGTTACCCCAAAACATGCCACCGTATCTCAATGTATATCCATGATAGGTAGTTAACAAAGCCTTTATGCTTACTTTTTTACTAAGCTATGAAGCATACAATGACTACTCAATATTATTTTATTTTATAGTTATCACCAGGGAATAATTTATTTTTTTCTGTTAGCCCAAAAATGCTGGTTCTGGACCGAGGCGGGGTCGAACGGCTCAAGGGCGCAACCCTCGACCTTGTGAGTACTAACTACTATATTATAAATACTGTTGTATGGTTTTAGAGGCCACACACACATCTCGATTGTGATTTTTGCCAATAAAATGGCCAATTTCGGCGTTATGGATCTCAGAAACAAAAATACATTAATCATTATGACTTATTGAATAGTGTAGAATACCTATTGGAATAGTGCGTAGCGGCCTCGCTTTATGTAAATTTTGCTTAAAGCGAAGGCACTTTTTTGAGCTCATCGATTGAACTACTGTTCTAAACAAGTGAAATAAAAAAATTATAATGTTATCTCTTATATAGTCGCATAGTGCGTAGCGACCTCGGAATTTTTAGATATCATTGATTTTATATAGGAAAAAAATCTTATTCTAAACCAAAAAACTTCGAAAATCGCTATATAAGTTAACTGTGAGTATCTCCTGTCTACGATAATATTATTCAGCAAAATTAATACCAGAGTAATTGTTACTTCACGAGGAATAAAGTTTTAATATAATAATGGATATAATGAATTTATTATCCTATTTCGATAAAAACGATAAATACAACTGCAAAATTACTACAAAATGCGAAAATGGGCATTTAATGCAAAAATCACATTCGAGATGTAATAGGCCTCTTAAGAAGAGGCTTTTATTGGAGCAATAATGGCAACGTGCTGGGTATTAAGACGCCGGCGACACGTCAGCCTCTCATAGTTACAAACGTTATAATAAAATAATAAAAAATTGAGCGTGATTCACTGTACTTGTGATGTATTCGGATTAATTTGTGTAATTATTTTGGACTATTTTTTATGGCGACCTAGATAAATACTGTCTTAATCCGAACATCACAAGTACAAAAAATAAGGTCTAATTGCAAATCATTTTGGTAATACGTTAGTATGGAAGGCTCATTTTAGGTGACCGGTCGCCAGCTTCTTAAGTCAACATACATAGATAAACAATCCATCAAAAATTTCTATTGTTTCAGACCGCAGGCTGCGTTATGATGACCCTCCAGAGTGAGCACGCAAGTTCCGAAGATCAGTGCCTTCGTATAGATAGAAATCGGGCGCGCTTGCTTTAACGCTTAGTGACGATAGCCGAAGAAGCGTTGGAAATTTTATTTTTATTTATTTAAGGGAAACATACAGCATATTATACACTTATAAAACCGAAGTTAATAAACATTTCGTTAGCCAAAAAAGTTTTCACAAATGTGAAAAACATACAAATTAGCTTAACAACTTATCTTTAACAATGAAGGCCTCTACAAGTTACATATTTAACTTAATCATAACATTTTTATTTTGCTATAAGAAATATTAGAAATATTAACTACATGTAAATGTAGCGACAATAACCTCTCTCATAGTCTCTCAGTACTTTTGTCAGTCACTAGCAGATGACAGACACTAAGGCCTCGGCCAGACTGTACTCAAACATATTATGTGTTCTCATTTGAGTGTCCATAGTGGGCACGCGGCGCGGGATACATTTAGTACGCCGCGCCGCGCCCGCGCGTGCAGTCTGGCCAAGGCCTAAGGGGTGTCTGTCATCTGCTAGTGACTGAAAGCAATGCTTCTTTTAAAAGAGCCAACTTTTCGAAAAATAAATCTATTTCCTTAAAACTATTATTAAAATTGTGCACGAACAAAGAATCTATTTTTTGCATATTTTGTATATTATGTTGGAGTGCATTAATATGTAAGTACATTATACTGGGGATTCCGTACAACGGAGGCATATTCAAGGGATGATCGTATAAAAGAGTTGTATAGCAAACATACTGTGGTATGATTTTTAAAATTACTACTTTGTCTAAAAATAAAGCCAAGCATATGATACGCTTTTGCTGTAACTTTTTGAATATGTGGCTGAAATGATAATTCTGTGTCAACTGTTACACCCAAGTCTCTCATCTCGGTAACCCTTGGTAGTGTTTCCCTATTTAGTGTATAATTATAATTTATTTTATTTTTCTTTCTTGTAAAGGATACAACATTTTCTGAAATTTAAAAAGAGTTTATTATTATTATAATATTCATATAATCTGTCCAAATCTTTTTGCAAACTATGACTATGACATAATATGTACAGTAGGAGCCTAGAAAATTAATATTTATTTATTTGTAAATTTTTATTATGAGTTAAGTTATTTTTTAGTTTTTATTAGTAAGCGTTTAGTTTAGTACTCGGGTGAATACTAAACTAAACGCTTCTAAACTTTGAGAAGCTCCTAAACATCGACCTGTTGCTCTGAATATCTGTTACCCATAAAAAAAACGCCATGATGTTTATGAGGCTGTGAACAGCTAACTAGCGCCGCCAATCTATTTTATTTCATTTCTAATTAAAGTAAATTAAAAAAAAAAGGTTCGGCAATGGTCTTGTAAATAATTTCTTACTTTGTGTAATAATTAGTTTTAAAACATCGACCTGTTGCTCTGAATGTCTGTTACCCATCAAAAACGCCATGATGTTTAAGAGGCTGTGAACAGCTTACTAGCGCCGCCAATTTATTTTATTTCATTTCTAATATATAATGGTTTGGCAATGTTCTTAAAAGTAATTTCTTATTTTGTGTTATATAATTAGTTTTAAAACTTGTTTTAGTCAAAAGAAGTCTTGTTTAATTTTTAAATAAGTTATTATTTAGTTTGTAAGCTAATTATAGCCGAAGGCTACCTACTTCCAAATGAAATTTTGAGCAGCTTTTTGCTGTCTTCAATATTACAAACCCTAAAAATTAATTTAGCTATGTCGCAAACACAATGATTTAGGTAATGTTGATTGAAAAGTCCATATTGATCGTTAAATGACGAAATTAGTATTTGAAATTTTCATTTTGGAGTAGGCTCTGCTTAGACATTTGTTGCAAGGCTTTATTAGCACAATCAGTATCAATGTAATCACTAGGTAATATAAGGCTGTGATGTGAATAATATTTTCAAATGAATACTGATTTAGTTTTTAAGTTAAATTTGGGCTGAAAGCTGCTTAGTCGTTTGTTGCAAGTATTATTACTAGTACAAATATGTGGGCTGTTTTTTTAAAAAAAATTATCTATATAAAAGTGTTTTAACTTGAGCTAGACTGACAATATAGAAATAAAAACGATATTTCTATTTTAATAGTTTTTATTATTTGTGGTGACAACATTCCCTCCACAGTATTTCCACTAACACTTGTCGCGAAGTGGCACCATCTCTGGCAAAGACTAGCTGCGCCACCTTGCTTTTAAGACCCCAATGCTGTGTTCTGCTGTGTTGCGAGTGCTGCAGTGGAGATCTGTATAGTGGGATTCTGGGGAATCTGGAACTGCCTGCAGAATCAGTCATCATGCATCATGCTCTCGCTGGGCGTATCCGGAATCCCCTTTAAGGGAAAAAAAATACTTAGGTATGCTGCACAATAAAGACTTGGTTCATAATGAGCTTATGTCCTATAAGTACGATTGCACATTTATTTTAATGGGCAGTGGAGTAGGTCATACAAAGTTATTCCTTGTGACTGTTAGGACTTTTTGAATTTATGAAAAATATAATTATAATTGTGTCAAAGTTATGGGCCCTAATACAATATTAATATAAACTCGATATTACATAATCATGGTTGCAGAACTTCCACGTTTTGTACTGGACTAATGTCAGATGACTTCACAAGGTAACTTTTAAGGCTTAACTTTGTAATTTTTTTTGTGAGACAAACTCTATTATCTATCAAACATAAGGGCAGCCTACTGAAAATTAGCCTATTAAAAAATAACAAGATGAGGGTCCAACAGTGACTACATGATGTGGACACATTTTTATTATAAAGCTTAGCACATCTTTGGTGGAATAGCAACTCTAGAATAAGTTGAATTATGGAATGATATTCTTTGTTCAATGTCTTACCTAACAGCCAGCAAACTTCTCCATTTTCATGGAGACTCCGCATGTGTGCTTCCAAAGGGCTCCTATTCCACACATGCGAGTCATGGCTGGCACCTTCATATGAAGCCTCGACATGGAGGAGGTTGGAAATCCACATCACAAATCTAAAACAAACAAAAATTATATAACCATTGCATTTAAGAAACTATAGCAAATTTTAAATGGTAATAAAGTTAGTTTATCATAGTTTTTGACAACATTAGTTGTAATATAACAATCGCAGTACCTATTATAAAAATGCAATTTAATAAAAACTTACGATCATTGCATTCAAAGAATGATAATGCTTCCTATTAAAGAAAGCTTTCTCATACATGTGGGGTTGTATGATGGCAATGTGAGTGCCGTCAATACACCCAATCACAACACCCGGGACACCAAAGACATCCATGAATCTGTAAAAAATATCCAAAGGAAAAATTATTGGCTTTGAAAACAAAACAGAATATTCAAACACTCATAATTTTTCTATTATTCATACCCTCTCATAAGAGTCATCCTGTCTTCTCTATTACTGGGAAATTTGATGTGCCGCAGCAGGACTTCTGGCTGATTGAGGGCATCAGTGACCTCAGCCACACACTTGTGAACAGAAGTCTGACTGATGCCCAAATTAAAGTCTTTGCCGACCCGTCTTTGATAGCTGCCCCTGCATAAAAATCTAAGGCAGCCATGATCTGTAATTTAAAAAGATAACATTAAAATTAAAGTAGGTACCTACTTATCATAAATAATAGTAATAGTACCTAGTAAACACTCATTTAATTGCAAAAAAGGACTTACTTTTATCTCATTGCATCAGAGATCCCTGTGGACCTCTGTCTTTGCGGCATATGTAGCTTGAGCTCATCAACAAGTTGTTGAAATATAGGTAAAGACAACCTATAATTGATAACAAATTAAAAGTATACCGACACACTACAATAAAAAATTAATTAATTAGGTGTTACTGTATAATTTGGACACTCTGATAATATTAATTTCCTCTTTGCTCTGATAACGATTGTCATGGGTCGCGAGTCACCGCAATCGTTTGACATTAGCAACATTAGCAACTGTCAAAATCAGTAAATCATTCACTCATCGATAAAATTGACGATCCTAATCGTAAACCATAGATGAAATCCTTAGACAATTAGAATTTACCGTTTGACACATGAAACCTTACGTTATGAACTGTCAAATAAATACGATGGCTTTACGCAATCGCACTTCTGATTTTATGCGATTTAAAGTACACTATGGAAATTACCAAATCTCTAAAGTTCAGTTGAATATTAACGTCTATTTAAAATATTGTCTATTGACTAACTAGATCTCAGAAAATCACTAGAATTGGCTTATTAGTTTGTTATATTTATTATGCCGAAATGTATAAAGGCTCATAGTAATTAGGTGATGTAATTTATTAATTTATACACTAGACTGTTATTGGTCGAATCTAAAAGTTTAACAGTGTTTGTCAAACATACTATGATTTAACTTTTTAACTCTGATCTCAAGAATATAAAGAAACTAAGGTTTGTTCTTTAAAACCTTTTGATACTCCACACACAATCAGCCTCGATGTTGTTTCGATCATGTTGCGGCTGATTGTACATTTTTCATTTTCTCATTAGCCATTAGCAAACCAACTCCGAAGATCCACAATTTGCAGTACGTAGGTAGATTTCCCCGAGGAGCGAGGTGGCTGGTGCAGTGACGCAGCTCTGGTCGTTTTGTGCCACTGTCATTTCATTTCACATTAACTTGTTGATATGAAGTCCACTGCTCTCGTTACGTTACGAACGACCTTTAGGTGATCAAGAACGTTGAGCCCATTAGCTATTATGACGTAGCGTAGTGGCTATATCAATATCTGTTAATGTTTCTTATAGATCTATTATCGTACGTGTGACAGTCTTAATGTTGGGCAATCGTTATCGTCTGACCATTCCGCAGGTGATCCCTCAACAATTCGTCACAGTTTTGGTCTGTAGTTTGTCGTCCTGTTAATATACACTTAAGGGGAGTTAGGCCGGAAAACGGAAAAATTGGCTGTTTTCTATTAGCTGTTATTCAAAATATTTTAGATATTTCGCACTGAAATTTTCAATGTGTATTACAGAACGTATGTGGGAGTGGGAGGGGATGACTGTTTCCTAAACAAGATTGGAAACATTTTGCTCGATAGAAAAAATCCACATTAAGACCGTGTTTTGCAATAATAATTCCTATAAAATCATAAACACATAGGTATTTATTTACCTTTTCGATTTCTTCACTGATTTGGATTTCCAAAAAACTAAACATTTTTATAAAACTTTTTGATACAAATAGCGCTTACGCATTATTTACCGCGGACCCCGCACCGCGCAACACCCGCGAGGGCCTGGAATTTTCGCTGACCGCCTAACTCTCCTATGCATATTCCGCATATACCTACGTTTGTAAAGTACAGCCTGTATATAAGCGACTACTAAAAACAGCAAGAAACTTCAAGCGCTGGTCAGGTCAAGTGCTTTAAACATGACAAAAATTACAAAAAAGGATTTTTTTTTCACTTTTAATTAAATACTTAATTCATTTTGCGAATTTTAATTGGATAGTCTTTGAGTATTTAATTTATTTTAAAGTAATAACATAAGGAAAATACGCACATTTCGTAATAGGAAAATAAATGGTCTCATTGCAGAATAACGTAGGTACTTATCGCCCGGATGACGCGGACGGGTCAACAGACGGCTGGGTCAACGACCGGCCGCTGCCCGCGCGTTGTAAATAATCGTTATTTTTTTCGTTATTTTATTTGTTTTTCATTTTATTTTTCTTATGTTATTGCTTTAAAATAAATTAGATACTCAAAGACTATTTAATTAAAATTCACAAAAACAATTAATTAAAAATGAAAAAACACGAAAATCTTTTTGTCATGTTTAAACACTTGACCCGGGTCTATCGGCTAAAAATATGGATATGGACATGGGCTTTATTTGACATTTGAAGCCCATATTTTGTCCTTATATGGGCATATTATGGGCTTAAAAGGTCAAATGGAGCCCATGTCCATATTCATATTTTTTAGCCGATAGAGTAGCTGACCAGCCTTTGAAGTTTCTTGCGGTTTCTAGCAGTCGTCTTATATCATGTCCCACTGCAGGACAAAGGCCTCCATCATTGAAATTAAGTCATCGCTACCAACAGGTACCAAACGTAAGTAAGTAATGATCTTAGGTAATGATATTATAACTAACACTGAAATGAAACACTTTTCGTTACGTTTATGAACGGACCCTGCAAAGGTCAGGTTAACAGTATATTTCACATAAACTTTGGTAGATCTTTGGTATAGGGCAAATTCATGAATTTTGAAGTTACAACAGATTTCTGCACACTACATTATTTCCTTTAATTTCATTCGTTCCTTCAGTGACGAATTGTACTTGTGCGTTCTACACGATAGAACGTACCATAACAATTCCTCACTCTTACGTACGACGTTATAAATCGGGACAATGTGTTACGGGAATTTGCAGTACACCTACCAATTTACTTACATACAAATAAGTACTTGTTATCCCTTCGTATCAGAAGGACAAACTAGCAAAATGCCCTTGAGGCATTAACGACATAAAAGTAAAACGTCTGAAATCTGAAAAAGTCATGTTAGATAAAAGGAGTGGTACCCTAACACAGAAAATAACTAAAAACAGAAATATTTTAGAGTATTTTTTAAAATAAAAATAATAAATAAAAACGATTAAGTCCGTCTTTGAAGTTTGAACAAAGGTGCATACAAATAATAAAAAAAACCTTTTTTGTAGATGTGGTAGATAAAATTCGTTTAGTAACGCGTTATTTTTTCAGAGGTTTTAGCAGTCGTCTCCGAAAATAACGCGGATTTATAGGTGAAATGGACATTTAATTTAGTTTTTTTAAATTTTCTTCCTTTTTGTCTTTTGTATTTTTTAAATCAAAAATACCATCATTCTTTTCACGTTTTTGAACTTTGTTTATGGTGCCTTTACTTTTATAATAAGGATAACATTTTTTTTATTTGGAGTACCATTACTTACACAACACACCCAGACAATACAATGCATTTAATGCACTTGAATGTACTTTTTAGCATAGTTAAGTCATTTTACCTAACATGACGATTTTTTATTTGAGGCGTTCTACTTATATGACTCTTTTAAATATCAGACATTTTACTTTTATGTCGATAATGCCTCAAGGGCATTTTGCTAGTTTGTCCTTCTGTCATTGTGCAATTAGGTACGCAAATGGCACCAGCTGTGTTTTATTTATATTGTAATTGGATAAGTAACCGTTTTAATTAAAGAAAGAAATTAATAAAATAAGAGAGTGCTATTTATATTTCGGCACCAATGCTATTAAGCTCCGAATTTTCATACCTGACGTAAGTTAACTATTCGAGGAAACTTCGAGTTATCAGTATGTGCATGCTATTTTCGTGTGCTTCAAGCTGTAATCCTCATATTTGAAATCTCAATGAAAACGAATTTTGACAACGCTAAAAAATAGTCATGAAATAGTCATAAATACATGTAAAAAAGATAGTCGCATTATAGTTTCGGCGTTATAGCTATAGGTTAGTGAGGATTATGGCTTGAACGTCAAGCTGTAGGTAATCCTCATTTCTGGTGCAAGCAAACGGTACAATCTTTCGAATTAGTTTAGGTTCCAAAAAATAGTCATGAAATAGTCACAACGACATGCCAAATCTCAGAAATAGTCCTTAAAAGATTCCAGAAATATAAAGGTACCCTGATGAGGATTATGGCTTGAACATTTGAAAACTTTAAATTTCTCCGTAACGCCTATGATTTTCGGTTTAAAGTTTGTACCAAAAAATAGTCATAAAATAGTCGTATGCAGCTAAAATAAAATTGAGCTGATTTAATTAGAAAAAAAAAATATTCTCCCTACATTTCTATGGATGTACAGTCGTGTACAAAATTTAGGAGACTTGTGTGGAGTGATAAATAACTAAACTTGAAATTGATTTCATGTTTAGAACGAACTGATTTATTTATAAAAATGACTTACTAAAGTACAAAAGTTAGGTATCGCAACTAGTATAGTAGAAATTTTTTTTAAATGTCGGAATCTACTTATGAGCTTATTTCTCAATAAATAGTATTGTTATCGGATAAAATGTTTACTAGAAAAAAATCAACCAGTCTCAGGAAGCTCGAGTGGGATTCGAACCCACGACCTTTGGATTGAAGGTCCACTGCTCATTTTATCCGTTATCTATATAGCATTGTGAATGCAAAATTTCAATAATAAAGGTATTGTTATCTATTGTTAAGTTAATTTTATTAACTTGTTAATTAGCCCGGTTGGGACAAGGCTTGCCCCGCGTCCCAAAGTCACGAGCCGTGACTTTGGGACGCGACTTTTCTTATGTAAAAGACATTTACTTGCTCGGTGGTTCAGATGGCATTTAATACCATATCTCCCAGCTGCATAATATTATGTTAACCCTACAAAACTTCAAATAGCAATATCACACATATAGCCATTGATTTCAATGATTTCTCCTATGCGTAATTAATTACTTATTTTTACCCATAATTTGAGTTACTTTTCTTTTGCGCCGGGCCTGGGTTTTTTTTGAGCATTGTCCTTTTGTCACATTGTTAAGTGTGTTCGTAATAATATTTAGAATGCATCGGTGTTCAAGTCAGGTTTGAAAATTCTGTAACTATGGCAACTGTAGACCGAACATAAACTAAAACATGGATCTGTCGCTCGATAGGTTGAGACAACTTAAACCGGTGAGCGTCAAGTTGGCAGGCACACCACGGAATTAGACGGTTTTGACTATGTCAAAAAATTGTGTATAAATAGTGATAAATAGTGACGTATAGCATATAAATAGTGATACTATGGTTCAAAAGATATTTGAGTATCTTGGTGTGCCTGCTAACTTGACGTCAAGATAGCAGGCACCTTAAGAAATACAGTTCGTATCAATGTGATTTATATGTCAAAAAACTGTGTATAAATAGTGAATCGTATACGCAAAATTTCAACAATTGTACTTCAATACAAACCGAGATATTACGGTCTCTAATGGGGCTGCCAACTTGACGATTCTTGCGATGGCGATTCCAGAGAAACGGGTTGAAGTTTTAAACAAATAAATACATGAAAAAATTGTGTGTGAAATTGTGAATCTTTCAATATCAATAAAAAATAATTCTTCTTTGCTATTTTCCAAAAATCTAATGTAAACTTCTACCATACATTCGATTTTAAGTACAATCGTGCACAATTTTGTTTATTGACTTAAGATACCTACTGACAAAGTCTTTTTAATTTTTATTCAAGTCATAAAATTACACTTAAATCTACCGTTGTAATGTCAGTTTCACGTTATTTCTATGAAACTTATGTCAAGCAATTTGTAATTTTAGTGACTCGAATTAAAAGTCTCGGATAGTGGTGGACGAGCGATTGTCGCGAACAACCGAGAGATGGCGTGATTTTGTTTACGTGCGGTGAGCCGGTGATACGAGAATGGTGCGCGAACAGTTTTATTTGTTTGTGTTGAAATTGGTAAGCAGTGAGTACATTTGCATCAGAAGTGAAAGTGTTTAAATAGTTTAATAACAACCTACATTTTTATAGGTACGCAGCTTATTTTCTACTATGGTATTTACAAAAAAGATATACCTAGGTACTTTCGGGGTCGCCGTCGCTTTACCACTTTGCAGCGATTTTCGTGTGAAGCGCACTGACCGCCCGGGTACCTACGTGCCCGTACCAAATAGACGACGCGGTGTGCAAGGGATTTTGACCTTTAGACTGGTAAAGCGACAGAGTCCGCCATTGTACCTAATGTGAGGTAAATATTTTCTCAGTCATTCAAAACTTTTCATATTTACTACTCGACCAACATAATTAATCGCATTAAAGCTAGACGTTTATCATAATTGTTCAATGATTAACAATCTAAATATATTGCACTTCAATTAGTTTGCACATGCTGAGTGGTCAGATTTTAAAATGGAATATCGTAGAAGATACGTTTAGTTTGTATATTATTGAACAACTGTGATAAACGTCTAGCTGACATGCACCTAATTATGTTGGTCGAGTAATACGTATAACTTCATAAGTAGGTACTTACCTAGCTAATCTTTCGTAAAGTTAACTAGGGTTAAACATATTCCTAGTGCATTAAATATTAATGTTACCTGCCTAGTCTTTTATGACCAATAAACAAAGAATGAGCTACGAATTGTTATTCCGTGTTTTGTCTCTTTTACTCTAATTAAAAATTACGTTTAAATGACAGGAACAAAACACGAAATAACTATTCGTAGCTTATTCTTTGTTTATTAGTCATAAAAGACTAGGCAGGTAACTTTAACATTTAATGCACTAGGAATATACTTGAACCTAGATAACTTTATGAAAGATTAGCTTGGTAAGTACCTACTATGAAGTAATACGTATTAGACTACCAACATAATTAGGCGCATGTCAGCTAGACGTTTATCACAGTTATTTAATAATTTACAAACTAAACGTATCTTCTTCGATATTCCATTTTAAAATCTGACCACTCAGAATGTGCAAACTAATTGAAGTGCAATAAATTTAGATTGTTAATCATTGAACAATTATGATAAACGTCTAGCTTTAATGCGATTAATTATGTTGGTCGTGTAGTAAATATGAAAAGTTTTGAATGACTGAGAAAATATTTACCTCACATTAGGTACAATGGCGGACTCTGTCGCTTTACCAGTCTAAAGGTCAAAATCCCTTGCACACCGCGTCGTCTATTTGGTACAGGCACGTAGGTACCCGGGCGGTCAGTGCGCTTCACACGAAAATCGCTGCAAAGTGGTAAAGCGACGGCGACCCCGAAAGTACCTAGGTAAATCTTTTTTGTAAATACCATAATAGAAAATAAGCTGCGTACCTATAAAAATGTAGGTTGTTATTAAACTATTTAAACACTTTCACTTCTGATGCAAATGTACTCACTGCTTACCAATTTCAACACAAACAAATAAAACTTTTCGCGCACCATTCTCGTATCACCGGCTCACCGCACGTAAACAAAATCACGCCATCTCTCGGTCGTTCGCGACACTCGCTCGTCCACAACTATCTGAGACTTTCAATTCGAGTCACTAAAATAACAAACTGCTTGACATAAGTTTCATAGAAATAACGTGAAACTGACATTACAACGGTAGATTTAAGTGTAATTTTATAACTTGAATAAAAATTAAAAAGACTTTGTCAGTAGGTATCTTAAGTCAATAAACAAAATTGTGCACGATTGTACTTAAAATCGAATGTATGGTAGAAGTTTCCATTAGATTTTTGGAAAATAGCAAAGAAGAATTATTTTTTATTGATATTGAAAGATTCACAATTTCACACACAATTTTTTCATGTATTTATTTGTTTAAAACTTCAACCCGTTTCTCTGGAATCGCCATCGCAAGAATCGTCAAGTTGGCAGCCCCATTAGAGACCGTAATATCTGGGTTTGTATTGAAGTACAATTGTTGAAATTTTGCGTATACGATTCACTATTTATTCATATAGATTCACAGTTTTTTGACATATAAATCACATTGATACGAACTGTATTTCTTAAGGTGCCTGCTCTCTTGTCGTCAAGTTAGCAGGCACACCAAGATACTCAAATATCTTTTGAACCATAGTATCACTATTTATATGCTATACGTCACTATTTATAACTATTTATACACAATTTTTTGACATAGTCAAAACCGTCTAATTCCGTGGTGTGCCTGCCAACTTGACGCTCACCTTAAACCGTTAATTTATCAGTATAGGACCTCTTGACATTTTTGTATGATTGACACACGCCCGCCTCATCGAGCGGTCTTTTATTTATGAGTGGTCGAGCAATAAATCGACGAGAATTTGAAATTTGTTAGGTACTGTCAGCCAGCGAGATGTCAGCACACAAATCAACATTAATTCGAAATTATATGGTCTGCCATGCCGATGCCGTTTGTAATTATTATTCACATACGGCATGGTTGCTTAATTATATTTCCTCTTTGTAGTACATATTTCTGTTATTTATAATAAAGTTAAATAAATAGACGATTTTGTTTTTTTAGTTAAAATATGTAAAAAATCACTCGTACTGTTTTGCAATCAACCTATTAGCAAACGTTCTTTTGTCCTATTTGTTCCTTAAAACGATATCATAAAGATCGATCTTTTTCATTGATTCGTTAAAGATATGTTTTTCTTTTTGGCTATTTATGCGTTTCTGGTTTATTGCTATTTGAAGTACTTAGGTGTTTTCTTCGCTAAAGTATAGTGATAAGATGCGTTATCCATAACAACAACCGTCTTTTTGGTACATGATTGCATTTTTTCAGGAGTTAGTACTTTACTTTTTACTTTGCTTTACTGTACAATGTGACGTATACGTATGTGCATACACACATTCAAAACATAATTGTGGAGGGGCGTGCCATCTTTTCGTGGTTTTTACTATCTATTGTATTATTTCAACTGGTATCCGGTTGATATCCGGAAATCCGGAAATCTTGACAAATACTAGTTTATACGTACCAACACGACAAAAGTTTTGCAAGGAGAAGGAATGATCACGTGTGGTATGTTTCGTTATTAAATCAAACACTTTCGACATTCGGCCACTAATTCGGCCATTTGGCCAGGGTAGAGTGAATACTTTACTGACCCATTTCCGAATGTTGCTCATTGATTTACTCAGTCCTTCCTACGCACACTATATTATACCTAAGTATACCTAACTGTCCGTAATTTTTCTTGACCTATTGGCATTGACGTAAAACTTCAATGCCTATTGGTGATCTCATGCGTTTTCAATATCTCATATAATTTTTTAATAGCTTGTACAATATCTCGTATGTCCAGATAAAGTTTGAGGGTGAATAAAAATCTTTATATCTGTCTGTCTAGTAAGGCACAGTGACACAGAAAACAAAACTATATCCACTTGTCCGTGAAACAGACACAATAGAAATTCAATTTTTAAAGGACTTCTGATTTCTTAAAAGTGTAACCGAACTTAGGCATCTCACTGATTTATTATAGCTCATTGGCGTATCACTGTGTGTGACCAGCCTCTTAAAATTATTTTCGGCGTATTTAATAAATTCCTTCAATCTGCTCCAGTTAGAGCCAAGATTTCCAAATTCAACTGCTGGCGTGATGCCAGCGCCTTATGTGGGTGATTAGCTGCAGAGTTATTTATTTATTAGCTGTTGTAAGTGAATAAATAGTAAGTGTTTCTTAGCTACGTGCGGCACTTGAGGTCTACCGACACGATTAAGACCTTAATCGATTAAAACGCGTATTATATACAAAATGTTTGGCTCACCTAACTAATCTACCATCAGTTCGGATTTTGGGAGAGCCTTCGACTAAAATAAACCTGACAAGAAACTCAGGCCTTTCTTTTTTCTCGCTCTAAGTAAATTAACAGGTCACATCCAAACATTGATCAAATTAACATAATAAAAATGTATATTTATGTATGTATACTATATTGTTTTCAAAGTTTCATCCAACCGATTGCTCGGAAGCAAAACTAAGCCTATTAAATTAATTTGAAGATTTTAACCAGACGCTTGCTCAACTTAACTTATTAACTTATCCACACTTAATTTAAGACACGCACACAAGATAACCGCATTGATATATCATATATTTTGCTAACGTTCGCCCGAAGTTAAGAATAACTGGAAAACGGCCTGGCCTCGTAATAAAAATGGTTGACATTTTCCAAGGGATAATGTATAATTCAACATGAGACACCGTGGTATTGGACTGATGGAGGTCACATTATGCCTTCACCAAAATATATAAGGTAAGCACGGTTACATGTTAAAGGGAAACACGAAGTTAATATTAGATTGGTTTCGTTGGCAGTAGGTATTTGTCAGTTCCAAACTCAAACTCAAAATATATTTATTCCATAAACTCAATTAATAAGTACTTTGAATCGTCCAAATCTTTTACCTACCACCCATCCAGGACGTAATTTGTTAACTGTGGCAAAGAACGAGCGCAAGAAACCACAGCGCACAAAAGCAACGACATTTAGTTGCCACAGTTGTTGTTATTTGCCAGTTGCCACAGTGTTTGTGTATTGGCTAAAGCAGATTGTTGACTACAAACATACATACGTACCTTACTTTGCAGAAATTTTTGTATGAAGCGCACAGCACGCCCGCGCCCGGGTGCGTGCCTGTACCAAATAGACGACGTGGCGTGCAAGGGATTTTGACCTTTAGACTGGTAAAGCAACGGAGTCCGCGATAGTACACACGTCAGGCAGAGACCACCAGCTTTCCATTTGCTACGATCTGCTGACACACATCCTTTGCAACTCGCCTGAATCAATGAATCAAAAGTGATATTTATTAACAATTCTTGGACTGCGAAGCTGTATGCGCGCGCTGCTCTTTTTAGGATTCCGTAGCCAAATGGCAAAAATCGGAACTCTTATGGATTCGTCATGTCTGTCTGTCTGTCCGTCCGTATGTCACAGCCACTTTTTTACGAAACTATAAAAACTATACTGCTGAAACTTGGTAAGTAGATGTATTCTGTGAACCGCATTAAGATTTTCACACAAAAATAGAAAAAAAAACAATAAATTTTGGGGGGAGAACCCTCAAAATTTATTACTCAGAACTGAAATTCAAAAATGTTTTTTTCATCAAACCCATACGTGTGACATCTATTGATATGTCTTCAAAAATGATATTGAGGTTTCCAATATCATTTTTTTCTAAACCGAATAGTTTGCGCGAGAGACACTTCCAAATTGGTAAAATGTGTGTGCCCCCCCCCCCCCACCCCTCCCCTGTAACTTCTAAAATAAGAGAATGATAAAACTAAAAAATATATGATGTACATTATTACCATGCAAACTTCCACCGAAAATTGGTTTGAACGAAATCTAGTAAGTAGTTTTTTTTAATGCGTTATAAGTTAATTAATTTTAAAAAAATACACTATTATTAAAACATCGATCAAAGTTACAACGAACTACAAGAACTTTTATATGATGTTACTTGCTGCTACGGAACCCTTCATGGGCGAGTCCGACTCGCACTTGGCCGCTTTATAATTTTGATTGTAGGCAAAGACATTAAACTATTACTATTTTAATCTCTTTGATTGTAGGTATATTGATAATAAAATTGCCATAGAGAATCTGTTAGGGGACATGTTCGCGTGATGCAGACTTCTACAAAAGCTCTGAGGTTTGATCGGTTACTACGAATTGAGGACCGACAAAATTTCAAGATTTACTACTTTTCGCAATAGAGTATATCATGCAAAGATGTTGGCTACAAGCAACCGTGTCGCGTAGCTGTGAAAGAATACTACTACCTCCTCTCTTCCCTTGGGTGTCGTTTAAATCGACTAGCGGACTTAAGACAGCACATACATCCAACAGCATAGAGCAGCGATGGGCTCACCACCTGTCAGACGCTATTTGGTGAAAAGTAGACTATGGTAGAGGACTGCTTTTGCTGTCCTCATAGCCTAGTCTCTGACTAACCCTTCGGGGATACCTAATAGTCGTGATTATTATGTATGTATGTTGGCTACAAATGGGTTTCTTCACCGAAACTGTTGACTCCGGTTAGCACCAAACTGACGGTACAATAAAAAAATGTCGCATTGTCTCAAAACGTCCCTTTTGCTAAATTTCCCATTAGAATATTGTCCTGTGATATTATTGGGAAGTCTGGCTCAAAATCTACACTACCACGCTCACTTAGTTCCGCGGTTGTGTTGATTTATAAGCCATACCTACATCCCAATATTATTTCAATCATCAGCGTCTTTTACTAAATATTTGCATCTGGCAGCGATCGATTGAATGTTCGAAAAGTGATTTTTACGGACATTTTATTGGGATGTCTGGCGGTCAACACAACCGCGGAACCAAGTGAAGCAGCGAACGAAGTGAGTGTGGTTGTGTTGATTTTTGAGCCAGACTTCCCAATAATATCATGTCCTATTAGCTAATCGTCTCATCATCTAAAAGTCCAATTAGCAAAACGTCCTACTGAAACCATATCCTATACATACATACAATCTCTACCACAGTATATTTGATAAGCTAAAGCAGTACCGAAAGTAGGCCCTTTTGCTGAGATAAATACCTACGCGCCAATTGAGCGTTATTAGGGTGGTCCTCTTATTTTTGTAAAATTGAAAAGTTTTTGTTTTGTTAGCGCTGTATCCCAGCTAGTTAGGCCTTTTTTAACCGACTTCAAAAAAAGGAGGAGGTTGTCAATTCGTCGAAATAAATATGTTTTATGTATGTTCCCCGATTACTTAAAGACGCTTAGACCGATTTTGAATTTTTTTTGTCCGAAAGGTTATTCCTTCCAGGTGGTCCCATAGTCATTAGGTCAATATCTGATGATAGGTTCCTGGAGAAATCGAGGGAACTCTTCAAATATTATAGGCACACCTATAGCGATTTAGGTATTATTTGCAAGAACCTGGGCACTTGTCCTCGGGAAGCACCATTTGGTGAAGTGGAACTGTTGATGAAGACCACAGACGGCCACCGGAACTACTCAATACTAAATATTTTTGGTGTTTGCTATGCGATTACAAACTTTAATGTGGTTGCTAAGCAATTTATGCTCGCCACAATGCATCACAGTCAAGTGGAGTTAATGTTAAACCACCAAGAGAATTCTTCAAGAATTAACGTCCCTGCATTGTTGCAAAAGTATATGTACAAAATGATAAGCAGTTGACATTAAGATGTTGTAAATTGAAAAAAATACTAACCAAGCCAATAAAAGTGACAAATAAATAATATTGTACTATTACTTACTACTACTTCTATTTTTTATTTTTCTGTGTAAACGTAGGTACGTTTACACTAAAAAATATAAAATAATAAAATTTAAAAAAAAAAACCGTCCTCAAAACAACTTATCTAACATTGTGAAACAGGCTAAAAGGAACAAAATAATTGTGTTGTCTTGAATAACTAAATTTAATCCCCACAGTTGCAATTATACTTACATACTTTTGAAGACGGTGCCAAGCCAAATTAAATGAATAAGAAAATATTGCAAAAACAAAAATAATACGTAGGTACCTTAGTGTGTTCTTCTAGACAATTTCCTGTAAGTCTACGTGTTTTCCATAATGCTAAGCAAACCGCCTAATTAAATTGTATGTAGGCAAAAGCAGGAAATATTTAAAGGCTTGGCATCGACTTCAAAAGTATGTAAGTGTAATTTCAACTGTGGGGATTAAATTTAGTTATTCAAGACAACACAATTATTTTGATCTTTTTAGTTTCTCTGTTTTTTTTGGAGTCGGTTTATCTTTTTTGTTGAGATAACTAGGTAGCTACTCTTCATTAGAGCATTAATGTTGTCACTCTTAATTTTTATAAAATTAAAAAGCATTTTTTATTATTTATTAAAACGTTTATTTGAGTTCTATAATGATTAAATAATCGAATGAATTGACTAGTTCACAAACAAAATTGTGTAATTAAAAAATCTTCAACATTATTTTTTGACGTGACAACGTCTTAAATTAGGTTGCGGCTGGGAGTCACTTATGAAAAAGTGTAACGCTCGGTAACGTTACGATGAGTCACCGAACGAGAGAGAGGCCCGCCGAATGCCTTGCGTCTCTCTCCCACTCAACTATGTTTTAAATATAATTCTTTGTTTAAATAAATGTTTTAAATTGTTACTATTATTTCATCCTTCTTCCTACTATACGAATGAATATTCACATTAAAATTATTTTACCACTCAAAGTCGTTGTCACGTAAAACTTTCGCCCGTATACCGACTTTACAGGCAACCAATTTTTTCTTTTTCTTTCTTTAAGAAGTCTTTATTCTTCGTTAGTTAATGTAAATTACTCTTAGAGCATTCAACCAACGCTCTAAGAAATTACTCTAAGAAACGTGCGAAAAGTTTAATTATTAAATACTTAGTGTAAAAATTCTCATTCTAATGAATAGTTTTTAGAAAAGCTTTTTGAAATAGCTTTTGTAAATGAATACAGCTAATTTATAATTAATGTGTTCTCTTTGAAAACAACAGCGAAAACTTTCGTCCATTTTCTCTACGTATTGAACATGTCCGCCTAAGGGCCATTGTTTAGACGTGCGTCTGTGGGCGTTCGTCGTTTCGAACGTTTGTACGTAGTAGTGTAGTTTCTATACTGCTTTAGCTTATAATATTTATATTCTGTGTCTCTACCTAGTTCTTAACACAGCCACAGAATAAATAATAGTACACAGCGTCTATTCCTGTTTTATGTCATAATCATTAACATATAAAAAAGATTCCACTGCACCTTTGTTCCCGGTAAATAAGGTAAACAGTAAACTATATATACCTAGTCTACCCCAGTCCTTGCAGTTACTCAATGCTTGAATTCCATGAGCTTAGAACAGAATTACGCGATTAACGCGTAATTTAATAGCGTGGATTAGAAGACGTAGATTTAGTGCACGAACACTAGCTAATTAAGGTTTCAGAAGCCTGTTAAAAGGCCTTCTCAAGCTTTGAGTTCATGCTTTGTTTAGAATTCATTGTATTTAGAATTTAAGTACTTATTAATATTTTTTTTGAAAGTTAAGTTGTGTAATTTAAACACTTTTAAGTGTTTAAGTAATTTAACAGTTAAGTGCTTTGTCAAAGCAACTGAGAAATATTGAAACCAAGTTGTCATACATACATACATAAATAATCACGACTATTATCCCCGAAGGGTTAGTCAGAGACAGTTCTCTGCCATAGCCCACGTTTCACCAAATAGCGATTGCACATTTATTTATTTTTTTTACATGTGCTCAGCGTGACAAGTGGAGAGCCCATCGCCGCTCTGTGCTGCTGGATGTATGTGCAGTCTTTAGCCCGTTAGTCGCCTTTTACGACACCCAAGGGAAGAGAGGGGGTGGTAGTATTCTTTCGCTACGCGACACGGTTACCAAGTTGTCACTATACAAATAAGAAGACCGCGAAGACTGCAAGGTGTTGAAGAGTTTGACAATCAAATAGCCCCGAAACATCTCATTATTTATTTATTTACTAGCGGCCCCCCGCCCGAAATTTCGTCTGCGTGGACCCCGTGCCCCGTGACAATATCCAAAAAAATAATTTATAACGAGCCTTGTTCAACAAAAAAAGGATTAGGCAAATAGGTGCAGCCGTTCTAAAGTGATGCGTTTACAAACCTTCGTGGCAATTGATTTTTATTTACCTATATATAATTGTAGGGAATTTTAAACGCTACGACGTAGCTGCTACGAAATATTCTCTTTTTCATATGAAGAAATTGACTCTGTGCTTTTTAAGGCGCTTGTTGGCGAGCCGGTTTTTTGCCGGGCCTACAGACGGTCATAAACCGGGTTTACGTCCGGTCATCAGTGCTATCATAGACTATGAAGGTATGTTCAAGAGCCGGCGCTAGCGCCGGCCGGTCCGGCTCGTTGCTGCGGCCGGCGCGCGCCGTGTCTACACCCGGCGCGCGGTCACGTATGACGTTAATTGATATTATAATGAGTGGCGATTATGATGATGAATGATAAATGATGTTCCCCAAACCCCTTGAGTCCTCAGTAAAGATGTGGGACTTTACTGAGGTATCACGCGGACTTCTTGAGAGAATTTCAAAAGTGATGTTACACTGTTTTGTTTCATTTGCCAACACTCATGCACGTTCACAAACACTTAACGCTTAATAATCCACTATTATTTCACATTAATGTTCAAAAAAATAACAAATTTTAGAAAATAAAACAAAACTGCAGACATGACGCTTCACTTTCCCGCCAAGAAGTTTGACGTTGGTTGAATGCTCTAAGCGTATGACAGTCTATGAGGGTTTGTTGACGGTACGGTACCGGGAGTACGCACAGCGTGTGCCAAAGAAGCCGCACTTCAGCCGGCTAGCCGTCATTTGCGAACCGGGCACAAACCGTGCTCGTCAACACGCGTAGCCGGCACCGACCCGGCACCGCGCCGGACCGGGTAGAAACCGGCTCCTAAACAAACGCCCTTAACGCAACATATTTAATTCATCTTATCGCGTAGCGGTGAAAGAATACTACCATATTAGATTATTTTACTAGAAGTTGAGCCGTGCCGCGTAGCGGCTTATTAAAAGAACTCTACCCACCCCCTCTCTTCCCTTGGGTGTCGTAAAAGGCGACTAACGAACTAAGGACTGCACATACAGCCCACAGCATAGAGCGGCGATGAGCTTATCACCATGTCACGCTGAGCTACATATATTTTATATTCAAATTATCATTTTGTATTTTATGACCTGGTAACGAATATCTTTTTTTTGTCAATGTCGTTGCATCTGTGCGCTGTGGTTTCTTGCGCCCGTTCTTTGCCACAGTTAAAAAAACGGCCAAGTGCGAGTCGGACTCGCCCATGAAGGGTTCCGTAGCAGCAAGTAACATCATATAAAAGTTCTTGTAGTTCGTTGTAACTTTGATCGATGTTTTAATAATAGTGTATTTTTTTTATTCATTAATTTATGACGATATTCAAACCAATTTTTGGTGAAAGTTTGCATGGTAATGTACATCATATATTTTTTTTAGTTTTATCGTTCTCTTATTTTAGAAGTTACAGGGGGAGGATACACATTTTACCACTTTGGGAGTGTCTCTCGCGCAAACTATTCAGTTTAGAAAAAAATGATATTAGAAACCTCAATATCATTTTTGAAGACCTATCCATAGACACGTATGGGTTTGATGATAAAAAATTTTGAGTTTCAGTATTAAGTATAGGGAACCCCCAAAATTTATTGTTTTTTTTTCTATTTTTGTGTGAAAATCTTAATGCGGTTCACAGAATACATCTACTTATCAAGTTTCAACAGTATAGTTCTTATAGTTTGGGAAAAAAGTGGCTGTGACATACGGACGGACAGACAGACAGACAGACATGACGAATCCGTAAGGGTTCCGTTTTTTTGCCATTTGGCTAAGGAACCCTAAAAATGACGTCCTGAATGGGTAGGGTAGGTTAAAAATTTGGACGATTAAAAGGTCTAATTAATTGGTTTATTGAATAAATATAGTTTGAGTTTGAGCACATGTGCAGTCGCTATTTGGTGAACTGTGGACTATGGTAGAGAACTGCTTTTGCTGTCTTCGTTGCCTAGTCTTTGACTAACCCTTTGAGGCTAATAGTCGTGATTATATGTACCTATGTATAAAATATTAATTAACCAAATTAATATATTGCACAACGTCTATTTTTCTTTGAAAGTTTTTCTTTAGGTATTTTTCTTTATAAATCACTTATGTATTAGAAGAAATAAAACAAATTAAAACATATTCAAATTGCAGCAATGAATTTTCAAATACTTAGTTTAGATTATGTACTATTATCAGTACTGGCAGTGGATGGCAATGGCAATGTTTTATTTACTATGCCGAGTTTATTGCGCGATAACTGGAATATAATACTATGATAAAACTGCACGTGTCACTGTTTGTAAACAATTGCGCTGTGTTATACAACTAAAGTTAAACAATTGCGCTGTGTTATACAACTAAAGTTAAACAATTGCGCTGTGTTATACAACTAAAGTTAAACAATTGCGCTGTGTTATACAACTAAAGTTAAACAATTGCGCTGTGTTATACAACTAAAGTTAAACAATTGCGCTGTGTTATACAACTAAAGTTAAACAATTGCGCTGTGTTATACAACTAAAGTTAAACAATTGCGCTGTGTTATACAACTAAAGTTAAACAATTGCGCTGTGTTATACAACTAAAGTTAAACAATTGCGCTGTGTTATACAACTAAAGTTAAACAATTGCGCTGTGTTATACAACTAAAGTTAAACAATTGCGCTGTGTTATACAACTAAAGTTAAACAATTGCGCTGTGTTATACAACTAAAGTTAAACAATTGCGCTGTGTTATACAACTAAAGTTAAATAAAAGTCAGTTCATGCGTTTAATGTTGGATTGTTTCTCTACAAGTATATGCAGTTTTTACACTGCAATGTGTCGTAAGAGTCGTCATCATCAATCATCAACAGACTTTTTTTTTATTTTTTTTTATTGGCAACGGATAAGCGCTTGGCCTTCATCTCACCTGATGGTAAGTGACGATAAGGCCGAAGGTGGAAGCGCGCTTCACCCGGAATACTCAACCACTGAGGAACTGGCTATCTTATCTCTAACTGCCGGAACACAACAATGCTATAAACATCGTTGTTATGGCGACAGACTTAGATAAGATGGTGGTAGCTAGCCAGGCGGACTTAATAGCCCTACCACCAACCAAACCGAGCACACAAAGATGTACCCCACGCTGGGAATGGAATCCGGGACCTCTGGATCTGAAACCGGTGGCTTAGCCAGTAGACCACAGAGGCGGTTAAAACTACTTTTTTAAAATTACTAGACTATAAACGTTCCACTGCTGGGCACAGGCCTTCTAAGATGAGCTTTTTTGCAATTAATTAATTTAATCTAATGTAATTTAATATTTTGTAAAATCTTTGGTTTTGTCACTCATTGCATGAATTGGTTTAATGTTTAAATTTAGCAGCTATTTTTTGTTTTTTATGTGTGCACGATATAGCCGTAAGCGCCGTACTCGGCTGGCCTGCAATCGGAATGCAAATTTAACTGTATATTATTTTTATTGTGTATATGTAAATGACGACCTCCTTGGTCGAGTGGTTTATACACCGGTTTTCATGGTGTCGCCATCTCTTGAGGTCCCGGGTTCGATCCCCGGTCGGGTCAATTGAGAAATTATTGTTTTTCTAAATTGTCTCGAGTCTGGGTGTTTTCTATGGATAATAAGTATGTATTTAAATATTTTAAATATGTTTATCCGTTGTCTAGTAACCATTTAACGAGTTTCATAACGAAGCTTCCCTTGGGGCTAGATAATCGGTGTGAGTGTAGGAAAGTTAAAGTTAAATATGATTTGTATTTTGTTGCCGTGCCTTAAATAAATAGCACATAGAGAGATGGGGCTAATCCCACTACACTGGCCCAATTAAAGGCGGTAAGAGTATAAAAAAAGAGTCATGACTTGGCCAAACTTAGCTAAACACGCTTGACAATTATTGACAAATGCGTGTTGGTTCTGGTAATCGAAAACTCGTCTACTAAAAACACACCTTCAAAACTCCAATCGAACAGTCTTACCATTATTTGGCCTGCGATACGATGCGATCAATCTACGATAAACTTTTTTTTTACTTACGTCGCTGGTATATATTTGTTTTATCACCTGCATATCAAAGACTTCGCATGTTGACTTAAACTCATAGCAACAACAACGTATAACATTATGTGAAACACGCCAGACTATGTGAAAATTGCGCAACACAACACATAACAGCCGTAAACAGGCTAATCAACGCCATTGTAAAGTAACTAACGATAACGCTGCTACGCCTCAGCTTTATTATCATAAATACAACCATCATGGATACGTTCTTACTATATACGTGGACAATATTGTGATTTATTGCTACTAGGTACGGTAATAAATCACAATATTGTTAATAAATTACCAATTTATAACAAAACCAGTCATTTTCTTCGTCGATGAACGAAAGAATCAACATGGAACTATATATTTTATTATTTCAAAATGTAACATTATGATGACCGCTTATACAATAACAATAATACACAATAACATACACATTTATTTTAACGATTTATCTTATTTAGCGATCCACAGATTGCTAATACTGTATTTATAACTTATTTTCTATAAGTACTCACTCACTTCCTGATTCATCAACGCCCAGTCCCAACTTGTACCTAATAAAAATTTACACAGAGGTTCTATCCTTTATGATGTAGGCAAGGAATAAAGCCGGAATTTTATAAATTCTTACGGCACACCGGCTGATCTAAAGATCTATCGATTTGGTTTATTGCGACTTTAGTTCCGGAAACTTATCAAGGTGTGATTATATCAATGCGTGCGTGTTATATTATTGTGTTTTGAAGTCACTGACTTCCAGTGGATATTTCGCAAAAATGTCACTATGACTTACTAACGTTTTAACTAACGTCGTTACTCGGTCCAATCACTTGTGTTCAGATCGTTGGCAATCGTTGCCAGCCTCGTGTTTACGGCATCGCTGTCAAGATATTTATAGTATTTGTGACGCAAATTGCATGTCGGAAATCACCGTTGTATACTTACAGTGTGCAGTGTATCCCTAGACGAATATCTTTCTTTGACAGTAAGATAAGGTAAAGGTATGATAACAACAAACGCCGGATTTTTCTTTCTTTGTGCGCGAAGCATATCTTGCTTCTACGCTTTTTCGCAATGCATTGTTTTTATTGTGGGTATCATAATACCTACTCATACATAACTATGTTTGAACCCTAAAAGCAATGTATCACGTAAAAAACCGTTATACAATAAACGTTTCGATGTGGTTCGAAATTGAATAATTATGCTTCGTGCGTAGGTCCTGCAGGGCTCAAAAAAGTAATTGATACGAGAGACAACGTGCAGAAAAACGCTGAAAGTTTCATACGCAGACTTCTAAACTCTGGTGTTTGCAAACGATCATGATTAACGGCCAATATGGGCGTAACTGGACGTAGCTCTTCGTCTTACAACTTTATAAGTTCTAGTTCTCTATATATACAGCTTCATCATCATCGCTCTGGCTAGTTCAAGTGCTTATTAAGAAATACGCCTCATGAATTTGTTTTACTGTCTTCGCTCACGTTCTTATGTAAGTAAGGAGGTAGAACAGCGCAGGGCAGGCCAAATCACGATCGGTATCGCCATTCACTCTAACTAACGCTAGGTGGTTTGTGTTCTGGATTGAGCTAAAGCAAACTGGCGAGTGCATGCTGATCGTCAATCCAGTAACTACATCGACCTCGGCTGCCTCTCCACTATAATAAGCAAAGATTTACAGTCCTTTGTCAATTACCAAGATTGCAGCTTCATTGAGCAATCATCGCTGTTTATCGCTCAGCTTTAACAGGGAACGTTAAATCTTACTGAAATAGTTTTATTATTCAGAGCTAACACACCGACGCCGACGTAATGTAGGGCAACTGTTTTGTAACGGCTCCCGTTTCGGGTGCCACTTGCAAGAATTTGTAATCACTTCCTCACAATAGTGTGTATAATATACGGAGATGCAACAATCATAAGAATTTATGTTCGGCTTTCTGGTGTGTTGTAGGGGCCATTCATGCGAAGAGCGGCCCGAATTGCATAAAAAGCAAGAGATTGAATTCATCTTAAATCTGACAACGCTGACGATATGACAGCAGAGTCAGAAGCGGGCGGCTGCGACCCAGGCCGAGAGGTCAACTCGGGTCATGCTCCAGCCTTATAACTAGGTCACAGGTTATTGCTTCGCCGCGCGCCAATGGGAACCAAAATAATCCGCTCCCGATTTACGAAGAGTAATTTTAAAGATTTAATTTATTGGATTTTTATAGGTATTTAACATAGGAGATTTTTAAATTTATTAAATTCAATTTGAGCTTTTTAACAAAATCCGTTTAGTAAATTTCAAAATATTCCCAATTCGCTTTAACATTAATGTATAAGAGATTCATAGTACCAGGAACGTATGATCGATAAAGGGTACCAGACTGATGTAGTGTTATCTTTTGTTTCGTAAGATGCAGGTGAAACAGAGGGCAGCGGGTCGCTCGGGGCATGCTCTAGTCTCTGAATGTAGGTCATAACTTTTTGCTGCTCTTTCTACGGTTTCTGCCTGCTTTGTTTACAACTCTTTCATTAAAATTCAGCGCTAAGGTTCACGTGTTATCATAGGTTAAGAACTCACAATAGCGACAATCAATGTGCCGGTTTGCTGTGTCATGGTATCTAATCAAGGCAATTGAAAGTTAATAAGAAAATAGCACATTCTACGTGGTTTGGTGCGAGGTAAACTGTAGGTAAGACTATATTTAACAGCATAAATTACTACCAGTGAACCTACAGTTACTTTGTGCTACTAATATGTCAACGTAATTTTTGTTACAACCACTTAAATTTACAGAGATTTACTTGAACACACTTTGAAATATTATTACGGCCAGTAAACTTACTTCTTACTATTATGCTGTTTACTGCGCCGGCCGTTTATTTTCTTTTTTTAAGTGTGTTTTGTTCATTTTATTTTCCAACTCCAAATTCGTCTGGGGCTTTTTATTTTACGATACTTATATGAATGTATTGCAAAAACATAGGTAGGTAGAATCAAGAATCAATATCATTTATTCAGGTTAAGCAATGCTTAGTTTACAGCACTTATACACGTTAATATGCCATCGGTTCATAAGTCTATCTATGGGGCTGGAGCCTTGTACTGAGAAAAACCGGCAAGAAACTCTGTAAGGGCATTTCTTTTCTCCCCTGGTACCTGCTTATTCAAAGTAAAAAAACAAGAACATAAATTACTAAAAGTGTCAATATCCATACTTTGCCAAAGATATTGAGCAATTAGAGAAAGTGCAACGAAGATTTACCAAGATACCCAGATCACTGAAACGACGCACATTGAGGAACGGTTGGATTGGATGCGCTTAACCTTACAACTTTGCAAGACCGTAGAAGCCGCGGAGACTTGATTGAGACCTATAAAATACTGAATGCTCATTATGACCTCTGTGACATTCACATGATTTTTGTACGAATAAAAACAGTCTCCTCAGAGGTCACAGTTTCAAACTGCGATACCCGTGTTATTAACAACAATCCCTGTAAACATTTTTTAAGCAACAGAGTGGTAAAAGAGTGGAATAAGCTCCCAGATAATGTTGTCTTAGCCTCCAACATCAACCATTTTAAAAATAGACTAGATATACAGGGTGTTTGGTGCATCGTGTGCCAAATCGAATGGGGTGGTTAGAGGGGTATTTGGCTACCTCTTCAGCCCCCATAAAAAAAACTTGGTCCAACTAATTTTTTTATGCTGATTTTAAATTTTTTTGGGTGAAAATTTATAAAAGTCTACATTTTAATTTTAATACAAAAAAATGTTTAGTCTGCCTTCATTTTTTTTTTTAAATCTTTTTTTTGTAACGTTGTACGCTTCTATCGATACCAAAATTACTAACCAGCAACGTCTAGTTTTTTTTTACAGCCCCGCAAAGTTTTTTTTAAGAAAAAAATAAACTTGAACGTCAACTTTCGATCTCAATTAAAAAAAAAACTAAAAGTGATCTAGCTCTTCCAATTTTTTTTAAACATCTCTGGACTGTCCCCTTTCTAATGGTGTGCAATATGCCATGAAAATTAATTAGTAACATCACATATTTGCAAATTTTCTGTACGTAGTCACAATTTTCCAATATTCAACAGGTGAAATAAAAACATGGTTTTGCGTTAATAACACTCACAAGGCAGATTACATTTTCTGTCTCTTTCATAAGGTGAATAGTAAACCGCCCGTTGTTTGTTTGGAACCGGTAAAATTTGTTTAGTGTAGACTTTTATAAATTTTCACCCAAAAAATTTAAAATCAGCATAAAAAATTCAGTTGGACCATGATTTTTTAAGGGGGCTAAAGAGGTAGCCAAAGACCCTCCAATCACCCCATTCGATTTGGCACACGATGCACCAAACACCCTGTATATTTAAAAACATAAGATTATAACACTTGTAATACGATAATCTAGATACCGGCATTATTAGTTGTAACAACTGCTTGCCTGTTAATAATAATATCCCATTGATTTAGATTTTTTTTTTCAATTATATCCTTTTTTTATTGCAATTTCACCGAAGCATCAAAAGTATATTTCAATATCTTCGGCTCTTGATATTAATCGTGGAACGCTGCTGTCTCCACAATATGTCCAATCATCTATCTAATATGACTATATTGATAGCCACGCCATGCAATGGAAGATATTAAAAAATATGTATAGGTAGCTAGCTGTCCCTGCGAACTTTGTACCTCTTGACAATCAATGAATGTAGTGTCTGAACAATAACATCAAGCTGTCAATCCTTAAGTCAATTCTGCCAAATTTTTTTTCGTAGTTTTCGTTACTTTACATCTCCTTTGCATAGATGATATTCTATGTCACTCACTCAGTCACTTTATGTGGAGATTAATTTTTACACTTTTCCGTAGTATTTTTATATTTTATATCTTTTATACAAACCTTGTACTGACAATTACGAACACAACAAAAAAGAATCAGCCAAATCGATTTAGCCATTCTAAAGTGATGCGCGTACAAACATTTCGGCATGATTTTTATTAATATAGATAAAGATAATAATAGATTGACCTTTATGTATTTGAAGAGTGCCTAAGGTTTTTGGTTTGCAATTCCCATTGCCGGGTTACTGAATGATACCAAACGGGCGTGATTTAACATACGTTAACGTTACTCGTATTTACTTACTTGTTTATTTACAGAAGTAAATCTCGCGACAACCTTTTATAATCATATAAATTGTAAAATGACGTTATAAGTTGATAGTAAAAGTTTCTTTTTTCTTTTTAGCGCATTTAAATAAAAGCTTGTTTTTTAAAAGCGTTTTTTACTTTTAAGTTTTCCGCCGTATAAGATTTACAGTGACGTCACTTTATTTTTCGAGTTGCTCAATCGGTTGAAGATATCTGCTTCAAAAGTTGCAAGATTTCACCCGAACAAACAAACATACATTGCAAGTTAAATAAAAGCTTGTAAAAAAGTATTTTTTTTTTGTTTGTAGTCGTTAGTTATATCTAATTACCTGCGTGAAGTATTAGATAGGTAGATAAGGTAAGTGTACAGCACATCTACTTTTTAATACATATACATTTTCGACTATTATCCCCAAAGGGTTAGTCAGAGACTAGGCAATGGACCGCAAAAGCAGTCCACTGCCACACCTTCTATATTATTATTATTCTGTGGCCACAGTCCACGTTTCACCAAATGACAACCTGCATTTGTGCTCAGCGTGACAGGTGATGAGCCTAACGCCGCTTTATGCTGCTGGATGTAGGTGCAGTCTTTAGTCTGTTAGTCGCCCTTTCCGACACCCAATGGAAAAGATGAATCCATTAGTATTTTTTAATGAGCCGCCACCACTCCCACTGCTCCACCCAGCAACTTCCTAATGTTAAAAGTAAATAATTGATTTCGTCATTAGAGTCATACTCGTCGGATCTCTCCAGCTTAGCTAGGTACAGTCGAGGAAGTTCCGGTTCCGGTCGACCATTTTTCGGCGATGTTCGCTTGTACTCTATCTACGCGCACGCGCTACTGTAAACACGGCGTCAGATTAACCTACCCTAAACTGTCAAATACAGTTTTGGGTAGGTTGATCTGACGCCGTGTGTACGTACCGCCGTACGTAAGGACGCGCGGTCGGAATGGAAGCGAGAACTTCTTTTATCGACTGTACACATACCAAGCACTGTTGCTTCGCGAACGACTACTCTAATGACGCTATCAATTGTTTTTCTTTTTACATTACAATAGTCAGGAGAAAGAGAGATAAGATTATAATGGTATAATCTTATCTCCGTATAGCAAAGGCGCAATCTGCAGCAAATGAAAGTGGCGAGTCCGTTCACCTTCGCGTTTCATTTGCGGCGGCCATTAGCGAGAGTTCGTTTGACCCTAATGACAAGCTGAGGGCGGTTAATGCTGGTCGT
The DNA here is from genome assembly GCA_963921215.1 of Scoparia ambigualis. Classification (NCBI taxonomy): domain Eukaryota; kingdom Metazoa; phylum Arthropoda; class Insecta; order Lepidoptera; family Crambidae; genus Scoparia; species Scoparia ambigualis. Next base: position 20,473,188 of record OY992508.1, on the reverse strand, counting down.
GTAATTCAATATTTTAGATAGAGCCCCGACTCACTCCTTTATTCTTAACGAATGAAAGTGACTGAAGATTTTTTGGATTTTAATTTTTTTTTGATTAATTGTGGAGTGCTTACCTAAATATGTTGAGGACATTGAGGTACACATCAATGGTTGAGGATTTATTTTAGCTCGCTCGAACAGTTAATAGGTTTTTTAATTAGGGACCTACTATGAGACGATGAGAAGAATGCTTCACATACCTTTTTATCCCCTTGCCTGTACGAAGACTCGTTAGAGGTTGAACAATTGATCTATTGTGTGTGGTATTACGAGCTGAGCTCTTATATTGGGTTGGCATACGTACAGTACTGGCATACTTAAGCTGTGTGCCAGAAAACGCTTTTCGCAGACCCTGTGAACATTTTTGTTTTTAGTAAAAAGAGTATTTTAGTAACTTTGATATCATTGTAGTAACTCTACGTACGTGTGAAAGGCAGTAACGGAGTGATGCCAGTCCATGGAAATAATAATCTTCCAATCAAGTGTTGTTCTTCTATTGTTTTAGATAAAGCCCCGATGACACGGAGCTAGTTTACAAGCTACAAGCCAGCGAGTTCGCTAGCAGCTTGTAAACTCGCCCCGTGTCATCGGCTTTTTTTTAACAATCTGCTAGTTGATTATCCGATTATAAAAAAACTCGCTTACTCGCTAGCTTTTAAACTCGCTCCGTATCATCCAGGCTTTACTGTACCTAGTTGTATAGAAAGACTTCGTTGGTACGGTGTTTGGTACCATGTAATTGCCTGCACCTAGCGTTGCCAGGCGTCCGGATAAAACCGGACATAATTAGGATTTTTGATTGCGTGTCCGGCCAAAATAAACGGTGTCCGGCTTGTCCGGCTTTTGTTAGGCTTTTAACATTTCGCAAACGAGCGACCGCCGAGCGTGGCCGAGCGCAGGCGAGTCGACTGTCGGTCGCTCCTGTTCCCCAAAAAGGTAGGGTGTCCGGTTTTTTTACCCAAATGTCCGGCCAAACTGGCTGGTCTGTCCGGCTATTAGGTTTGGCAACCCTACTTGCACCTAAATCAGTTTAAAGTTCTGTAGCTAAAGTAACCCTACGGATTACGAATAACCGCTCCATTCCAGCATTGTACCAAATTCACTTTCTTTTTGTTTCAGAGGCTTAAACTAGATTAAAGGGCTTGTATGTTTCCAGCAACTACACTTTGTACTTTCTCTTCTTTTATTGTAAGATGTTTGATCGCTTTATTAACTTTTTTTGTAAACCCTTTTATTTTTAGAGTACCTATTACTAGACCTGTCTTATGTCTTGCTGTTTATTGTATGATTTATTTTTAAAGATATTAAAACCTCTTAACGTTACACTCAGATACCTACCCACCAGTATTTAGTAGATACACATTTTATATGTGTAAGCAGTAAGCACCCCTTGTACACAAGCCATCAAATTAAGTTCAAAATCCATTGAAGAAATTTTCCTTTTTTTGTAGGTTGACTTGCTGGCGTCTGTATTATTTGTATTAAGGTTGAAATAGCGTGAAGCTTGAAAGTACTTTTGGATAAGTATAAGTTAACTTTCACAAAGATAATGATTTTTCCATTTTATATGTTTATGGCCATGTTATAAGCGCTGATTGCACCTTTAATGTGCGCTAGGGCCCATTCTGCACCATACTACAATATAAGACAATACTATTCTTTTAAGAAATATAACGAAGGAAAAAAAGAAAAATATTTTATTGACTACACAAACATAAATGTACATAACATTTTGGGGGTCAAAGTTGCTCGCGTCCGTAGGTTTACCCTTGAGACCCTACACGTGATCCCTGGGTGGTGCTAAATGAGTGACACCAACTGAGTGGTAGAGCCACGCTGCGTTGCAGCACACATTGGGCCGGCTCGCCCGGCGTAATACCACCCTCTCACTAATATTCGGCGTGAAATAATGGCACTTGGTGCTGTTGTGTTTCGTCCGACCAGTGAGGGTTCCGGAGGCCTCTTCCCCCCCCCCCCCCCCCTCCTCCCAATTCCTATTCCTTCCTTAAACCTATTCCTCCCTTAAAGGCCGGCAACGCGTCTGCGATTCCTCTGGTTTTGCGGGTGTCCATGGGCGGCGGTGATTACTCTCCATCAGGTGACCCGCCTGCTCGTTTGCCTCCCTCTTTTATAAAAAAAAAAAAATAATAACATTAAAAAAATAACAAAAGAGCACATAACTTACTTGTACACAAAGATATGTAAATACCTTCCGTATGAATATTATACTTACCTATTTATCAATCTATTTAATTATACTTTGTATTTAAGTAACGCTTTCAGAGACGGCAATTAACAATAAGGATCCTTTTGATTGTAAAACTGTCTCTAACAGGTGACGTCATAAGCACTTTTTACAGAATTAAATATTAGCTATATATACCTAACATACTAAGTAATTATTAATGTTAACGTCTCTGAGTAAAGTAGCAACTGTTTAATTAAACACTGGAGTCGTTAACTGCTATCAATCGTGAACTGCATCGTTTCAAAGTTCACTTTATATAAGCAGATTATAACAACCCGATAACGTTGACATTATTTGTCATTTTTGGTACAGACTGCCACACTTAAAATCACGACAATTATCCCCGAAGGGTTAGTCAGAGACTAGGCAATGAGGACCGCCAAAGCAGACCTCTACCATAGTCACTTTTCATCAAACAGCGACAGACAGCACATGTGCTCAGCGTGACAGGTGGTGAGCCCGTCGCCGCTTTATGTTGTTGGATGTATGTGCAGTCTTTAGTCCGTTAGTCGCCTTTTACGACACCCAAGGGAAGAGAGGGGGTGGTAGTATTCTTTCACCGTTACGCGACACGGTCAACCTACCATAAAATGTCAAATTTCTTAAATATAATTTAAACTTTGTCACCCCCCCCCCCCCTGTAACTTCTAAAATAAGACGATGATAAAACTAAAAAAAATATATGATGTCCATTACCATGCAAACTTCCACCGAAAATTGGTTTGAACGAGTAAGTAGTTTTTTTTTAATACGTCATAAATTAATTACTTAATTTAAAAAAATATATACCTACTATTATTAAAACATCAATTAAAGTTACAACGAACTACAAGAACTTTTGTATGATGTTATTTGCTGCTACGGAACCCTTCATGGGCGAGTCCGACTCGCACTTGGCCGGTTTTAGTTTTGGATAGGTTGATATGCCGGCGTGTGTACTACATTGATGTTAGCTCATAGCTACACTACCTGCTATGCGATTCTCTAAGCGACACATAGACGCTGCGCGCATGGCTGTGATCTGCTGTCTCTTTCCAATTCTATGAATATGAAAGAGACAGTCATTTCTCAGCGCTGCGGCAGCCGCAGCTATCAAGGCTTTAGCTTAGAGAATCGCACGGCAGGGGGCAAATGAAATTTAGAACTTGAACGTGAACTACCGAAGATTTTGAAATACTTTTTACGATAAAAAGTAGCCTATGGTTCTATAACACCCCCCAACCATATCTATGAAAAATATAACGGCAGTGACAATTCGTTGCTCCGCTGCGCTTTATCGCGAAGAGAGGATAAACAATTCAGTTGTTCTGCAATACCTCAATGGTTCTGCAGTTTCTTAAAAGTTAATTCGAATTATACTTTGGTAGATTTCAAGCTTAAGTTAAAAAACTGTGTCAACCGTAAACTGAGTTTTACATTTATATACGACGAAGTTGCAATGCCTTATCTGATACTAAATCGAAATCGTGATACTATTTAATTTTATGTAATGCCACATAAAACGACTTTAATAACGTCGAAGCTTTTTCGATAGACCGATATAAATGTACATTTGAATTAGATTTTTACAGATGAATCGCACCAGTGTTACACTATTATAATTTGAACAAGTATGTTATAGGATTATAAACCCAAACAAAACCTACCAATAATAATATAAAAATAATAGCATAAACTGAAAATAAAATTTTTTTAAGTAAGCCGTTACCGTAGTAAGGACATTTCAACTTTTCAAGGCCTTTCTGAAGAGCCCGGTATTGTACCAACTCACTTGACAAAACCTGGGAGCCCTTGTGTGCGTCCGTGTTCAAAACTTCACATAGGTGTAGTATACCTATATCCGTATCATACTTAATTTGATGATTTGTGTTGAACGGAGCTATTCATATATAATACCCATACCAGGACATGATATAGCGTATACGAAAATATGAGAATTCATTGGAGAATGAATTAATTATGTGTCACATTTCAAACGGCATTATGTTTGGGGTCGATCGCTTTTCCTTAGTCATGCTTATTAAACCGTATGTCGATCGGTAACGTATTATAGCACTCACACATGTAGTATCTAATGTCCATTCTGAGTTTTTCCAGTTCAGTTTACGACCTAAACTTTATAGCAATAAGAGTGTGATAACTTTGGTATACATAGGTAGTCGTACAGTCCTCGTAACATATTTCAATTACTTTAGTAATCCAATCTTATATCACAAAGTATAAGTGAATGTACCACCAAAGCTGAGATTCGGAACACTATTTACGATGTTGTTGGAACAGCTTAACTTGTAAAATGGTAGTTGCTCGCAGTGTGGTCGTGACCACTAAATTATTATCCGGCTTCAGTGGCTCAGAACTCTCTGGTGTAAAGGATTCCACTGCAGGAGGATTTAAGATTCACACAATAAATGGTCGCAAACTGATATAACTTCTGGAATAACAAAATTTGGATGCCGCTTTATAGAGAATTCGTTCGTTATAGAGAATTGGATAATGTATCATTTAGAGTGTTTATCCCGGGACTCTCGCTCTCGAATGATACGAGAGTGCAAGTTCCTGAATTAAACAATAGTAGAGAATTCTGCTTACAGTTGAATAAAAGCAAATTAAGTTTATCTATGCTGATAACTAATAAGAAGTTCTATATTGCAGCGACTTACACGTTCATATTGCGATCTTGCAAGGTATAAGTTACTTTCGTAATGTCGGGACACCGGATGGGGCTCCACATAAATAATTTGAGCCCTCCGCTATTTAGACGACACTTTAAGTTCAGTTTCCGGTTGTTGACTTATGATAGCATTAGTTATGTTAGCTTATGATGACGAAGGTAAATCAGCCCGTGTACACTGCTGTACCTAGTCCTTTCCGAATGACATGCCTGCCACTGAGCCCGACTGTCAGCTCTTATCCATCTGAGCTATAGGCTGACAAATTCATACTTGAGAGTCCCATGGTCTACGGGACGGGGCACGAAAAGTTGCAGGGGCGGGGAAGAAGAGCGCGGGCGGCGGGGTCGCGTAGTATGAACTGCAGATGTCACCCCTCCCCCGTTGCCCGCAGACGATAGGACTGTCACGTATGAATTTGCCAGCCTATAGCTATATCATCTATTGTTTCTCCTCTGCAGAAAAGACAAGCTTCCTTTTCAAGCCGTTGCACGATTACGTTCTTGCGTTACCGACGTAGGAAATGGGATTGCTGATCCACTGTAAAAAGTCGAACCGATTTCGGGCAGGCGCGACGGAGGCGGTTCTGACGAGTGAGGCAACGCGGCGGTACCCGCCCGCCTTTAGTTGTCTGTTCATTTGATGGTCCGTCCAGGGTTGTCGATGTAGAGAGAAATAATATTCGCAATCGTTTACAATAACGAAGTTAGAGAAGCTCGTTGGCGCAGCTGCTAACGCGTTCGTTTTAAGATCTTGCCGGTTAAGTATCTTATGATGACCAAAATAGTCCGGGTATATCCCAGTCCAAAATAACAAAGAGGGTTGACCTAATAAAAAAAACATCGAGGTTCTCCATGCTTCGGATCGGAAGGCAAGTAAAGCCTGGTTGTTGTCGTAAGATTGGTCGTTAAAACCCATCAACTTGCATTTCAATCTTCCAAAAAGAAGTCAAATGGCTATCGTTTAAAACCCTATACCACCCCAATCATAATACACGGTATTAATACATATATTTTTTTAATTTATTTATTAGATGCACATGGCGAATTGTCGACGTCGTGGTTATTTCAGGTTGGTTCGATCCACTGGCTCTTTGGAAAGATGTTGCGTCTCTCTTTATATTGTACCGCATATATCATGGGGAATGTTCTGAGGAATTGTTCGGCTTGATCCCTGCCGCTGATTTCCTTCACCGCTCCACACGCAATCGACTGTCATTCTATCCACATCACCTTGATGGATGGCGGTCTGCTACTGTGCGTTTTCCATGAAATTTCTTGCCTCGAACTACAGTGTTGTGAACCAGCTCTCGGCGGCGGTATTTTCGTTACGTTACGACTTAGGGATCTTCAAGAAACGAGCCTATTCCTTCCTTAAAGGCCGGCAACGCGTCTGCGATTCCTCTGGTTTTGCGGGTGTCCATGGGCGGCCGGCGGTATTACTCTTCAACAGGTGAACGCCTGCTCGTTTGCCTCCTTCTTTTATAAAAAAAAATGTACAGTCGCTATTTGGTGAAAAGTGGACTATGGCAGAAAACTGCTTTTGCGGTCCTAATAGCCTAGTCTCTGACTAACCCTACGGGGATAATAGTCGTGATTATTATGTATGTATGTATTTATAAGATTAACCTACGTTTGTTTCTATTGTTACAACACACGACTGCATGACGTTTAAAACAGGCGTCTTTTGGATTTTCGCTCTAGATAAGAAACTAGTATGGAAAACTAGTACGAGGAAAACGAGAATTATCTATCCTTGTTTTAAATTGTCTATAAGTATTTTTAAATTACCTATCTAAATGTTTTTCTTTTTCTCAATTCTGTTTCGCCAGCCCTCCATTGTGTGCAGTTCATTTCGATTGTCTGGATCAACTTATTTGTGTTGCGTGCGAGCCGGGCGTTAAGTGCGCTGTATTTCAGTGAACCCAACCGTTGATCTTTGATGTTTCATCGATACGTTTCAAAGGATGCATAAATGTTTATTGATGTGCCGATGTGTTTTTGTAAGAAAATTATGTTTGTCGATAACGATACGAACTTGCAACATTCAGAGGTAGGTAGGTACCTACGTTAGAATCAATTTTATGTGTAGCATGCAAAAATTTAATGTTTAGATTTACACTTGGATACTTTACTATAGCTATGAGTCGGGCTTTAAATTGATTAAGTAACAGGCACAAGTTAGTTTTGACTTTAAATTCTCGATAAAAGAACAAATATTTTTTCTGTAATAACCCCTTGAGGATCGTAAAACCAGACACAATCAAAAATCTATTGTTTCGCGACCGCCGGCGGTCTTATGATCCTTGACCTATTACTAATGTAATCAATGATTTTTATGTATCATACTGAAGATGACGCGAGTTCATTGCGAAAGTCAAGCAAATGAAAGAAAAATCACAAACGGTAATTAATACCTACTGTAATCTGGCCAAGTAAGTAGAGTATAATGTATTCTATATTTCGGTAGGTACCTAACTAAGTTGTAGTCGTCAATCTCTCAAAAACTAGTGTAAGTATACATAATACTTACTATTTACTACCTTTAAGTATACTGTTCAGGTAGCGGGCTATTTTTTAGTCGTAATGAGTTCTTTTTTAAAATATAAACAAACTTTAAACTGCTTCTAATTTGCCTTCTAATGGAACATTGTATTTAATTATGCGGTTTTCATGACAATAGATCACTGGGTCTATATGTCATGGTTACGCTATTTGTTATTATTTTAATCTATTTACTTATATTGTGTCTCAGAATTGGCATAAGTAATTTAAACTTATAGGTACCTACCTACTTTAGATGCACCACGAGATGTAACGCTGGTCATATCTTGTTAAGTACTGAAAGACAATTTTGAACACTTCTAATATTGTCACGATCAATGACTCATGGTCATCATGACACAGTTGTTTACATAGTCGGCAAAAATTTTAGAGTTCTCGTTTTTGACACAAGTGCAATGTAACCATTTCATTTATGAAGTGTTTTATTAATGATTATTATTATGAAAAACTGCGACTAACCATACTCATTTTCTTGTAGAAATAATTGCCTCAAATACAGACCTATAAATGACTCTTACTAACTTTGTTTATATCCCAAATACAGTTATAAAAAAATCAGCGTCTGTTTAACACAAAAGAGTCTTGTTTGATATATTGTGATGTCTAAAAACCCCTTTAAACAAATTAAGAACGTCTACAGAAAGAATCGAGTCGATTAAAGCTTAGTTTCCTTAAACCAATAGGACACGAAAGGTGTTGTTTGCGTTCAAACGGCAATCTATTTAATTAGTCTGCCATCAGGGCGAATATCCCCGTAGAGCCAAAAACAACTTTCATTAGGGTTGTTTGTCACAATTTCCAATCATTGTTTGAGTAAAGAAAGATGCGTATACTAATATTTATTAACAGATAAAAATGTTTTCGACTGATGATGAAGAATGTATTAAACGACTTATAATCTAAGAGCAATTTTCCGTATTATTTTTCCTCTATTGTTAAGTACCTACCTACTTGGCCTTCATCAGAGAGCCTAAATTACAGAAAGTCTATGAAGCAAAACCTCTAAAATAGCCTAGAACGTCTGTGAAGCATACCTACTACTTAATTAGCAATAAATAATTTCGTTTCAATAATTTAAATTTTTAGACTTAATAAAAAAATTTCATTATACCTACTGCTTTTTACAAGTTGACCGAAAAGCTAGATGCTAAGTGATAACAAGGCCGAAGGTGATAGCGCACTTTACCGAGATTCCTCAAATAGTAAGAAACCGCTATTGGAATATTTTGGCTTAAAAAAATCAGACTAAGTTTCGTGATGTGTCTTCTTCAGACGCAACCCTATTGCTCAGGTTCAGTAAATAAATGATCGCGTGTTCTCCCCTGTAATAGTGTACATAGTCAATTTGATGTTATATAAATACGTGTGCTTACATAAGATATCTCCGGTTTCTTGTCAACAAAATACGGCTTTTGTTCCCTTATTTTCTAAGAAATTTGATGCGTGATATAAATATTGTTAACGTCAATATTTTTCGTCCCAACTCTTCGATCACATATAAAATATCTGAATTAAGTTCCAACTCCAATTCTCAGGTTACTTACGATATACTATAAACTAATGTGTCTCTTTTATTTTCAGGTATGCAAAGAAATACGAGCTTAACTGGAAAGAATCTAAAATATTAGTAAAGGTTGGTTGGTTGTTTGGTTTTTCAATCCATTTAGAATTAGAACATACCAAAATTAATAATAACATGGTTAACAATTTCATACCTACTAAGAAATCTGTTATAAACATAGTAATCCGTTAATGTTTTATATTTTAGCGTTTTATTTAACGCTTAAATATACTTAAGTAAAATTTTAAACACTGATAAAAAAGACGACAACCTCAGGCGGGAATCGAACCACGCACCTTCCGCATTCCGGGCGGCTGCCTTAACCACTTGGCTACCGAGGTCTGGCTTTCAACCGTCGAAATTTGTCAGTGCTTGATGCTTGTTTTTAGTCAACATAGCTTCATCAAATCTTAGAAGTTGTCCTTGGGGTTGTCGTCTTTTTTCAGTGTTTAAAATTTTACTTATAGGTATCCGTTTTTAATTTTTATAATGATTACTTATACTGTGTCATTTGCACATGTTAAATTACAACTAAACAATTTATTAAAACAACCTCAGAAAAAGCATGAAAAAGGTTATATTTATAAGTATGTTATAACGCCTGGTGATACAGGTGAGATGAGTTCAGTAACCGTCGTCTAATTGACTGTGAAATTTTCCCTTCCTCCCTACACTACTCCTGAACCCACCCTTATTTGGTTCAGTCTAACGATATTGCACCGACCCTTTGTTGTCTGGCTCTGTTCCTAATGGTGCAGTTAATAATACTGCACTATAACACGCCAAGCTATATATAGGAATGAACGAGCAACTTTTCACAAGGATCTATCGTATCATTCGTAGCCATCTATTGTACCGAGGACTTAATTTCAATGATGAAGGTCTATGGTACAGTATACTCGTATATATGCCTAACAGAGGAGATACATACTTCTTCTACTATTATTTTAACCTGACGTTTCGAGCCCTTAGTTTCCATACGGCCACAGGTAGACTACGATGTTTGTCGTCTAGTCGTCTCATATTTTAATTTGTAACTTGCATACCTTCAAATATTGTTATCAGTAGAGTTCCGTTGTACGCAAATCTACTTTACAATACCTTTAGGTCTTAGAGCTGGAATTCTGGGATATCCTACTTCTTTCCTACTAATATTATAAACGCGAAAGTTTGTAAGTATGGATGGATGTTTGTTACTCTTTCACGTAAAAACTACTGAATGGATTTGGATGATATTCGGCATACAGATAATTTATAACCTGGATTAACACAAAGTATACTTTTTATCCCGATATTTCCACGGGAACGGGAACCACGCGGGTGAAACCGCGAGCGGCCGCTAGTCCTATATGATTTGATTCCAGGCAGTTTGTATATTAAGATGACTGCTAAAAACCGCAAGAAACTTCAAGGCTGTTCAGGTCAAGTGTTTTATACATGACAAAAATGACAAATAAGGAATTCGTGTTTTTTGTAGATACATATCGCCCAGCTGACGGGGGCAACGGCGGGCCGGCCGGCCGTCTGTTGACCCGTCAACGTAGGGTACTTATCGCCCAGCTGACGCGGACGGGTCAACACCGTATGCTTTAAAATAAATTAGATACTCAAAGACTATCCAATTAAAATTCACAAAATGAATTATTTCATTAAAAATAAAAAAAAAACGAATTCCTTTTTTGTAATTTTTTCATGTTTAAAACACTTGACCTGATCCCTTGAAGTTTCTTGCGGTTTCTAGCAGTCATCTTATATACTATGTTCTGTAATAAAAGGATTTTTATTCTTATATTCTTTAACCGTGTCGCGTAGCGGTGAAAGAATACTACCACCCCCTCTTTTTCCTTGGGTGTCGTAAAAGGCGACTAACGGACTAAAGACTGCACATACATCTCAAAGCATTGAGCAGCGATGGGCTTACCACCTGTCACGCTCAGCACATGTGCAGTCGATATTTGGTGAAAAGTGGACTATGGTAGAGGACTGCTTTAAGACTCCACTGTCCGTCCGTCCGTCTGCCACCAGGCTGTTTCTCATGAACCGTGATAGTAAGACAGTTGAAATTTTCAGAGATGATGAATTTCTAATGCCGCTATGACAACAAATACTAAAAAACAATATATGTAAAATAAATATTTAAAGGTGCTCCCATACAACAAACGTAATTTTTTTGTTCGTTATTGCTCGATATTGATAAACGGGAACAGGTAGAACGCTTGAAATAGGTATTCACAGAATATTTGGTTATATATTCACTTTAAAAATAAATAATTTCATTAAATTAAAACAAATATTTAAGAGGGGCTCCCCGCTCCCATACAACAAACGTGATTTTTATAGATAATGGTACGGAACCCTTCGTGCGCGAGTCCGACTCGCACTTGGCCGGTTTTTAATGTTCAAATGCCAACTTCAAGCTTGTAACAGACGAGTAAGTAAGTAAGCATACTTGTTTTACTGGAAATCGACCTTATCATAGTTCCTGTGTTGTTTAATTGCGCTTTGTGTGTGAAGTGTGAGTGACTGTGTTAGTGAAGTGGCCCATGCATCAGCCAATGCTTATCCAGGAAAGCCTGTGTGTCAGTATCAATTGTTTTCTTTTATCTTTTCTCATCTATAAGCGTGTTCATTCATACTACGCATCGGACTTTTATTTAGTTTCGCGTTATTACGTTTGTTATGTTATTGTTATATAACATTTTATTTAATCTAGAAATTAATCAGAACAATTTACTTATTTTGTGAAATCCTAAAGCCGTATTGATATAGCGACTGTTATCCATACACAGTTTTTCAAAATTCATAGTTTGAAAAATATTAAATATCGCGAAACATTATGAGGGTGGTGCGTGTGCTTCTAGAGCTGTTCTTCCTATTGGCTTCCGCTTGACCCTATTTCTTGGGACATCCTGTATAAAAATGAATACTTACTAGTCTTTATTTGTACTTCCACAAATAGCTCTGCATTCAGTTGCAAAATTATGAAATACAATTATATATTTATTCCGCCAGTTTAAAAGTCTCAAAGGTCCCGTCGTGAGTCACTTCTGTTCTGGCCAGCCAGATCCTTTGTTGTCTGGCTCTGGTCCGGGCGTCTGGCTTGCTGGAATGCTCATTGAACAAAGCCGGTGGACTAAACGCGAAACAAAGTTGGATCAATTCGGTGAAATGTTTGAGGCGTTCTTGGAATAAGTCTTTCAAGCGAAGTCTGAAAGGAACGGTGCTGTGCTCTATAATTACTGGTTATTTCTTTCGACAGAACGATATAGTTTGAGATAAGTTTGTATTAGAAATAGTTGTGAATAATTAATTTAAAAAAAATATGCCGTGCTGTGTACTAATGAGCCGTGTCGCGTGTGGCTCACTAATCTCTTCCCTTGTGTCGTAAAAGGCGACTAACGGACTAAAGACCGCACATACATCCAACAGCATAGAGCGGTGATGGGCTCGCCACCTGTCACGCTGGGCACATGTGCAGTCGCTATTTGGTGAAAAGTCGACTATGGCAAAGGACTGCTTTTGCGGTCATTGCCCAGTCTCTGATTAACCCTTCGGGGATAATAGTCGTGATTATATGTATGTATGTGATATATTTTTTTATACAATTTTGCACAAAAGATTCAATGGGTCGACACGTGCTACTGCGTAGACCTCGACAGGACCGACTAAGATAAGACAATATAAAAATATTACTGTAAGCAGGTTTGTTTACCTGACTGCTACAAGTTTTTGAGAGTAGAATTACTTTATAAAGATTTCTTATTTTTCTTTTTTTGTACCTAAATTTAAAGAATGCTATCGAAATTTTAGATTGCTCAACTAAATGCAGTTGCATTAGGCACTATCCAGACGTTCAACAGATAATAAAACACGATAGACCGTGATGCATCACTCAATTGGTCTTTGAAAGCTTTGCCAAACAGCAACACGACACGTTTCGCCTAACGCATTAATTTAAACTGAGTCGGTGGTATACGATTTCCGCACAGAACATGGTCATGATGGAAGTCAATGACCACTATGTTTAATCTGATATATTCGTAACATGAATAGATCGTACTGCTCTTTAATGTAATGATTTGCGATCTTACAAGTTATGTAATTTTCGCAATACCGGGTCACTGGATGGGTGATCAAATTAAAAACATCTCGTGCTCCTCCGTACTTCGGTTGGCACTTATATCCGTTGGTTGGATTGCTGTCGTAATATCTTCTTCTTAGGGTGCCTCTCCAACTAGTGAAGGTTGGCAGTCAGCTCTGCATATTTGGACTTGTTTCTGGCAAGGCGAAAGAGTTCAGCGGCATTCCTAGTCCCGTCCACTGCCAAATGTTTCGCTACCAAGAATTTCTTCTGCGGCCAGGTCTCCTTTTTCTTGCAACCTTTCCCATTTTAATAGCGTTATTTGTCGTAATATGGCAGTTGTTATAACCTACCAACCATGTTGGGTTTTGGCCCAATCTCTCCATGCGCTGCCTGCTGTAAATGTATAAAGGCATTTGCTCAGCAGTGGGGGCGTTCATATCGACACCCGCATCGGATAAGGTTGTAACCTTAATTCAGTAACTTGTCAGAATAAGCAAAAAGTGATAATTTTGTGTTTGAACTATTTGTATAAAAAAAGTATAAGATTTGCTGAAGAAGGAGCATATGAGTCAATTAAATAAGGTTAAATACCTACTTTATTTTAATACATGTGTATCTCAAAATAAACTGTTAGATGCAAAGATAGCAACAGTTACAACCCACGGTTTTGGACAACTTTAACAGTAACAAGGTTGTATCTAGCAAGTTACTACCTTGTCCGTATTGAAAGGTACCTACCTACCTACTTATAAGGGAAGTAAGTAATTGTAATGTTAAAACTTAATTTAAGTAAAACACATAAATGTGTATATATTTTTATTGACATAACCACTAAATAATGTTGAACTATTTTAAACTGAACAGTCTTCTAAATGAGTCAAATGTAACAAAATTATTACACATTTTTAAAATAATTAACATAAGATTTTTTGTTTGTTTCATAAAATTTAAACTGAAACTAACATAACTAATATTTAAAAATTGGTTGCCTGTAAAGTCGGTATACGGGCGAAAGTTTTACGTGACAACGACTTTGAGTGGTAAAATAATTTTAATGTGAATATTCATTCGTATAGTAGTAAGAAGGATGAAATAATAGTAACAATTTAAAACATTTATTTAAACAAAGAATTATATTTAAAACATAGTTGAGTGGGAGAGAGACGCAAGGCATTCGGCGGGCCTCTCTCTCGTTCGGTGACTCATCGTAACGTTACCGAGCGTTACACTTTTTCATAAGTGACTCCCAGCCGCAACCTAATTTAAGACGTTGTCACGTCAAAAAATAATATTATTAAACTTAAATACTTCGTGTAACATTTGGTACAAGTTACTCGTCCTCTAAAAAAACAAAACATAATAAAACCAACACTTTCTGGCTTGATATTATTCCGAATCATCTGCATCATCCTTTTGGTTAGATGTATGTGTTTTAAGTTCCTGTAATAATCATGATATTGAACGGGGATGGCATTTGTATTACATAAATGCATGAGATCTTTATATTTTAACGACGACACGGGAATAATTTCTTCATACGCGATGTTGGGATCTGTGGGATATGTAAAAGGTACAATTCGTTTTCTGCTTTTCCGCTGCGTTGATGGTTTGTTACAGAAGTCAATCAAAATAACATCTTCCGCATATAACTCATATCCAATCTGTACTATAATGGAATTTTTACAAAATTTTATATGACTGACCTTCAGTCCATTTAATTTTGGAGTTGCCAGTACTAAAATCCGCGTTTGGTAAACTGTTCATCAAAATTTTAAACTCATATATCTCTTGTTGACTGGCTTCAAATACAACACAAGGTTTGTCTGTAATTTTCGCACAGCGTACAAGCGTATGCATTGATCCGGTACATAAATCACTTGATTTTGTTTATTTTTTTCAATCACACTATGCATAGAATCACCCTCATTCTGCGTATCAACTTCAAAATAAATGTGGGTAATGTCAATATTTATTATATTTTTGAGCAGCATAAGCTTAAATGACAAAAATTATTCGGTTAAAAAAATATATTGTTACAAGTCTAGACTGAATTTATTGTTGTAAACAAATTATAAAGTGTAGCTCAATATTGTAAAGCGTTGTTTGTTTTTCATCATCTAAATATAAATAAAGTAGTTATAAATATTTAATTATAGTGACCTAACCCAAAATACGTCTATGTCACTGCTGCAACTTTCCAGTCAAAAACTAGAAAAGGGCTGTAATTTGAAATGCTTCTGTTTCTTCCGAAGTAAACATGACAGTTACTACCTTCTTCGACCGGCTATCTTAGAAACTACTTATACTAGAGATACGTCGATTTCACTGTCGTGTAGCTTTTTTCACGGACTTAACGCCTATGGTCGTAACTAAAATTGAAAGTAACCCCAGTTACTGCCTTATCCGATGCGGGTATCGATATGATGATGATGATGAGGATGATCCTATTAGAAGCAACGACCTTATAAATAGAGAGCTATAAAAATAAAAAAATACCGCGACTATTGTGAGTATAGCAAATGCTGCGCGGCTGTAGAGGGAAGGCATTACTATAAATTAGCCTTGCCTCTTAAAATCAAGTCGCATTTATGCTTTATTTATACAACTGCTAAGTACGAAGAGCAGGATTTGTTCTTAAACACTCCCATAAAGTTCTTTTTTATAAATGATATCCCTATAATCATCTTAAGATCTCACGCTGTCTTATTAAAATAATTGAAAATGCACCTATTTTACTAACACCAGTGCATGTAGCGAAACTGGCAATTAACTCTTAAAAAGCTATATTATATTTATTTATCCTTTTTAGTGGTTTTAAATGACCGATAATTCACTTATTCCGGGCTACCAAATTCTTAATTTTTGCCGGGAAAATCGTGGCTCTGCTAATGCTGCTTTAGAGGGACCGGAGCCATTACTATAAATCAGCCTTGCCTCTGAAATCAAGTCGTATTTATGTTTTATTTATCCAACTGCTATGTATTAAGTGGCTGGATTTGTTCTTGAGCTCTTTCCCATAGAGGACTATTTTTTGATGTATTTATTAAATAGAATTTACCTACTCGTTTTATGTAGGTCGCCACATATTATATTAAACTTATTGTGTAAAAAGTAAATAGACTTTTTCTTATTTTAATAGCGTTATTCTCTACCGTTAGCCGTGTCGCGTGGCGGCTATAGAATATTACCACCCCCTCTCTTCCCTTGGGTGTCGTAAAAGGCGACTAACGGACTAAATACTGCATATATATCCAACAGCATAGAGCGGCGATGGGCTCACCACCTGTCACGCTGTGCACATGTGTAGTCGCTATTTGGTGAAAAGTGGACTATGGCAGAGGACTTCTTTTGCGGTCCTCATTGCCTAGTCTCTGACTTACCCTTCGGGGAAAATGGTCGTAATTATTATGTGTATATAAATATATAAGCATGATAAAATAGATAGAGAAAAACTCACTCACTAATTTGGGGTACCAAAGATAAATAAATACTGCGATGATTTTTTAAACTATCAATTCAGAACCTGCCCTTTTTTTGGAAGTGGCCGACGAAGAAATAATAATCTGTGTAAAAAGAATAACGTCTAATCAGACATCTTTCTAAGCTAGTATCTGTAAATCAGTTTCGATTAACTAAAGTAAAGACGGTTTCTTAACTTCCTGTCCCGTAAATAAAAATAAAAAAAGATTCAATAATCTATTAATAAAACTAACTAAATAGGTCGATTAATAGTTTGCATTAGTCTTAGTTATTATTACGACTACATACATACTATAAAAAAATACTATAAAAACATTGTAAAAATTTGATTCCAGTAAAGGTATTTAGCGTAGTAGGGCAATGTAGGGCTTGAATGTCAATGTCAAGTTTAACTCGATATTAATGGGTTCATTTGCTTAAATCAATATTATTTACGTAACTCACGCAATGAATGCTTACTTTACTTTACCCTTCATTCCTACATAACCATTATGTAACCATGTTTACTGTTTCTTAAAACAACATAGGTATATCCATGCTATTTTCCCCGAAAGGTAGTACTATTTATTCTGTGGCGAAAAGTTAGTCAAAGACCAGGCATTTAGGACACTATGTGTACTATGTGTACTATGTCCACTTCTACAGTCCACGTTTCTCCAAATGACAACTGCACATGTGCTCAGTGTGTCAGGTGGTGAGCACTTCGCCGCATTATGCGGTTGGATGTATGTGCCAGTCTTTGGTCGCCTTTTACGACACTCAAGGGAAAAAAATTGTTGGTTGGTAGTAGGTATAAAAGAATACTATATTTCTTCTATTTTAATTATTATTTCAAATTTCAGTGGATCTGACAAATAAAGCTAATTTCTCATCTTCAGTAATTCGGGTTAGTAGCGTTTTACCACAGTTTCATTTTCACCCGAAAATATTACAAATTTTAATTACTATGAATCAGTTTCGTTTTCACCCGAATATTTACGTGTGCCATTCTCATAAATCCGCCTAACTAAACTCATACAAAAAAAGGACAGGTAAAGGTGAATACGAAAGTGTTTAAGTCTTTATTTACATTAATATTGTTAATTCTTTTATATTTAAATGTACTTAATTACATTAGTTAAAGTTAAAAACTAATTAAAAATGTATCCTTATTATATTTTTTATTTGTTGTAATAAATTAGAAATTGTGATTTCATGGTTTTATATTCTTTTGTGAGTCGATTGATCAATATATAATTTTGTACACTTTTAGATTTTTGGTTCTGCACGGGTATTCATCTATTTGGAACCGCTTCACAACCTGAGTTGACGTTTCTTGACGGGAAAGTAAAGCGATGTCTGCAGTTTTGTTTTATTTTCTAATACAATTTTAGTTTTGTCGAATATTAAAGTGAAATAGTGTCCCCGTGAGATCGCAGTAAAGTCCAACAGATTATTTCACTGAAACTCAAGGGCTTTGCGGGAATATCATTTACCATTAAACATTGAATCTACAATAAACTAAGACTATATTTAACTATCTCCAAAATTACTTCATGTGTTTCATTGTTATAGGGTTCCGTACCCAAAGAGTAAAAACGGAACCCTATTACTAAGACTCCACTGTCCATCCGTCTGTCTGCCACCGTGATAACTAGACAGATGAAATCTACACACATTTCTGTTGCCGCTATAACAACAAATAGGTAATAAAAACAGAATAAAATATTTATTTAAGTGGGCTCCCATACAAAAAACGTGATTTAAATGGTACGGAACCCTTCGTGCGCGAGTCCGACTCGCAATTGGCCGGTTTTTTCTTTAACAGCCGTTTAAGCGATACTGTAATTAGCTTTATCTACCGTAATAATTTACGCATTATTTTTTATTATGCAGTCGTTTAAATATGAATATAATGAAGCATGCTTTCAATCTACACCACATTAAGTTGGCACTCAAGGGCGCAAGGTCGTCGGCACGAGTGAGGATGAAGTACTTACTCTATCTCAACGAATGTTTCAATGAATCACTTGATTAGATACAAATCCGCATGCACGAGGTCTCTCAAGGTCCTCTTTGTTGCACAGTTCATTAAATCTTTTTGTTTAATGATACATACATTATGCTGATGATTATTATCGTTTCGGACTTTGCGTTTAAGAAGTTTTTGTGTATTTGTTCTGAGAATGAGGACAATTTTGTATAACTTACCTATTTTCTTTTATGCGAAACTTGTCGTCTGTCATGTCATGCGAAGTAGGTATTTGTATTTTAAATATTGTATTCTCAACTTTCATTGTGTAGAAGAATTTAGTTGAAGAATGCCTGTTCGGGTGAGCAAATTAATATGACGAGACGAACTAACCCGTTTTGGAACGGGGCGCGGTGGGTATTCCTCTATGATCTGCTAAGTACCAGAAAAGTACCAAAAACCAGTCAAATGTTTGAAGGTTGATGATGAAATACTGTAATTTTTATGCATTGGTTCAGGTATACTAAGAAAAGAACAGTGGTGTCTCACCCTCACCTATGTCGAGAAGAAGTCGAGCAATACTCAATATGAATTTCAATTGTACTCTTTAAACAAGACTTATGATGTGTGATGGATGAGAAAACCATTCCGTTTATTTTGCATGGACGTTAATATTTGTTGCTATTAATTCTTGTAATAAAATTCTTGTTATGCCAATTAAGTTCTTTTATTATGAGCGATAATTCAGTTTTTAAGTGCTTTACAGACTTTTGACGTACCTATACAAACGAGAAATAAACCACTTTATTAATCAGACATCAAAAGGAATGTACAGGTAAGTACCTTACAGACACTTCCAAAGTGGGTATAAAATTTCAATTGTGTCAAGCAGGATCAAACAATTCTATCATGCTTTGTAAACATTTTCTCAACAATTGGTTTGACTTGACGTAAGTATAGTACGAGTATCTCTGGGAAGCGTTAACCTAAATAGTGAGGTAGGTACTCTGAAAATTACGATCGTTTCCATCACCTTAATGACATAGCAATAGATGCTAAGTTTGTACTGTAATTTAACGTACAGCTTACTAAGAACCACTAAAATTAGCAACGGATTTATAGTAAATAACCATTGCCCACTGCTTTGGCCGGCCGGACTGATCGAACACAGATAAACGTGTACTCTATAGATACTTTTGTAAACATGTGCTCAATATCGTGTTTAATATGATCTTCACCAATCTATAAATGTCCCAGTGCTGGGCTTCACTGGCTGGCTGGGCAGTAAATGTTCCCACATAAACTTGTATGTAACATGTATTCTTACATGGGGAGGGTGTTTTATGCTGCAACGCTGGCAATATGCGGTAAGTTTACAACAACAACCAGGGCCAATAGCCATTTACAGTCTCCAATATTCCATCGCACACAAATAAATTTGGTAACTCCTTTCTTTGTTGCACCTCCAAAAGATGGAACAGTCTACCAGCACACGTATTCCTTCCTTTCTTTGACGTGGGGTCCTTCAAACAAGGCGTAAAGGGCCTCTTGTGGGCGGGCAGGGTGAGAGTGACTACGTCTTTTACGCTGCACTAGTTGTCCTCGCGCCTGACCTTCACTTCTGCTTCCACATCAGGTGTAGTGAAGAAATTTGCCGGGCCTCATTTAAAAAAAAATGCTTAATGTGACATGCGTTGTGTAGCACTCAAGATGATTTAATTTGGTCCCATTCATCCCATCTGGCCTAACTTGCTATATCGCAACCGAAACACGACAGTGGGCCCCGAAAAAAGTAAAGTTAGATCCGGATTAACTGTATTTGTATGTAGTGTTTGCGTAAACTTTAGAAACAAAGAAAAACACATTTGCTAATACATACTTATACAACAGTCCCAGTTTTTCCGATCGATTAGTTTTCTAAAGACAGACAGTATTGTAAACAGAGCGTGCATACCACAAAAGTGTTGACTCATTAAAATCCAAAGTTTGATCAAGTGCCATGTTTTCTATTGCACCTATGCAAACGGTGGGAGTGTATAGTAAATAAGTGTATAATGGTATCGGTTGTTTCGTTATCCAATATCGGTGTCAGGGCAACTTTGTACACGTGTTGGATTATAGATGTGTTTTGAGTTGGTTTGCAGTAATCAATGGTAGATAGGCAGTTGAAAGTTCATCTTTTTGGGAGGGTTATGAGAATGTTGCTGTAAATGGGCGTTTGATTCTTAGTTTTGTCCTGCTATAGTGTCGCATTGGCTTAGTAGTCCGGACTTATACTACGGTCAAATTTGATAAAAAGTGTTTGTAAGCAAATTAAGTAAGTATTGACATTTCTTTGTGTAAATATATAGTGTCACTCGGATTTTTACTTTTTCTTAAGAGAGATTCACGAGAAAATAGCTAACAATATTGTCTCTCTTTCAAAAAAACAATAAAAATCCCAGTGAAACTAGATAATTTGCACAAAGAAATGACAGTAATGTGTTATTATCTACTGTAATTTTTTCATGGAATTCGGCCGTAGTACAGACGGATTGCAACAAAGTTTCAATAGGTATTCATTAACCCCTTGAACACCGTAACACCAGACACAATTGAAAATCTATTGTTTCGCGACCGCCGGCGGTCTTATGATCCTTGACCTATTACAAACATTAAACCACTTTCAAAACCACAATTAGTAGGTAACAAGTTAAAGTTTTATTACTTTAATAAAAGTTTTATGAAATATATAACTTAAACAAAATATTGTATTTGGGGAAATGCTAAATGTTATTTCTGAAATTAGTTTTCACTTTATGTTTCTGTGACCATGTTTTGACTTGATCATCCAATCAGGTCTTTGACACCATAAAATTATTATGACTTAGCTCTATTGCCTTCCCCAATCGGGAAAACAAAAAACGAACTTACTAACCTTTTGTATAGCTAAACCTGATTTAATATTGAATGATTTCTAATTAAAACAATCGTTGAGACAAAGGCTCTGTCTATAGAGCGTTGTAACAAAGAACTGCAAATAGGTGGACATTAGCTGTTTTATGTAAACTGTTTTGCATACGATACGCCTTGAACCTAAGGTATTGTTGAACATAAAGTACAGGAAAATACAATTTTGCTATTGATTTGTTATAAATAGGTACTAGTTTTAGTTTACAATTTACACGCCCTTACCTATCTTAGAAACCAGAAAAGCTAATGATTTTCGAAAACACTATCGTGTTAAATAAATAAAATCTTTCAGATTTCACAAGCAAAACAATTATTTTTTTAATAAATCTTTACTGAGAATTTGAGCGTGTGTTTAAAAACAAGGTAACTATTTATTTTTAAAGAAATTGTTATTGTCTGGTTATCAGGTTTTAGCCGTATCTATGCGATACTGAAGTCCGCTGCAACTAAATAAGGCGTTCGTAAAATATATCCAACATGAAATATTTATTCGCTAAAAAATGCGATTCTAAAATTAGCTGCTACTGAATAATGCGTTCGCGAAATTCTCCTAACAAATCCCCCATACAAGTGGACAAAATTATTTAGACCTTGAAATTAAGTTTAAACGTTACGTCTTTATATAGGTACCTACCTACATTATCATAATAAATGACAAAAAAAAACAATCTATCAGCTAACTAAGTACTTTATAAACGACTAGCAGACCGCCGACGACTTTGTTCGCGTGGACCCCATACCCCGTGAGGAATTTTCAAAAGGACTCCCCTCCCAAGAACACTTATTGTGACGTAACTAAATAGTTAGATATTTATGCTATCGCGACACTTTTTGTAGATAATGGTGTGTTCTGCAAAGCCATAGTACATTATTGACGTGACAATGTCTTAAATTAGGTTGCGGCTGGGAGTCACTTATGAAAAAGTGTAACGCTCGGTAACGTTACGATGAGTCACCGAACGAGAGAGAGGCCCGCCGAATGCCTTGCGTCTCTCTCCCACTCAACTATGTTTTAAATATAATTCTTTGTTTAAATAAATGTTTTAAATTGTTACTATTATTTCATCCTTCTTCCTACTATACGAATGAATATTCACATTAAAATTATTTTACCACTCAAAGTCGTTGTCACGTAAAACTTTCGCCCGTATACCGACTTTACAGGCAACCAATTTTTTTATTCTATCATTAATAGTTTTCTTACCGCACGCGATTTAAGGAATTTATTTGAGTTTTAGTAAGGATCCCTAATTTTTTTGAAAATATAATATAGCCTATGTCACCCGGAGATAGTGTAGCTTCCCAACGGTGAAAGAATTGTTTAAATCGGTCTGGTAGTTTCGGAGCCTATTCAATACAAACAAACAATCGAATTCTTCCTCTTTATAATATTAGTATAGATAACCTTAAAAACTTTTAACTCTTTTCTTATATTTACTACTAGAGGCCGCTCGCGGTTTCACCCGCGTGGTTCCCGTTACCGAGGAATATCGGGATAAAAAGTATTCTATGTGTTAATCCAGGTTATAAAGTATCTGTAGGTAGGTATGCCAAATTTCAACCAAATCCATTCAGTAGTTTTTACGTGAAAGAGTAACAAACATCCATCCATCCATACTTACAAACTTTCGCGTTTATAATATAAGTGGGATGAAAGTTGAGGTCAGTGTTAAGTTTAACATTGATAACTATCAAATAACTAATTATTTGATAGTTATCAATGTTGTCTAAAAACGTAAGCATCAAGCACTGACAAATTTCGACGGTTGAAAGCCAGACCTCGGTAGCCAAGTGGTTAAGGCAGCCGCCCGGAATGCGGAAGGTGCGTGGTTCGATTCCCGCCTGAGGTTGTCGTCTTTTTTCAGTGTTTAAAATTTTACTTATTAAGTATATTTAAGCGTTAATAAAACGCTAAAATATAAAACATTAATTGATAGTTATTGTTAATGTTCTAATCAAAAATCATTTAATGGGTTATTTTATATTAGTTTTGAAAAAAAAATTGTATTACTGTTGCAGTTTTCATGTTTTTTTAAAATAATAACTAACATATTGATCAAAATAAAAGTGAGTTTTGCGTTAATCAAAACAAATCGTACTATGAGGTTGGTAGTTAATCTGATTCACAACTAGGTAAGCTGATATTTGCTAAAGAGTCTTCATTTCGAACTTTCCTGATGAATTCCAACTAAGCTAATGCTTCGTCATTATTTAGTCGCCGTTGGTTTTTACAAGAAACAGGTATTTTTATCAATTCTTTAGCTTTTCCTGGGATTTCAGCAATGTTTTTTATCACACCTGCTGCTGATGCAGCAGTACAGACTTTGTCATCTGTCACGTGGTAAACGCATCAAGCCAATTTCCAGTGGTATGTATTTCGTATATAAGTACGAGTACCTACTTAGAATTGTACGGTAGATTGTATTAAAACGGAGTATCAAAACAAGTGTTACTATGAAAAGAACTCTGTCTGGGTGAATCTCCGACTTGCTGTATGTCTACCTTCATGTATTGACATTAGAGTGACGCACAAAGTTAGATCGAAGTTGGTTGTGAACGTTTGTCAACACATCCATACATGTTCTCAGTATACGACTGTTGGCGGTTGTCAGATAGGATAGTCTTCGTATGTACAACAACAGTGTCAATGTTTGCCTAGTTGCTTTACCCCAAATATCTCTGGTACCCGTCCGGTCCGTTACGATATTGTGTACGTGTATGGGAAAATTCACTAATAAAAAAAGTCTGCTTTGTATATTCCATTCTATGGTGATTCTCACGGCTTTGGTTATCAACAAAAGGAACTTATACCGTTTCATTCCAAAGTGGACTCAAGTTAATCCTCCTTTGATACTGATGCTATCTTATTTTACTTAATAAAGGCAGATAGACTGCATCAGTAATCCAGGTTAAACCTTAGTTGGCGTTTTGTATTAGCAAGGATAATCGTTAGTCGGTCGGTAGTAGGGTTAGGTTAGAAGAAAATTGTTATAAAACGCTTATTATATTATTTATTTTTCTTCTTCGTAATAGAGACTGTTACTGCCGTACTGCAAACCATCGGCAAGTTAGACAACATCTAAAACAGATGCTCGCTCTTTTTCTGCAGTAAAGCCTTAATAGTTTCGTAGTGTTTTATTTCAATAATATTAATAACATATACATACTTACAGTTTTTATAAATAAAACCATGTTCCTTCGATACACTCAACGACAGCCATCCCATTTTGACTGCAATTTCACCTAAGACGTAGGGTACTTCAGTTTATTGGGCACGACACGATGCTGCGCAAGGATATTGGCCACAAGTCCAATATTTGCTCGATTTTCTACCTGGCGAACTCCCGAGTCCGCGGTCAACAGTCGGCGGCGGCCGTTGACTCTCGTAGGCACTCACTTTTGTGTGTGCGCACCGTCGCGTCTGCGACGTCGTAATCAATGATACACTTCGCCAGTACGACGGAAATTATGGTATGGTAAAAAAGCTTAGTTCGCACCTGAGCTAGTAATTTAGTCGAGTTGAAGTACATTGCTTCGCTAGTTTGATTATTTTAAAATTAGTTTTAAATAAGCCGAAGTCGCGAATTAATGTTTTCTACTGTTCTTAATTACTGGCGCAGTGAGCACTAGGCTTTATGGTAGAAAAAATTAAATACTGAGGCGTTCGGTTTGCAATCTTTCGCTATGCCGGTGTCAATAGGTGGGTGAACAAATTAAAAACGTCACAAGTTATTCGGTGCTTCGAACAGTCGTCAAATAAAACCCACAAACTTGTATTGGACCAGCCGTACGATTCTCTAAGCTAAAGCTTTGGTAGCATCGGCTGCCGCAGCGCTGAGAAATGATTCTGTCTCTTGCATATTCATAGAATTAGAAAGATAGAGCAGATCACAGCCATGCGCTCAGCGTCTATGTGTCGCTTAGAGAATCGCATAGCAGCATCGTGGGGTGGGTTATGACTATAAATTGTGATAGCCCAATATTTCAATGAGCTATTGTCCTTTTAGGAATACTTGTGCCCAGTAGTGGGACATTTATAGGCTGATGATGATGTTTTCTTGTATTTTAATAGATTAGTGTAGTGTTTCCGGTTTCATGTGTGGTTATTGCAATATGCAATAAGTACCATGTCTACGACAGACTCCGTCTCATTCATGATTCTTCTGTTTTGGAAATGTCTGCAATGCGTTTGCTTATTCGCTCTTCAGACACCAATTATATTCGGGCAATTGCGATGGAGGATTTAACCTTTTTCGTTTGATCTGAATTTAAACATGAACTCGAATGCCCACAAACGTTTGGGCCAGTAAAGTCGAGGAAGTTTGCGGTAGGCCAATTTTTGGCGATATTCGCTTGCGCTCCATTCCGACCGCGCCTATAATCTAATGTATATAAGGTGACTGCTAGAAACCGCAAGAAACTTCAAGGGCTGGTCAGGTAAAGTGTTTTAAACATGACAAAATTGACAAAAAAGTAATTCGTGTTTTTTTATTTTTTTATAAAATAATTCATTTTGTGAATTTTAATTGAATAGTCTTTGAGTATCTAATTTATTTTAAAGCATACGGCCGTCTGTTGACCCGTCCGCATCAGATGGGCGATAAGTACCTAAGAAAAAACACGAATTCCTTTTTTGTAATTTTGTCATGTATAAAACACTTGACCTGACCAGCCCTTGAAGTTTCTTGCGGTTTCTAGCAGTCACCTTATATACGAGCCGTAGCGCGCGCGTAGATAAGATAGTGTGCAAGCGAATATCGCCGAAAAGTGGTCGACCAAGAACTTCCTCGACTGTATACAGGGTTAATTTTCGACCCACCGCCAAAAGTAAATATGGGGAAAAAAAATATATTTGACGTAAAAATAATGAACGATTTCTTTTTTAAATACATTTTTTTGCCTGCTTTTTATATCAGTTCTAGCTCACGGTCAAAGCGACGGTCATTGGTGCACGGGGTGAATAAAGGCTAGTTCAGAGTTCAGACACGGCCCTAAAGCTGTCACCCGCATGCGTTTTGATAACCGCGATAGGCCGCGCCGCGCGCTTGGTGACAATAATTTTAATTTGAGAGGGTTTACGCATTTCGGTTTCCCATACAAACTTCCAAGTCGATATTTTTAAAAACCATTAAGCTTATTTTGATAAAACTTTGCATGCTAAAGTAAAACATAGGGATCTAAATAGTTTATTAAAAACATTTATAAAAAACGTTTATTTAGCTGAGTTATTGTGATTTTAAATCCACTATAGAAAGTTTAAAATCGCAATAACTCACTTAAATAAACGTTTTTTAAAAATGTTTTCAACAAACTATTTAGATCCCTGTATTTTACTTTAGCATGCAAAGTTTCATTAAAATTGGCATTGTGGTTTTTAAAAATCACAATACCAATCCGATCTAAAAGCGATCGGTTTCGAGAGTATGGGCAGGTCTTCCCACATAAACAATAGCACATGTGAAGTGTTGTGCTCCTCTTTGCTTCGGCACGAGATGTTACTCCCGTTTGTTGGCGTGAAATTGCAGTCGTTGAAAGCTACCAACCCGCATTGGGCCAGCGTAGTGGGTTATGCGGCATAACAACACATGGGGAGGTTGGGGCATAACTTATGCCCCAACCTCCCCATCCATGTGCTGTTGTCCATGTGGGAAGGCCTCTGTTCAGCAGAGGGACGTTTGTAGTCTGATCACGATGATAAAAAAAACTATATTTTATGTAAAAATTACTATCAATCTCGAGATCATATATTTTCCGCTCAACGACTTAGACGATCGACGATCATGAACTAACAAAGTGTCTTTTATTAATTTATCTTTCTTTATTTATTTATATTTGTTTAAACACATGTTATCCTTAACTTACCCTTTACTTAACTAATGTTGACTAACACCCACACGATAATGCATGTAGACATCAATGTCAAGCAAAGAAGACTGACAGATAAGTTTTTTTAAATTCTGTCCTTTTTCCTACTGTAAAGGGACATGTATGCCTTTGGCTTTAACCCGTATCAATAATAATCAGATTGTAATTTTTATCAATTTATAACGGCTTTAAAAGCTTTCTCATGTCAGCCATTTGATTGTAGCGGACTGAGCGGCCAGTATAAAAAAAACATTTCCGGTAAATATTTGAACGGTAAATTGCCAGTTCAATTTTTTTACGGTAATTTGGCGGAAAATGAATACCGAAAAACCGGTAATGCATGCTCTACGCATAGCGTAAAGCACTTACTTCGAACTGTGTGTCAATCATGGAAACGACACGACTGTCAGATGTCGCAACAGCCTTTGACGAATTACTACTTATCATACAACTTTGTTTGATGGTAAGATTCCGGGTGGCGCTGGCGACCAAACATTTACCCATTTTTGCCGCCAAGCAGCATTGTAGGCCGCGGTAGCTTTCCATTATGACGGACTTAATGCCTTAGGAACTCTTTTCCTTATTTAAGTAAGTATGTATATATACTCATAAATTCCAATATAATAATAGTAAAATCCAAGTACCTACATATTTGTTGTAGAAATTAGTTACAAATTCTCAAACAGGCATTTACATCGTTTAAAATCATCCACTTTCATGCAACTGAAGGGTCTTATTGTGGATCGATCCGAATCCTGTGAATGACAGCGGAAAATACCGGGATGTGTAAAAATAGAATGTCGGCATTATCTAAATGTCAGCCGGCATTATGAACACTAATGGTGCCTATCAACATTTCGATCGCTTCGACACCAACCAAGTCGCGTAAGGCCGGATTATCGATTTTACCAATTGCTGGAAGAGAGAAGTTTTAACACAAATTCCTGAGGTAAAGGAAAGCTGAGCTGTCAGTGTCAGCTGATATTTTCGCTGATATTTCAGTTACTTCAGTCAGCTGCAGCTGTCAATATGTCCTGTTTAAAAAAGCGTAATCAATAGGAATGTTATTTATAACTGAGAGGAAATAATATAACACTTAGAAAGATACTGATGCTATTAAAATAAACCTTAAAACATCATGTGCGAAGTAATAATCAGTGAATGTTTGATAATTATAAAAAGTGTTAAAAGAGTTGTAGGTTACTTGTTATCTAATTAAAAGGTTCAATTATTCAAGTTGAAAATAAACGTTGGAAATTCTAAGGTCATAATTAAGTTAAGCAGAACATTTGTGCGTGCACGAGTACCTTATGAAAAGCTTAACACGTATGAACTCGGGAGAGGGTATAATTTCGTCGTAAGTTAAAATAAACTAACGTGAGTACAGATCGGTAATTCAGTTCTCAACCCTGATTGTTTGCCCGTGATTGTCTTCGCAAAAATATTATGCTACGTTTAGCAATAACACTCGTATTGTTAAGTTTCGTTTTTCAAATTATTTTAAGGAAACTGACAACGCTGTACGTACTGCGTTACCTTCGCAGAATTAAAGTATCAGTTCCTTCTTTTTAATTAGTCCTAAATCAATAACTATTTCTTTAATATCTATCTCATCTTCTTCTTATGATAGCGTCAAAGACAATGCACTTATTGCTTTTATTCAGGTTTCCTTCGATATTATTTTACAAATCATGTTTTCCATTTAAACGAATTCTTTTATCGTCAACCTGAACACAGTAATTGGTCCCATAACAATTATTTTGTTTCTATAATTCATGCGTCAAGTCGTTAACGACGGTCTAATGAGACCTACTGTTATTATTGAATGAAGGATTTACGTATCTTGCCAAACATTACTTATTAGATGATACGGAGTCAATAGCAGAAGACAGATTTGGACATAATACAAGAAGAAAAATTGTGATTAGACTTAAAGAGGATAATAACACAACATGTTGTGGAAGACAGCATGAATAACAAATTAGAATCCTTTAAATAAACCGTTGAAAGGGTTCGAGAAGATATAGTAATTGTCAATGTTTTTATCGGGGTAATAGTTTTTTACATCAATAAATAACGTCTTATTCAGCTTCCTATTCATAAAATATAGGCTTTATGAAAATCAAGATTTTAAAAATATATTCAAGTCAAGCACAGTCACAAAGTAATCGACGATCCTCGTTCTTCTAATAGAGTAATCGAAAAAACATAGTCTGACCGTAATATTGAGCGTTGGACGTTTAATATAATTATCAAATATCATTATCCTATTAATAACTTTGAGGAAGTCAGCGGAGCTCGTCTCGTGAAACGATTAACGATGACAATTTCCAGAGCAACCATTATAACAGGTTGGAAACAAACAAACAGGTTTGTTGCGTATTGCGTAACGACCCACATTAAAGGTCAAACAACTAAGACTGCTCGATCACGCAGACGATCACTCGGCTCTGATAAAAGTGAAAATATAATTATACCACTTTTAAGGCAAAGTGGCAGAATAGCTTCTCTACCTCTACCTACTTACAGTATAATAAATATTATTGTAACAAAGAAAGAATAAGGAGAAAGTTTTTACCAGAAAAATAACAAACCTAATAATTATGATAAAGATAAAATAAAAAAACGATCAATAGCGTCAGGACGAGCAAAATAAGTTTAATGGCTCTACGCACAATCAAAATGAATAGCGCTTAGATGAATAAGGAATAGCGCTTGAAAAAAGATTTTAAGTTTCTATAAAAAAAACATACTTCGACCTAATTAGCACCAGTAGGACCTATTTATTTTATTGTCAATGGCCGAGTGGTCAACCGCTCGGCTTGATATCCGTAGGACCCAGGTTTAATTCCCAGGTCGGGCGAAGTGTGTTTAAGGATTTTTCAGTGCACAGCCCGGGTTTGTGATCACCAACCCGCTTTTGGCAAAGAGAATTAGGAACGAATGTGCGAGAAGAATAAATGATAGAACTAGAGTGAAAGAGAAAAATCACACTATCACACTTCACACTTGCAGAGCTTCATAAGATTGCGGTAGTGGATGTACCCAAGCCGGTGTCTGTTGCGACCAAAGTACTGGAACCTACGGTGCCGAAAACAAGGCGAGCCGGAGTCAGCAATAAGAAGTAACAATTTTGTCTTAATAAGTTCTGTGTTGTTATGTTCAGCGGACATTGTTTGTGGACCCAGTTACGCCGTTCCAAGGACAAGGTACATTATTTAATAATTAATTTACCCTCACGCACGTTGCTATTTTTACATTTAACTTTGTTTCTTTGCAAATTTTATTGTTTCCCTTTTCTTTTCTATGACAGTGACATACGACTGACAGCCCGACAGACTTGACATTTGACTTTTTTTTTTTACTACGTTCCGTATCAGACTATTAATTCAACGATGTTTTTTTTTATTATTTTATTTTGTTTGTATGTGTAATAATTATTAATTGTCAATGTTTTTAATTTTTTTTTTCTTATTTGCTTTTTAATTGTTTTTCTTTTAAATTCTTATTTTTAATGTACAGCACGAACCGGCGGGTGGAGTTAGCTTCACTTTTAAAAGTTATTGATAGTTTCATAATATTTTATTTCGTATATTTTAATATAATATTTATATATCTTATATTTATGTCAACCTCAGGTGATGATCTGAACTACCTTTCTATATCTTCTAGTAGTGATGAAGACAGTTTTGTTAGCATCCCGTCCCTTTCCGACACACTTGAGTGTCAGTTTTCTGATGTACCAAAAAACTTTAACGTCGTTCACATAAACGCGCAAAGTATTCCGGCTCATCATTCAGAAATGCTGGCGTCACTCGATCACAAAAATATTCATTTTGTATTAATCTCCGAGTCTTGGCTTAAACCGTGCTTACCTTCTACCTCTTATGCTCTGCCTGGCTTCCACCTTATACGCAACGATCGCACTGGCTCCAGGGGTGGCGGGGTTGCTATATACCTACGTGCTCATATTCCCTACTCCGTAATTAGCACCTCGGCACAACCACCTCCTGCTAACGCCGGCGAGCATTTATTGGTTGAAGTTGTTCTTGCTCACAATAAAATCCTTCTCGGAGTTTACTACATACAGCCCTTCTTTACTCGTCAATTTTTTCACGTCATTTGAAAAACTACTCGATGACGTAATTCCTTCCTACAGCCATTCAATTATCATGGGTGACTTCAACACCTGCCTTCTTAAGAACGATTCTCGTACTTCTTCGCTTCAATCAGTTATCAGTTCTAGCAACTTAAATATTCTCCCTCTTACTGCCACCAGTCATTTCCCAAGCTCGACTCCATCTCTTCTAGACTTATTAATAGTGTCATCTCCCCAGCATGTTGCGAAGCACGGTCAGTGCCCAGCCAACGCTTTTTCGTACCATGATCTTTTATTTTTGTCATATAAAGTTCGTCCTCCTAAAGCTAAACCCAAAGTCATTCTTCAGCGCAATTTTAGTGGTATGGATCAACATGCGTTTCGTGATGACGCTTGTAAAATCGATTGGACTCCTGTTTTTGTCGCTCAGTCTGTTAATGAACAAGTTGCTGTTTTTAACTCCGTTGTAACAACATTGTATGACAAGCATGCGCCATTTCGAGCTGTTAAGATAAAGCATCAACCAGCGCCATGGCTGACAGACGACATAAAAGCGTTAATGAACAAAAAAGTGGCAGCGAAAAGCCGCTTTATACTTCGACCTACTGACTACAACAGGGAAAGGTATGTCAAGGCTCGTAATCGCTGCAATAGGGCGTGTAGGGATGCGCTACGCCGTCACATCCATAATTCAGTCGAAAATGTAGATCTATCTAAAGCTTGGAAATTCCTCATCCTCAGTCGCTTGGAATTGGAAAATTAAAACAAAACTCTATTTCACCCGATATTAATATTGACTCACTAAATCTCCATTTCTCTTCTTCATCATGTATCAATGATGCTGATAAAGCGACTACATTAGACAAATTGTCTTCTGTATCAATCCCTGATCTTTCTCCCTTTGCATTTGATCAATTATCGGATTGTGATGTTAAACAGAGCTTGCTGTCAATTACTTCCAATGCGGTAGGTGGGGACGGTATTAGCCGTAATATGTTAGTACCGATCCTTGATGTCATCCTCCCAGTCCTCACTTTTATTTTTAACAACTCCATCTCTAATGCTGTATTCCCATCCTCATGGAAAGACGCTCAAATAATTCCTTTGCCTAGGAAAAATAATCCTAAATCATTTGCTGAATATCGACCTATTTCCATTCTCCCTTTCCTATCCAAAGTCCTCGAGCGTCTTGTCCACAATCAAATCAGCAGGTTCCTTTCCCATTATAATCTTCTAAACTTCAAAATCACTGACGACATCCGCCTTGGCATGGAAAACGGTCACTTAACTTTGCTAATTTTGCTGGACTTCAGCAATGCCTTCAACACAGTCGACTTTGACATACTGTTATCTTTGATGCGCTCATTTAACATATCTCCAACGGTAATTGAGTGGTTTCACAGCTACCTGTACGGACGCAGGCAGCGGGTTCGCCTTGGAGAGAAACTATATTTATCACTTCTATAACTCAAAACCTTTCTTCTTCCTACCACCTATATGCAGACGATCTCGCCGAAGCTGTAGAAACTACCAACGTCAATCTAAAACAAATTGTTAATTGGAGCCGAGCCTACGGACTTAAGCAAAACGCAGGCCATTATGGTCGGCAGCTCCAGGTTGCTTTCTAAAATAAACTGGGAAACCCTCCCTAAGGTTACATTTGATGGAGTGGACATCCCTTTCAGCAAATCAGTTACTAACTTGGGCGTTATTATTGATAGTTGCTTGAGTTGGGGGCCGCAACTGCAAGCTGTCAGTCGCAAGCTTTACGCATCCTCGGCTTCTTTAAGAGGACTACGCAACTTTTTACCCACTGCCACTAAAATTGCGCTAGCGCATTCGCTGCTTCTTCCCGTTTTAGACTACGCTGACGCCTGCTATCTTGATCTCTCGGAGGACCAGCTAAATAAACTTGAGCGCCTTCAAAACCTTTGCATTCGTTTCATATTTGGCTTGCGCAAGTATGATCATGTCACTAAGTACCGCTTTAAACTCAAGTGGCTTCCTATTCGTCTTCGCCGGAATACTCACATCCTCTCCCTTCTATATAACATATTGTTCAATCCCAAGTATCCTTCGTATCTAAAGGAACGCTTCAGTTTCCTTTATTGTTCAAACTCGCGCTCGTTACAGTCATCAGAAAATCTAGCCCTTAAAACTCCTCTTCACAACACCACCTTTTACGATTGCTCCTTTACTGTTGAAGCTGTTCGTCTCTGGAACTCGCTTCCAGTTGCGATCAGGCGAGCTAAAACCATTCACGCATTCAAGGAGCTCGTGAAGAATTTCTACCTTTCCCTTTAACCCTATCCTGCTGCATAGCTGTCGTTGTCCGCTACTTCCTACCTGAGACTATTATGTTTAAGTATGTATATGTATATATATACACATATTTATTACACCTTATTATTTATTTATTTTATAAGTAATGATATTTTATTTATTTTATTTAATTACTTATTTTTGCATTTAATTCTGTAACCATGTTTTGAATGTTTGCACCTCCGAACACAGAGTGTATAAGTTCTCTCCATCCGACTGGTTGTCTGGCAGATCGCTTTTAAGCGATAAGACCGCCACATTGTAACTTTGTATTTTTGCTCTTTTATGTCTAATGTAAATGTTTGTGTTATGTTACAATAAAAGTATTGTCTATCTATCTATCTATCTAATATTATAAAGGCGAAAGTTTGTGAGTGTGTATGTTTGTTACTCTTTCACGTAAAAACTACTGAATGGATTTGGATGAAAATCGACATACAGATAGTTTATAACCTGGATTAACACATAGGATACTTTTATCCCGATATTCCCACGGGAACGGGAACCACGCGGGTGAAACCGCGAGCGGCCTCTAGTATATCACCCTAAAATTATAAAGGCAAAAGTTTGTGAGTGTGAGCGCGCTTCACCCGGAATCCTCAACCACTGAGGAACTGGCT
Organism: Scoparia ambigualis; assembly: GCA_963921215.1. Taxonomy (NCBI): domain Eukaryota; kingdom Metazoa; phylum Arthropoda; class Insecta; order Lepidoptera; family Crambidae; genus Scoparia; species Scoparia ambigualis. Next base: position 20,438,734 of record OY992508.1, on the reverse strand, counting down.
ATCTTATCTCAAACTGCCAGAACACAACAATGCTATAAACATCGTTGTTATGGCGACAGACTTAGATAAGATGGTGGAAGCTAGCCAGGCGAACTTAACAGCCCTACCACCAACCAAACCGAGCACACAAAGATGTACCCCCCGCTGGGAATCGAACCCGGGACCTCTGGGTCTGAAACAGGTAGCTTAGCCACTAGACCACAGAGGCGGTGTTACTTTTCACGTAAAAACTACTGAATGGATTTGGATGAAATTCGGCATACAGATAGTTTATAACCTGGATTAACACATAGGATACTTTTTATCACGATATTCCCACGGGAACGGGAACCACGCGGGTGAAAGCGCGAGTGGCCGCTAGTCGCTTTTTGCGTGGTGTTTAAGCCAATACCCATCAATTGTAGAGATGACTTGATTTCAATGATGGAGGCCTTTGCCCTGCAGTGGGACATATACAGACTGTACCTTACTACTTACTTAGAAATTGTAAACTGAACGCGCCCTTTTATAAAAGTGTAATCAATAACAATCACAATGCAATGTCTACAACCTATAAAGGGTCTAACAATATCAATAAGCGAACGTTTAAGGCGAGCATCTAGAAATTTGGTCCAAAACTACAGGCTCGTTACCGAGATAATCAACGAAAAACATTATTATAATTCACCAAAAAAATACACCCTTTCCAAACCCGTACAGCTGTACCTACTACACGCACACAAAGATAGCCGAACATGCACACTAAACTACACTGAGCTTTTTTATTGACGCTCGCGTCCGTGTTAGTAAAGATACAGCATGTCTCATGATGTGCATTATTTTAATTGATTTAGTTTGTTAGAGCACATAACTTTGAAAAATCACTATAAAACTGGAGCCCATTTTTTGTCATTGTATTCAGAATGTTTTTTTTTGAGTGTGAGTGCTGTCGGTCGCAGATGACCTTTACAGCTTTACCGGGCTTGTTTGGGGGCGGCGAGAAACTTACAGGTTCCTCAAGCCGTGAGGACGAAATTTCCCCCAAACAGATCCTCTGTGGGTTCGAGCCGGTAGGCGGGAAACCCGAGGGCGCCTTTAAGAGGCACGGTACCTCGGCTCGGGTTTACCGTGTCGTGGGTGGGGGATACGCGAGAATCAGGTACATTACGAATGTAACCTGTATAGATACCGCCCCTAAACGTTTGCTTATTAATTTTGTTAGACCTTATATTTCGGTACGTTAAACCTCCGCGATTGAAAACTAGGAATGTTTGGTATTTGACAAAAACACAAAGCACATTCCAGCGTGTCGACAACAGAGGCAGCGCGGTATCGGCACAACAATAAAACTGAATGCAAACACGGAATGGGGTCAAGTGCTGGTAATAACCGCTGTGACCGATATGTGCGGCAATGGCGCCCGTTGCACCTCTCCACGCAGCCTAGTTCCAACTTTAGCCATGTAAATCGTTTGAGCGTGCAACTATACCACTATTACCACTTCCAGGTCCGATGTTTCAGACCGCAGATGCGTAACAACTGAGGGTTCAGACACCGCGCTCGGTCCACCAAAGCAGAGAAAAGATCAATAAAGATTCGGTTTCTGGCAGAAACCGAAATTTTACTGATATTTCGTTTCTGCCCAACTTCTCTCCGCTTATTGACTGATTACATATTTACTCTTCTCAGCCCATATGCTATTTAGAGGATACCAGGCCTTTTATGCTCAACACAAACTCCAGGGCCGCAGTAACTGCTTTCCATCAGTCGAACCTTTTTTTTATAATAAATGGAGATACACCAGAGGAATGGCAGAAGCGTTGCCTGCTTGTTTCGTTCGATTGCCTGGCTGCGTCACATAATATAGATGAGAATTTTTAACAAGTAACCTAACTAATTATTATGTTTCATTGTGTATTTCTGTGCTAAAATAGTTTTCGGTAACTTCGAATATACGTGGGAGTAAAGTGCTCGCTCCTACTCGAATTCGTAATTAATATTATAGTGAGCGAATTATTGTCACTGCTTCAAACATCACACCCCTGACATTTTAATAATATAATGTCAACTAATTCAAGGGTCTGATACTCTAGTTCGAATGACGTTACCTCGATGTCTCTACCTCGACGGTACACTTCACCGATGGCTCGTTACCTCGAAAGGTCAATACCTGAAAGGATCTCTTCCTCGACGGGTCTTTTCTTCGATGGTACATTTGATCGATGGGTTGTTACCTCGAAAAATCATAAAAAAGTATAGTTATAATTCCCATGACTTTAAGAAGTCTCCCTTATTTTTATTGTGTATTTTTAGTAACATTTTGATAAAAGAATAAGACAAAAGTGTCGAACCATATAAATTGTAAATTTATATGCAGAGTAATGTTTGATATTTTAGCGTTTTATTAACGCTTAAATATACATAAGTGAAATTTTAAACACTGAAAAATAACGACAACCTCAGGCGGGAAGCACCCGGAATGCGGAAGGTGCGTGGTTCGATTCCCGCCTGAGGTTGTCGTTATTTTTCAGTGTTTAAAATTTCACTTATATGCAGACTGATAATAAATGTTGCCTCTATGATTATATCGATATTCTTTTTAATTCCCCGTCCCGTCGAGGAAGAGATCCTTCGAGGTATTGACCTTTCGAGGTAACGAGCCATCGGTGAAGTGTACCGTCGAGGTAGAGACATCGAGGTAATGACTATCGAGGTAACGTCATTCGAACTAGAGTATCAGACCCCTAATTCAATAACGGCATTATTTCGAGTGGCTTTCGTGGCGCCTAGCGCATTCGCCTAAGTAAGTGTATCGTTGACATAAGTAAAATCCCATACTTCAACATTATATTCTACAAGCGTTCATAGAACTTGTCTATACCCTCTGGTTGTTATCCTGTAATATGGCATTCGCTTAGCATCCCGCTTTAGACCAGCCCCCTTACTCTTGAAACCGATCGCTATTGGATCAGATTGGTATTGTGAATTTTCGTATTTTTAAGTTACGACACCAGCGCTAATTTGGATTCATATTGGATGAACTACTCGTAAATAGCAATGAGTTTTGTATTTTTTTCACTCAATATCCACGCAATATGAATCCATATTAGCTCTGGTGTCGTAACTTAGGTGTACGAAACTTCACAATACCAATCCGATCCAATAGCGATCGGTTTCAAGAGTAAGGGGGCAGAGCGTAGTGGACATGATTTCTCCAAATTTTTCTATGTTCTTAGTACGAGTAGTGAAGATATCTTTGCGAAAGTGTGTTTGTTTTACCTTCTCTCACGTTGAAAAGGAGCAACGGCTACCATAGGCTACTTTATTCCGGACAAATAAAACACTTCCGAGAGCAGCTTAGTAAATAAGATAAAGTAAGTATAGTACTTCAGACAATGACAATAATTTAATTAATTATCTATACGGATTTTTTAGTTATTATTTTCGATATACAATATGTCCAGGTAGGCTACTCTTGAAACAGAATTGCATTAATCAATTTCCAATCACAAATCTAAAAAATGTCAAATGGCACTTTTGTAAACGACAATAGCGCCACATTGGAATTAAATTGCGTGGACATTGATTGAACAAATTACTATCGAGATGGCGTTCCGGAATTATCTTTACTTATCCCAATATCGATACATATTAATCGCATTGGAATTGTATTAAGATTGAGTTTGCGTTCGAGAGTAACCACCCAGGGATGTAGTAATAAAACTTTAGGAGCAGTATCTACAATATATTTCATCGACGAAAATACCTCATATGGGGGGGGGTCTGTGTTTTGTTATTGTTGTTCAAAAAGTGCCCGAATACGCAAAAAAACTGTAAAAAAATGCTTTCGCCTTTCGGCAATTAAAAAAATAAAGTTATGTGAAAAAATGCGCACTCGTTATTAGAATGTAAGTGGAGGGCACAGGAAATGTGCCAGTAGTAGTCAGTACCGCAATGTGAAAATCCATCTATTCGGTTCTGCTTACTCACGCTCCTGGGGTTACGTGATGTTACGGCATGTTAGATAGATAGGTACCTATCCTACTTGCGGGACAATATTGCCGCAAAATATTTTTATGGTTTAGTGATAGATAAGCTCAATTACTACATTCGTGTAATGGGTCATTGTGCATTAGTTATATCACGGAATGAAGAAATAATATACCAATACAGTGTGAAGAAATAATATACCAATACAGGGTGTTTGGTAATAGGGCTTATTCCCGCCCGCTCTAAGTTTTTCGTCCCAAGCGCTCTAAGAGTAAAATTATATATACTTATTAATATTATTTTGTAAAATCGTTACCAAGGCACAGAATAATACCCAAGGGCTCCAAAAGCGTATGCAAATATATTTTTACAAAACCTCTGATCTCCATACATTGATTCCCAAGAGATAGAATGTTTGTTTTTTTTAAATATTTTGGAGCTGTAGGGAATGAAATTGATAAATGTGGTTTTATTTATTATTTGAATATGAAAATCATTAGAGCTCTTGATAATGAATGTATGGAAGTTGAATTTTGGAGAACAATATATTTGGAGCGCATGGGACTAAGCCGGTAATAAGTATGTAATCCCGCAACTGTCAGTTCCTATTAAGTGGAATTAACAACTATTTGTATGGGAGCAACTCTGAAATCCGTAAAAGAAATAAGCTGTTTGTTCCCTACCATTAGGTCGAACAGTACTTGCAGTTTTGTATGGAGCAGATTTTGCATAAGTTTTATTAATATTTAGTCTGTAAAAATAATGTAGTTACCTTTGTTTATAATCCAGTAGCGTGCCAAGGACTCGATCATATGTACGATAATTCTACGGGTCAAGGCTCGGCGTTGTTGGAACAGATTGGCCCTTCCGCCTTTAGCAACTTTAATGTTACTGCATCGGTTTTAACTGATACAACAAAGGCCTCGCTAGTTACCTCTAATTTAATGGTATAAATACCTCAAGCTTTTTAGGATACAATTGATGTCAAAATTATCACACAAGATTGCGCAGCGGATATTGCGTTCAGTTTGCGTTGCGATCTTACTAACTTTTGTAATGCCGTGTCACTGGATGGGTGACCAAATTAAAAACATCTCGAACCCCTCCGTGCTTCGTGAGGCACGGAAACCGTTGCTCCCGACGGTTGTCGTAAGATGGCAGTCATTGAAACCCATCAACCTGTATTGGGCGAGTGTGGTGGGTTATGGGCCAATATCCCCATGTGCATGCGGGATGAGGAAGATTATTGCACTTTGAAATCTACGTACATAAATTTGTAGTGTTGTATAAGAGTCACTTACGACTCACGCCTGTTTCCCAGATGAGTTGCAAGCAGAGATCGGCAGATTTCCACTTGGTATGATCCATACATCTCGAGGAGGCTCAAGAGTGTATGGATGGATACGATCCATATACTCTGAGCCTCCTTCCAAAGGAAAACAGGAAAGAGATTGATGGGTAAATGAGTAAGTAAACGACGAATTCCTTACTCATTTACCCATCAGTTTTTCCATACCATGTTCGTCGATGTTTAGAAGCCCTTTTTAAGCATATTACAATACTTGATTGACGTAGTACATTAGTTACATTACTATTACTTTTTGTGTATGTGCGAAAATAATTTTTACTTACTATCCTGGCGCTGTAGCCCCAAGTGAGCTTTGGCCTCTGATACACCACTGATCCCAAAATAATTGTTGAACTCTAGTAATTATAATCATTTTGGTGAGTGAAACTTCATGATTTCTTTCTTCTTTCTTTTCGGATTTCTTCTTTTTGTATCGCAACCTTGTTACACTAGTTTGAAGAAGTTTCGAACCAAATCCATTTTGCTTTATTTAACAGAAAAGAGGATTAGCAATTTTCGCAGACATATTATTAGGTTCAGGTACCTTTTGCCCTTCTACAACTGGGTCGGGTGAGTGTATTTTATTGATTAGGTATGAAAAATACTCATTCTCCTACATATTGTCTCTAGAATCATAACATTATGCGAGAGTCACTGTATAAATACTACTTTTCTATAATATCATTATAATAATTTAAATTTTATGTAAGCAAGTATTTTTCGTTAAAAATATTGCGTGTGGAAAGAAATCTAGAGAGATTTCTACAGTGGTATATTTTTCTAAATGAGTAATAGGTATGTCGTGCTTGCCAATACAGTCAATGTCTATTAACGTTCAATAAGAAACCTTTTCTTCCTCAAATACCGTTGTCTATTTGACTCTGATTCCTTTCAAACATTTCGTGAAAAGGGACTATAAGGAGCATCAATCCCGTGTCAAATCAAATTACCCTTTCAGGTAACATTTTCATGTTATCCAAGTTATTTGTCCATGAATAGTATACTCACTGTATTCGTAAGTACCAAAAACGAAATTCGGTCCAACGTACATGTAGGTTTACCTCGGCTAGGCGTTTAATGTCATACTATACACTATTAAGTTTTGTACACATAAAACGACATGTTATATTAAAACCAGTTGATTAAAGAATGATCTTCTAGGCAACATAAGAATGGTCAAGGTCGATGTGAAATAAAGATTAGGCGTCAAATATATATTTCTTAATTCATGAAGCCTTTCAAAAACAAGCAGAAATAAAATAGTGGTAATACTACATTCAACTTCGACCACCACCAGGAGCACCTTAACCTTATTACCAAATACTATGTAACCTACCCATAAAAATTAAAATAATTAATAAAGTTTAACGTGATTAAACTGAGTAACTATGCCATAACGCATTTGAAATTATTCAAAATATAAAATTTCGATGTGAGTGTTAATTTTTTTATATATAATAGATGGGATTGCTCTTGGCCACATTATTATCGGTAGGATTAAGAAGAGGCCGACGATGGAGCGAGCCTGCCCAGAAACAGCCTATTCACTCGGGCTTTATAGATGTTGGGCTATATGCATTTGGGAACACTCGAAAAGTAACGCTTGGCGCGTATGAGCGGAATATCAACCAAATAAAGGTGGTAACCCGCCGTACGTCTGGACTCCCGAAAGTAGCAAAGGGACGGTGGAATGAGCTCGTGTAGCTCAACAGCACACTCCGAAGTACAACCTGTAAAATACCGACATGCAAGCAACTGAGCGACGGTGAGCGAGACTGTGAAGCTTGGTTTTCACAAGCTTGTCGTCTCCTATAAGTTTCCTGGCTTTGCGTTCCACCGAATCGAACGCGGCATGTTGATATTTTGCTGAGCCGTCCCAAAGGTGGCAGCAATAATCCATGCACGACCGGACTTGTGCTTTATATAGAGATAGAAGCTGTCCCGGCGTGAAATATCTCTTAACCTTATTTAGAACACCCAGCTTTTTGACCGCAGTTTGAGCCACGATTTCGATGTTGTCGCCGATGTTGAGATTGGAGGTGAACTTCATGCCGAGGAGATCGAGGTTGTCGGTAATTGGTACATCTACACCCCGGAAAGTAGGGTAAAGGGTAGCTACACCCAGGTTAAAAGGACTCCTTTTGCCCGAGAACAAACACGCCTGCGTTTTGGTGGCGTTAAAATTGACCAAATTGTTGTCACCCCATTGGGAGACAGGACTTAAAGTCAAGTTTGTCCACTCAACCATGGCCTCTCTTAAGGAACGAACTTCCTCGCCGCCGACCCTTGCGCTAGACAGATACCTCTCTGTGACCGTGCTGTCGCCTGCATACCTAACAATTCCGTACCTGAGCAGATCGTTAATGTGCAACAAGAAAAGGGTAGCAGAGAGAACGGAACCCTGAAGAACCCCGGCATCGATAGCCATGAGGTCAAAGTAACAGCTATCAATGACTACTCTGATTGACCGTTCAGTCAGGAAGTTCAAAATCCAGACACAAAAATCAGCAGAGATACCGTACGCTGGAAGCTTGCGTGCCAGACCCGGTCAAAGGCTTTCGAGAAGTCAAGCGTCACGGCAAGCGCTTCGCCATGCTTCTCGATTGGCTCGCCCCAGCAATGTCTAACGTACACCAGAAGGTCCCCCGTGAAACGGCCCCACCTAAAAGGCAAATTGGCAGTCGCTGAGGAGGTCGTGGGATTCTAGATACGACAAAAGCTTTCTATTCAGTATCCTTTCTATAACTTTACAGAGTATGGAGGTGATGAGGACTGAGGAACCGCTCTAGTAAGAAGAGAAAGGCGGTAGAGACGCGAGAACCGGAGACAATTTAGGCGCACAGACCCTAAGTAGTCTAGCTGGAATCTCTTTCTATCTCATTTGAGTTCGTTACAAATGAACGTTTTTCAGGGAAAACGTTCTATTGTTCGAAACACATACCTACCACAGGTTCAAAAATAAGAAAATCTTATTGTGACAAACCGAACTCTACGCCTTAATTCTATTTCCTGCAATGTATCTCGGGTCCGCTAAAAGGTTGCCGACCGCTGCTGATCTGGCAGAATGTATTGGAATCTGCAAACTTAACTTCTCCGATGATCTAAGAAGCGGGAGTTATAGGTGTTATTTCTTCGATCACGAGTTATTCCGAAAATTTAAGATAGGTTTAATAGTATTAATAGTACTTACGAGTATATTGTAAAGTAAAAGTAACGATATTTGATGTTCGGCGAAGAGACAAACAAACAGACAGACAGACAGATATTGACACTTCAGTTTAAGACAGAGAACGAATGGGGTTTAGCTCGAAATTCGGATTCGAAAAATTTTGTAATGTAATTTAATAATCACGACTGCATAATATTATCCCCGAAGGGTTAGTCAGAGACTAGGCAATCAGGACAGCAAAAGCAGTCCTCTACCATAGTCCACTTTTCACCAAATAGCGACTACACATGTGCTCAGCGTGGCAGGTGGTTAGCCCATCGCTGCTCTATGTTGTTGGATGTATGTGCAGTCTTTAGTCCGTTAGTCGCTTTTTACGACACCCAAGGGAACAGAGGGGGTGGTGGTATTCTTTCACCGCTACGCGACACGGTATTAACGAAAGTACAACTTAAACATAGAATTTAAAAATTGATAATAATACGAATGTAATCGAAAATACGAAATGCAATAGCATTTGCAACGTTAGATATTAAGATAGATATAATATCGACGGTTGAAAGGCTAATTGATCCAAGCAACATTTTGTAAAACTTGTAGGAGTATTAAAAATTTTGTTTTTAGAAAAAAAATCATAAATAGACACTTATCTAATAGACTTTGATTTATTTAATACAGTGTATCCCTATGTAAGGAAGATTTTTAAGCTATTACTGTTGGTAATTGTGTATTATTTTAGAAAATTTATGTCGGTTAACCCAAAATGCATCAAATTTAGTGATTTTTTGAGAAAGGCAAAATGGTTCAAGTGCCTACCGTTAGTAAAATCGCTGAAAGTTAACTGGCTTAAGCATCGACTTAGAATAAAATAATACGAGAGAAAATAATTTAAGCGCCATATAAACTAACAGTTGAGTATGCCTATTCCCCAATGTTGCACCAAAGTGAAGTAGATTGATGCAGGTGCCCATTAAGATGAAACAAAATGAACCCTTACTAGATTATAGTAGATATTGATGCTTAGGCCATCATTATTCAGCAACGTCCAATATCCATAAGATATTTGTGAGTGATACAGTTGTCTAATTTAGTTGAATGCAAAATGGGCCAAACGACAAAGCTTATTGTTTTGTTTAAATGCAAAATTGACCAAACGATAAAACCACAACCATGGTGAAAAAGCCAAATGCATTAATCGACACGTGTTATGAAAGTTTGAAAAATCAAAATGCCTAAGTCATCGAGTCCTCAAATTTGTCTAATTTTGTGTCGTATAGATCAATGAGCTTAAAAATGAGGCTTGTTTTGTTCTGGGTGCTAAGCGCCAAAAAAGTAGTCAAAAAAATTCGAAACCTAACTCAAACGACGGAGAAAAATTTGCTGATTCCGATATCGCTGAACTCAATATCGCAAAAAATGTCGCTTAGACCAATTAGCCAAAAATATGAATGTATAAACAACCTTCGTGTTAGTGCCATTTAGTGCCTTATAAAGATTTGACATTGCAAAATATGTACATACTTTATTGGCATGTTTACTTCTACTTTAGAAAACAACGGTACATACAAAGACACCTCGTTTATTCGTTTACAAAGACTACAAAAATGACTGACTAAATCCTTATGGAATGTTATCGATCAAACGGTTTAATGATTTCATTGTGACGGAAGATACAGTAAAAAAGGCATGCTTTTTCCAACAATCGTTCAACGTCTGCCAATTGTTAGAAAAATAATGTTCCCAAAATTACAGATTTGCTAATAACTTTATAAGAGGAATATCTGGTATAAAACTGTCATGATTATAATTATGTACATTAACGACATTAACACTGATGTCTGTTGGACCGTTGGCGGCCCTCAATACATGTCAATAAGCTCTATGCGAATCTCATTCTCATGGCGAATTTATTATTATCTCAAAGTGTCTGTTGACAGCATTAAACCAGCTGCAAGACCGATTAGCCATACGACTGGAGGAATACTCTTATCTAAGCAAACTCACGTTATCGCCGATAAGAATTGTTTTTGTTTTGAAATTTCAATAACATGTGCGAAAAAACGTGAATTCCGTCTGCTTTCTGTCTTTATGACCTACTAAATGTGTTAATGATTTATATTCCTTTATTTAGATGTAACCAGTTTTGCTTTAAAACTTCCGAGGCAATAACTTGTCGACAACCATTTTATATGAGCATTTCGTGTTCTGATCTATTCGTGTTTTTGTACGGTTTTATACTGACATGTTTTAATCTAAGCATGCAAAACGTAGAAGGGCGAGCAGTATCCATATAAAGTGTTTCTCATTTCATTGTGTGGTATTCGCGTAAACCTATGAACACAAACACAATATGTTGCAAATGTCGTTGTGGCTACTGAACTGCGTAGTACGTTATTTGACTAAATTGCAGCGAAGTCTGCCGATACAGCAGTCAGTGTAGCTATAACTATACCATTTCATTCAGATGTATGCCGGACAGTGCCGGTGCGTTCGACGTCTCGCGTCGGCACGCCTGCGCGACCGCCCGCGCCCGTCTTTTGTTTGTTGACAAGCCGACCCGCTCCGCACTCAACAAGCGTTGCTCAGTTGTTCTCCCACAAGCGCCGCGGCACGCGGACGTGTATCGCGCCGCAGTCGAAGTCGACACTCCTGAACGCTCGTGTTATCGCATCGCAAACGTTTTGGCTAAATATAGTGCAGTTATTTCGAATATATTCCCCACTTCTGCGCAATATTTTGGAGTACAGTGTTGTTTTGTTGCAAGCCCTGAGAGTACGAGCCGTCAAGATTTTTTGTTCCACATCTAAAATTACTCTTTCGCCGCCGCCGTGCCAGAAGGTAGGTTTTTTATGTCGAGATTTTCATAAACAAATATTAAGGCATACAAAATTGGGCGAGCGTAAATTTGCGATGTCGCAGTTAAAGTTTTTACACAAAATAGAATAGGCCACAAGAATATTATTCCTGTAACTACTTTGTCTTGTGCACCTCAAAAAGAAAAATCATGCATGTGAATGCAACTAGTGATAACTGTGAAAAAATGCATTGAATTCATTTTACTGTGATCATCACTAATTAGCATAGTCTTATTGACAACCAAAATTACTAAAACTTGAAAAATAAACGTAAATTAAAGAAACAAGTAACAACCACAAAGCTTAATGGACTTCCAAAAATGTCTCGGTTAGATTAATTGCGTTGCGTGAAGTAGGGCAAGTGGAAAGTTCACGACAACATGATCGCTAGCTGTGTCACCGCACGATTTCACTGCTAATGAGATGCTACCTGCACAGGCGGAGTACAAAACTACAAATATTTTTGTATTTCCAGCTTTCTTACGAATAGATACAGTTATAATTTGACTGTGTGCCGCGAAGTCGCATAGCGGTACCTCCTATGGGTGACTGGTAGCCTGGTAGCTTGTCCCGAGTAACGGTTTGAGTAATGCATGTTGCTCAAAGTAACAGTAAAGCACAGTTGCGATTCGTCAGCACTAACACACATGGTGTCCCCAAAGAGGTAATACTACTTTTTGCGATCGTTTCTTGTTTACTGCCTTGTGGTCAGTGAACAGTTACGTGAACATGATGTTTATAATAATAATAACATTAATTTTTAGGACCCTCCATCTGTTTGTCTACGGAATCACAAAGGTATATTGTAATAATTACTATCGATCAATTCAGGATGCATTTTTATCTGTGCAGCACTGTATGCTGTTACAATAATGTAATTTTTATTTTGATAGAGGTTACAGATAAGTTTTTTAAAGAACTTATCTGTAACCTCTATCAAAATAAATACCTGGACAATGAAGATGACAGAATCAAACATTGCAATTTTACTTAGATAAGATAGAGTAATTGTCTAACTTCTACTTTGAAGACTATTGAATCGACAGATGTTTTCTTCGCCAGTTTAAGGAGGCAAAGTGCTATAAAAATTTCATAGTGATTCTAAAAATACCTTACAAAATCGAAATCACCTTTTTTACAAACGTTTACCTCCCTCTTTGTTCGAGCAACAATGCATCAGGTACCTACGTATATTTGTATACGATTCTTGGAAAATGGTGACAAGTCACCTTTTCATTCATGTTTGCGAAAAATAGTTGCCTGTTACAAAAATCTTTTGTCAGGTATCTTCATTCAATAGCCCTTTTTGTAGAGCAGAAACTACCGTTAATCGTAAGACCAACCCACGCTCCTTGGGTTCCTAGTCCCACCAACTGTTTATCACAAATTCGAATGTTGACCCCCACTCGGTCAATATACTTTCATTAATCTCCGTACGCTAAGCGATAAATATTTCATGTGGACAATCACAACACGTTTCTACTCTTTTCGATTCATTAATCAACCGCAAGAGACTTAGTCTCATCATTACCGTCGCTAACAGAGATATGATTTTTCAACATGCTTTTAATTTTAACTCTCACACTCATGATATCGTAATTTTGAAAATTTTGAGCTTAGATAGCCTGTCAGAAAAATGATAGACTTGTCTGCGAGACATTTTTGTTTGGATACGGGGCGCGGCGACATGAACTCAATTTTAGTAGGTACAACAGCAGGACTTTTTTTTTCCTTTCTTTCTGTAACCTGGCAATCTGTGTTAACACAATGAGCCATTCAGTTGGGGTTTTTGTTTTATTGTAGTAATGTCAGCAGAAGGTATTCCTAGGCATTCCCTTCATGTGAGGCAGGACTTATTAAGCATATTATTTCTAAAATAGAAACTATATAAAATTCTGAAAAGTTTTAAGACTTACAATGTCATCGAAATAAAGCAGAATTTGCAACCAGTAACCAGTTTGTAAGGTGTCCTTTTCGAGAAATCGCACTGAGTCTGTTACGTCTTTGTTCACGGAGGTCAACAAAGATTGAGGACAGCGAAAGTTCAGATTTATACATTTGGCTTTAATCCAATACAAACTACGGGAAATGAAAATTCCATACGGAATTTCAAGCAACGTACCTATGCCATTTTTAATATTTTGATACAGTATGTTTTTATATCTGAACACAACAAATCAAATACAAATGATTTAGTCTTAATGACAATTATAATGTAACGATGAAAGTCGACGCAAATATAAATCACCTCCACATATTTACCATAAATTTCATCACGTGTTTAACCGTTCATTCATATCTCATTGTTCTTAGCGCATTATATGCGACGTCAAAAAACTAATTTCGCAACGAGTTCATTGAACGAATGTTTTATAGCTGTGTGAAAATTTTTAATTTTTTATCGTTTGTTGCTTTTACTTTGTCGAAATAATTAAGTCTCTCGAAATTAATTGTCTTTGGAAAAGTTAGTGACATGTATTCTTGTAAAACTTCATTCATTTAATTTGTTATTTTGATTAATATAACTTGAAATAAGAGTATAAGTTGTAAAAATGATTGTGGTGAATAAGGTTAACCATGCATTGATGAATAATGTACTAGATGGTATATAAAAAACAACTAAGTAATTAAAAAAATCTCACAGAAATAAATCATTCGTATAGCTGCTTTTTCAAAATTGTGAGCAAGTTTTATGTAAACAAGCTAAATAAAACCTTGTTAAAATAAAAACGAATAGGTACATCTTAATATTCTTAATACACTTTTTGTTGTAATTATTGTTTTATCCTGAGAATGAGATGTAAAATAAACGCGCTTGTGATCCTTCGAGTTTTTCATGTCTATGAATAATGTTCGCGTAACTTTAAAAAAAATTTAAATACGTCTTGACTAAAACTTTTAAAGATTAACTGACAGTTTCAACAACTTGTATGGTCGGGATTTCATGATACTTGGCGGCAATCCAATGAGTTTAAGGAAAATATATCCGTGACGATATTGCGGGAGCCTTTGTCAGGAACATTACTGCGAGCTTATTCCGCATCGCGCTGCGACGCAGAAACCAAAATAATACAATGTACCTCACTCACAACGTCGTTTAAAACATTACCTTAAATAACCTTAGCAATGAATACCGAAAAAGTCGACATAGATTCCAAATGTGTAAATTTTTACGAACTTAAAAGATATCACGTTTACCTATTTCAATTCAGATTGCCCTGAGGTGACTTATGATTAACTTATGTTAAGAATTGTTCACACAAAGTGTTGCATATTAGAATAATTTATGATATGATGAATCCTACTCAGTAAGTAATAACTGAGTCTTCGTGAAACATTGAATCACAATTCCAACATTTTAATTATGAATAATAAAGTGGTAAGGTTCCGTATCTCATTGCCTTTGCAATGCAAGTGTTACATAGTCTAGACGCCACTGGTGCTCATAACTTTAGCAACTTAAGAGCTCCAGCAACCACCCTGTCTAGACATGCGTGCATTCAATTTCTCTTTTTCCCATTTCTCCCGACTGCCGTTAAACAGCTTGTCTGGTTGGCTCCCAAGATACTGTACATAACCAAGTCTGAACACTGTCTGGACAGTTTCGATTTTAGTGCTTCCTCCCACCGGCGCCACTTTATCAGCTCCCTCCAACTTGGGCCAATAAAATGAAACAAGTTCGCTCTCAGAGTCGCTCGTGGCGATGAAGATTTTCATACACTGACATTGTATAGCTTAAGTAGTTTCACTGAAACGGTACTCGTGCAAGTTGATACTTGAATTAAATAATATTTAGTAAGTTCTGTGTAAGCGGTTACATTATAATACTATGTGAGCAAGAACTTTACACAAACACGCTTGATTTGTTTTAAGATTGTCTTTCAATTGCGGTTTTATATAAACTATTTCACTTGTTGGTGATGGTACTGTTTTAAAAATAATTTCAGTTGTGTTAAGAATAAGACTGTGCATTATAAAAAAATTAAATCATTTTAGAGAGTAATAAATTACAAATATTTGTAACTCTTAAGTTTCCCATATACTGTGCAATTAACAATTTTGAGGATTATTGCAAGACTTTTGATATCCGTTTGCGCTTAATTTTGCATTAATTAACAGACTGTTATTCTGTAATTTCATATATTACCTTACGTCTCCAAGTTTTATCTCTAGAGTCACTACGGTACTCTACTTATATGTATTTATGGCTTCAACATTATACTTGGCAGTTTGCAGTGGTCAGTGACTCTTACACCATTTAGACTCACAGACATATTTAGTTGTTTTCACAATACAGCCAAGACTAAGTGCAGGCTCATTTTACAGACGATTGGAAAACGCTGTTGAGCAAATTGCACAATTTTATATTCGACCTTGTCGTTTTCGTGTATTATTTCTGTACCACACAGTACGATATGTTTAGACCCTTTGTCTGACATTTTACGAATTCACAATTTCACGCTCGATAAGAGAAAAAAGGTAAAGTATACCTGCGAGGTTTACTATACCTATCGTATTCGTAATACCTGTAACGTAAATAAATCCTGTTTGGACTAGCACGAACGAGGGCATGACCGTGACAGTGAATTAAATAGAGAACAAAAACTATTGCGTTGTTAATTTGGTCGTGATATTTTTATCGCGTAACAAAAAATACTGGGTATACAGGCTTAGCTTAGACCCTCGTGTTGCGAATGTTATCCTGTGATCTACGCCGCCGCCCGTGTTATAAACATGATGTTGCAGTGACCATTTCCATCTTCAAGCAGAAGATATTAATGCTTATACGTTCAGTTTGACGATGATAAGTAAGAATTCATACCTAGACGAGATAACTTTTTTGTTTGACTATCTATTTATATTTGAAGTATGATTAAACTTATTTATAGTTACAGTTGTATGTATTTGTGTCAATCTGTTAAACATTCATAAAGAAAATAAAAATAAGTGCACTTTTTAAATGCCGATAATTGAAATGTATCAGTAACCCAATTGCTCCAACACAAATACTGTCTTTTATTTTAAGAATCATGCAGAACCCATAAATCGTGGGTGGTGATTCATTGTATTATTGCGGAGGGCGATCGTTGGCACCGAGAATTCGGGGCCAGTGGCCGTGTAACGTCGAAGTGCTCGGGGTATACCGGTTATTGCAACTTTACTTTCCGACAGTAACTTTCGGAGTGGACGTCCTAGATGTCTGCTTTTCATTTGTAAAAAGTGTAAGCGTACCTGCGTACAAATTTTAACAAATGAAAATCAAATGTACATTATCTAATTTCATGATACGGAAGCTACATTAGTACCTTTTGCGACAGTGTCTTCAGAAGCTGGATTTAATCCTCTTTTTCCTCGCGCTATTCTCCGCGTTCCTGACGATGCGATGTCAAATGTCATCGATCCATCTTGCATCTGAACATAATTATAAACATAATAAATCACACGCCACTTACAAGTGTTTATTAATTACGTAGCTACTTTGGTTGTGTAGCAATACTAGCAGTGGTTACTGCCAGGAAATGAATAGCCTACAGAAATTTCAGTAAAAATTACAAAATACGTACTGCGCTATGCTGACGCACTGCTAGGAAATGAATAGCCTACTAAAATTTCAGTTAAAATTACAAAATGCGTACCGCTATATATTGTAAACGCTATGCTGACGCAGCTGGTTACATATTTCACATTTTAATATCGCATCATCTAGCAAATAATTCATCCAGGCTTTATATCGCAAAATTTACACCCCATATTTTCAATTTGTGCGCCATAAAGTGATTTCGATTTCCCATTCAGATACGATATATAATTTCTGATAACTCCCGAGTCCCTGTTAGATCAAATTGTTTATCGCTATCTCAACTTAACTCGTTATCAGCGTTCTTGTCGCGTCATACTGTTATTATACGGTAGATACTCATTGTTTTGAAGAACAAAATTTTAAGAACATAGTTATCTTGAATGTAACTTATCTAAATCTCTACAACTAATCAGTGCAAATTGTATTTCCCATTTCGACATATATTTGTTTCATTGACCCCTCCGTCAAGTAGGTAATCGAACGATCAGCGGCGGTTGTTTAAGTGTATTAAATTAGATATTTTAAAAAAAGCTTGTTACGAACTTTGATTATACTAAGGACATTGACCTTAACTTTCCTTGGTTGCGTTGTATTTTTTTGCATTTTCAGGATACTTTAGCTGGTTGCACGTTGTTGGTCTGAATGTGTACAAATGTAAATGCAATGACCTCACTCTTCACAGCACATGTATGTATGTTTTGCACTGTTCTATTTCAATTCATCATACCTATTTGTGCGCGTTACTTTACTAACGTGTACTAATTGAATTTGCAAGCGCGATTGATTTCTTTAGCAGCTTATAAACACGTTATCTGTGATTTTGTTTGCGTTTCGTTACTTGTTTAAAAACAGCCTTGGATTTGTCTTTGCCTTTGCACTCATCCTAAATATGACATAGGACGAGGGCGGGAGGAAGAAAGAAGAAAATTGGGTTTTGTAATTTTTTTTCGAAGCGTTTATACTGCTCTTTATTATAAAATAAGACAGTTCTCTAATTTAACAACACGAAGTATTAGCGTTGGTGGTCGCAATGGTAGCATTGCACTATGGACTGAAAAACGTGTTGTGTGGCGCGGCCTTTATTTAGTCGAGCTATGCTATATTCGTCGCAGTGTCGTCGTAGAGTTTATTAGCACCGACGCACACTGGAACCCTTTTGTTATAAGGATGCCTCAGATTTTGGTAATGGTTAATTTTTATTAATAATATTAAATGCTTAATGCTTGTCTCACTTTAGGCAACCGTTTTGTTGTAAGTCACGGCAGGTCATGTAACTTGGTAGTTCTTTAAGACATGGAGCCCGAGGTCCCTAGAAACCTTTTTACGGACCTTGGACACATCGGCATAACGGCGTCTTCATAGCTTACTAAGTTCTCAGGAGCGCTCGAGTGTAATGCTAAAATCTACGATTATGAAGTGTTTCAAAGTTTACAATTCACGCAAATATATTTACTATCCGATAACTTTTATTTATGCTATTGTATTTTCATGTCTAGAATATTTATAGAAATAACAACAGATAATATACATTATGCACAGATAACGATCACACATTTTGGATTACTATTATCTCTCAATAATCCTTACGAACTCAATAACCTTGCTGGCAGCATTCAGCACTCTGATGATGGCAACCCTATACGCAAGGGTCTCAGTGTGCGTCGTCGCTTGCTGACTCGTCGTCGTTTTGCCCGTGCGACACTCGATGTCTCGTCGGTCGTTTGTCGCGCGCGCCCGCCGACACACGTCAATTTATTCGTATTGCTATCGCGGTTCACAGTTTCACACAACATCATTTCAGGTTGTATAGAACTGTCAAAATTCTTCGATTTTAGCTGTTGGGTGTTGAGTTCTCTATCGATTGCAGATTTTTGACGTTTTTGTGTAATCAATCTGCCATGCTGTTTGTCCGTCCGTACTAACAACTCTATAACTCAATACGGGTTATTATTAGGCTAGCTTGCTTGAAGCTATATTTTATGCTTGAAGGCTGAAGCCCAGCATAAGTGATGATGATAGCAACCTGATGGTCCCAGTGTGCGTCGTCTTCTGTCGCGCCACCAGTCACGCGTCAGCTCATTCGCAGTGCAATCGCAGCGATTCGCGTCGTGTAGCAACGGAAAAGCGCGTTCCCTTTAGATGCTATTTCTTCAAGCATTTATACTTGTTGTGTGATGATCGTAAGTTCATAACCTAATAAGCGTTGCGCTGATTTTTTTAATAAGTATACTTTTTATAGAATCGTTGTCAAACACAACGTATCAACATTCAACAGGCCATTTCGCTCCCAAACTCTTTGCCCAAACTCATCTGTAACTTCACAAACGAGTTTACTATTGCATTTAACGAATCTCTTATTATTTCCTAGTGGTTCTGGTCAATAAATGTTTATGATTTCTGTGAGAAGCAGAAAAAGAATGTGTTGTATCATATTCTCTTTTGTTTATACATATTTGCGTCTGGCCACACTGGGCAGAGTTACAGCGGCATCGTTTGACAGCTAGAATGGATATCGTTCCGTGGTACATATTTAAGCTTACCTCCAAGAGTAAGAGTATTACATTCCCTGCAGGGTTTTGAGTCCCAATCGACTCCACTCGCATTTTACGGGGTAAGAGGGCAATAAAATCACTTATATACGAGCTGTGCTGTAAGTAATGGTACTATTATGTTTGTTGTGCCAAGTCTAAGGGTTTAGTTCTTTTAATACTATGTTAAGTACTGAATGTTCATTCACATGTGAATTAATGAATATTCACATTTTCCTTTCGATGATAAGGAAATTCATTTTGTCATACATTTTCACGACAACTCGCTTCAATTTAGAATAACAGACTGATGAGTTGTTTTATGTTCATTTTACTCGCAATAACGTGTCTCATTCTTAATGCTAATTATTCACCCTAATGAAATTATTCATTCTGTACAATATATGGAATTGTGACATTTTCATAATTTTAGTTAGCCTTTTTTTCCTCACTAGGCCACTACTGAGCATAGGCCTCCCCAAACCCACTGTTGTTGTTACCTACATGAAAATATGTGTAATTACATTTTTTTAACATAGCTAAGAGTTACAATACGGTAAGGTACAATACACAGAAGTATTTTTACGTCTGTGGTACAATCCATAGATTCTAATAGCAATAAACTAATAAGGATATAACTACAAAAAGTTACCATAGTTTGTCTATGTCTTGTTAATTTTTAAGGTTCCGTACCCAAAGGGTAAAACTTGACCTTATTACTAAGACTCCGCTGTCCGTCCGTCCGTCCGTCACCAGGCTGTATCTCATGAACCATTATAGTTCGATGTTGAAATTTTCACAAATGATGTATTTCTGTTGCCGCTATAACAACAAATACTAAAAAACAGAATACAATAAATATTTAAGGGGGCTCCCATACAACAAAAGTGATTTTTCTTGTTCGTTTTTGCTCGATATTGATAACGGCAACAGGTAGACGCTTGAAATATTCACAGAATATTTAGTTATTATATTCACTTTAATAATAAAGTGTATATATTAATATTTTTATTTTTAGAATTAAATTAAAATAAAACAAATATTTAAGGGGGGCCTCCCATACAACAAACGTAATTTTTATAGATAATGGTACGGACGAAACCTTTCGTGCGCGAGTGCGACTCCCACTTGGCCGGTTTTTTACTTCGTCGTTGATTTCTTTATTTTGTTTCCGTTCAAAAGGGCCTAAAAATCCTACTTAATTTCATACGAGTAAATGACAGTTGCAGTACGAAGACCAGCCCGTCTAAAAACCTACATAGGAACCAGTTGTTCGGGTTCTCCGTATACAGTTCCACTGACGCAATTTGATAGAACTCTCTGCTACATAAACGTTATTTTGGCTAATGTTTATTTGCTCTTTTATTTCAGTTATAATAAACTCATAAGTTTCTTTATTATGTTTCAATAACCTACTTGGAATTCATTGATAATTATTCATGTCATGTAGAAAAGGTCAACTTTCATATTACTTTTACTTAGTCTCCTTCGTCCAACTCGATAACAATAAATTTGTACATACCCAGACTTAAGTAAATTACCCTGCACTTTAAAAGAACTAGGTACAATCGCATTAAAAAGTGGCCGGTGCTATAAATCGCCTCGGGGAATGCTAATGAGTTAATATTAAAAGACTTATAATAAATAAGTGGGTTCATTTGCTTAATTAATATTGTTAAAATGTATTTGCATGCATGTAGTACGTGCTTATGTTTATGCATACGGGGCGGGGTGTTAACGAGTACGCAAATAAACTCGACGCGTCTCGCAGCAGCACTCTTTGTGTTTGTAAACAAACGTACGGTCGGCCACAAAAGTGGCTTAACACTTTACCACCATCATACCATACGTACCGACTTCTGCGTTCGTGTCGTGCAACTCGTGCAATAAGGTCACACATATCAGTAAAGTCACAGTTCCGGCAAAGTACCGGCACAGTGAAAAATATTATTTCATACATTCTCTATGAATTTTGTCAAAACGAATACGTCTGTGATTTGCCGGTGGCGGCACTGACATTGAGAGCATTATCACTGACAGGTGGGGATTCGTTCATAGAGAATGTATGAAAAACACTGTGACGGTACTGTGCCGGAACTGTGGCTTCACTGATATGTGTGAAGCAACCTTAAAGCGTATTGCTGGGAGTGCGACACTGGCGACGCAGTTCCGCGCAGTGCAGAGCAGAGGGCCAGGATGCATACTCTCTTTCTTTGAAACGAAGTTTCGGCTGATTTACGTTTGCTACTTACAGCGGTTTCCATTCCTTCCGAAATTTCGTTCATACAAAATAGGTTTGGCATTAATTTTTAGAAAATTGTTTTAAAGAAATTCGTTTCGTGGAAAGAAAGTAGGCCCTCTGCTCTGCACGCGGAACGGCTCATTCGCAAGATGTCTATTTCGCAAAATGTCTACCGTTCGCAAAACGTCTCTTTCTCATAATGTCTCTTTCGCAGAATGTTGCTTTCGCAGAATGTCTCTTTCGCAAAAGGTCGCTTACGCACGAACATTGTCTCTTTTGCAAAATGTCGCGATTATACTTGAATAAAATTTTGATTTTTAAAGAAAATCATTGATTGGTTTGTTTACATTACCTATAGCTTCAATACTTATATGAAACTGCGTCGCCTAAGTCTCAGCATACGCTTATATAGCCTAACGTGCCTAATGGTTGCACGAGTGCGATCGTTCCGCGTGAGTTGGTGTTACATGGTACTACAGTCCACAGTTACTTTTATGGCCGATTGTAGCTGTACCTAGCACGACGACGACGACCCGCAACGCTACCACCATACATTTTTAGAGCAGTAAATTATTCTGTGGCATTACTTTAATCTTACTATGCGATCTCTCATGCAATTTTTGCATAGTAAGATTAAATTAATACTTACTGCTCTAAGAGGTGAAAGTTGGGCCCCAGACCATTCAACGTCTAAGGTCTCACCCGTTTCCAATTGAAATGGTCCGATACAAAGTCAGCTGTCACGTTATAAACAACGTTTCAGGTTCACGGCCGTTTAATTGTGTTCCTATTCACCCACACAGCTGTTATAACCATCTGTCCGACTATACGGCCACTGAAAAGAGCAACGTGCTTTTTATTGCGCACACAATAGTTGTCAAAATGGCTTGGCGTTTTTTTTTATGTGTAGTGATCGATCGTCATTTGATCAATAGGCGCGTGGCTATTACGACGATATGTCCGGTGCGGGACCGATCTCAATTCGTGCTTCCTCGGTCGGTCGGTCGGTCCATTTCTAATTGTTTTGTTTGTCAGGTTTCATTTCAATGCTTCACGGTTATTTATTAACTGCTTTCGTTGGAGGCCGTTTTTAACGTGTTATGTAGGTAATGTAATTTTGTGAGTACATCGAAGGGCAGTGGCAGCACTAGTTGGCAGCTAATCGTGTTTGTGGAGCGGCAGACTGAATGTCTAACGTACTCCAAACTCCAATACTTTATAGTGCGGAACACGTGTGTTAATATAAGCTGAATTCACTAATCATTATGTGATGGACTAATAGTTAAGGGCTTTACTATACAGGGTAAATTTTGGACCCCCCGCCAAAAGCAAATATGGGGTAAAAAAAGGAATCAAAAAATATTTCATGTAAAAATAATGAAAGTTTTCTTTTTTTAAATACAATTTTTTGCCTGCTTTTTATATCCTACATTGCTAGGTGCGTGCGCCCTCGTGGGCAAAGCGACGGCGCGCGCCGTAATGCATTAGTAAACAAGGTAGGGATGGAAATGATTGCTATTTAGAAATCATAATCATATGATCATATGATTTTTTTATCACTGATTTGACCTGCTATTTTTCACACCTGCTATTTTCCATTGAGAGTGATTTTCCTACTATTTATCATTGCAAATATTGAAATGAAATGACATGGTAATTGAATAATGATTATGATGTAACATGACATGAATATATGTCAAACAACAACGCACACGTGCTTATGACTGACGAGGACGACCGCCCGCACATGTGAAATGTCATTTCATTTTAAACTGCGACTGCGACTGCGACCCGGGTCACAGGTCGATCGGACGCACTACTCGCACGCAGGGATTGCTTAAGTAGATGCGTCCCGCTCACACCTCGCTCGTATGATTGTCGTGCATGCTCGCCGCGGTCGCTCCGCGCGATTTCATTCGATCATTCATACACGCACGCACTAGTGAGAAATCATAATCGCTGCGATTGCGAATGACAATAGCAGTTATGTCATATGAAAAACTAAATCATATGATTTTTCACTGCTATCAATGATTTGTTCCATCTTTAGTACAAGGGGTGAATAGCGGTCACGCGCATGTGCCTTGATAAAGCTGATTTCACAGTCACGCGTTTGACCAGCGTCGGCCACACGCGCGCGCTTACAATTACACTAGATTGTAGGTAGTTGCGTTTCATAGTCATCACGCAGTTCAAACGCGCAACTACTATGTAGTGTATAGCGCACGCGTGTGGCCGGCTGATCAAACGCGTGACTGTGAAATCAGCCTAACGAGGCGGCCGCGCGCTAAGTGACAATAATTTTAATTTTCTTAAGGAAAAGTTGAGACAAAAAGTTGTTTTTTTTTTTTCATTATTTGGTTGTACTGCTGCTATAGGATCACGTGAAAAAATGGGTGGGGGGTCCAAAATTAACCCTGTATAAATTAAGCCAATCATAAAAGTCATAAATATAAAAGTACAGCCTGTATACTGTCTCGCTGTTGTGTGAAGGCCTTCTATATTGAAATCATCTCTTCCCTACAGTTGATGGGTATTGGCTTATTACCACGCCTGCCAAATGCGGTTTGGTGATCAACCCTATGGCTATGTATCGAAAAATCCGAAACACACTGCCCGACCAGGGAATTGAACTCTGGACCTCTACTGCACAGAACAGTGTATAAACTTATAAGTTTAAGACAATGATATTATTATAAAAAAGGTAGATAGGTTATGTGAGTACTAATGTGATGTCAATAATGGACCAAAGCTCGTACGAAAGTGCGAGCAAGATAGCATGACAACTAGCTATAGCGTAAACAAGACAGATAATGTTGTTGGTGGCCTAAGGTAAGCCAATTAGCATAGTTCATAGTTTTTATGGTGCCAGTTTTTAGCACATGTAACGCATCTCTACCTCTTTTTTATTGTAACATCATTTTTATATTATGTCTGACGTGCGCCGTGTGTTTAAAATGTTGCGTATCTTTCTTATACTATTGGCGAAAAGGTGCGATCATCTGTTTTTGACATAGTCTAACTTTAGAAATAGTTTTGTACTAAGGCAGTCAGATATCATTACTATTTTTATCAATAAGTAGGTATATGGCGTTGAATACTTAAGTGGTAAGGTAACAACATAACTCATTCTTAAAATTAATATCTCTTTTCAAGTTTAGCAACTGATTCGAAAAGGTCAAATACCGAACAGCTGAACCGTGTGTGGTTACCAATCCTCGTCAAAACAGGTATTATCACTAGAGCACCTATTTCATACAAATATTTTGCTTGCTCAGCTAGACGACAGCGGTCACTGGATGGTTGACCAAATTAAAGTCATCTCGTGCTCCTCCGTGATTCGGAAGGCACTCAAAGCCTTTCATTCCGATTGTTGTCGTAAGATGGCAGTCGTTAAAACATTGGGCCAGCGTGTGGGAAGGGCTGTCTAGCCGTGGGATGTTTATAGAGGTATGGTAAAGTTTTATGTCCATTAGCAATTTATTCTAAACTGCCTGGTGGTGGAACGTTTTTAAGCTGGTAATGATATAGTTTTATGTCCATTAGCAATTGATACGTAAAGGTCAAATACCAAACCAACAGCTGGACCGTGTGTCGTCACCAAACCTCGTCTGAACACGCTAGAGTTGTCGCCCCCTCGAAGCTAATAATATCAAGCACCGGTGTGGAAGACCTCCCGCGGTCGTGCCCTCTGGCAAGTCAATGGTTTGAGAATCGGGAATGATCGGGACTTAACGTGGTTGGGTCGGTAGGCGTCCGTTGCTCGTCCGAATGAGGGAGCAATATTACCCGAAATGCCCGAGAACAGCCCTAAATTAAAATACTTACGTTTGTTTTTGTTTAAACTGGAACAGGTAACCCTAATCTAAATAATATTATTATTGAATTGAAACCATTTGTACGAATTTTTTCGTGTTTGTATAAATTTTTACCAATATCAAAAAGTCATGATAAAAAAAATATGCATTTTACATCGCAAGATCCTAAAAAGATCATAATAAGTTTTGATGCAATCTATTAACAAGTAGGAGGAGCTCGATGGCGCAGCGGCTAGCGCGTTCGGCTTGCGATCTTGCCCCTTTCGCAATACCGGGTCGCCTGATAATAGGTGACCAATTAAAAAACATTTCGAGCTTCCTCCGTGCTTCGGAAGGCACGTTAAGCCGTTGGTCCCGGTTGTTGTCGTAAGATAGCAGTCGTTAAAACCCACCAACGTTTAGGCGCTCTGTGACAACTTCTTAAAATGTCCCCTTCTGGATATGACTAATTCTGTATTTGACCACTTCTTGTTACGCCCAGTTCGTAATGCTTATCTAGTAATGCCTGTGGGACGTTTATAGGCTGATGATGATGATTAACAAGTAAATTTATTGTTAACACATGTAGATTACAGATACTCTCTCAGTAATGTAGGAAAAACTACTAATATCACTCACTCAGCTATATTAACCACACCTATAACATCAGTCGGTAACCCTGCCGGTAATGACTACCACGTCTCAAATGGTGAGAAAGCAATATCTACCTACTTTTATTTTCTGTACAATATTACCTAAGTCAAATCAATCAATCAATCAATCAATCATTGGCCCCCTGCGTCTGTTTCAGACGATTTCTATTTGTATGGTTTTTTTTTGATATTTTTTTAATAACCTTAACCTATTAAAGGCTCGGTCACAAACACGAGACTGAGCCAATTGGGGTAATCTTTAGTCAACGGTCATACAAAAAAGCTCCCGACGACGAATTGAAAACCTCCTCCTTTTTTGAAGCTGGTTTATAACGTAAATCAAACATAAATAACAGAGAAATCGTACGCTACGTTTGGTAATGATAAAGTAATATGTATATCTTTATCTACTAAACCCGCATTAGGCCAAGTTGGTATTGGTAAGTTATAGTCCGATCTCCCCATGAACTCGACATGACAATGCACATCATTGTTCATGTGGAAAAGCTTGAATCGGAGTAGTGCGACATTTTATAGGCTGATGGTAATGAAAGTTTTCAATGTCGGTATTTAATACTAGCTGCCCGCCCGCTTCTTTGTCCACGCTAACTTAGGCTCAGACAATCAGCTATCGCTCTTTCTGTCAGTGACTATCCATTACGTGGTTCAGAAGAAGGAAGTAGAGCCACAGACACCGAAAAACGGCGACTTTACTTTATAATATATAATGATCAGAAATTAGTATTATAATAGTGATTTATAATAAATATCATAGCAAGTTTATATTACACATAAGGATAAAGTTATTAATAACACTGGGTATCTAACACATTTTCGACTCAGCGTCCGAAGATGATGTGACAGAAATGACAAACTGTATACCTAGATGTTTTAATTACTTTTTACAAGCTTATGACTAACTTAATATTATAAATGCGAAATAGGGTTGTTTTTGGTATGATTGTTACGCTTTAAACCGGTACATATTATGTGTATTGTGCCGGTACACTGATTTTGGTGATATTTAGTACAGAGATAGATAAAGCCCTAAAGACGGTAATACTACTTTTTCCTGCCAAAAAATAACATGAGCGCAAAACTGCGGGAAAAGCTAGTAATAAATAAATAAATAAATTTAATTAACAATGTCATAGTTTAAAATCTTTGGATATTAACTGAAATAAAGGTGTATTTTTACTAAATATGTGTCTGTGTTCTATTTAATTACGTAATTACTTAAATTAATTAATTAATTGAATTAACAATGTCATAGTTTAAAATCTTTGGATATTAACTAAAATAAAGGTGTATTTTTTACTAAATATGTGTCATTGTTCCTAATGAGTATTTAATTACGTAATTACTTGGCATCTTCCAACTTTTCCACTGTCTAGTTGTACTTCTGTTCTCGAAAGTTGTGGTTATCTCTTTGTTACACGTGATTCCTTGTCGACAGTTAAAAAACCAGTCTTGACAAAATTAAAATGATATTGCTCTTTGGCTCTTTGAATCCAGTTAAAACTAGATTTTTATTTATACTTACCTTTTTTGACATGTATTTTATGAATTATATTATTTTCATCAACGAACTTGAGCTCTATTATTTTTATATGTCACCTTTGTGTAATATGTATGTTTTGTGTCACATGTAATTTCGAAGTAATTTCTAATGTAAATTCTTTGTGCAATAAAGTTTTAATAAATTGTTTTATTAATAATACACTAGAGTTTACGTTCGATAGACGTATTTTTATTATGCACCACGTGAACTGACGAATAACCTTTGTCCAATATTAGAAAATTTAATGATATAGGTAATTAATTAACATAATTTGAAACTTTACATATAAGGCAGCGTAAATATTGTAAATGGGGTAAATATGTTCTTATGATACAACTTTACAAGTAAGTTTAAAATTTAACTTATGCGTTTCTGCTTCACCGACGATCCTTTTTCACACCTGGTTAGGAACAAATTGACTGAAAGTTCTTCAATCAGTCCTACTACGAGTATTTGAAGTGTTCAGCATTCAGTTTGGTGATAGTGCAAGTCCACTAAGCTAGCTCTCATTATCTTATCTATGTCTGCTGCAAAATGCCAAAGTTAGCAATAGTAAGTCAGTTAGTTCCTTCCTACTCGAATATTTCGGGGTAAAGAGCGCCTCTATGCCTTATATTGCCTGTAACTTACTAAGGGCCTTGATTTTGCTATTTTCAAATAGCAGGGTCAAGGCCTTGGCCTTAGGCCTTCCCACACGAACAATTAGGAAGATCAAGCTGTAATCCACCATACACTTTGAGCTAAAGCAGGTTGTAGAGTGAAAACTGAAATATCTATAGTACTTTCTACCTACTAAAAAAAAACCTACGGGGACAAGTTAGAAGTTTTGTTAAAAAGGCTGGTGTACGCAGTGACTAAAACCGCCGGGCGTGCATGAAAAGTCTCTGCCTACCCCTAGATGGGAAACAGGCGTGAGCTTATGAATCTATGTATATTAATTACAGCTGACCAAACGTTAGGCAATGGCAATACCAAGTTATGTCATTGTTGATAAGACTTCTTGGCGGGATAGTGAAGCGTCATGTCTGCAGTTTCGTTTTATTTTCTTAAATGTGTGTTTGGTCGAATATTAATGTGAAATAATGGTGGATTATTTACTGTTAAGTGTTCGTGAACGTGCATGAGTGTTGGCAAATAAAACAAAACAGTACAACATCACTTTTCAAATTCTCACAAAAACACCGTGCGAGATCTTAGTAAAGTCCCACATCTTTACTTGAACTCAAGGGGTTAGGGGGAATTTCATTTAGCATTAATTGTCATATTATCATCACTCATTATCATCAGTTAAAGCATAATCAATGAACTCTAATATTACGAATGAAGGACTAGTATCCATGGTCATGAAATAATAAAAAAAAACATTGTTGATAAAAAAAATCATGGTTACAGTTAATTGTATTCCGCTGGCAAAGCAGCAGAAATTATAGATTAGAGTCAAATAAAAAGCCTTCTGGCGTGTATCATTCTCCACGCTTCAGTCAGACACACGTGTGGCGTGGCAAATCAGTAAACACCATAATCTTGTATTCTGCGAAGTTGACTGTAGACTTCTAGGGCTGCCAATAGTATGGTACGAGTTAGACATAATATTAGGTTGAAGACGAACTTTTGCAAAAGTAAGGACTTATTACAAACTTCTAGTTAACGCTTTTATTATATAAGAACTAGTAACACAGTATAACTAAATATTTGTCTGTATATTCCAGTTGCGATGACAGTCCTAGTCACCGCGGAAGTCAAACGCTGCGTAATCTCCTTTGTGCGGTAAAGCGCTGTACTCTTACTCTAGTGCATCAGAAATTAATCCCTAAGCGGAGGGCTGTAGACTGATTATTGCATCGATCGCCACAAACATCACAGCACGACTGGTTTTGCTTTAGTCAGATTATGTAAATGCTCACAGCTGTACGCCACACAGCTGTGAGGCAGTTATGCTCTGCTATGAAAGTGTTTTTTCGATACACAAGAACTTTAGTATTTACGTTCTTCGTTATAGAGTTGAAAATTGAATGATTTCAGTAAATGCGCAGCACTGTTATCTGGTTGCATAAGAGCAAGGGCTATTGTGTCTTTATCAGTATGTTGTCGTAGCTTGTTGTTGTTGTGACGCAATTCTGATAATACGGATTGGTCTAGCATACAGCCAAGTGTTTAAACTTTTCTTTTTTGATAATAATAATACTTAGATGATGCTTTGTATGTGAAAGTGATCGATCATTGATTCGTTCTTACTGTCAAAATAATATTACTTCTTTTGATTAAGTACTACATAATAACAAATATTTACAAACTGAAAACATTGGTTCTAAATTCTAAATAAATCCCGATAGCTTCTTCCAACCCATAAATGTCTTTATATTTTTTAAATCTATTTCGATATGTTTTAATTCTTGCCGATAAAATAATATATGGCCGAGAAAAATAAAGCGAAAAATATGGCTTCCGTTCCGTTAGCAGTGGTACGCGGTGAATTCTTCTCGCTTATTTCATTCGTACTGAAAGTATTGGCGGTGTAAATTGAACGCACGACGCGGCATGTAAACAGAATTAATTTAATCCCGGCTCTTCGGACCATGCTCCTTGCGGGAAAACTTACGCGCGGCCTTATTTATAACATCTTAAATTAAAGCTGTGGAAACAACGGATTTCTTGGATTGATACATGATTTTCATGTGTAACTTGCTTAATTAAAAAAGTGTACGCTAATAGTTGACATTTTATTAATTCAAGATAATAAATTTAACTTTTACTTTAACCTTCATTCAAGATAGAAAACAAAAAACGCACTGATTAAGAACCGCAATGATTACAGTCTAACTAATTGATGTGTAGGTAACATTGTATTTACATAATTATATTTTATTCAAAATCTAAATACAACTTTAATGGTTTGCTGCAAAACACGACATAATGAATATTATCAATAAACGGATACTGCGTTGTTAAGAAACAAGTAAAGCAACATACGAAGATCATGAACATAATAAAACGTGTGCGTCGTCGTTGTTATCATGAAAAAGTTAAATTAAATGAAACGCATATCGCTAACTATAATAAAAAAAATATTGGCAATAAACAGTGCAATTATAAATTATTGTTTTGACAAAAACGTAAGTAGCTAATTTAAAAAAAAAACAATCTAAATACACGAAACGAAATGTATGTAATGCAGCCTCTAATATGATATGAAAGTTAACAGAGAGAGACAAACTAAATGAACACGATAGCCTACGATAATTTACCTCATTTCCGGTACCTATATAAGAACATTTTTGTATACAAAATAACAAATGACTGTTTTCGACAAAATGAAAACTATCAAAAACTTTCGGCGTAATAGTTTCGATGTTATTTAGTACACATATCTAGGACACAACACGGTTTGTATGCTATTCACTATAATAACCCGTTGAGATAACTATTCCGTTATCGTAATTATTATTGCTGTGAACCCATTTTAAAATGTCGTGCTTGTTTTGGTCTCTATTTTATTATACATATTTATCGGGCAACTTGTAAAATTATTATTTATCACACTTATCAATCTGGGAAGTTAACGCGTGTATTTTTACCGTTTCCTATTTAAATAAGGCTTATTATCATAATTTTTAAGTTTACTATAGAAGTAAGTATTGAAATAAAACACTTAATATGGAACGCATATTTCTTCTATTATGTGCTTATCATTTCATGATATCCTGACGATTCGGATTCTTTGCAGGTCCGCGAGTACGTGTTTGCAGGATGACTAAGGTGTAGATCGTCATAAACTGTATTTTCGCTACAAGGTTTAGTCATTGTATTTTGTTTGGTTGAGTTATACGAGTAAGGCTTTCTATAGAGGCGCGAAACTACAGCGATATAACGATTTTAAAACACATTATATTGTACCCGCAGATTTGGCATTATCGAACATCTATGATTCGCCAAACAGAATCTTGCTGCACATTATTTATATCACATTATTATTACAGTGCAGCACAGATTAAACGAGTCTTTATCACTACAATTAATCATTATCATCATGTAAAGTGCAATCGACGACGCGACGACCGACAACGTCGTGTAGCAGCGCGCAAAAGCAGTACATATACATTATACATTTGCGTCGGGTCATTGTTCTAAATTTTTCCTACTCTTCAAGAATATCACCGCAAAGGGCGGAACGGAACTTTCTTTATAAGGGTGATCTTGGGAGAAAAGTTCTTGGCACAAATTTTTTACATTACACTACAACTGAAAGTTAACATTCCATGGCAAAAAAGATCCTAAAAACTAGTCCATCTGTCGATAAGGCATGTAATGTAGTCTTGATATACTCTTATCCGAACCTTAAAAAATTTAAGTCATAGATTTGATGCTAGGAACTTTTCTCTTCTACTAAGTACATCCTTACCAACTGTTCCATACTTAAGGAGAGGGCCCTTATTTAAGTATCTCGAATTATTTACTCCGACTACATAGTACTCGAAACACGTTTCCGCGCACGGCTATTAAATCAGTCAGCGCTGTGAAGTAAGATATCGTCCTTGAGACAACACGTTCAACTGAAATGTAATGCCCGAGCACGCGAACCGTAGGACAATAGCCTTTAACAAAAAATAAACTAGGTAGCCATGTTTTTTCTGGATATATCGTATCGCAAAAAGAAGGTTATGTCTGCCAATCATATGCTTGTGCCCTTGTAGCAAATTTTATAGATTTTGAATTTAGTATTTGTTCCCATTTGCTTATAGACTTTGTAATATTACACATTTATTTGGTTTAATTCTATCATGATCATCTAAAATTAATAACAAGGTACCGATTGACTAAGAATACCCAATCAAATTGTTATGCTATTGGCAGTTTGTCGCAATTAGCGATCTTCTGAAAACCATATTGTGTTTAGAACTCAGTCGCTGCTGTCCCAAAGGATTTCTAAATTATCTGTGTTCTAGTTTTCAGCCAGTCTTAAGTTCTAAACGAACAATACATCACCTTAAGATGGCGCAACTATAGCAGGCAACTGCGAATTTCCCAAGAGTCATTATAATGCACAATCATAATACATTGTCTCGCCGGTTGGGTGGTGCCGCAACGACAGAACAATGCTATCCACACCATTGATTACGAAATAAGAACGGGATAGATAAACGTTTTATCTGTCCTGATAACAGATAGTTGACCCCAAAATGGTCACAAGTGGATACAAAAGTGCAAACACACTAAAATGGTATATCTAACAGATTATATGCCACAACTGATTAGAAACATAGTTTTGGAACGTTTGTCAAATATTTCTGAAGATATGAATTGACTTTTTGTAACTCGATCTCAAAGATTTTGATATCAAAACTACCCTTTGAACTTTGGATCTTATCACGTTTATTTGTAACTAGCTTTTGCCCGCGGCTTTGTGGGCTAATTTTTATTCGCGGGGAAAAGTAGCCTATAGCACAGTTGCTATAGCCGTCTCCAGGGCGCCATCTATCTTTATACCAAAATTCATCAAAATCCGTTAAAGCGTAACAAACAAACAAACGCACTTTCGCATTTCATCATTTTTGTTAGGATATTATTTAATCCTAAAGTTTTAGTTTTGAAATGTTGGTCGTTTTCCTGCATCACATCTTCATAATGTCGTAGATAGGTAGGTACTAATTCTATTAATCTCATCTAAAACTCATTCTCCAAACTGTAACTTATTTTGAAAATAGAAATGTATTATGAAAATAAAAATTTATCTTATTATTATAAAAAATAAACAAAATAAAATTTACCTTATCTTATCTTATCTCTTTACTAATAAATATCTTCTTCACATTTGAAAAGTTGTTCTAGGTTTATTATGCATTTTTTTTCAAACATTGTAGACAGTTCTGCTATTCTTACATAAAAATAACGAATGAAAGTTTTTCATCTAAAGGTAAAAGTATATAACTCAATTGTATCTCTCTTTGGTATTATGGTATGTATTTTGGTAGTATGGATTTTGGTAGCCCAAAAAAGTAGCTTTATGTTTTAAAGTAAATATTTAGTTCAATAAATTTCTGATAAACATTATCTCCTTCAACCTTTCGCCACTCAGGTCAGTGTTGGATATTGCATCTGTTACTAAAGTGCTTGCATTCTTATGTTTTATATCTAGTTTGTTCCTGCTATGGCTAGCTACTCAGTGGTTCTCATTGTCAGGCTGCATCACTTTAACATCTACCGTGATTTTCTATTATGAATTGCTAAATACTGTATATACTACACATGTGACCCCTTTTTCTCAAGGTGAAAATTTTACAGGAAATAGAAAAAACCATTGACCTAGAAGTATAGACAAGAACGTTCATACAAACCATTTGTTCAAATTCTGGAATGTGAGACCTTAAGTTCGCTGCAGCCGCTGCAGCGCTTAAACAATGACGACCTCCTTGATCGAGTGGTTTGTACACCGGTTTTCATGGTGTCGCCATCTTTGAGGTCCCGGGTTCGATCCCCGGTCGGGTCAATTTAGAAATTATTGTTTTTCTACATTGTCTCGGGTCTGGGTGTTTTCTATGTATAATAAGTATGTATTTAAGTATTTTAAGTATGTTTATCCGTTGTCAAGTAACCATTTAACGAGTTTCTTCGAAGCTTCTCTTGGGCTAGATAATTGGTGTGATTGTAGGAAAGATTTATTTATTTATATTTATTAAAATGTCGTCTAATCAACAGACAGACATCGCAGCGCCGCAGCGCCAGATCGGTCAAAGACAACCTTGTGCGTATCAAGATGGAGTCCTAAATAGATTGTCAATAACAATAATTGAAAAAATATCTTTTCTATTCTAATAATACGATATAACTACATAATAATGACTTGAATAACAATTATTTTCACTTACTTGACAACTGAATTGTAGTAAACGTGTCAAAGCCACACTAAAGCAAGGTGCCGAGTCGACTCCGCAGATGAGTGGAACGTAGTGCGTGAGTAGTAGGGTTTTGAGAGTTCTGGCGCACTCAAAACTGGTCTGGTTCTGACCCCCGCTGGGCTAGTTCAGGTCGTTTCCAAAACTAAAAAAAAAAAAAAAAAAAAAAAAAAAAAAAAAAAAAAAAAAAAGAAAACCCCCCCATTTGAATCGATTGCGCTGGGTCCCAGAGCGATATCTTTAACCGTTTCCGAGATACAATTTTCGAGCGGCAGCTCTCAGTTGATTTACTAATGAATCGTTAATGACTCCTCGGTCCTAATCACCATTCCCGATGCACATCATTATCTAATGACGTACCGACGCCACTGTACTCTTGTTCAGTTGATTTACTAATAAACCACTGTTAATGACACCTCGGTCTAATCACCTTAACAACTATGCGATTGTATTTTATTGATTCTTCAGGAAAGCGCTTTGTCTTCATCTCACCTGATGTTAGGAGATGAAAAGTAAGATCAAAGTGAAGGCATAACTTCACCTGGAATCCTCACTACTAAGGCACTGACTTAGATAAAATGGTGGTACGAAGCTTGCCAAACGGATATCGAACCCGTGACCCGGAGTCTGACACCGGGGTAGTCCTAACCACTTCACCACAGAGGTGGTTAGTGAGCTAATTGTAATCATTCAAGTCCTACCACCAACCATACTGAATACACACATGTGCAACCTCTGCTGGGAATCGAACCCGTGACCGTGAGTCTGAGACCGGGGTAGTCCTAACCACTTAACCACAGCGGCGGTTAGTGTGTTAATTGTAATAATGGACATTCGGTATGCATGAAATCTTCCCTTCATGGACCATCTCTCGTGAAATATTTTTGCTATAATAATACACCCATACTTACTAACTTTCTGATAAGAGTATATCTTAATAACTTTGTTCATTATAATTAGATAAACTCTATTTACTTATACTTTGAAACTAGTTTATCTGCTCGTTTAAATTAAATTAGCTACCGAACTTGTTTATTCGTGATAGAGAAACACACATTGTTCATTAAAATTAGACTTTGAAAGTAAAATTTTCCTAAACTAAAGTTAAAATAATCATTACATTAACTATCTTGTCTTGTTAAACAACATCGAATTAGATATCTTAAGTAGAGTAAGTTCAAATAGTCATTACTTACTAAAATTGATATATAACACACTGAGTTGTCTATTTTCGATACTCGTGCATAGGAAACTACTACAAGTGCTCCGTTCTGTATTCAACACCAGTACCATGAATGTAAGTAAAACGTTTTTATTTTTTATTTTCTGAGTGAATGTTCTGATTTGTTCTGACTTCTGTCTAACGTATATGATGTGCATAAAACTGATGTGATTCGCTTTCATTTTTTAATTACTGAGTGAATGTTCTGATTTTTTATGACTTCTGAGTAACGTATAAAATTGTACTGGTTGTTACAGATTGCTCGTTCTACATTCAATGAAGACGATAACGATGTGGTGTTCCAAGAAAACACATATAAACATTATTATTACCCACAGTCGGACGACGATGAACTTCCATCGTTGCAGAAGAAAGAATCAATCGACGAATTCTTTGAACCACCAAAGAAGAAGCCGAAGACAATGAGATCTTCAACAGTTGGACGTTGTTCCGGGAGAGATTCGACATCTTACGTGTCAACCAACACCGACGACGGAGCAAGTGCAACACATCTCATTAAGATTGAGGTGTATGATTTGAAGAAGATTGAAAACATTGATCAATCGGACCATTGGAAGCATGCAGATGTTCGTGTGAAATATTACACAAAGTCTATCAATGACGATCATCATAAGAAAACTCGTCAGCTTATTTACAACATAACAAAGGGAATATCCAATTCTCCGAATTGTCGGAAATACTCTTACAGCAACAAAGATAAAAAGTAATACGCCTAAATCCATAGTACTTATTTGTGATTTTGTAGAACGAAGCACTTTCTTATGTCATACAATAAATAAATCAGATATTGGTTTGTGAGTATAAAATAAATATATTGTTAAATCATTTACTTGTTTTTATTTATTTCAAAGGTTTTAATGAAAATACCAAGTTAAATTTCAACATATTTAATAATAATTTCTCAAAAAAAAAAATAGGTTACAGTTACATGTTATTGAATCAATAAAAAAGACTTAAATACATGTTTTATTAACACATCATTATTATGTATCTTTATTAAACATTTCAACAAAGTCACTAAGAGGCATACCTCTAAGCTTAAGATACAAATACACAAGACGTTATTCACCATAAAGAATAAGAAATATCGAATACAATATAACTTAAATTATATAAAATAGTTTTTTAAAATTTTATTTATCGTAATTTATAATGACCCCATGCTAATGTGTCAGTGGAATTTGGTATAATATATCTCTTGGTATCATTGTAAGACAAACAAATTTTATTTATCTTTTGAGTAAAAATGACATGTTTAATGGATCTAAAACGATACATTTCAGCAAGTTCTAAATTTTTTTTAAACAAACAAGTTTTATAATTATGTAATTTCAATTGTCTAGTTACACATTTGTTTACACCTTTTGCTTTAGTTATTGTTTTATTCTCTACTTGCATAGCATACATTTTTGAGCGTAAACCGACAAATTCAGAAAAAACATGGCCATTGTGTTCATCTTTAAAATAACCTAATTTTTTCTTATTTAATAAAGGAAAACCATAAATATTGTTTCGTGCGTAATCCGATGTGTCAAAATAATTACATATATCGGGTAGAATTTCTTTATAAAAATCTGCACAAAAAATTTGGTAAACTAAGCTGTCAGTGTCCGTATACAACAATTTTAAATTTTCAAATTTACACTTCATGTATTTGTAATGGAAATCATACATTAAAGTTTTTGATAAATCTAATATACTAAAACCTAAAAATATAGGTTTATTGTAAAAAAGTTTAGTCTTTTGTAATTGGACTGCTACTAAACTCTCAGAGAAAACTGACAAACTATGAAATTCAGGTTTGGCAATCAGATCTGACACACCTTTTCTTTTACCCCGATTTTCCCAGTGAGTCAATAGTTTAACGTTTACTCTTTTTTCAATATTTTCCATGGTCTTTCCAAAAATTGAATTATTCATTAACTTATAAAAATCTTTTTCAAAATCAGATTTTGCTAACGTACGCAATTGCGTGTTTAAATCTATATATTTTTTTAACCAGGCACTTTGTTTAAATTTCAGAACTCTATGAACTTTCGTAAGTTTTAAACCCAACTCTAAGCTTTGTAAGAGATTTCTATAATGTAAAATATATTTTTCCTTATTATTTAAATTTGGGACCAGCTTTCGTTCCTTAGAACCACCAATACAAATATTTTCAGGACATAATGGTAAATCGGAATGATGATCATGAAGGCTATCAGGATATTCCAAATCTACTTCTAAAATGTAACCAAACTCTGAAGTGATAGGAACATTAAAATTAACATCAACACTCGCCCATTCAAATTGAGAAATAGGTAAATACTGAGACATAGCCCACCCATACAAATTATTAGCATCCAAATATGTTAGAAAAGAAATAGGATCATCTGCTTTATAATTATCCATATAAGGATTATTGGCTTTAGCGTAACGATTACTACATTGAGACACACCACCTCTGATACCAGCTTTTATAAAGGCTATTTTATCAAAATCTGTCAATAACTCGATTTCGACTTCGGTAAACTTTAACATAGCGTCCCAGCTTAAACCAGGAGCAGTGTAATAATGAGCAGGATCTAAATCATAGGTTTTTAAACAAACATTTCTAAAGTTTTCGAATATATCACTTAAAAGCAAAACATCTGTTTTTAAATAAAGATTAGAATAATCAGACATACTACAACATTTAAAATGAGACCACACTCTTTGAGCGTGAACGTAGTCTTCGTTAGAAATCGTTGACCCAGTAAGTGAATTAAAAAAGTCATAAATATTTGGTAATGATGGTGATTTTAATGACCTGAAAGAACTCATATACTCATATGGATATACACCTTTTCTTTTCAGCAATTCAAAGTCGTTTACATTCGGAAATTCATTTTTTAGTTCTATAAACTGATTATTATTAAGATTAGAAGCTAATGAATTTAAACTACTTGATAAAAATTTAAAAGAATCAATAAACCTTAAACTTACACGCTGACCGTTTACGTGAAGAATTTTAGAAAATGAAATATATTTTTCTTTATTTTGGGGGATTATTTGTACTTCACCATCAGCAAAATTTAATGCGTGTACAATAAAGTGAGCATCGTAATTACTTAGATTATGTAATACTACTGGTACAAAGTCTATTTTATGAAACTTTTTACTACATATTTCATGTGAAACACCTATAAACGCTCCCGTCTGCCAGTTGTAGTCAATAAATTGCTCATATAAATCTTTTTTACAAATGTAACATACTTTGGTTTCTTCTATATATTTTTTATTTTCATTCGTAAGAGGGAGAGGAGCAGTTTGAAAACTATATTTACTACATATAATTTTTAAATCTTCTTGGAGCTTATTCATAAATACATGAGCACAGTTTTCTCCGCTATAACTAACATATTTAGAGAGATTACTATCATATGAACACTTAATATAATAACCGAAACTGTACACGTCATGTCTCTGAACATTAATGGTTGATGATTTGTTAGGATCACCAGAACAAGAGGCAATAGGTTTTAAAAACGATTCGAAGTCAGCGTAAATAATAAAAGGAACCCTCTTTTTCTTTTCAAATTTATCAAAATATAACCTATCATTAGAAACATTTTCATTGAACCAGTTTTTTCTAAACATACTTGGACTTGGTAATATTGTACTAATATGAGCACAATCATATTTTTGGTGGTTATCTACCGCATTGCTTGTAGGAAAATAAAGCAGACAACCATCACAAATGTGAACCGCGCCATTTCGTTTAGTGATCTGCTTACTCACTAATCGTGATAAATTTTTAATATAGCAATAATGTCCGTTACTACCACTGGTGATGTATAGTAAATTTATATGTGTTGATTTGCGAGACTTTGTGAAGTACAGGGGACCAATAACATGATGAGTTTTAGTCTCAGAGTTATATTCTAAACCAAAAACGTTAATGCTTATATTGTTTAAGCGCTCAACTCTGTAAATATCAGTTAATTTTACTGGAAACGAAATCCCATTAAAATTTAACTTGTTTTCCAATTTCCAATACTCGTTTACACGATCGGGGTTTTTTGTTACAGGATACAAAGCTGAGAGTAAAGCCCATTTACAACACTGCACATCTGCGTTTTTAACATTGATGACTGCTTTTTTAGTCCTAATGTCATAAGGTAATTCAATAAAAGATGATCCCCGCAGTGGATTGAATTTATTAATATTCATATCTAAACTAATTAGGTCCGTAAGACTCCATCCACTATCTTTTTTCTCAAACTCACTGACTTTATTAGCTAATACTTCTTTTATTGAATTAAAAAGTATATTGATGTCTTCGGATTCATTGAGAATATAGTTCTGAGTTTGGAAGTCAAAAACGTTTTGTACATTTTTATTTTGGTGCACGAAGTTGGCACACAGTATAAAGTTTACTTTAAACGTTTTTAATTGTACTATATCATCAAGAATCAAAGTCCTTAAATCATCAATTATTGAATTAAAAAATGTATCAACCGTTTCCAAATCTTTTGAGTCCGCTAAAGAAGTTATTCTGTATGTATGAACTCTTTTGCCAAAAGCAGTTTCAATTAACCTTACATTTGGTAAATTATCATGGGAACGAAACACATTATTTTTGTGATTCTTACTTTTATAGTGATTGGATAAATACCTTTTTTTAACGGAAATATTGCAAACTGAACACATCATCATCTCGCTATTATCTGCAGTCGAATCATCTTCAGCTCCTCTAGATGTTGATGGTTCATTAATACGTCGTCTTTTCTCATTGTTTTGAATGCTATTCTCAGTTTGCCGTTTTAATCCTCTCCCAATTTGTATGTTAACACTGTAAACATAAATAAAAATATTAGAACTAACAAAAAATCAACAACATAATTTTTTTTTAAAATATTAAAAATAATACTTACGTCTTTTCAATTTCTTCACTGAGTTTCACTAATGATTCATCGAAATATGAGTCAAAAATATTTCGTTCTTTACTTTCAGTAGTTTCTACTATATCACAGATTTCATTTAACTCTTCATCATATTCAGTGCAGTTCAAATCAGTTTTATCGACTGAAGATAAAAAAAAAGCACTGACATATTTCGTTCCAGCCATTTATTATTAACTCTCAAGCAATTAGACGAGTAGAAGTTTATGACTCAGAGCATTGATTACTAACTAGTAACTTTTAATATTTGATCGATCTTCTATTTATGTTGAATTTGACATGACAGACCATAGGCACCACTGCTCGTCGTTTTTATACTAGGTAGATCATTATGTGTTTCTCAATCACGAATAAACAAGTTCGGTAGCTAACGAGCAGATAAACAAAGTTATTAAGATACACTCTTATCAGAAAGTTAGTAAGTATGAGTGTATTATAATAGCAAAAAATATATCACGAGAGATGGTCCATGAAACGAGGATTTCACACTCAAATTATCGTTATTTTGAACAATTGAAAGTTGAATTTGACATGAGATACCACAAGCACCACTGCTCGCCAGCTTAGGCTGGTCGCCGAAGGCGACCAGCCGAAGCTGTGAGGCGAGCAGTGGTGCCTATGGTTTGTCATGTCAAATTCAACTTTTCAATTGTTCGAAGAATACAAAATTTGAGTGTGAAGTCTTCGTTTCATGGACCATCTCTCGTGATATATTTTTGCTATTATAATACACTCATACTTACTAACTTTCTGATAAGAGTGTATCTTAATAACTTTGTTTATCTGCTCGTTAGCTACCGAACTTGTTTATTCGTGATTGAGAAACACATAATGATCTACCTAGTATAAAAACGACGAGCAGTGGTGCCTATGGTCTGTCATGTCAAATTCAACATAAATAGAAGATCGATCAAATATTAAAAGTTACTAGTTAGTAATCAATGCTCTGAGTCATAAACTTCTACTCGTCTAATTGCTTGAGAGTTAATAATAAATGGCTGGAACGAAATATGTCAGTGCTTTTTTTTTATCTTCAGTCGATAAAACTGATTTGAACTGCACTGAATATGATGAAGAGTTAAATGAAATCTGTGATATAGTAGAAACTACTGAAAGTAAAGAACGAAATATTTTTGACTCATATTTCGATGAATCATTAGTGAAACTCAGTGAAGAAATTGAAAAGACGTAAGTATTATTTTTAATATTTTAAAAAAAAATTATGTTGTTGATTTTTTGTTAGTTCTAATATTTTTATTTATGTTTACAGTGTTAACATACAAATTGGGAGAGGATTAAAACGGCAAACTGAGAATAGCATTCAAAACAATGAGAAAAGACGACGTATTAATGAACCATCAACATCTAGAGGAGCTGAAGATGAT
This sequence comes from Scoparia ambigualis, assembly GCA_963921215.1. Classification (NCBI taxonomy): domain Eukaryota; kingdom Metazoa; phylum Arthropoda; class Insecta; order Lepidoptera; family Crambidae; genus Scoparia; species Scoparia ambigualis. The sequence goes on along the minus strand of OY992508.1, from coordinate 20,396,594 downwards.
TCGACTGCAGATAATAGCGAGATGATGATGTGTTCAGTTTGCAATATTTCCGTTAAAAAAAGGTATTTATCCAATCACTATAAAAGTAAGAATCACAAAAATAATGTGTTTCGTTCCCATGATAATTTACCAAATGTAAGGTTAATTGAAACTGCTTTTGGCAAAAGAGTTCATACATACAGAATAACTTCTTTAGCGGACTCAAAAGATTTGGAAACGGTTGATACATTTTTTAATTCAATAATTGATGATTTAAGGACTTTGATTCTTGATGATATAGTACAATTAAAAACGTTTAAAGTAAACTTTATACTGTGTGCCAACTTCGTGCACCAAAATAAAAATGTACAAAACGTTTTTGACTTCCAAACTCAGAACTATATTCTCAATGAATCCGAAGACATCAATATACTTTTTAATTCAATAAAAGAAGTATTAGCTAATAAAGTCAGTGAGTTTGAGAAAAAAGATAGTGGATGGAGTCTTACGGACCTAATTAGTTTAGATATGAATATTAATAAATTCAATCCACTGCGGGGATCATCTTTTATTGAATTACCTTATGACATTAGGACTAAAAAAGCAGTCATCAATGTTAAAAACGCAGATGTGCAGTGTTGTAAATGGGCTTTACTCTCAGCTTTGTATCCTGTAACAAAAAACCCCGATCGTGTAAACGAGTATTGGAAATTGGAAAACAAGTTAAATTTTAATGGGATTTCGTTTCCAGTAAAATTAACTGATATTTACAGAGTTGAGCGCTTAAACAATATAAGCATTAACGTTTTTGGTTTAGAATATAACTCTGAGACTAAAACTCATCATGTTATTGGTCCCCTGTACTTCACAAAGTCTCGCAAATCAACACATATAAATTTACTATACATCACCAGTGGTAGTAACGGACATTATTGCTATATTAAAAATTTATCACGATTAGTGAGTAAGCAGATCACTAAACGAAATGGCGCGGTTCACATTTGTGATGGTTGTCTGCTTTATTTTCCTACAAGCAATGCGGTAGATAACCACCAAAAATATGATTGTGCTCATATTAGTACAATATTACCAAGTCCAAGTATGTTTAGAAAAAACTGGTTCAATGAAAATGTTTCTAATGATAGGTTATATTTTGATAAATTTGAAAAGAAAAAGAGGGTTCCTTTTATTATTTACGCTGACTTCGAATCGTTTTTAAAACCTATTGCCTCTTGTTCTGGTGATCCTAACAAATCATCAACCATTAATGTTCAGAGACATGACGTGTACAGTTTCGGTTATTATATTAAGTGTTCATATGATAGTAATCTCTCTAAATATGTTAGTTATAGCGGAGAAAACTGTGCTCATGTATTTATGAATAAGCTCCAAGAAGATTTAAAAATTATATGTAGTAAATATAGTTTTCAAACTGCTCCTCTCCCTCTTACGAATGAAAATAAAAAATATATAGAAGAAACCAAAGTATGTTACATTTGTAAAAAAGATTTATATGAGCAATTTATTGACTACAACTGGCAGACGGGAGCGTTTATAGGTGTTTCACATGAAATATGTAGTAAAAAGTTTCATAAAATAGACTTTGTACCAGTAGTATTACATAATCTAAGTAATTACGATGCTCACTTTATTGTACACGCATTAAATTTTGCTGATGGTGAAGTACAAATAATCCCCCAAAATAAAGAAAAATATATTTCATTTTCTAAAATTCTTCACGTAAACGGTCAGCGTGTAAGTTTAAGGTTTATTGATTCTTTTAAATTTTTATCAAGTAGTTTAAATTCATTAGCTTCTAATCTTAATAATAATCAGTTTATAGAACTAAAAAATGAATTTCCGAATGTAAACGACTTTGAATTGCTGAAAAGAAAAGGTGTATATCCATATGAGTATATGAGTTCTTTCAGGTCATTAAAATCACCATCATTACCAAATATTTATGACTTTTTTAATTCACTTACTGGGTCAACGATTTCTAACGAAGACTACGTTCACGCTCAAAGAGTGTGGTCTCATTTTAAATGTTGTAGTATGTCTGATTATTCTAATCTTTATTTAAAAACAGATGTTTTGCTTTTAAGTGATATATTCGAAAACTTTAGAAATGTTTGTTTAAAAACCTATGATTTAGATCCTGCTCATTATTACACTGCTCCTGGTTTAAGCTGGGACGCTATGTTAAAGTTTACCGAAGTCGAAATCGAGTTATTGACAGATTTTGATAAAATAGCCTTTATAAAAGCTGGTATCAGAGGTGGTGTGTCTCAATGTAGTAATCGTTACGCTAAAGCCAATAATCCTTATATGGATAATTATAAAGCAGATGATCCTATTTCTTTTCTAACATATTTGGATGCTAATAATTTGTATGGGTGGGCTATGTCTCAGTATTTACCTATTTCTCAATTTGAATGGGCGAGTGTTGATGTTAATTTTAATGTTCCTATCACTTCAGAGTTTGGTTACATTTTAGAAGTAGATTTGGAATATCCTGATAGCCTTCATGATCATCATTCCGATTTACCATTATGTCCTGAAAATATTTGTATTGGTGGTTCTAAGGAACGAAAGCTGGTCCCAAATTTAAATAATAAGGAAAAATATATTTTACATTATAGAAATCTCTTACAAAGCTTAGAGTTGGGTTTAAAACTTACGAAAGTTCATAGAGTTCTGAAATTTAAACAAAGTGCCTGGTTAAAAAAATATATAGATTTAAACACGCAATTGCGTACGTTAGCAAAATCTGATTTTGAAAAAGATTTTTATAAGTTAATGAATAATTCAATTTTTGGAAAGACCATGGAAAATATTGAAAAAAGAGTAAACGTTAAACTATTGACTCACTGGGAAAATCGGGGTAAAAGAAAAGGTGTGTCAGATCTGATTGCCAAACCTGAATTTCATAGTTTGTCAGTTTTCTCTGAGAGTTTAGTAGCAGTCCAATTACAAAAGACTAAACTTTTTTACAATAAACCTATATTTTTAGGTTTTAGTATATTAGATTTATCAAAAACTTTAATGTATGATTTCCATTACAAATGCATGAAGTGTAAATTTGAAAATTTAAAATTGTTGTATACGGACACTGACAGCTTAGTTTACCAAATTTTTTGTGCAGATTTTTATAAAGAAATTCTACCCGATATATGTAATTATTTTGACACATCGGATTACGCACGAAACAATATTTATGGTTTTCCTTTATTAAATAAGAAAAAATTAGGTTATTTTAAAGATGAACACAATGGCCATGTTTTTTCTGAATTTGTCGGTTTACGCTCAAAAATGTATGCTATGCAAGTAGAGAATAAAACAATAACTAAAGCAAAAGGTGTAAACAAATGTGTAACTAGACAATTGAAATTACATAATTATAAAACTTGTTTGTTTAAAAAAAATTTAGAACTTGCTGAAATGTATCGTTTTAGATCCATTAAACATGTCATTTTTACTCAAAAGATAAATAAAATTTGTTTGTCTTACAATGATACCAAGAGATATATTATACCAAATTCCACTGACACATTAGCATGGGGTCATTATAAATTACGATAAATAAAATTTTAAAAAACTATTTTATATAATTTAAGTTATATTGTATTCGATATTTCTTATTCTTTATGGTGAATAACGTCTTGTGTATTTGTATCTTAAGCTTAGAGGTATGCCTCTTAGTGACTTTGTTGAAATGTTTAATAAAGATACATAATAATGATGTGTTAATAAAACATGTATTTAAGTCTTTTTTATTGATTCAATAACATGTAACTGTAACCTATTTTTTTTTTTGAGAAATTATTATTAAATATGTTGAAATTTAACTTGGTATTTTCATTAAAACCTTTGAAATAAATAAAAACAAGTAAATGATTTAACAATATATTTATTTTATACTCACAAACCAATATCTGATTTATTTATTGTATGACATAAGAAAGTGCTTCGTTCTACAAAATCACAAATAAGTACTATGGATTTAGGCGTATTACTTTTTATCTTTGTTGCTGTAAGAGTATTTCCGACAATTCGGAGAATTGGATATTCCCTTTGTTATGTTGTAAATAAGCTGACGAGTTTTCTTATGATGATCGTCATTGATAGACTTTGTGTAATATTTCACACGAACATCTGCATGCTTCCAATGGTCCGATTGATCAATGTTTTCAATCTTCTTCAAATCATACACCTCAATCTTAATGAGATGTGTTGCACTTGCTCCGTCGTCGGTGTTGGTTGACACGTAAGATGTCGAATCTCTCCCGGAACAACGTCCAACTGTTGAAGATCTCATTGTCTTCGGCTTCTTCTTTGGTGGTTCAAAGAATTCGTCGATTGATTCTTTCTTCTGCAACGATGGAAGTTCATCGTCGTCCGACTGTGGGTAATAATAATGTTTATATGTGTTTTCTTGGAACACCACATCGTTATCGTCTTCATTGAATGTAGAACGAGCAATCTGTAACAACCAGTACAATTTTATACGTTACTCAGAAGTCATAAAAAATCAGAACATTCACTCAGTAATTAAAAAATGAAAGCGAATCACATCAGTTTTATGCACATCATATACGTTAGACAGAAGTCAGAACAAATCAGAACATTCACTCAGAAAATAAAAAATAAAAACGTTTTACTTACATTCATGGTACTGGTGTTGAATACAGAACGGAGCACTTGTAGTAGTTTCCTATGCACGAGTATCGAAAATAGACAACTCAGTGTGTTATATATCAATTTTAGTAAGTAATGACTATTTGAACTTACTCTACTTAAGATATCTAATTCGATGTTGTTTAACAAGACAAGATAGTTAATGTAATGATTATTTTAACTTTAGTTTAGGAAAATTTTACTTTCAAAGTCTAATTTTAATGAACAATGTGTGTTTCTCTATCACGAATAAACAAGTTCGGTAGCTAATTTAATTTAAACGAGCAGATAAACTAGTTTCAAAGTATAAGTAAATAGAGTTTATCTAATTATAATGAACAAAGTTATTAAGATATACTCTTATCAGAAAGTTAGTAAGTATGGGTGTATTATTATAGCAAAAATATTTCACGAGAGATGGTCCATGAAGGGAAGATTTCATGCATACCGAATGTCCATTATTACAATTAACACACTAACCGCCGCTGTGGTTAAGTGGTTAGGACTACCCCGGTCTCAGACTCACGGTTACGGGTTCGATTCCCAGCAGAGGTTGCACATGTGTGTATTCAGTATGGTTGGTGGTAGGACTTGAATGATTACAATTAGCTCACTAACCACCTCTGTGGTGAAGTGGTTAGGACTACCCCGGTGTCAGACTCCGGGTCACGGGTTCGATATCCGTTTGGCAAGCTTCGTACCACCATTTTATCTAAGTCAGTGCCTTAGTAGTGAGGATTCCAGGTGAAGTTATGCCTTCACTTTGATCTTACTTTTCATCTCCTAACATCAGGTGAGATGAAGACAAAGCGCTTTCCTGAAGAATCAATAAAATACAATCGCATAGTTGTTAAGGTGATTAGACCGAGGTGTCATTAACAGTGGTTTATTAGTAAATCAACTGAACAAGAGTACAGTGGCGTCGGTACGTCATTAGATAATGATGTGCATCGGGAATGGTGATTAGGACCGAGGAGTCATTAACGATTCATTAGTAAATCAACTGAGAGCTGCCGCTCGAAAATTGTATCTCGGAAACGGTTAAAGATATCGCTCTGGGACCCAGCGCAATCGATTCAAATGGGGGGGTTTTCATTTTTTTTTTTTTTTTTTTTTTTTTTTTTTTTTTTTTTTTAGTTTTGGAAACGACTTGAACTAGCCCAGCGGGGGTCAGAACCAGACCAGTTTTGAGTGCGCCAGAACTCTCAAAACCCTACTACTTGCGTGTTCGGAAGGGCCTATCTAGTGTAACGTATATATCGCTGGAAAAAACTAAATATTTTTGAAAGCATGTTTAACTTTTGATTTTAATATATGTCATTGAATGCAATACCACAGACGAGTGCCCCATTGGTACAAAACGATGTAAAAGGTGTTGCCAAGCGATAGAGAGGAAAAAAGTATTTCGGGTAAAAATGTGACAAGTGCCCTTTTAGTATTTAGGCATTCATAATGTTGATCACATCTAATTTTCTGGCGTGACTAAGTACTGTTAAGTCTACTTTATATTTCGGTACGTTTCATTCTTTAGAACTCTTGATAAACATTGAGCTGTTCCACTTTTAGCTCAATATTGGTAAACTCTACTCTATGTCAAAAGGATACAAACACCAATCAGAAATCTCGTAAATGCACGTGCGCCTAGGTTTCACAACAGAGACTAACATTAAGCACGCCTTTATATGTATAATGTGCACTAACAGTACCTACCGTTCAGAAACAAGGATTGGAAATCTAATTTGACTACCTGCGCCATTACTTACACTGCCGGACCTTAGTAATAATTGTTATACTTAGCTTACGCTAGCGGCTTTCATTTTGTATGTTTGTATTTAGTAAAAAGTAGAGCAATTTTGGTGGTCCAACAATAATTTTATGTCCAAGGGTTATGGTATGTGAAATGTGAATGTATATAGTATACATACATATAATCTCGACTATTATCCCCAAAGGGTTAGTCAGAGACTAGACAATGAGGAAAGCAAAAGGAGTCCTCTACACGTTGTTGGATGTATGTGCAGTCTTTAGTCTGTAAGTTGCCTTTTATGTCACCCAAGGGAAGAGAGGGGGTGTATTTTTTTTATATCATTTCATGAAGCGATACAAATGTTGTTTATATCATTTCATGAAGCGATACACAAAGGTTGTAGTGTTGCACATTTATTTTCAAAAAAATAGTTGGCCACCATACACACATGTTTTTCTAACATTTCAATAGACAAGGTCCAATTAAACTCGACGGTGTCCGCAAATTGTGTCAATATTGTACGGCACACATATTACGTACAATTGGCCAGTTTAAAATTCATGGCTGTATTCTATTATTAACGGCAATAGCTGAATAACTGAATTAGGTTGATACATGTAGAAAGATTAACATTTCAGAATAGAGTGAGCAATGAAAATAAATGAAGTCAATCAGAAATTACCTAATGAGGTTAGGATGCGGGGCGAAGTCCCGCAGTGCCTAATCCCGTAACATAGTAGACTCCATGATTGCGTCTCTTGGGGAATCGTAAAAGACTTCATATTACTTAAAATGTGTGGCTTTTCATTCGCTTTTAGTATGATATTTAAAATAAAAATATTTGCTTATTTAACTGACGCAACTAGTTGTATTTGTTTAATAAAAGACAACAATAGCACAAAAATATTTTGTTACAGGGTTACATAGCTTACAAGATAAAAAGCTAATTATAGTTATCCATGAAATTAACATTTTATGAATGAGACATTATAAAACCTACGATGAACCTACGATGTGTAAAGCATAGAATCAACTCGGGATGGATGAAATGGCGACAGGTCACGGGAACTACTCGTGACCCCCGAATGCCCCATACAAGACCATCATAAGGCCTATGTGTGTAAAGCATAGAATCAACTCGGGATGGATGAAATGGCGACAGGTCACGGGAACTACTCGTGACCCCCGAATGCCCCATACAAGACCATCATAAGGCCTATGTGTGCCTAATCCTGTAACATAGAAGACTCCATGATTGCGTCTCTCCGGGAATCGTACAAGACTTCATATTACTTAAAATGTCTGGCTTTTCATTCGCTTCGAGTATGATATTTAGAATAAAATTATTTGCTTATTTAACTCACGCTGTATTTATTTATTAAATGACAACAATAGCACACACATATTTTGTTACATGGTTACATAGCCTACAAGATAAAAAGCTAATTATAGTTATCCATGAAATTAACATTTTATGAATGAGACATAAAAAACCTACGATGTTTTACAGAATTGGAAGTTTGTGGTTTGTGACGTTATGAAGGAAAAATAGTAATAAATAATTACACTGTCCTCGTACTAAATTTTCGATCTCAAACCATGCAGAGCTATAATATTGTTAATAATGTTCATAAATTTTATTGATGTTCTAAACGATCTACAAGCTTAAATTTTACAGGGACCTTAAGGCTGGTTGTGATCGTAATTTGTTTCAATATGTGAAATGAATGCAAGTAATTCACACATAAAAATAATATACTCCTCTACGAAATGGATATCGAACATAAAGTGTTATGTTTTAATAACTTGAGTTTGTAACGATATTATTGTACCTACATTGAATAGTATTCGTGATTCACGCCAATCATGATGTACCTGTTCATGGTACACCGTACAAAATTTTTAAATGCATAAATTACTTCTCGCTTTGCTGATTGAAATGTAGCGTCGAGATTCTAGCACTGATTCGAAGACACGTGTACCTACCTACATTTGGAAGGCAATATAATACAGCATATCATAAAAATGAAGACAATTAAGTTCCACATTTTCCAGATAAACTATTGAATTTACTGCCGAATAAGTACTGCCTTGACTTTCTTTGTAGAGCCCAATGACAGAAATACACGTGGACTAATTCACGTCGTACAATAAGGCTGGCTTCATACATCCGGAATGGCTTTCTGGATTCATAATCTGAATTCATATTATTAATTCAGAAAGACCGGAATACCATACAATATCAGTGCTCCACACACATTCTGATTTTTCCAGATTATGTATTTCTCAGATCGATCTGTAAGAATGATACTTAGGACGTTCTGAATTCCGGATCGGAATATTTTCATAACGCGCGTATTCCCATACATTTTAATAGAACGGCAGTGTTAGCGTTTGCATTTTTTTATAGCGGTTTTTTTTTCTTTTTTTATAGAGCCAAAAGCAATGCGATTAGTATTAATTCCTCTTCCATAAAGCATGTGGCGAGAATCACGATACACGATCAATCCGAATTTTTAAGATATGTGTAAGGCAAGGTGCCGGAATTTAGATTATGAATCCAGAAAGCCATTCCGGATGTATGAGGCCAGCATAACGCAGTCAAAACGTGGCACACGCCTTGAATTCCACCCTATTTAGCTTCGAGTGGTCTTTTCTTACATTGCCGCTGACACTCCGATATTATAAAACATCCTCTGTCATAAGCAGTAATGTATAAAAATTATGCACTCGAAGTTACGTACACTTTTAAAGCTGACTGGAATAGAGAAGTAGCGGAGTAGCAACAGGCTGTTAATTTTTGTTTTGATCCATTGAAAAACAATTATATTTTCTTCGACTGTGACATATTATATTTCGACTTTTATAACGTTAAGTATATAATTATTTGAAAAAAAATATCCTTATCGATAGGCACAATAAAATGTTAAATGTTTTATATTTGTATTATAAAGTAAAAAAAAGTCAAGCCTGTATACTGTCCCACAGCTGGGCAAAGGCCTCCATCATTGAAATCAAGTCATCGCTACAATAGATGGATATTAGCTTAATCGCCACGCTTGCCAAATGCGGGTTGGTTATTAATCGCAAACCCGGGCTATGCATCGAAAAATCCGAAAATACACTGCCCGACGGGGGAATTGAACCCTGGACCTTCCGATATCGAGCCGAGTGCTTGACCACTCGGCCACCAAGGTGTATATTTGTGTTGTATTTTATTTAATTCTATTCTTAGCTCAGTAGCCTAATTCACGTAACAAAACTTCAACGACATGCAAGCGATTTGATCGCTGAAGTCGCTTTTCGTATTCACGTATCAATCGCACGATTTTGTTTAAGTCGGTTTTGTCTAAGCGTATTCACGTGCATTAATCGAATTTCGATCGTTGCCTCCGCAGTATTCACCTATTATTTTGACGTTTAGTTTGAACGTATATCAGCGATTACACGTCAAATTAGACAATTTCCAAGTCGTTGGAATAAAATAATAAATATTTCTGCATGTTTTGTTAACAAAAAGTATTTGTATTTATTTGGCAGAATTGTATGGCAACATAAGTTTAAATAGTTGACAAATCCTTGAGTTGCGATCCTATCGAGTAATCGTTTTATCGAAATGACCGGTGAATACCGATTTATGACTGTTTTTCAATAGGACGACTTCTAAACGTCAGCGACATTTGGACTATTACAAAATACGTGAATCAGGCCACAGGTCAGCATTATAAAAAATCTGTAAAATGTTTACGCTGTTTCTTAAAAATATGGGAATGTTATTAAGCTAAAAAGAGTCCCGGTTCTTTATATTATACATAAAACATCAAAAGTTTTGAACTCATATAAAAATCCCTTAAATTTTATGTTTTTTAATTCCTGGTTATCCTGGCAACTTTACCTATTTAGATAATGAACTGGACTATTAATGGTTGTTTGTGATTATAAAGGTTGTGCTTGTTCCGCAGCAGTCAAGTCCCGAAAACGACATAATTGTTGACATGTATGCAGAATTATACAAGATTATTTAAATCGTTTCAATTTCTATTTATAGACATACGAGTACATGAGTTCAGTTGATCTGATGACATTTTCTTCAACATCTCTTTTTCTTGATTGCCTTGGTCAATCATCAGAAAACTAAAATTTTGTTGAAATATTAAATACATCTATAAATATACATAATAATATATGTACCAACATCTATTAATTTGTATTTGATATATTATCTAGACTAGAACTGTAAGCAATAACATTTTAATTCTAAAGACAATTAAGTCATTTTTAAATAACACTGGCGCTGCAAGAGCGCGTTTTTACCACTTTCAATGTTTTTCTTATATACCTAATTGCTAAACAGATGAAATAAATGTGGCAAAAATAAAGGCTTTTAGATTTTACATGCGACTCTATAGTTTTCTTTTGGCTCTCTTTTTTGACTGTATTTCTGACATACATAAAAAAAAGAAATCTTTCATCATTTTTAGTAAATAATCAAAATTCAATGGTTTTCTACATTATTTGCACTTTTTCGCATATTGTCCTTTATAAATAATACCAACTTACTAGTGGTAAGTAACACCATCTTTTTTTTGCCTTGTTAGACTGTTATTTCGCCACTTTTTTTTTTGACACATTTCACACCCTTCGGCGGCTTTTTGACTTTTCGACGACACACGAGACACGACTAAAAACGCAGTAGTACCTACACTCATTATGCGTACCGAGGATTTTTCTCAGACAGCGCGCTGATGCCTTTCCACGTGTATAGATGGTGTTTTGCGTAAAGGTGGTGTTTCGCGTATATGGTTTTATGCGTCTAACTAAAGAGATAGTAATTGGTACGTTTTATTGTCAAATGTTTCCAATTGATTGTTTATTCCTCTAGTATTCTTCGCCAAGTTGTTCTATATCTGTCGAAGTTTAAAAAGAGGAATTAGACCTTCTTTGAGAGCCGTAGATATCGATGGTTAGCTTTTAGTAGGATATTGTTTGACTCCTATTTCACTCGACAATAATCTTGATTGAAAAGATTTTCAACCTAATGAAGCTAATGAAGCGTAAAAGAATTGTTAAAAATACCAGATCACCGGTTATGATTTCGACTTTGTACATGCTTTTAAATGGAAAATGTGTCACATGTTTTCTATGTCATTCATGCGATACATGTTTAACTGAAATCGAGCTAAGGGCCTCGCTGTGATTGGAGCGAGCGGCGCGTAGCGGACACACCAGATTTAGGTCAACTGGGTTTGATGCACCACCGCTCACGTGCAGGTCTTTGGTGCAGCATTCGCTTATCTTACTACACGTGGCTCCTGCAAACACAATAAATCTGAGGGCCTTGTGCGAGTTTTAGCTAGCATTCGATTACGTTAACGAAAACGCAACTTTGTTTGTATTGAAGTAGCAACTCCTGGGGATAAACGAGGTGAGTTTATACTACGTAGTATAACAATTCGCGTTTTCGGTAATCTTGTATATGTATATTAATATAAATATTTTCCTGAAATGTTTGTACGCGTATCACTTCAGAACGGCTGCACCTATCTGGCTAATTCTTTTTTTGTTGTGTTTGTAGTTGTCAGGACAAGATTTGTATGACAGAAAGGTTTTGGAAATTCGTCTCGGGGTACGGGTTCCACGTAAACGGAGTCGCGAGCGGGCCGATAGTAATGAATAAATCACTTCACAATAAGGTACAAAAACTAGACTAAAGCTATTCAAAAACAAACATTAGTGTTTTGCCCAAAATTGTGAGGAACTGGTGCCTAAAATGGATTTCCAAAAATAAACCGGCAACTACAGGTCTCCACTCCAGGCCCCTCAGACCTGCAGACAGAATTCGTAGAAAGTAAGTGTTTAAATTAAACAGTAACGTGATCAAATGCAAAATACAACACGCACTAGGCACCCGTGTTAGACGAGAGGATCATGTTTACAATTATTAGAGTAGATGGGATTATGTATTTCTATGTTCTTTGTTGTCTTCGAGTTTCGGGTAATGCGGTGCAGTTGTATAGAAATGTACACAATATACAAGGTCAGGACCAACTCTTAAATTGTGAAAAAAAGTAAGTTGTTTTTTCAAAACTGTAGATACTATTTGATAGGTATATGAAATATATAGAACAGCTGATTGTTCCTGCCAATTCAGAGTTGCTTCCATAAAAATAGTTGTTATTTGCAATTGCACCTAACAGGATAGGGATACCCGTTGCGGGATTACATAATAACCAAACACCTGTAGGTATATTATTTAAGTATATTTTTGTTAACTGCATAGATTCCTTTAACTTAGGATTTATTTATTTTTATTTATTTATAGAAAAGGTACACCAACAGTATAATATATCGTACATTGTTAAATGTATAAGCTTAGAATCTTAGTTCTTGTATATATACCAATTACAGGCATACACAACATTTGCTGAAAAAATTGTACTTCTTGCATTTGCATTATTTTGAATAAATATTAAAACATGGTCCATATAATAATACACAATAATACGAAGAGAAGAAAAGTGATAAATATCGACATTAACACATAAAATAAGGCAGGTTAATAACATCTGGGACAGTTTTAGTCAAATTGATCGAACAGATTCAGAACATTAATTTTGAATTTTGCCATCGAGTCGTGGAAAATGTCCATACCCGTAACGTTATTTTTATTCAATTGATTGTATTTCGAGCAGCTGCTGTAAAGAGGAGCATTCTGGCCAACATTCGTCTTAATAAAAGGTAGCGCGAAAGTTTTGTTTATTGGCTGGCGAGGCGGACGGAGCGGTATGTGAAGTGCGACACCTTCCACGAGGTTATTACAATTCACGTGGCCATTAAGAAGACTGTGCAGAAAAGTAAGGTCGTGCATAGTTCGACGCTGATGTAACGACTGAATATTGAAGAACGATAGTCGACTGTCGTAAGGAGTTCTATGGGATATACCTGGTGATATGAATGCGAGATATCTACTGAATGCACGCTGTATATTTTCGATTCGTTGAGAGTGAATAGCATATATAGGGTTCCATGCGACGCTTGCATACTCTAACACACTTCTAACTAAGGCATTGAATAGTATAATTCGCACTGTGATAGAATTAAAGCCTTTAGTAGATCTCTTAATGAATCCCAATAACATTGCCGCTTTTTTAACTATGTTATCTATATGAGATACAAAACTCAGTTTTTTGTCCACTATGACTCCCAAATCACGAATCTGTTCCACTTCAGACAGAGTGACACCGTTGATGTTATATACAGAAGGAAATATGTTCTTTTTGTTTGTAATTTTGATGTGATTGCACTTACTGACATTTAAGCACATTTGATTTTAATCACATTGGTAACGTTATTGATATCTTGCTGAAGTAGATTCATATCCTCAAGGGAGCCAACAATACGGTATAACTTAAGGTCATCTGCATAAAGAGAAAACTTGCTATGATAAATGTGCGCCGTGATGTCGTCAACAAATATTAGGAAAAGCGTAGGACCTAAGTGAGAACCTTGAGGGACGCCTAAGGTTGCATGATAATGTTTTTACTCATAACCTGCGACAGTAACTTGTTGAGGCCTATTTTTCAAGTATGAATCAAACCACTGCAACAACGCCCCATCGATACCCTGTGATTTAAGCTTTAACAGAAGCAGGGGGTGAATAACCTTGTCGAAAGCACTACTGAAGTCTGTGTAGATGACGTCTGTTTGCTTGGCACTGTCTACGTTTTTAGCAACTTCAGTTATAAATGAGGCTAAGTTGCTTTGGGTGGAGCGACCGCTTCTAAAACCGTGCTGGTGGTCTGATAGAGCTTTGTCCACGTGACAACTTAATATGGGTTGCAACAGAGACTCGGACAATTTAGAGAATGATGACAAAAAGGAAATAGGGCTATAGTTTTTAATGTCGGAAGACACCCTTTTTATGAATAGGGATAATTTTTGCTTTCTTCCACTCGTCGGGGAAAACACCTTCGCTCAAAGAACGATTAAATATCAGGGTAAGGGGCAGTGATATTGCAGGCCCACAAAGTCTTATAAAAACTGGTGGGATTCCATCGAGGCCCGGTCCCTTATCGCTAGCAATTTGTCTAATCTTCTCTGCAACCTCAGATTCTGTGAAGGAGATTTGGGACAAATTGAGATGCATTGATGTCTTAGCACCATGGTCATTAGATAGGACGTGATTGCCAAGGCTAAGGAATGTGGAAGAAAAGTGTTGGGCAAAAAGATTTGAAATATCGTGACCAGAACACGCGGTATCACCGTTCAATTTCATTTGAGACGGTAGGTTGGATAAGCTACAGCGCTTCTGTTTAACAAATCGAAAAAATGACTTGATGATGTTGTGAGGTATACTTTCTTCCATTTTTGATTTGTAGTCACTGTAACACTGATCTATAAGAGTGTGACAACGATTACGCAGCAATTCAAATTCCTGTTTATCTCGGGGATTTCCATATTTTCGGTATTTACGACGTAATTTATTTTTTTCAGACAATAATTTAATTAATGCATTACTAAACCACCTTGGGTAATTAGAAACCTTAAAACCACGTTTCAGCACAGTCCTCCCAATGACATCATTCAGTTTCTTATACAATACAGATACCATTACATTCACACCAGTACAATCCTGAAATTCTTGGTGCCAATCTAAACATTTCAACTCTTGAGTTTATTTCGCAATAGTTCGCTTTATAAAAATTAAAACCCGATCGTTTCCCGGGCTGAAGACAAGATACAGCTGGGCAAAGCAATGTGATCAAAAGATTTGGGTGTTTTGGATCCAGTTTACTTAAAAGATCAAGAGGTTTGACTATTTTAGTGTGTGGGATATCCGTGATTACCAAATCCAAAAACCTATTGTCACAGTTAGGTACATCATTTAGCTGTTTCAAGTCATTAACACATAAGAAATCAATAAGCGAATACCCCAGAGTGCAATTATAGTTTGACGGTTTCATATGGTTGTTAACATCATCACTCTTACTCCAACCTAGTAACTCAACTGATTTCACTGGTGGCGGAAGATATACAGAGCAGATGGAAACAGTCTGGATGACATTGTTTATTTTTATTTGCACAGAAACCCTGAGGTCTTCACATTCGCTCTCCCACTGTTGTAGACGGGTAGAGGGAATGCGACGCAAAACAGCAATTAAGACGCCTCCACCATCTTTGTTGATTTCGAACAGTTCCGATCTTTTTTTTTTTTTATAAAAGAGGGAGGCAAACGAGCAGGCGGGTCACCTGATGGAGAGTAATCACCGCCGCCCATGGACACCCGCAAAACCAGAGGAATCGCAGGCGCGTTGCCGACCTTTAAGGGAGGAATAGGTTTAAGGAAGGAATAGGAATTGGGAAGAGGGGGGGTGAGGGAGGGGCCTCCAGAACCCTCACTGGTCGGACGAAACACAACAGCACCAAGTGCCATTATTTCACGCCGAATATTAGTGAGAGGGTGGTATTACACCGGGCGAGCCGGCCCAATGCGTGCTGCAACGCAGCGTGGCTCTACCACTCAGTCAGTGTCACTCATTTAGCACCACCCAGGGGTCACGTGTAGGGTCTCAAGGGTAAACCTACGGACGCGAGTAACTTTAACCCCCAAAACTCTCAAAAACTCAAAGATCTCTACGATATACAGTGTATCTAGAATCAATAGTTCACTACTACTTATATTACAATTTAACCATGTTTCGGTAAACGCTACAATGTCATAATTGTTTAACAAAATCTTCTACGAGACAGAGAGCGGTCACGCGTTCGCAGCGTTTGCCAGTTGTTTAGGCCAGCCAGACTCTTCTGGCGGCTCCACATTAGTGCCGTGAAGCTCCGTAAACAGGCGTGAACGGGAATGTGGACGGTTTTCGCGGGCTTCACGCGGGTTTACGCCTGTTCCTCGATCTGAACGCTGAGTGTAAGTTGAAAATGTGCAAACGTTACTATCGCGTTTGAGTTACGAGTTTTGATTTTCGATCTTATTTACTTAGCATTAAGATCTATCTGTCAAAACTTAACTCAAACGCGATGGTAACGTTTACACATTTACAAACTTACACTCAACGTTCTGATCGGGGAACAGGCGTGATCGCGCGCGTATTTTGTCCCGCGACAAAGGGTTCGCGCGGCGTTCACGCGTACAAATCCACATCTGCCAGTTTACCAAAGAGGAAATTAATCAGTTTACTCCAGACTAGATTGGTTACGATGTATTTCAGTCATCCACCATCTTATTTTTTTCCAACGCTTTCTAATAATGTTTTGGACGTCTAAATAGTATGTTACCACAGCAAACAAAGTTATTACAGCAGCAGCTTCTACATCCATTTCGCGGCGGGTTTTTTTTTTAACATAACATTTTTATTCTTCATCTCCCCTGATGGTAAGTGACGAGAAGCGCGCTTCACCCGGAATCCTCAACCACTGAGGAACTGGCTATCTTATCTCTAACTGTCGGAACACAACTATGCTATAAACATCGTTGTTATGACGACAGACAGGCGGACTTAACAGCCCTACCACCAACCAAACCGAGCACACAAAGATGTACCCCCCGCTGGGAATCGAACCCGGGACCTCTGGGTCTGAAACCGGTGGCTTAGCCACTAGACCACGGAGGCGATTAAGTTTAGTGGCACGGAGTTTCACGAACGATTGTGAGCATCTTGTGAATGTGGAGGGCACGACTTGTGCCGTGAATTCACGGCACTAATGTGGAGCCGCCATTCAACGGTTGACCGCGTGAACGCTTGCTTGAACGCGAGAACGTTCTCTGTCTGCTAATTTTGTTAACTTCAGGTTACTGAAAATAGTTGAGTTTAAGCATTTTGAGTACTTTGTGCATTTACAAATGTAAAGCAATTTTAAATAAAACACCCTAGCACATTTTGAACACTCACTGGTATTATATAAAGCTAATACTGTATACTAGGTACTTTAATAACTTTATTTCAACGTCTTTACTTGTTTGAATAAAGTGAGACATGGTGTCTAGACGTCTATTCATACAATAAACCAATTAGTTAGATGCACAGTTTAATGGACTTTGTTTCACGCTTTAATCAAAGAGATCTTATTATAAAGAGTCTGCCATTTAAAAGACATTGCTAGCTTTATTGCCAGGTAATGAAACTTGCTTAATAATATTTAAAGTAATAAGAAAGTTTCTACAGATAGATATCACATAGTAAACTTTGTGATACCGAAGAATAATTGTAATGAAATTGCTATTTTTTATAAATTATCTCCTTGTCGATCACGAAGGCTCCTAGAGGTAGCTAACAGTTGAATTTCTAGTGTGTCTGTTTCTGCGACAGCTGAGTTCATATTAAAGCTAATTAAAGTAAACATATTAGTATTAAATATAAAATAATATTTAACTCATTAACGAGTGCAATAACTGGTTGGGAAAGTTCACTGATTTAAATCCCACCTATATTCAAGTGCTTTCCAATTGTTGTTATCATTGTGAATGCTAGAAGTTTTATATTATACTTATTGTATTTTATTATGATACAATTAATTCAAGTAATATAAAAAAGTCTAACAAACAAAGTATTAAAAACTTACAATTGTAAATATAAATTGTAGTCAGTTCATTTAACTCCAAACATTGATTAGGTACTTTTAAAGCTGAGAACTATTGATTGAAATCTTAAGAGATTGTCAATCAGCAAGTTTAAAATTTGCATTTTAATTGTAATACAAACAATATCGCAATAAGTCTTCCGTAGGTACATACACTCTGTCGTCGAGTGCGGTGTGATGTGGGTGTGATCGTGTAATCAAATTGTGTATGTGTTGATTGAATTGTAATTTGTTGGTACTAATATGCTTTTTAGGTTCAATGTAGTAAGTATTGAGAAACCTTCATCTAAAAATAACGCTAATGACTACCCAAATGAAAACCTAGGAACGACTACGAAGTGCAGTTCTTGAAACTAACTTTTGTCACAGAATAACTAATAGTGCTACCTTTTGTTGAGTTAGGCAGGAAGGTACCTATTTATTGATTGGATGTTATGTAAGTAGGTAATTTGTTACGTGAAACTTTTAGTCGTATTTATGGAGGGGTAGGCATAGACCACTGCTTTATATTTGCTACGAACCTTTATTAACTCTCACACATTCTTCATCTTTATATTTTAATTGAAAAACTTTTAATATGAGTATGTAACACCGTTACTTAATTATTTTAATTTGGATACATTTTTTTACATTTATTTTTTTTTAATTTCACCAACAAAAATATTATGATTATATTAAAACCGTTCCAGGTTTTCAGTTATCAAGATACTGTCGTTTATTGTTGATATCATAGGCTGCATAGACTTCAGACCCTTGACCACAGAAATAGATCTAAATAAAATAGACGCCGCATGTTAACTCCATTGTTTAAAAACCAAGCGTGACACTTTTTTCTGTGTCAACTTAATAACAAAATTACATCCCGAAAGAAAACTTAGATATTTTGCGACTAAGACGATTTGCGATTTGTACGAAGTAAGAAACTGGTAATTTAGATAATCAGATGAATTGCGATTTAGGAAATCCACGCCCGACCCGAATAGTTCGGATAACCTTTCATGTACAGTTTTTAGTTCGATACGCTGCTGTTCTTCGATACGGTGCTGACAACGGCTAAATGAAACGCGGTCGAAAGATGGGATTTTATTTACCATCCTTTGGCACTATTTTGACAGGCAAACTACGTATACATGAGGCTTCTATTTAGATCTATTTCTGTGCCCTTGACGTAGGTGCTGATGGTGCTGATGCTGAAGTCATCATTAATCATCATAATTATTATGTTGTCAAAAAGGTACCGAGTGCCGACGAATGGCATGAAGTGACCTTAAATCTCTCATGATCATGAGTATATAACCAGTTAGTTACACTCGGCTGCAGATTATTTTATCCAAAACTGTGAAGTCATAATTCTTTCGCTTTTTAAAAAAGTGAAATTAATGTCAACAATGCCGTCACGTCATGTTTGATCTGACAGGCAGCGGCTGTACAACTGTCATTTGTGATATTGTTAGATAATGAATTACAGAATACAGATTAAAAACTAAAAAAGTATACAACTTAAGCATAAAACTAAAACGCCGGGTCTCCTTTGTCATTTTTTGGTAGGTTGAGGTGAGACGCCACGCTGTACTTTACTACTAATGCTTGCAATATCATATCTATATCCCCTTTCAATAGCACATCGTTATTACCAATATATCATCATCAGCTATGAAACTTCCAGTCCAGAGCTCAGGTTTGACACGTTAAGCCGTTGGTCCTAGTTGTTATCGTAAGTTTGCAGTCGGTCGGTGGAAGTTACCGAGCTCAGCGCGTCTGCCGAAAAACGGAGAGCTCAAAATGTTTAATGGTCACCCAACCTGGCATCGTTAAAGTAGCTTAACTTGTACAGTCACTCATCATAACCCAAACGCGTAAGCTAGACTCGACACTGCGAAGCAATTCTTTGCGCACTTATTTGCGGCCGCACGGTGTACAATCGCTTTAAAGGCCGATTCACACATATCAGTGAAGTCACAGTTCCGTCAACGTGTTCGCTCAGTATAAGTGCTACAGTCTTAGTTGCGTAAGTGATTAAATTCACACATGCACATGTCAGTACCCAGTTCATGGAGCTTCAGTAAAAACGTGTCCGTCGTCAAGTATCGTGATTGTTGCTTTGGCACTGTTAAATACTGCGGAGCTAGCAATGATTTCTATTGCTTTAGACGAAGAAGAGCAGCATCAACACTGAGAGCACTGTGTCGTCACTGACACTGACAAGTGGTGATGCGTTCATAGAGAATGTATGAAAGAATATTTCGCACTGTGCCGGTACTGTGTCGGAACTGTGACTTCACTGATATGTGTGAATTGACCTTTAATCACTCGCAGTCACTGAGGCGTTTGCAGCTCATAGGCCACAACCGGTAGTACTATTAGTTATTCTGTGCCACAACTCAGTGCGCAAAATGGACAATGCTCACGGCCCATAAATTTGAAAACCTGACAATGAGTTAGTTTGTATAAAATGATCTTAATAATCCTATTACTGTTTATTGTGACAGAAAGAGCTGATAACTGACAAGTCAAAAATACGTTTCGTTTCATCCTTGTTAAGAGGCCTATTACATCTCGAATGTGATTTTTGCGTAAAATGCCCATTTTCGCATTTTGTAGTAATTTTGCAGTTGTATTTATCGTTTTTATCAAAATAGGATAATAAATTTGTGCATAATATTACAAATCTCCATTCTGTGAGCATAAGTTGAATTAGGACGGCCGGCGCATCGCATTTTGTAGTAATTTTGCAGTTGTATTTATCGTTTTTATCGAAATAGGATAATAAATTCATTACAAAATCTTTATTCCTCATGAAGTAACAATTATTTTGGTATACATTTTGCTAAATAATATTATCGTAGATAGGAGATATTCACACTTAACTTATAGCGATTTTCGAAGTTTTTTGGTTTAGAATAAGATTTTTTTCCTATATAAAATCAATGATATCTAAAAATTCCGAGGCCGCTACGCATTATTCGACTATATAAGAGATAACATTATAATTTTTTTATTTCAGTTGTTTAGAACAGTAGTTCAATCGATGAGCTCAAAAAAGTGACTTCGCGCACTTTATGAAAATCATTCTCTGCAATTTTGGGTTTAATTAAAAAGTTAAGCAAAATTTACAATAAGCGAGGCCACTACGCACTATTCCAAAAGCTATTCTACACTATTCAATAAGTCATAATTGTTAATGTATTTTTGTTTCTGAGATCCATAACGCCAAAATTGGCCATTTTACGCAAAAATCACAGTCGAGATGTAATAGGCCTCTTAAGTATAACCGTTCAATAAATTCGTATCATCATCAGCCTATAAACGCCCCACTGCTGAGCACAGGCCTCCTACGTGGACAATAGCACGTGGGGATATTGGGCCATAACCATACATAACCCACCACGCTGGCCCAATGCGGGTTGGTGGGTTATCAATATCAACTCGTATCAATTCGTAATGATTAATTACTTACAGTGTTAATAATTATTCATAAATCGTTAAGAGGGTTTACGCATTTCGATTTCCCATACAAACTTCCAAGTCGAAATTTGCATGCTAAAGTAAAACACAGGGATCTAAATAGTTTGTTGAAAATATGTTTAAAAAACGCAAATGCAAAGGTTCAAGTTAATATGTTTGTGTTTGTTCAAAAATATTATTTTTTTCCAAAAAGCCCTACGGTTACCAAATAGCCCCGTTCTACCGGTACTTATGTATATTTTCCCTAACTTCAAGGGGAAAAAAATATAATAGCATGGTTTGATTAAGTAAATTTTGAGCTATTTTTGTCAATACGATTTATATTTATTCATTCTCAAAAACAAACAGGTCCAAAATAGGCACTGTCCTTTGCTTCGCGGTGTCATCTCTATTCATAATACCTCAATGCCATAGCATCAGTTGAGTTGTTTGCTGCAATTTTCATAATTAATTGCTTTTTTCTGCAAATTTTTCCACGTCTCGTAACCTTTGCAGAATACACAATTCATCGGTGTTTCCATTAACATGTGGGCATAATTTCCAATTTGCGAGAACTACGCCGGCTTCTAACAGAATAGATTTGCGTAATTCTTAATAGGTAGGTTAATTTTTGTTTCTATTTATTGACGTTGCCAAGTGTGATTTAAGTCAATGATTTGTTTAATGTTCATTTCAATATTGGTGCGTGATAAAGTTTATTGGTTTTGCAGAATGGAATCTATTCGTTACGCTGCATGAATGAAAATACTACGGAGGCAAGTTCAACCGTTTTTTTGTTATGACGTACCATATTATTTGAATCGTTGCTGATGGTCACCACCAATTATGATTTGTTATTTTTACACTTTATTTTACTAACTTGTTAATGGTCATCATGATGTTGTTAATACTTTTCTCTAAACCACTGGCCGTGTTATTCCAAAATGTAGACTTAATTCGGCTACTACAAAGTTGTTATGCTGCCTGTTGCGTGTGATATAATCTAAACTTAGCAGTCCTAGGTCCATATTAACGAACAACACTTCCAACCTTAAAACGGATTTTATAGGTATGTGTCGAAACCTCAAAAATCACATAAGTTGTACTTAAAATGAGATTAGTTTACGTTCTCTAATCTTATTGCCTGTCCTGCATGCATTAGTTATCTTTTTTCCTTCAATTACATCGCCTTTGTTTTGTTTTTCCGACACTACTACAGTCATATACGCTACTACGACATCTCCAAGGGTACCTAATATCCATTTAGACTTCTTTCCCATTCCCATATTTACCTTCGAGCTATTGGAAATCCGGTGGTGAACGCACGACATCGAGCGAGCGCATCGACCTTGCCGCTCGGCTGATTTTGCTTAGCACTCTTGCTTTGTGTGGTATACCACATGTTTACTTCAGAAGGTCTGTTCTTGTAACGCCGTTCAAGCAGCTACTGAACTATCTTCTACATAATCAGTTGCCTATGTAAATTGCTTAAAGACAACCAGTTCGGTTCAGAAGGTCTGTTATCCCGTGACGAACTACCAAAGAAATAACTTTTATACAAAAAAAAAACGTTATTAGTGACGTGCAAACAAACATTTGTTGCAATTAATTTTTATTTATACTTAGATAGATAATTTAAGACACTTGCGGCTGCGGCCAAATCCGATCAAGAATGGTTGGAAACAAATATTGTGAAAATATCTAGTGCCACTCGGATTTTTACATTTTCTTGAGAGGGATTCACGAAAAAAGGACTAACGATGAGTGAGGTCTTTCTTTTAAAAAACAGTATAAATCCGAGTGACACAAACATTATTTTTCACAAAGAATTGTCAATAATATAAAGTCACTAGCGGCCGCTCGCGGTTTCACCCGCGTGGTTCCCGTTCCCGTGAGAATATCGGGATAAAAAGTATCCTATGTGTTATTCCAGGTTATAAAACTATCTGTATGCCGAATTTCATCCAAATCCATTCAGTAGTTTCTACGTGTTAGAGTAACAAACATCAATCCATACTTACAAACTTTCGCGTTTAAAATATTAGTAGGATTAGTTAACAAACAAAATTATATCGAATTTGATCGTAGTATAGATATGTAATTTGTAACTGCTAAATCAAGATTTATGCAGTTACCATCTACATAGGTGTCTATAGGCGGTTGCCTATGTAGTTTGCTTGTAACTCTATATCAAAGTTTTAGTTCTGATTAAGTTACAGTTGCCCATGTAGGTAGGTAATTCATAAATTCATCATGTCATATTAATTCGTTCTGTAAGAAGCAGTCCTTCTGTACTTTAAATGTATTGTGTTGCAGTCTTTTCGTGTACCTTTTACTGGCGTACCTAATTCCTATTGCATAACTTTATAGCCACCTGGCAACAGTCTACGTGTAAACGATTCATGCAATGTAGATAGGTAGGTAATAGGTACGCTACTAAAAGCGTTTTAATTTGTAGGTAAAGTTTTGTTTTATTCCGAAAAGTAGACAAATTAAATGACAACACGTTTCATCACGTGTCTAAACATACCAGACGTTTACATAAAACAATTTAACAGACATGATTTCTTGAAAGCAAAGTTTTAGTAATTTATTCTGACTACGGTGTGTTCGTACATTAGCAACGAATAGTAGATGTAGAGTAGATTCAGTCTCCCTGTGGCTGCGGACCCTGTAACCTGTAAAGGATATTATAATATACTTAATTAAAAGCGAGTTAAGCATTTCATTATAATCAGTACGTAATACAATAAGTTTATTTATACTTACATATTTTTACAAGTTATTAAGTGGCCTATTAAATCTCGACTGTGATTTTTGTGTAAAATGGCGTAATTTTCGCGTTCTTGACCTCAGAAACAAAAATACATTAACAATTTTGACTTACTGAATAGTGTAGAATAGCTATTGGCATAGTTCGTAGCGGCCACGCTTTTTGTAAATTTTTCGTAACTTTTAAATTAAACACAAAATTGCAGAGCAAGATTTTCTAAAAATTAATTAATGAATTTTTAGATATCATTGATTTTATATTGAAAATAAATCTTAATTTAAACCAAAAAGACATCAAAAATCCCTTTAAGTTAACTGTGAATTTCTCCTATCTACGGGTTACTTCATGAGGAATAAAGATTTTTATAATGAATTTGTATAACCTGTAAATTATAATATAATGAAAAGCGAGTTAAGCATTTCATTATAAGTACGTTATTAAGTTTATACTTACATATTTTTACAAGTTTTAAGAGGCCTTTAAGTACATCTCGACTGTGATTTTTGTGTAAAATGCCCATTTTGGCGTTCTTGACCTAAGAAACAAAAATACATTAACAATTTTGACTTATTGAATAGTGTAGAATAACTATAGGCATAGTTCGTAGCGGCCTCGCTTTTTGTAAATTTTGTTTAACTTTTAAATTAAACACAAAATTGCTAAGCAAGATTTTCATAAAATTAATTACTTAATTAATTTTTAGATATCAATGATTTATATAAGTATAGAAAAAAATCTTATTCTACTTCTACCAAAAAACTTCGAAAATTCTCCTATATACGATAATATTATTGAGAAAAATTTTTACCAGAGTAATCGTTACTTCATGAGGAACAAAGATTTTATAATGAATTTATTATCCTATTTCGATAAAAAAGATAAACACAACTGCAAAATTACTACAATATGCGATGCGCCGGCCGGGCCGTCCGAACTCAGCTTATTCTCGCAGAGTGAAGATTTGTAATAATAAGCATGAATTTATTATCCTATTTCGATATAAACCATAAATACAATTGCAAAATTACTACAAAATGCGAAAATGGGCATTTTACGCAAAATCACAGCCGAGATGTAATAGGCCTCCTAAGCATCACCCGATTCTAGTTAACCACCGTTGCATTTGTTTCCTAGTAATTGTTATCATCAGACAGCTGTGTCTTGTATTCATAGAATTGGAAAGCTCCTTTAGACTTGCATTATCAAAGCTTTCGTAGAATAATGCTAGAGAGAAAATGCTTATTGTTTAACCAATTAACTGTCAGAAACACTGCAGTTTAATGAATGTTGAGAAGTGTCGCGCAGTGTTGCTAACAGTTGATTGGTAATGAGTGACATTTCAAAATGGCTTATTTCTTATTTTGAAAAAAACTTTTTTATAATGCAATTCAGCTCTAATACTATACTCTACTACTTCTTACTATTTTTCTTCCTCTTTTCTTTTCTTCTTTCTTCCTCTAGAAAAACGAACTAGAAAAAGAGCCTTCCGCGTCGAAAGTACTTATATCCATATTGTTTTCGTCCATTGAATCCATTGAAACATTCCTTTTCAAAACTAGGTACTTAATTCTAGGTAATTGTTTTTTCTACAATATTTACAGAGCAAAGGGCTTATATTTCATTAGTCTCACCGTAGTTCTTTTTGATGATTTTTTATCATTGTAAGCTTTTGAACGAATTCATCACCTTGGCTTTATGGCATAAGACGCCCTTGCTTACATCTAATGAGTCAAAAAAATATTTTGTAAATTTTTGACAAGTAGTGGTTTTATTGTCTAATAATTTTTCTTTAAATCTAATCACGTGTTCGTTATGGTTACTAGCTTGTTTCATCGTCGTTTATTAAAATGTTTGTTTAAAAAAGGTAAAATTAAGTGAAAAGTTAAAATATGGCAGAAAAAACAGTCGGGGAAAATGGCTTATTTCCAACAAGTACGAAACAAAACAGCTTAATTCTAAAAGTCCCTGTCAAAAGTGCTTATTTCTAAAATATGGAGTTAAATAAATATATACATATTTTCATGAGTGGGAAAGAAAAAATATATAAAATGCTATATTTAATCATGTCAACATTATGTAAAATATGGTATTAAAATTCAAAATGTATTTAATAATTACGTAAACCCTTGTTCAAAGTTTTTTCATTTTGTGAAAATGTTAGTGAAGAAATAAGCCCTTTTGAAAAATCACTCCTCGGTTGTTAAGAGGGTTTACGCATTTCGGTTTCCAATACAAACTTCCAAAACGAAATTTTTAATAACCAATAAGGCAATTTTATTTAAACTTTGCATGCTTTAGCAAAATACAGGGATCTAAATTAAATAGTTTGTTGAAAACATTTTTAAAAAAGGTTTTTTTAGCTTAGTTATTGAGATTTAAAGTCCACTATAGAAAGTTTAAAATCGCATTAACTCAGTTTTTTTAAAAATGTTTTAACAAACTATTTAGATCTCTGTATGTCACTTTAGCATGCAAAGTTTCATTGAAATTGGCTACTGGCTACGGGTTTACTGAGTTATTGCGATTTTAAACTTTCTATAGTGGACTTTAAATCGCATTATCTCAGCTAAATAAACGTTTTTTAAAAATGTTTTCAACAAACTATTTAGGTCTCTGTATGTCACTTTAGCATGCAAAGTTTCATTGAAGTTGGCTTTAATGGTTTTTAATAATTTCGACTTGGAAGTTTGTATGGGAAACCGAAATGCGTAAACCCTCTTACGAAGTGTCTCACATTGCTTCTAATGGTTGATTGGTCGTTGCAAAGTGTCTCGCAATATCGCTAACAGTTGATTGGTTGTTGCAGAGGGTGGCGGGTGCGCGGAGGGCGCGCGCGGCGCGGGGCGACGCCGCCCGCGGCAGGTGACCGGCGGTCCGCGCGGCTCATGTGGGCAGCGGGCGCGTGCTGCTCGCGCCAGGCAGGTGAGATATAAAACTTTATACCTTCCTATCTTATCTTATCTTAGTGGAGTCTCCAGAGGTCTCCCTCTTGCAGCAGCACGACTCTGCCTCCTTAGTGAAAATGAATAGGCTTGGCAATGTCTCTGAAAAATTTCTGTTTTTACCCTCACAAGTTAAGCTTCTTTTGAAACTTGTTTTAATACATACAAACAATCACGACTATTATCCCCGAAGGATTAGTCACAGACTAGGCAATGTGGACCTCAAAAGCAGTCCAAGAAACCTATGTGCAAAAATGACAAAAGAAATTCGACCTCCCATACCCATACAAAACTGTCCGGTCCGATCAGCTGACGACAGTAGTATGGGGAGGTCGAAATTTTTTTGTCATTTTTGCACATAGGTTTCTTGGGGAAAGTTGTTCCGTTTCATGGGTAGAACTCACCCTTAATTGAATTAAAACGAACAAAACTTAAGGGTGTATAATATTTAGTTACTGATTACAGTCTTATCATTGTTACAGATGCAATAGGTAAAGTTGTCAATAAAACCATATCGGACTCTTACATTATACAATGTTATAGTGGTGGTACTTCTAACCCGTTAAGGCTAAGTACTACATCTAAATTCATCGACAAAAAAATAATATGGGGGGGTCCAACCCCCTCCCCCTATAATTAATGACCATTTTTAATTTTTTTTCAATGTACTGCCGCGCTATGCGATATCAAAGGTTTCATATGTCGTAGAAACATGAAAAAAATGGCAAACGGTAGCTAATGACACTGGTTAGCTAATCAATTACTTTGTTTCGTATGTTTGAGATTATTTTGGTAAGAAAAAAAATCATTACTTATTTATTTTGTGATTTAAAATCACTTTTTTATGTTTTCACAGATTATTCAGAACTAAGTTGGACCCCCCATATTATTTTTTTTTGTCGATGAATTTAGATGTAGTACTTAGCCTTAACGGGTTAGAAGTACCATCCCTATCCTATTGTATATATTATTACGAGACCGCATGAGTGCCGCGCCCCACGCGCACTATGCCAATGGGATGGGGTGGGACTTCTATAACTCCTATCCTTATTTGTAATTCGGATTTGAGCCACGAGATATGTAGCCATTTGCACCAAAACCTTAAAAATAGAACCTCAATTTTGTTAAAACAAATGACAGAGTGCAATGATGTTTGATACAAGATTAGCGCATCAATTTATGTTTAAAATACATATTATACAGCATACATACATAAGTAAATCACTACTTAATAGTAGTCAGAGACTAGGCAATGAGGACAGTAAACCAAATAGCGACTGCACATGTGCTCAGCGTGACAGGTGGTGAGCCCATCGCCGTTTATGCTGTTGGAAGCATGTCCGACGAAAAGGCGACTAACGGACTAAAGACTTTTAGTCCGTTAGTCGCCTTTTACAGCGATATTATACAGCTTGTTTCAAAATACATACATTAAGGAGAAAATAATATTATTTTCTGAGAAATGTTATAATAAGTTTCCGTCCAGTAACAAGCGAACTGATTCCATCTTTTTGGGCCACTTGTAAGATATAATTTTCTATATTGTGAATTAATTAATTAAGATTTTGGTGTAAACTGCTCTCAGTACACAACACCTCCATGCTTAATTTGCACTCAAACACTACAATACTCAGCATTTTATTTACGGATGGTGAGAATATTTACCTATCTAAAGCCGATACCAAAGTAACAACAAATCATATCAACGCCGCCGGTACAGATAGCGCTCTTATTCCTCTTGCTATCAAAATGTAAATTGATTGATTTTACATGAAGAAGTTTCACGCCGATTTAAAAGTTGATATAGCGCGCTCGTCGTAGAATAAAATCGTTAGAGAATCGTGAATGTTGTTGAATCGCTTTTGCACCGTCTAGATGTATTTTCAGCCAACCAATGATAGAAATAAAGCTGCGTTGAGAAGAGATAGACAACCTCGTTAATTGCAATTTATGAGGAGTGTTGATCTTGCAATGCATATAAATCTATATCTTGCCGTAAAATAAAGAAAAGAAAAATCTACTTACTACATAAAAGTGAAAACAGCCTACATAATTCAATGACCTGTCTGTCAGTCAGTCAGTAATAAGTATTATCATTAATTCAATGAGATTCATTTTAGAGTTTATTATTTATGATGCATTATTCGAAGACCCTGTGTTGCTGACTTTATTAAAATTTGGTAGTATAAGTCGCCACACAAATTTTACACGATGAGATGAAACGTATTCACTCTAAATTTTAACGTGGTCTCAGTTTTCCGTAGTGTTTCTGAACGAACTGCCTAACAAACTTATAATAGCATAGGAACTATTACATAAACTGTGCTTATAATGAGCCTTTACATTTCATGGCGTCAAAAGGTTACGTAAAGCGTAAACATGAAATAGAGAAATGTTATGATATAATAGAATATAATTATATATTTATATGAGTTCAAGCTGTACAAAAGAACGTATTAATTGTGGTTTCTACTTTGAGTTTACCATAAAATACATAAAAAAAGGAAGCTACAGATATTAGCCACAATGAAATCACGAGAACAAACGTGTAAAAACATAAGCTTAGAATGAACAAAGGGAGGTACACCGCGTAACAATCAATCAATCAACAATCACAATATAAAGCTCTACATAGCAACAACTTTAACTTTAACAAACATCATCATTGTAAAGTCAGAAAATGTCCCGATGTTTTAAATTATTAAAATTCAACTTACTCCTTCTGTGTGCTCTTATAAAGAGCATTCCATTTCATAACTGGAGCCACTAAACTTCAGGTATCCCCTCAAAAAAATTATACCTGTAAGATAGCTGCTGTAAGAAACCCGCGCTTTCATTGTGACCAGTCTCACCTAACCGCGCGCGAAGCGATTCGACAAGGTTCCACAACCCCCAAAGGAGTCCCACCGCGTCCTCATAGTGCGCTTAGGGCTGGGGCTGACGCTGCGTGTGTTGGCAGCTAGCAGGCACTCATGCGTGACGGAGTGACTAACCGTGGCGGCGTGGCAGGCGAGGGCGGGGCCACGGCGGCGCGCACGCCGGTCAAGACCTTCCAGGCGTACCTGCCGCCCGCGCACCGCACCTACAGCTGCATCCACTGCCGCGCGCACCTAGCCAGCCATGACGAACTTATATCTAAGGTGAGACTCTCTTCCATCTTTACGCCCGAAATTAATAACATCTTTAGTTTGTTTAGCATTCTAAATTTTTGTACCTAGTCTTTCCATAAGTTCTGTCCCAACTTAAATGAGGGTATTTTAAAATAAATAATGTGACGGTAGTACTATTATTAGATATCATTATATTGAGTAGGTTTTATACAATTGATTTCGATCTAACACATAGCTGTGTAAATATGGAGTAGGGTATCACAGAGAATCGTGAGAGCCAAGAAGTTGTTGCAGAGACACGTCGACACGGTGGCCACCGGAAATATCTCTTTACGGATGAAAAAAAATTTACTAGTCGATATTTCGATGAGGTTTAGAGCAGGCTTTCTCCTCTAAAATGTTCCATAAGCAATCATCCAAAGTATTTAGGGCCAATCTTCAGAGGCGATAAATCCGTCTGGGTGGATTTCGCGTTGGGAGCTGGTGCTGAGTCTTGTTGAAATATCCATTGTTTACACAGCGAACAGTGTTACTAACACCCAGTTGCAGAAAGCTGACTTTAAAGACTACATTAGTTAATGAGTCATTAGCGATAATTAGTTCATTAGATTTAAAGACGTTGCACAAAACTCCTAAAGGTACTTTTAATGATCCTTTAACTAAAGACCATTTAAAGACGACATTAAATAGTATTGCAAGTTTTAAAATATATTTTGAATGAAGTGAGTGAATGGTTGCGTTTTGTCATGGTGTTCGTCACGTAAAATGGTAATGCAGTTGCAAAAATTAAACGTCTGTAAACGTCAACGTCAAATGTTGATTGTCAAGAAGATGTCAAGTCAAAGTCAAACAAAACAATTTTGAATTTGAAAATAAATCTGCCGCAACGCGTGGTGTATTTGCTTTATTTCTGTTTATATTTGATATAATTAAGTACTTACCTACTAATACAAAATGTCACTACCAACATCGCGAAAACGAGGAGCAAACTACACACATGAAGAAAAGACATTGTTAATAGATCTTCTCGCGCAGTGAGTATTATTTTATTACCACGTGTAAGTATTCTGTTCTAAATAACTTTAGCAATATTGATTTTTAAATTATTATCTTACAGGTACAAACATATCATAGAATGCAAAAGAACTGGTAGTATTTTTATTGCGAAGAAGAGGGAAGCATGGAAAGAAATTACTATTAAATATAATAGTAACTGCACTAGTGGTCCAAGGGATACAGACCAATTAAAAGCGTTGTATGATAATATGAAGCAAAAAACTCGCAAAGATGTAGGAGAAAGTAATGTAAGTAGATAGTTGTCATGCTGAATGTTTATTATAATGAGCGCATTGTGCGTATAGTAAGTACAATTCAGAAGTGCGATTGCGTAAAGCCATCGTATTCATTTGACAGTTCATAACGTAAGGTTTCATGTGTCAAACGGTAAATTCTAATTGTCTAAGGACTTCATCTATGGTTTACGATTAGGATCGTCAATTTTATCGATGAGTGAATGATTTACTGATTTTGACAGCTAATTCGAATTGCGTAAGGTTTTTGAGCTCATTGCTAATGTCAAACGATTGCGGTGACTCGCGACCCATGACAATCGATAACAGAGTGTCCAAATTATACAGTAACACCTAATTAATTAATATTTTATTGTAGTGTGTCGGTATACTTTTAATTTGTGATCAATTATAGGTTGTCTTTACCTATATTTCAACAACTTGTTGATGAGCTCAAGCCACATATGCCGCAAATACAGAGGTCCACAGGGATCTCTGATGCAATGAGATAAAAGTAAGTCCTTTTTTGCAATTAAATGAGTGTTTACTAGGTACTATTACTATTTTTTATGATAAGTAGGTACCTACTTTAATTTTAATGTTATCTTTTTAAATTACAGATCATGGCTGCCTTAGATTTTTATGCAGGGGCAGCTATCAAAGACGGGTCGGCAAAGACTTTAATTTGGGCATCAGTCAGACTTCTGTTCACAAGTGTGTGGCTGAGGTCACTGATGCCCTCAATCAGCCAGAAGTCCTGCTGCGGCACATCAAATTTCCCAGTTATAGAGAAGACAGGATGACTCTTATGAGAGGGTATGAATAATAGAAAAATTATGAGTGTTTGAATATTCTGTTTTGTTTTCAAAGCTAATAATTTTTCCTTTGGATATTTTTTACAGATTCATGGATGTCTTTGGTGTCCCGGGTGTTGTGATTGGGTGTATTGACGGCACTCACATTGCCATCATACAACCCCACATGTATGAGAAAGCTTTCTTTAATAGGAAGCATTATCATTCTTTGAATGCAATGATCGTAAGTTTTTATTAAATTGCATTTTTATAATAGGTACTGCGATTGTTATATTACAACTAATGTTGTCAAAAACTATGATAAACTAACTTTATTACCATTTAAAATTTGCTATAGTTTCTTAAATGCAATGGTTATATAATTTTTGTTTGTTTTAGATTTGTGATGTGGATTTCCAACATCCTCCATGTCGAGGCTTCATATGAAGGTACCAGCCATGACTCGCATGTGTGGAATAGGAGCCCTTTGGAAGCACACATGCGGCGTCTCCATGAAAATGGAGAAGTTTGCTGGCTGTTAGGTAAGACATTGAACAAAGAATATCATTCCATAATTCAACTTATTCTAGAGTTGCTATTCCACCAAAGACGTGCTAAGCTTTATAATAAAAATGTGTCCACATCATGTAGTCACTGTTGGACCCTCATCTTGTTATTTTTTAATAGGCTAATTTTCAGTAGGCTGCCCTTATGTTTGATAGATAATTGAGTTTGTCTCACAAAAAAAATTACAAAGTTAAGCCTTAAAAGTTACCTTGTGAAGTCATCTGACATTAGACCAGTACAAAACGTGGAAGTTCTGCAAACATGATTATGTAATATCGAGTTTATATTAATATTGTATTAGGGCCCATAACTTTGACACAATTATAATTATATTTTTCATAAATTCAAAAAGTCCTAACAGTCACAAGGAATAACTTTGTATGACCTACTGCACTGCCCATTAAAATAAATGTGCAATCGTACTTATAGGACATAAGCTCATTATGAACCAAGTCTTTATTGTGCAGCATACCTAAGTATTTTTTTTCCCTTAAAGGGGATTCCGGATACGCCCAGCGAGAGTGCATGATGATTGATGACTGATTCTGCAGGCAGTTCCAGATTCCCCAGAATCCCACTATACAGATCTCCACTGCAGCACTCTCAACACAGTAGAACACAGCAGTGGGGTCTTAAAAGCAAGGTGGCGCAGCTAGTCTTTGCCAGAGATGGTGCCACTTCGCGACAAGTGTTAGTGGAAATACTGTGGAGGGAATGTTGTCACCACAAATAATAAAAACTATTAAAATAGAAATATCGTTTTTATTTCTATATTGTCAGTCTAGCTCAAGTTACAACACTTTTATATAGATAATTTTTTGTAAAAAAACAGCCTACCTATTTGTACTAGTAATAATACTTGCAACAAACGACTAAGCAGCTTTCAGCCCAAATTTAACTTAAAAACTAAATCAGTATTAGAGTAGTAAATAGAAAGGAATAGGAGTAGAAAATATTATTCACATCACAGCCTTATATTACCTAGTGATTACATTGATACTGATTGTGCTAATAAAGCTTTGCAACAAATGTCTAAGCAGAGCCTACTCCAAAATGAAAATTTCAAATACTAATTTCGTCATTTAACGATCAATATGGACTTTTCAATCAACATTACCTAAATCATTGTGTTTGCGACAAAGCAAAATTAATTTTTAGGGTTTGTAATATTGAAGACAGCAAAAAGCTGCTCAAAATTTCATTTGGAAGTAGGTAGCCTTCGGCTATAATTAGCTTACAAACTAAATAATAACTTATTTAAAAATTAAACAAGACTTCTTTTGACTAAAACAAGTTTTAAAACTAATTATATAACACAAAATAAGAAATTACTTTTAAGAACATTGCCAAACCATTATTTATTAGAAATGAAATAAAATAAATTGGCGGCGCTAGTAAGCTGTTCACAGCCTCTTAAACATCATGGCGTTTTTTGATGGGTAACAGACATTCAGAGCAACAGGTCGATGTTTTAAAACAAATTATTACACAAAGTAAGAAATTATTTACAAGACCATTGCCGAACCTTTTTTTTTAAATTTACCTTAATTAGAAATGAAATAAAATAGATTGGCGGCGCTAGTTAGCTGTTCACAGCCTCATAAACATCATGGCGTTATTTATGGGTAACAGATATTCAGAGCAACAGGTCGATGTTTAGGAGCTTCTCAAAGTTTAGAAGCGTTTAGTTTAGTATTCACCCGAGTACTAAACTAAACGCTTACTAATAAAAACTAAAAAATAACTTAACTCATAATAAAAATTTACAAATATATAAATATTAATTTTCTAGGCTCCTACTGTACATATTATGTAATTGTCATAGTTTGCAAAAAGATTTGGACAGATTATATGAATATTATAATAATAATAAACTCTTTTTAAATTTCAGAAAATGTTGTATCCTTTACAAGAAAGAAAAATAAAATAAATTATAATTATACACTAAATAGGGAAACACTACCAAGGGTTACCGAGATGAGAGACTTGGGTGTAACAGTTGACACAGAATTATCATTTGAGCCACATATTCAAAAAGTTACAGCAAAAGCGTATCATATGCTTGGCTTTATTTTTAGACAAAGTAGTAATTTTAAAAATCATACCACAGTATGTTTGCTATACAACTCTTTTATACGATCATCCCATGAATATGCCTCCGTTGTACGGAATCCCCAGTATAATGTACTTACATATTAATGCACTCCAACATAATATACAAAATATGCAAAAAATAGATTCTTTGTTCGTGCACAATTTTAATAATAGTTTTAAGGAAATAGATTTATTTTTCGAAAAATTGGCTCTTTTAAAAGAAGCATTGCTTTCAGTCACTAGCAGATGACAGACACCCCTTAGGCCTTGGCCAGACTGCACGCGCGGGCGCGGCGCGGCGTACAAAATGTATCCCGCGCCGCGTGCCCACTATGGACACTCAAATGAGAACACATAATATGTTTGAGTACAGTCTGGCCGAGGCCTTAGTGTCTGTCATCTGCTAGTGACTGAGAAAAGTACTGAGAGACTATGAGAGAGGTTATTGTCGCTACATTTACATGTAGTTAATATTTCTAATATTTCTTATAGCAAAATAAAAATGTTATGATTAAGTTAAATATGTAACTTGTAGAGGCCTTCATTGTTAAAGATAAGTTGTTAAGCTAATTTGTATGTTTTTTACATTTGTGAAAACTTTTTTGGCTAACGAAATGTTTATTAACTTCTGTTTTATAAGTGTATAATATGCTGTATGTTTCCCTTAAATAAATAAAAATAAAATTTCCAACGCTTCTTCGGCTATCGTCACTAAGCGTTAAAGCAAGCGCGCCCGATTTCTATCTATACGAAGGCACTGATCTTCGGAACTTGCGTGCTCACTCTGGAGGGTCATCATAACGCAGCCTGCGGTCTGAAACAATAGAAATTTTTGATGGATTGTTTATCTATGTATGTTGACTTAAGAAGCTGGCGACCGGTCACCTAAAATGAGCCTTCCATACTAACGTATTACCAAAATGATTTGCAATTAGACCTTATTTTCTGTACTTGTGATGTTCGGATTAAGACAGTATTTATCTAGGTCGCCATAAAAAATAGTCCAAAATAATTACACAAATTAATCCGAATACATCACAAGTACAGTGAATCACGCTCAATTTTTTATTATTTTATTATAACGTTTGTAACTATGAGAGGCTGACGTGTCGCCGGCGTCTTAATACCCAGCACGTTGCCATTATTGCTCCAATAAAAGCCTCTTCTTAAGAGGCCTATTACATCTCGAATGTGATTTTTGCATTAAATGCCCATTTTCGCATTTTGTAGTAATTTTGCAGTTGTATTTATCGTTTTTATCGAAATAGGATAATAAATTCATTATATCCATTATTATATTAAAACTTTATTCCTCGTGAAGTAACAATTACTCTGGTATTAATTTTGCTGAATAATATTATCGTAGACAGGAGATACTCACAGTTAACTTATATAGCGATTTTCGAAGTTTTTTGGTTTAGAATAAGATTTTTTTCCTATATAAAATCAATGATATCTAAAAATTCCGAGGTCGCTACGCACTATGCGACTATATAAGAGATAACATTATATTTTTTTTATTTCACTTGTTTAGAACAGTAGTTCAATCGATGAGCTCAAAAAAGTGCCTTCGCTTTAAGCAAAATTTACATAACGCGAGGCCGCTACGCACTATTCCAATAGGTATTCTACACTATTCAATAAGTCATAATGATTAATGTATTTTTGTTTCTGAGATCCATAACGCCGAAATTGGCCATTTTATTGGCAAAAATCACAATCGAGATGTGTGTGTGGCCTCTAAAACCATACAACAGTATTTATAATATAGTAGTTAGTACTCACAAGGTCGAGGGTTGCGCCCTTGAGCCGTTCGACCCCGCCTCGGTCCAGAACCAGCATTTTTGGGCTAACAGAAAAAAATAAATTATTCCCTGGTGATAACTATAAAATAAAATAATATTGAGTAGTCATTGTATGCTTCATAGCTTAGTAAAAAAGTAAGCATAAAGGCTTTGTTAACTACCTATCATGGATATACATTGAGATACGGTGGCATGTTTTGGGGTAACGCAACCGACAAAGAAATTGTATTTAGGTCTCAAAAATGCTGTATTAGAGCTATGTTCAACCTACAACAAACAGACACAGCCCTACTTTAAAAATTACAAGATTCTTACACTTCCGTGTCTGTACATTCTTGAATGCGCTAATTTTGTCAAACTAACAATGAATTGTTAACATTTCTTTCATCTGCACAACTTATGGATAAACTTTGCAATGTTCTTTGTAAAACCGCGCTTATGAGTAAGAGTGTTTTTTGTAATGCACCTCATGTCTATGAAGATATCAATAAGACACAGTGATAATAACTTTACGTTTAAGCAGAAATTAAAGACATTGTTGTTGGAAAAATGCTACTACACACTCAATGAATTTTTGACAGATAAAGATTTGTATATTTTGACTGTATTTAATGATTTTTTTTCTGATTTTCAAAATTATTTTAATAATATTATCTTATCATGCATGATCAATTTGTACTATCATTATTATTTCAATTGTAGTATAGTTAATTCAACTCATCATTGTATACTATCATGTGTTCAAACAAACAAATTTTCAGCTTTATAATAGTATAGGTACATTTAGTTATATTTCTTTTACTTACATGGTGTGCAGATTCTACCGTTGGAGAGTTCTGCACTGCAGTTACAGCTTGTGGGAGCTGCAAAAACAGAAAATAATAAGATCCATGGCGATAGCAACAAGGAATAGCTGGAATGTGACAATGATACATACATCACAAAAACCTCTATTTGATACCATACTGTTATTTAAAATACATTTTTTCTTTGTTTCTTTTACTTACATTATGGGAATCCCCCAGTATTAGTAGTATCCGGCTTTTTATAATTGAGAGTGGTTTTTTTGCTAGATCACCGCCAGTCCCACAGGCATGTTGCCGCATATCAGTATCCCGCTTTCGGCTCCGGTATTTTAGTTCATGCCAATACTGAAAAATATAAAAGTAATAACAGCTGTTGTGTTCTCTGTTTATTATTAATTAACTGTTAAAACTAGGTAGCTTTACAGTTTTCCACATATTAGAATAAAAAGAGGTAGATAGGTTATGTCAGTACTAATGTAATGTCAATAATGGACCAAAGCTTTACGATGTTAACATCCCATGAGTCTTAATTGTGTTGTTTCTACAGTGTCGTATTACACAGGACGGCATTTTTAAACTAATTTACGGAAACGAATATACTGACACTGTCTACCACAGACCGCTGTCCACAGAACACATGTCAACGCTTTTCTGAGACTATGCTAAGGTAAGCCAATTAGCAAAGTTTTCTGTTGCCAGTTTTTGGCACATGTAAAGTATTTACCTCTTTTTATTGTAACATCATTGACTCACTCAACATCTCCCATGCTAAGAGCTAGAATATTGCGCCAAAAGTCATCCACGCGCTGACTGGCCATGCTATCTCCAAATTGGACTCTTTGTAATGCAACCTACACTCTCTGCCACAGACTACGAATCCTACGTAGCTATTTCTTACAAACTACATTTCTGTGATACGAGATCTTTTAGTACATTTTTATGTTAAGAGTAAGGCTTCCACTTGATATTACTGTCGCCTTTGGCACTGAATTTGTTTTGATATGAAATTACCAAGCAAAGATACACATTGAGAAGTTTATTTATTTAGTTTTCATCAATGACCTTTTGTTTTCATAATTTCACTTTACAGTCACATACATACAGCACACTGAAAGAT
Source organism: Scoparia ambigualis (assembly GCA_963921215.1). Lineage (NCBI taxonomy): Eukaryota > Metazoa > Arthropoda > Insecta > Lepidoptera > Crambidae > Scoparia > Scoparia ambigualis. Next base: position 20,357,861 of record OY992508.1, on the reverse strand, counting down.
TGTTTACACTTTGTGTTGTTCATTTTTATAATTTATCTACTATATTTTACTTACTTGTGTGTAAATTCGACAATTTAAATACTCTATTTTGTATTTTTCTTGCTGCTATAATGAAAAACTATCAAATCAACGTTGCGTCACATTGACATTTTAGCTTTTTTGTCAGCCCCACAGAGTACTTTGTACCTCAACAACGCTACCTTTTGTCGAGTAGTAGAAAACTTATCCCGCCATCTAGGGTCCGGTAGCTGAAACTCTCGTTTCATTCGTTCCTTGCGTTTAGTTACTTAAAGATTTTTTACATGTTTTTAGTTTCAATTCAATGTTTTTATCAATGAAAAATGACTTTTGAGGTAAAAAATGATACAAAACATACACTGCTTTTTACTATTCGATGATTATTGTAAAATAAATCAAGGTTTCATTGAGTAACTTTCATAATAAAACGCAAATTCATGATACGTTTTTAAGTCATCGGTCTTCATGGAATGGACAATAATTACGCAATTCGAATTGACATGTTACGATCGATCGTCAATTGTAACGATCATCCATCCATGAACAACCTTACGCAATCGCACTTCAGTTCTTTACTTTTGCAGAAGTTAGCATACATCAACGCTGAACGGATGCTGACACAGGATGACGTTGCACATGCCATAAAAAATATAAAAGATGATAAGGTAATTTAATAATCTTCATTTTGTATTTACTTGTTAGTTCTTAATGAATAACTATTTTTCTTTTAATATTGTCTTCCATAACAAGCAAAACTGCATGTTACGACTTGTTTTCTATAAATTAAGTAATACATACATTCCTTGTAATGTCCTTAGATTGAAATGAACAAGACTGGTGGTGGCTATTGGAAACCGAAAACAACAGATAATGATGCGAAACTCCTGGCCATTATACAGGACCAAGTAAAACCACTATGCAATCCGTATGACAGTGCATCAGGTTTCTTTAACGGTATGCAATTAATTCTGCTAAGTTAATTTTAGATGTTATTATATATTTTTTAGCTTTGTAAAAGCAACAGACATAATTAAAATTTCGTTACCTACCTAGCTTCTTTTAAACTTTTTTAATAATTTATAATTAACTTATTTTTCAGAAACAAGTATGTTTAATGCGGATAGTGACAGCAATATTATTACTGTTTTATCTGGTTATGATACTCCACCAGATCCCTCAGCACAGGATGTCATAGTTATAGGTTGGTATATGTCAAGAAGACACTAAATCAATTAAAATAATATTCTAGACAATCAGAAAAGTTGTAAATTTACTGTAAAATAACAAAATGAGGAACTATCATCATCAACACATTTTAAGTTCCCGCCTTCCTTAAAGGAGTGGGCCATATCCCTATACAAATGACGAATGTGGGATTGAAGGAACACTATACCTACAACAATAGCATTTTTTATGTATGAGTATTAAGAACAATATTATTTGTTTCAGCTGAAGAACCACAGGCATCTGATAGCATGTCAGTAGACAAACATGCCACTCCTACTATGAATATTTCAGCAACACCAAAGCCAATAAATGTTTCGAGTAAAAAAAAGGGTGGGTTAAATTATAAGTTATATTTTACTTATTATTATACATAGAACAGTGCTCGTAAGTAATGAAATGGAATGAAATATAATTTATTCACATAAAATAGAGATATAAAGATGGAGTATGATGCGAATAGTTAATTTTCCAGCGCATGGCATGTGAATCTTAAGTTACTTATTTAATTTTGATAGCACATGCATATACTTAGGTAGACAACATCGTAAATAATAAAATATAATAAGTACCTGTAAAGGTTTATATTTATATATATACCTACTTTCTTGACTTTTGATTTATCTATGTCGTCATTGCATTGATATCAGTATGAATTTATATTATGTTAATTGTTACAGCATTCAAGCCAAGAAAAATAATTAAAAAAGCATCTGCAGACACATTAAAAAGATTATATTTTAAAAAAAAATGTCAGAATGCAGATTTGGAGAAAAAGAAACTGATGATGGAGATTTTGTACAATAAAAGGGAACATTTACTTAAGATGGAACTTTTAAAAAATAAAAAAAATTAGGACTTAACACAAATAATGTTGTTTTAATTCAAATATGTTAAGCTTTTAAATATCCTACATGCCCTTGATCTGATGGGTCCCACCATATTATTATGTTCATTTTCAAACAGATATTAAATTCAATATGGTATTTAAACTTGTTGACATTGAGCTTTACAGTTTTGATGCTTTCAAACAAATTATTAGCAAAATGAGTCTCATTTCAATGGTTCAGCTGTACCTAGCATTTTGTATTATTATTATTGCTTAATTAATGGCTTCGCGTTTAGCATTAAGCCAATTTCAAGTGCTTTAAAATTATTTTTAATACATTTAGTATTGTACGGTAGATTGAATTAAAATGGAGTCTCCCAACACATGTTGTTGCGAAAAGAACACGGGAGAAACTCTAGCATTTTGTATTTCAATAATTTATAAAAGACTACAAGGTATTAATAAGAAAATAAAACAATTATCTATTCAAAAAGTCAAAAGTCAAAATATTTTTATTCATTAAACTCAATTAATAAGTAGGTACTTTGAATTGTCCAAATCTTTTTTAACCTATCACCCATTCAGGACATCATTTTTTAACTGTGGCAAAGAATGGGCACAAGAAACCACAGCGCACAGAAGCAACGACATTTACAAAAAAAAAATATATATATTATGTGCTTACCAGGTCTTAAAATACAAAATATGAATTAGAATGTAAATAATTTCATTAAATATGGTGCTTTATTAATTATAGACAATCAGAAATAGCTGTTGGAGTACTTGAAGCATTTCAGACCCAAGCTGTTTTGTCTTCTGTGTAATCTGACACTTTATAATAAACTATTTTATAAAGCTTTTCTTTGATTTTGATTTTAAATTTATCAAGATCTAATTTCTGAATATCATTTGGTACTTTGTTGTATAATCGTACACACAGATCCTTAAAGAATTATTTATTTTATGGAGCCTAGTATATGGTACTACTAATTTGTTCTTACTTCTAGTGTTTAATTTGTGAATATCACTGGTTTTTGAAAACATTTCAATATTTTTATGAACATACATCAGATTTTCATAAATGTATTGTGATGCAGCTGTCATTATACTTATATACTTAAATCTCTCTCTGAGAGAGTCACCAGCCTGTAGGTTAAGCTTATAAGCTTATAAGCTTATTACTTGCTTAACATTAGGCAATACAAATCTTACACATTTGGTTTTCCCTTGTTTAACCCTTTCCAAGGCAATGGCAGCTATATTGCCACTAAATATTGAACCTTATGCTCTTGGAATACGGTTGAAAAGCAATTAAAAATTTCGACTGTACCGCCCGTGAAAGGGTTAACAGCAAGTTATTTACACTAAACCAGTGTACAATCTTTGAGACCACATTATTCACATTGTCATAACTTTTATATATTTAAACCAAACTTGTTATTTATGAGAACACACTATTTACAATTGCAGTCCGGACTGATGTCTGACCAGGCTGTGAACTAGTATAGAGGAAATTATTATCTTCTCCATCATCATCTATTTCTATGTCAGTAGGAGGTACGACCTCATCTAGTTCTATACACAAATTATGCAGCACCACACATGCAACAATCACTTGCAGGACTGTAGATGTTTTATTAAGAGTAATGCCTTTTTCCAGGCAAGGGCATCGCCGTTTTAAAACCCCAAAACATCTCTCGATTGTATTTCGGGTCGCAATGTGGCTTTTGTTGTATGCTTCTTCAGCTATACTTTGAGGACGCAGAAAAGGAGTCAGTAGATAATTGTTGTTGAAGTATCCACTGTCTCCCAATAAACAATATGTGCCATATTTCCCCCTTCCAAAATCTGCACATATGTGCGAGTTATTGAAAATGGTCGAGTCATGGACTGACCCAGGCCAACGCGCTATAAGGTCTCTGATTTTCAGGCTTGAGTCACAAACAGCTTGAACGTTAATGGAAAAAAATCCCTTCCTACAGCGGTATAGTTCAGGTAGTGCTCCCCCTCTGCTAACTATTTTCACATGGGTGCAATCAAGGGCTCCTGCCACCCTTGGAAAGCCATCAATTTGGTAGAATCCTTCAGCAACTCTTTGTAGCTCACTTCTGTCTGTAGGCATTTTAATAAATGTTGCGCTAAGACTTGCTAGTTTGCGTGTTACTCTTTGAACTACGCGACATACTGTTGATTTGTGCACATTTACCAAATCTCCTAACACTTGCTGGAATGATCCCGTTGCGAAGAACCTCAGACAAATCAATAATTGTGTGAGACCATCAATGGCTTTATTCCTTCGAGTTTCAGGTTCCAGGTTGAGAATTTCAGAAATCCGTAAAGCCGTCTCTTTAGACATTCTGTATCTCACACGAAAATCTTCTCCATCATGTTTTTCAAACAAATTTATTCTATCTGGAATAACACGGCGTCGTCGACGGAAAACATATTCTTCGTAATCGGATAAGGACGAAAGGCTTGTTAGAGACATAACGAAATCCACTTATTACAACAAACAAATTTTTAAGTTTGAAAGTAGGTAAGTAACGATATAACAGTTTAAAATAAGTTTAATATGAGTTTAATGACCGCTTGACCAGGCATTAAAAATTATAACCTCAAAGTGTCAAATTTAAGTCAAACTAAAGGTCCTTTAGCGCTAATGACGTTTTGTGCAACGTAAAAATCTGTTAAAGCCCCGATTTGACGTTGGGTTCATTAAAACTAATGGGGCATTAAATTTACGGACAGAAGCTATTTTATGCAACACTTTAAAGTGGCATTAACATTTAAAGGAACTTTAAAATTTTAATGAGCTTTTCTGCAACTGGGTGTAAGTGGCTTTAACCACCTTCTCTAAAATATCGCTTTGGTAGTTATTTGCTCGTGTTTTCACCCCTTGTTCACAAAAATGGAGCTTTGTCATGCCTTCGTAGGACACGCCTCACCTAACATAACAGATGCTATAAGCTTCAAATTTTTGTACATACAAATTATATGAAATTTCTCTCTCTACAGGCTAAACAATCTATAGCGACGTTATTAATTTCGAGCGTAAGACTATCTCGTTCCATTTAAAAAAAAAATGTTTAACGAGGTGTAACGCATACCTATTGCTTGGTATACTCGTAGATAGATCTTCTTTACAACTGGGTAAAACGCCCCCGGGCTATGTGGTACACTCCTCTCCCTCTTTAAGCCAGTTACTAAGAGCTCCACGGGGGAGGTATACCTGTTAAAAAACCATAGTGCCATCCTTTCCCTGCCACGGGGATTGAGGGAGACTGCGAACGGCAAGGACCTCTAGATATACCTACCTACCTTGAGTATCCGACGTTTCTGCCCAAGTCGGCCGTAATCTGACCGTAGACTGATTGATGCCTGTATGCGTCAAACTAGTCGTTCTTAGCTATTAAATAACCAATTTAAGGCACGACGACCGACGTTAGCCGTGACGAGGCAGAGCATGAGCTTTGCCTCATAAATTACTGATTATTAAAGAGGGTGAGAGTGAGACATTGGTGTCACTAACTGATGTTATTCCATAGCATATATCAGTGTGATAGTACTGTCCTTAACGTATTACATGCGATATATTTGAACATAATAAGCAATCGCTTATTACCTGGCGGGTAATCACCCGCCAGGTAAAATATTAATTTAAATTTTCCGGTTTTTGTAAATGTCCTACGTCCCTCTGGATAATGTACCATTAGGTACAGCTTAGCCACCATTATTCTCGTATTTCGTAAATATGAATATAATGTTTTGAGCAGAGGGTAATACTTAATACCAAGGATTTAGTAAACGATATTTTTATGGCTTCAACATGAACACAATATGGGCATAATATTGCTAAAGCCGTGTTAAAAAATTGATCAACCAACCGTCAACAGAAGATGAGTTGATAGAGCTTTGTTTTGATATTAAGTTTACAAAGAAATAATACTACCCACTTTTCCCTTGTGAGTTGTAAAAATATAATTACCACGACACAAACACAATGGCCAGAGTGTAATTTCAGGCCTTTATAAGACGCCCTCTCGTTTGACTAAGGAGTTTAACAGGGTTAATTTGGGGTGAGACAACCAGTTCCTCAGTGGTTGAGGAATGAGGACCCGGGTGTGCTTACACTTTCGGCCTTGTCCTTCACTTACCATCAGATGAGATGATAGCCAGGCGCTTTCCTGTTGTGAAATAAAACAATTTAACACTGAGGGCTTAGTTTTATGCCTCTACGTCCAGTATTTTTTCGATTGCATTCTCTTGTAGAATTGAAGGACTTCTGCCTGGCTTCTACATTGCAGAATGAATATAACCTCGAACCTACTAGAGTAGGTACCCGGTCGATTTTTAGCACAAGACACCTTCTTAGTATATTACTAGGGGCATTGTCACCATCAATGTTATAATAGCCTTTTGTAACGCAGCCGTACCGTATGACGCTGTTAAACAAGATTTAAAAATCCCTCTATAGAAGAAATAACCTAAATAGCAAACAACATTGCCCAAACGTTATTTTAGTGCGGCACGTGTCATATCATGAGATTCAAGAGAATAAGGATTTCATTATTGATTTATTCTGAATACTTACAAACCCTATTGAAATAAAGAAGCTTTGTTAAAGTTTACTACAGACTAAATTAGGCACTTTGCTTAAGCATCTTTCTCGCTGAATACTATTTCGTATAATACAATCGTGAGTTTATGTATGTAAGATATTTTATTTAGAGCGAGTTTTCACGATGCAATTTTGTTATTTTCCAGTCGTTCCAAGGCAGCCAGGGGCGCGCGTATCTCTTCAATTCTGTGTGAGTATTGATATATATATAACAATAGTCGTATTTATTTTGGCAAGGGAGAGCAGCTCGATGGCGCAGTGGCTTGCGCGTTCGGGTTGCATTCTAATTTCCCAATACCGGGTCACAAGGTGGAGATCAAATTGAAATATCTTGAGTTCCTTCCTTTCCTGTTCTTGTCTTCTTCTCCATCTTTGCTTTGAAAGGCACATTATGCCGTTCGTTCGGATTGTCTTTGTAAAAATGAAGCAAATAATGTGTCAGGAAAGAATCTCTGCCAACCCCATTGGGAATTGGGCGATATGTACCTACCAATGTACCTATGTGTACGTATGTAAAATCAGCTAATAAAACCAATAATATACGGATTTATCAATTGAACGCCATCCCTGCGTGTTCATGCATATTTCATGGGTGGCTCCGGCCGAGGCTAGTGCGCACATATTTCTATTATACTGTGGCATCGCCGTCCTCGGTCCTCGGTGATTTCGAAACTGATGCGGCATTAGCGTTATCCATTCCGTTTGAAAACAATTTACGTACGCTTCTTATTATATTTAATATTGCTAGCGGTAAAAGAATACTACCACCCCCTCTCTCCCTTTGGGTGTCGTAAAGTGCGACTTACGGACTAAAGACAGCATATGCATCCAACAGCATAGAGCGGCGATGGGCTCACCACCTGTCACGCTGTGCACATGTGCAGTCGCTGTTTGGTGAAAAGTGGACCATCGCAGAGGACTGCTTTTGCGGTCCTCATTGCCTAGCCTCTGACTAACCCTTCGGAGATAATGGTCAAGATTAATGTATATTTGATATTGAACCACCAACACGAATTGGGACAGCGTACTCATGACCCAGTCGTCCCATGTACCATGGCCATGTGGCAGTGGATACGTTTATAGGCTGATGATGTGACAATATTTTTTTTAAGGAGGGTATCTCATCTTTTTCGTACACACCTGCAGATCAACCTAAGTACGCAAACCTGTCAAAAAGTAATCAATTACATGTCATCAATCATCACAAGCCGTCCCGGGGCAGTCAGCATTGTTTCTATGACATCACAAATGATTGCCTTTTTATATTGAATGAAAATCCTACTAATATTATAAATGCGAAAGTTTGTAAGTATGGATGGATGTTTGTATTCATGTTTGTTTTCACGTAAAAACTACTGAATGAATTTGGATGAAATTCGGCATACAGATAGTTTATAAGCTGGATTAACACATAGGATACTTTTTATCCCGATATTCCCACGGGAACGGGAACCACGCGGGTGAAATCGGGAGCGGCCGCTAGTGTTGTGATAAATGTGAAATAAATTAGTTTATTGCTGAAGCTGTGTTTCATGAGCTCTGCTGAATGAAACCTAATTCCTTACAATAGATTATTTCTCCAATCGATATTGATCCTTATACCCTAGCGATGAACTTTAAAATTGTATTGAAGATACTAGACAATTTGTGGTAGGCTGAAGTGCTCCATACCCAAGCCATAAAGTTCAAAATGTATTGAAGAGACATTTTGTTGTAGGTTCATGTGCTGGCGTATATGCCTACATAGATTCACGACCATTAATTATCCCCAAAGGGTTAGTCAGAGACTAGTCTATGACGACCGCAGAAGCAGTCCTCTGCCATAGTCCACTTTTCACAAAATAGCGGTGGTGCGCCCATCGCCGCGGCGAAAACACCCAAGGGGAGAGAGGGAGGGTAGTATTCTTACACCGCCACGCGACACGGTTGTATTCATCAAATAAAACATAATAAATAAATAAATCTTTCCTACAATCACACCAATTATGTAGCCCAAGAGAAGCTTCGAAGAAACTCGTTAAAATGGTTACTAGACAACGGATAAACATACTTAAAATACATACTTATTATACATAGAAAACACCCAGACCCCAGACAATTTAGAAAAACAATTATTTCTAAATTGACCCGACCGGGGATCGAACCCGGGACCTCAGAGATGGCGACACCATGAAAACCGGTGTACAAACCACTCGACCAAGGAGGAGATTAATTGTTGTGTTGTTTTCAGTGTGAACGTGGGCTGCGGGCCGGCGGAGGAGCGCGTGCTGCTGACGGGCCTGCACGCCGTCGCCGACATCTACTGCGAGTGCTGCAAAACCATGCTCGGCTGGAAATATGTAAGCATCTTTATAAACCCACCAACCCGCACTGGGCCAGCGTGGTGGGTTAGGGCTCCTACACACGAGCAGCAGTTTGCTGTCGACGTATGTAACTGCAGTCGAGTCGGCGGCTAGCTGTCGACATGTCGTCGATCTACCGACCCCTATAGATAGGGTATCGCAGCCGGAACTACGGGTCCGGCTGTGTTTCTCAGGGGTACTACAGGATTCCAGTTCATGCCCTCCGCTGGTTGAGCCTTGACCGGCGCCTCCGGCGGGATCCGGATGTGGACTCACTCGTAGTGGCTTGTGGTTAGCTGTAGAGTTTGGAAATGTTCGTTTGTCCTGCTATTGTGTGCCAGGACTTCCAAACTCGCGCACAGCGAGCGGGGCCTAGTAGCGGTCTCTGTGTGGCCAGCAGCGAAAAGTCCTGCGGGGAACGTGAGTTTCCCTTATAGTTAGCAGCTTTGTCCGGTGGTTCTCATTGGACATTGGTGTTGACATCTCCGGTACTAGTCTGGAGAACTAGTAGAGGCGGCCCTTTAGATGCCGTAGCCTCCGGTCCAGCCAGCCACGTAGGACGTGGGAACTGGCTAGGCGCCCGGATGGGTTCCGAGAAGTGAGTGTGCTAACTACACCACGACCAAGGTGGACATTTGGGAGTTGACTTTAGAGTCGGCGACCCGAGCAGTGGCAACTGCGAGTTGTGCCCTTCGTGCAACGAGAAGTGAGCGAGTTTGACAGCTCCGGTTACCTATCTGGACAATAGGCAGTGAACTACACGTATTCACGGGGAAACTCTCCCGAGACACTAGTCTTATGAGTACCGAATGAAGAGCGCGCTTCGGCGGGCACTGATTTGGCGTCAAGACCTAACGCAGATGGTCTCCTGCGCGAGTATTTTTCTGGCGAAGGGACGTCTGGCACTTCTTGCATAACCTAACGGTTGGTCTCGAGGTGCCAGTACAAATTAAACTTTCGATGAAAGAGAGTAGGCTCTCTGAACCGTAGCCGTTCCGTCGGCTACGTATAGCGCCATCGCGTGTGTCAAACGCGATAGCACTATAAGAAGTAGGTCTAACCGCTGAGGTTCAGTTGTGGTTTGTTTGAGATTATTTAGCGTGGTCCCCCTGTGCCCAGCAGAGGCACGTTTATAGGTGATGATGATGATGATGAAGAACCTCTTTGTCTTCATGAGAAGCTCACTAGAGCTTCCACGTTGCAGTATGAAGCACCAGCTCCTTCAGTGTCAAGAGTATGAAATCCAGAAAAAATACTGAACATAGAGTCACTTAGCTAAGCCCTCAGCGTTATATTGTTATATTAGCGACGGCTCGCGGTTTCACCCGCGTGGTTCCCGTTCCCGTGGGAATATCGGGATAAAAAGTATTCTATGTGTTAATCCAGGTTATAAACTATCTGTATGCCGAATTTCATCCAAATCCATTCAGTAGTTTTTACGTGAAGAAGTAGTTAACATACACACTCACAAACTTTCGCCTTTATAATATTAGTGTGATATATAAGTAGGATTTCACAACGGGAATGCGCGTGGCTATCATTTTACCTGATCGCAAGTGACGATAAGGCCTAAGGTGGATGGTGGAAGCACGCTTCTCCTGGAATCCACAACCACTGAGGAACTAGCTTTATCTCTAAATTGTCGGAACGCAATAATGCTATAAACATAACATTATGCAAACTTAGATAAGATGGTGGTAGCTAGCCAAGCGGACTTAACAAGCCCTACCACCAACCAAACCAAGTAAACAAAGATGTACTTCCCGCTGGGAATCGAACCCAAAACCTCAAGGTTTAAAACCGGTGATTTAGCTGCTAAACCACATAGGCAGTTAAACGCGCACTACAATACATTTAAGGGGCAGCCACCCGCAAACATACAAATATTATAAACACGAGAGTGTGTTTATTTGTTTGTTACGTATTCACACTTAAATCGTTAAGCAGATTATGATTAATTTTGTAAACAGAGATGAATATAGCGCCCTCTAGACTGTAGGCTACGTTATCCCGCGAATAATTAACGCGATCGACCGACGCCGCGGGCAAAAGCTAGTAACAAATAAAAACCTATTACTCTGCAGACTAATTGAACTGAAATAAGCTGGCGTAATCGCAACTATAACTACTCGTATTGATTGGCCGGCCGCATGACCCCCGCGACCTTCGCCACTGCGATTACGGTAGTTGCAACGGTACATTCATTAAAACGCCTTTAGTTCCTTTTTATAAATTATTATAAACATAAACCAACGTAGGTACTCCGATCATATAATAAGAGACGTTCCGTATTTTTTTTTTAATTTGACTCGTCATTTTGACTACGTCCTACCTGATGGTAAGCAGCCGATGCAGTCCAAAATAATGAGAGCGCTCCTCACCGTGGAACAGCACGGTAACAAGCGCACCCATTCATGAAGGCCTGCATACATGCCGTTTCACGCCCCGCTTAAAAGACCCGGGACTATAGGAGCTGGGAAACACATGCGCGGCAAAGAATTCCAAAGCCGGATGGTCTTACAGAGGAACGACTTGCCAAATGATGGTGGTTCCTAAGACCAGCACGTGTAGTCCAGGAGAGGAAAGGAGAGGGCGGGATTAGAACGAAAAGATCTTCAGAACACTCTCCGTAGTAAATCCGATAGAAGACACTGAGAGAAGCAATGTCTCTACGCAGTTGGAGGTCCTCAAGAGAGGTGTAACCTCAGCATTTCCAATAATGCGTACCGCTCGCCCTTGCCGTCTATCAAGTGCATCGAAGAGGTATTTAGCGGAGCCGTCCCATAGATGGGAGCAATACTCCATACTTGATCGCACCTTAGTCTTGTACAGCAAACGGCGCTGCTCGGGAGTCAAAAAAACCGCCTTACCTTATTGAGAATACCCAACTTACGGGAGGCAGTTAACATAACACTCTCGATGTAGCATTTTGGATTTAGTTCCTGGCCGATGTCCATGCTAAGAATGCTAAGGTCCACCGAAATGGGTAACGGAGAGTTCTGAATAGAGGGAGGAGTAAGGAAGGGAGTTACCTTGGAGAATGCACAAACCTGGGTTTTGCTGGCATTCAACTCGACCAGGTTTTCAGATCCCCACTTAGAGACAGGATCGAGAGTCAGGTTCAGCTTGACAACCAGTTCTTGCCTTTTTACTACGATATCGGCTTGCTTTGCCGCAGAATGTCCCAAGTACCGCTTATGCACCGTACTGTTATCCGCATAACAAGGAATATTGCCCAAGGAAAACATCTCCTTGATATGCAGAAGGAATAGAGTAGGTGAGAGTACATAACCCTGCGGCACTCCGGCATTGACTTTGAAGAACTCTGAGAAACTACCTTCACAAAGGACACGAATCCTCCGCTCCTCTAGAAAGTCTGCAACCCAGGCGCACAAACGGTGCGGCACACCGAAGGCCGGCAACTTGGAAAGAAGGGAACGATGCCATACTCTATCGAAAGCTTTGGCGACATCAAGGCTTAATGCCAGAGATTCGCCATGCTTATCCATTGCTTCACCCCATGCGTGAGTAACGTACGCTAGAAGATCACCCGTTGATCGCTTGGGTCTGAACCCATACTGGCGATCATGGAGCAGCGAGTGAACCTCTAGGTAGTGAATGAGCTGAGAATTAATAATCCGCTCAAACACCTTGAACTTGAATGTTTGATTAGAAAGCCTTGAATGTTATGAAAACCCCTATATGAAGCAAAAGTAGCGCATGTGTGTTCCAACAGTTTACTCTTGTAATTTAGGTATAGCGAAGCAGCGGTTTCATATATTCCTCACCGTGGCGCTGCTCCAATTTCTATAACTACTATACAGGGCGTCCCACGGATATGCCACATGGAGGGAAAGTACCTTGAATATTGTAGATGGAACATTTTACTGAAAGAAGACATTATTTGAATTTAAAAAATAATTTAAACTGCATTCATAGATATTTAAATAATTACATGGTTGAACCGGAAATCAAACCAGTTGCATTAGAAAAATAATCACCTGTAGCTTTATCATACCGATCGAAAAGCTTCAACATAAGGATTATTTTTTGTTAAATAACATAGTGTCACAAATAATAGAAAGACCATGAATTTTAAAATTTGATGTGAAATTTTGTTCAGAAAAATGAAAAGCTGACATTGCCGTAAGGAAATACAACTGACATTGAAATAAATACCTACATAAATTGATTAATTTTGTATTAAAAATGTTAAAATCCATGGTCTTCCTTTTATTTGTGACACTATGTTATTTAGCAAACAATAATCCTTATGATGAATCCTTTCGATCGGTGTGATAAAGCTACAGGATGATTATTTTTCTCATGTAACGGGTTCGATTCCCGGTTCAACCATGTAATTATTTAAATATCTATGTTATTCCAATAATGTCTTCTTTCAGTAAAATGTTCCATCTACAATATTCAAGGTACTTTCCCTCCATGTGGCATATCCGTGAGACGACTGAAAATAACCCGCATCGGACCCGCGTGGTGGGTTGTGGCCCAATCTCCCCATGTACTGTTGTCTTAAGGGAACGCCTGTGCCCAGCTGTAGGACGTTAATAGGCTGATGATGATGACAGACTAAAAATAGATGTATAAAAAAGAAATCTCTTTGTTTCAGGAGCACGCGTTCGAGTCGAGTCAGAAATACAAGGAGGGCAAGTTCATAATCGAACTGGCCCACATGGTGAAGGAGAACGGGTGGGACTAGGCGTGCGCGGCGCGGGCCGCCCGGCGCTCGCGCTCGCACGCACGCGTTACAGTGCTGTTGTGATATAGACTGGTCGGAGAGCCTTAGCAGCTGGTTATGACGCGCACTGAGGACTTTTAGAGCGGTTTTGCACTACGTACGAGCCGAATCCGAACTGAACCTGTGAAAATATGGAACTGGAAATGTCGGACCGAGTTTGATTATTGCTTACGCACTAGTCCGATCATTGATACCAATCGAAGCAATTCAGGGGCCACCTTTTGGCATACGTCATTTTCATGCATAAGTACATACGTGATTTGTCATTTTAATACTATGGCTATTTCGGTTTGTCAACATTCTTCTCCGGAATGGAGATTCACGGACGACGGAAGTCTGATCAAGTGCTAAAACTACCATAGAAATAGTTCTAAACTACTCCAGGCCGTATTTTCACGGGTTCGGATCGGATTCGGATCGGACGTAGCGCGTAACCGCTTTTACGATGCGTCAATTAGTCCCTACGGTATGGTCGGACAGATTTGCACCGTGTGTGTTCTTATTCGGCTTGAGACGGGCTTCGATGTTCCCTTGTGGCGGAATTTATACGCGGCGAGCGAAGCCCACGTGATGGAGAAGGCGAGTTGAGTCAACTCTCCTGTGGTAACACTTTAGTATGAAACACTGAAGTTGTCGTGCTATTGTAAAGATAGTGCCAGCTTTAGCGGGATATGAAAAACCTGGATGGTAGCCGTCAAATTCGTGTAGCTCGGTCGGTTTCGATTAATAGATTTAAATATTTTTATTATCAAACTGAATTATTGATGGCAGATTGGATGCGACCGAGTTACGCGATGGAAGCGGCCAACGAACTGGTATCACCGCTGTGTGCTTTTTCCACTGTTCGAGCGAGTATAGTTAAACAATTTGTATGGGATAAAAACAGCGCCACGCAATGGTGAATGGACGACCCAACGTATAACTGCTTCGTTACAATGTTATACAATTCTAGTTTCTACTAACTTAGTCGAATGGTGAATATCTCTCACTCTGATACCATTTCACGGAATGTCGGTTGTATGGGGCCGGAATATCGGCATGCGAAATGTGTTGTTAGAAAAGTAGATAGAGCAATGCTGTTGATTGCGTGTGAAGGGTCGAGTTGTCACATATCTCTGGGCGCCGCGCGTGTGTATCGTAGTCGGCTTCAGCGCTTGAGCACCGCCAGTCAACGTAATGTTATTGTTATACATAAGTTGTCGATCTCAACCGCCCCCCTAAGGGGCTATGGGTTTAGAAATTAATTTTAATTTTGGTAACGTTTGATATCCGCCGTCACGGCGGCGCAACGCGACGGCCGGCAGTACATCGTAAGTTATCTTAGTTTTACGTTATGTACTATGCATTGTACTGTATTAAGAGAACACTAATACTTTCTCTTGTCCCCTTTAACCTGTGATAAGTATGTTAGTATAGAATTTTGAATTTCTTGAACGGTCATTTCAAGGAGTTGCTCAGAGGTATCAGATGTATGTTCCTAATAATTTCTGCTGTACAATTTCGCTTTTTTTATTGTTTCGTGAGGTAACTAGTCCACAAGTAGATGTGTACCGGAGGGATCATTTACATTTTATTTACTTTACGCCTGGTTTAGTGAATTTATATTTAGTTCTAATGGGTCGTTTCGGCCGTTTCTCATTCGATTTATTTTTGACTCGCGTTTGTACCTACAGTTGAATAAATTGAAAACGAAATTAAGTTTATTTTAAATACACGATAAATAGAGACCCTGTGAAGTTAACAGAAGGCGAGGAGAGCTCTACAGTTTTATTATTCATTTATTGTTTCCATTATGATGTATAATACCTGCTTGTACCTAAATTAGTGTCATTTATCCGTATAATTTAACTTGATTGGTACTTCATTTGTAATGATGAATTATTATCTTAAGTAAATAGCATGAGCTTCGAGTGTCCAATTGTAAGGATCGTACAGACCGCGTGCAGCGCACCCAAGCGGGTCTGTCGCGCGACTTATAAAACCTATTTCAAGTAGTGTCAAGTGCGAGTATTTTCACTATGCGATTGGTGTAACATTTTGTATGGGATCGACATAACGCCTAACCTAGCGACAGGTTAGTTTAACCTATCTGTCAATAGGTGTCGCTGCTTTTTTATAATAAAGAAAACTCGCACTAGACACCCTGGATGAAAGGAACGAACGTTATCTGGAGGGAAACCACATCAAATAATGAAATTGTAATTTTTTTAATACAACAATTTTGTTCTTTTAATTTTCATTGAAAAATGATTTTGATTTATAATATGTTTAAAGCTTTATATCGCTAACATTCTTTTGTTTTAAAGTTTTTTAAAATTTCCTTTTAATTATATATGTATTGTTTAGCCTTAACTAGCGTTGGTTCTTCCCATCCTGTATAATGTAGTGTGTACTTTATAAATTCTATATGCAAGATCTTATGCCGTCGCATACCATTGTATCAAGAGCGTTTATAACTGCCATTAGTATATACCTACGTTCGAAATATACATTAACTTAATATTAATAAATACACTAAATACAAAAGTCAAAAAAGTGACGCTCGTTTGACTTTTAAAAATGTAATTTTTTACGTTATCATAATATGTGTATGCTACATTTGAAAAACCGATTTGTTTAGAGTTAAGACTTACGTCGATTGTTTTTTCTCGAGTACTCTGGGCTATGATGATGTATCACTTTTGGTTGACATCTTCCCATGAATAGAAATGCTCCTAGCTACTAAACTATCTTATCTACAGCCCTTGATTAGTAATATTAAAAATTACTAGATAATTTGACTATAAACCTTAATACTACATTTGATCTGTCTAGTCTTTCTTAAAAACATTTTACAAAATAGAAAAAGAAAAATGTCAAGCAAACGGTGCTTCATCGAGGCCAGTCATACTAGAGGTATCATCTTGAATCTTGACTATAACGTGTGATCATTCATCAGACTAGTACACTGCAAAATAACACCAAATAATTTGTAATACTTAGCTTTTAATTTATAGAATATTGCGCCTGTCAAACAAAAAGAATAAGCGTGGAGGGTGATCGTATGTGTTTATGACAGTAAAAAAAAACCATTGTTTATCACTGTACAGTCCGTTGCAGAAGAATCTTGGCACGTGCAGCTCTTATTAAATGCCTATATCAATATTTCAATTTGGACGGAAGTGTCAAGCTTTTTCTGCACTAACTGTACAATATACAAATGACACTCCCGAATATGCAATACCTAAATAAAAATACATAAACATTGTGATTTTAATAGAAACAACTTACGTCGTTTTTTCAAGTAACACTTATTTTGTTAGACAAAACGCGTTGCAAGGTTACTCGTCTGTTTTATGTAATAGTTGAATTGTTTATTATTTATGGTACCTATCATGTTAACAATTTTGATGCACAATGTTCAATGAAAATTAAAACCGTCGACAGCTCAAGAACCCCATTGATAGTTGAAAGCGAAGCCTCGTTTTATCGAGAACTTTTAATAAAGATGTGATCTTTAGATATATGTTTGAGAGACACTCATTTCTGTTGACGAATATAATGTTTTTAATATTCGAAGTAATATGTGATAATTGCCGTCTAATATTTTCATGAGAACATTATGCAACACTATAATCGAGTCTTATTGAGATCGTCACAGTAGTTTAGATTTAACACTCTTAGACCTACGATTTATGTCTTGTTCTTTGACGCCGTACGATATGACACTTAAATAATGAAAAAATTATAAACTATTATAAAATTGAGATATAAAAGTGAGAAAAAAAAGTTAGATTTCTGTGAGGCATAATTAAAGTATTTTTCTACTTGATCGTTTAGGGATGCTAGTAGATATTTTTGGACCATTGTTAAGGATAAAAACTATGATCAGTATTTGTGGAGTGAAGATAAGAATATCGTTAGTTTTGTGGATGTTGTTCGATGTGTTCGTGTCGAGATTAGAGACAAACGCTTTCCTAGCTCTACGATTGCGCACCCTTATCATACTAAATACCACCTGTGTGGTATTTCTAAAAGGCCACTCACTTAGTCCTTATGACAATCCATATTTAGTAGAACAGTGTACGCACAAACTGATATTATTATCCCGAAATTAGCACAACCAGCTTAAGTCTTTCACACTATTACTGTATCACATTTACAACTCCATATAATACGGACTTTTACCATCGAGAAACCCAATAAGATTGTTCCAACATTTTTATGCAGAACCATTAATTAACACACACGCACAGTAACTGGTGAATTAGTAAATTAGACCCCCACCAATGAATTTACTGTATTAACTATTTTGAGTGACGCCTTTTAGAAATATCGTGACGAGGTCTTGGAGTGTTAACTATGACCAAGATTAGTATTTACATGGTGCATTTCATATGTACGTATACATTTCGCATATAAATAAAAAAAAAGGATAACCTGGTAGGTGTTTACCAAGAAACCGCTTAATATTTTTGTATTTTCCTAGTATGTAACGAAGCATTATAAATTTTGTGGTGTCTTCTAACGATTGTGTATGCATTATGCTATAGATGAATATTTCGTAAACATTTGGTTGAAATAATAAGTGCGTAATAAAACACTTTTTCGTATCAACACTTGTTTTTTATTTTGCAAAACACTTAATTATTATATATTTACAGGTGGAATTGATTGTTAGCTCTTCACATATCTAAAGGATTTGGTTTTGACACTTTAAAAATTTTCAATCAGCAGTTGGAATACAAAGTATAATAATTTACAGAATACAAAATTATACAAATAATTAATTACTGATATTTAACCTTATAGTAAGTATTTAACCGTCCAATCATTATAAAAAGAAATACTTATTAAATCGATACGTACACACGGCGGCACATCAGACTATCCAGAATTGTCAAATTTCTCCAATCGATATTGATCCTTACACCCTAGTGACAAAGTTCAAAATTCAGGGTAAAATCAATAAGCGAACGTTTAATTTTTGGGCGCCACGCCATAAATGCATTCCTGTGCCACGCCAGAGCATAAAATAAAATAGACAAAAATACCTACGAAAAATATAGTGCTGCCAGGAGTCGATATATTTGTAACACACGGCGACCTGTTTTTGTTGTTTTTATATGCAATAAATGACTACTTATAATCTGGGATGTTTAATTTATTATTGTGCCATCTTCCACTCTTTGTATGTACTTAGTACATAAATAAAATAATAGCATTGAAAATAAAATGGTGGTAAACCAGAGCACTATTCTCTATAGTGATGTCTTCATTGTCACGACTGGACGACAACGGCGCAGCTGGCCATCCTATAATGCCTCTTCCATAGAGATGTACCCGAGTCGCACGTAATGTATCAATTTCGAAATCGATACCTAGAAAGACATCGATTAACCTTTTCACCGCCCAACTATCCGTATTAATACTCTGTTGTATTTACTTATGTTAAGTAAGTGCAGACGGCAACAGATTTGGGAAAGGTTATTATCCTTATCTTTAAATTTCGTGTTAGTGCATCCGAATGCAGAACAGTAACGCTTTTGTTTCACCATCCTGTGAACTATCCACTTGCGAAAATAAAGTAAACGTGAAACAAACTGCCGCGTCGGTTGCTTTCTATGTACTGCGTGCGTGACACTCGACTAAATTGTCTCCGCGCGCGGACCGAGCGTGTAGGTATATATCGACCGAATTACGTAGTGACACGGGCCTGCTGATACGCTATTTTAGATCTTAAATCCTTATCAATATATCGTTTTTAGTCTAGTCACAATACTTTTCGGAACGAGTGTAATGCCGAAAGTTAGCAAGTCGATATACCTACTTATCCGCTATTTTAGACCTTAATGCTTACTCACGGTTACATACCTATTTATGTTGAAACATAGTTTTAGAGATTTATTTCTGTAAAGAATATTACGCTATTATATTATACCTATATGTACTTTAACTATCATTGAATTATAAAAATACCCAAACACTTTGAGAATTATCCGCTCGCGTGATCTCGAGATGATACCTAAACATCTTTATAGTGATGTCGTCCTTTTTTCGCAACCCTTACGAACTAGAATTGCGGCTCGCCATAGAAAAACCTTTGTTATGATTTTTAAGTTGATATTGGTTATTTTAAACTCGAAAACAAAACTTTAAAAATGTAGGTAATTAGCGAAATAACCTAGGCTTACAAGAGTTGCAAGGAGTTATTTTGTTTCGAATATTAATTATAATTACTTACATACAATTAAACAAAATGTAATAAAACAATTGTTAACATAAATAATAATATATATAAAGTCTAGTATAGTGGGTATAAGCATAATAACAGAAATAAAGTTTAATTTATTAAGAATTTGCATACACTTACTTACGTCTAAATCTTCTTCAATAATTGAATCAGATTCCGAAAATTCGTCGTCATCATCGACGCCTTCCAAAATGCGAAGAAGTTCAATTGAATCGCTCATGTTGCACTGCACTACTTTTCTCTCTATGCGCTTATGACGTCATCAGTCTATCCGTGACCACGGCGCCCAGAGCACTGATTATTGATGACGCGCTAGGGATGCGCCAGAGTTGCCATATTGGATTATTAGGTGAAGTTGATTTGACGATTCTTTATTCATGTAGCTGAGCTACGGTACGCCATGGCAGTGTTATTTTTCTTACATTTAATTTTATTAAAATAGCAATTATAATTAAATAAAATAACACATTTTAGTTGAATTTTGAATAGATAATTTACAATAAAACTACCTTCCGCAGTACAGCACTAGCGGTCAAGAGTAGACGACTTTGGCGAGTTGGACATAGGATTTGCTTGGATAAAAATCCATGTTTTATAGTTCTATATTTCTCAGTTCTTATGGCTCTAAGAGACTTGTTTTTATACTCATATGTTGCTGGGATATTCTTTATTGCCGAATGTAGAAAAAAAAAATACCAGTAATAGTTTTTCAACACATTTATTTAATATTTTTGTAAGCCGGGTTTTTTGTCAACTATAGATGTCGTTGGCGCACAGGGCCCGCAAGTGCTGGTCAAGTATAGACGACTTTGGCGCTCAAAAGGTTAAGGGCTGTATCTATACATCATTCTGAATACAATGACAAAAAATGGGCACCAGTTTTATAGTGATTTTTCAAAGTTATGTTTTCTAACTAAATCAATTAAAATAATGCACATCATGAAACATGCTGTATCTTTACTAACACGCATGCAAGCGTCAATAAAAAGATAGCTCAGTGTGCTCAGAGTTTAGTATGCATGTTCGGTTATCTTTGTGTGCGGGTCTGCGGGTTGTACAGCTGTACGAGTTTGGAAAGGGTGTATTTTTTGGTAAATTATGATAATGTTTTGTTGATTATCTCGGTAACGTGCCTGTAGTTTCGGACCAAATTTGCAGAGCATGCTCAGTGTGATGTATAGATGCTACTCTTAAACGTTAGCTTATTGATATTGTTAGACCCTATATATTGAAGAAATTTGATATTTTGTGATAGGTTGAAGTGCTGGCCTTCTGTACCACATGTGATTCATGGGACAGGGAAGGGTTAAGGTCTCTATGAATGGCTACTTCATATAGTCTATTCAGAACTTTTTAAATACTCTTTATACCAACAGTGTGGCTCGCACAAATGCTCATCCGCCTCATTCTCAAATTAATTTGTTTTACGTCACCATCACCTGACAATGTATGAAAGAGATAAGGCACTAGTTTTAATGTACCTACTAATTAATAAGTAAATAATTTAAATAAAGATTATTTATTTATTTAATATATACAATTACTATATAATTCATGACAAGGAGCATGAGCTGATACGCTGAGCAATAACTGATACAATTCATGACAAGGAGCATGAGCTTCCTGACATTGTATTACGCGCCGGCAGTGTACAATTTTATACAGTGTATTTTTCAGATTACGTACAAATATGTAGTATGAGAAAACATTATATACAATTTGACTAACTTTTGCTGCTCCGATTTTTTTTTTCGATGCTATGGAATAATCCTTCATGAAACTGAGTTAAAACGCATTTAAAAAAAAGTAATTAGGTACTTACAAATTTTTATGGAGAACTAACGCTTGACCAAAACATAAACTCTGTCAAAATGGTTTGTACAAAATAAGTCGTAATATAATTATGCAGTAAAGTTTCCTCTATCTTCTATGGTTTCTCATAGTTGATTTTTTTATCCACTACATTCACCTGATGGTAAATGAAGATAAGGCCGAAGGTAGAAGCGCGCTTTACCCGGAATCCTCAACGGAGGAACTGGCTATCTTATCTCTATATTGTCGGAAAACACAGTGCTATTACCATTGTTGTTATGGTGAAAGCCTAGATAAGATAGTGGTAGCTAGCCAGGCGGACTTAACCCTTAGCCAGGCACGTTAAAAACATTGGTTTTCGACCTTATGTTCAGGGAATAAAGTTCAAAATGTGGTGGTCGCCATACGATCACTGCCTGGCTAAGGGTTAACAAGCCCTACCACCAACCAAAACACACTGTATATTCAGTTTAAAAAAAACAAACACTGTATACACAAGTGTATGGAATGGACCTTGGTTTGTTGGCATAGCCATTTGTTTATATAAGTATATTTCTTCTATAGGTCTATTACAAACTCCAAGCCACCGAAAATTAACTTTAACCAGTTGCTTTAGAAACTAGTTTTCTTTACACAGGTGCCGCGGAGTCTTCGTTAAAAAAGAACATTTTACTTGTGGTATTGATTGAAGGCTTGTCGGATTTGAGAATCTCCTTCGCTTGCTGCAGCTGATCGTCCGTCATTGTAGGCATCGCTTTGAAGAACATCTGTGAAAAGAAAACCTTTTTACTTACAAACTATTCGACAATCCCGAAGAATAACGTCATATCTGCAAGATAGTTGGCTGGCAGATATGAATATGAAGTATTCTTCGGGATCCTTTTTTTTCGTCTACTAAATTCTTCGATCAATAATACAACTAGATGTCAGGTCGGCGCTAAAAATATGTCTCTGTAAATTGTTATTTACAAGTGAAGTAAATTGTTATTTACAAGTGAAGTAAATTGTTATTTACTTCTCAAGTGGGCTGTTGCCCACTTGAGAAGTGAGATCTTATTTTCTCGGCAATAACAGAAAGAAGTACTTTATTAAGGTTGATTTCACCACTAAATATTATTGACGTTTTGTCAATTTAAGTGACAGGAGTAATCATTGCTTTGCTCGTTGTTTGTGACAAATGATCGTAAGTATAAGATAATACTTAAAAGATTTGTGACTTTATAACTGGGTGCCATGGTTGTAACTAGATTGTGTACCTACGCCTGGCGTACTCACCATGGAATTCTGTTATTTCAAGAATGCCAAAAAACTGTGCCCAAATAGTACCAAATAGTGCCCAAAGGAAATAAATAGTACCCTTATGTTTCAAAAGTTATAGACATAGTTTGGTGAGTACGCTAGGCGTAGGTTACGCCTAGCGTACTCACCTCAGTTTGGGAAATCTGTGTAAGCTACAACTTTAATTAGTATGTCAAAAAACTGTACCCAAATAGTACCAAATAGTGCCCAAAGGAAATAAATAGTACCTTTATAGTTTAAAAGTTATAGACATAGTTTAGTGAGTACGCTAGGCGTAGGTTCTACGCCTAGCGTACTCACCTCGTTTCGCGAAAACAGAACCAGCAATGGCTCTCATTTCTATCTCAATAAATAGTACCGGAAATAGTACCCTCTAAGAGTGTAATTGTTATTTGACTTTTACACTAGAAAGTCATTAAATTTGATAGCAAACTTCTACATACAAAAATTACGTGTGGTACAGTCGAGCACAGTGAATGGTAAAATATTATTTTTATTACTAAAGGAATTAAGATTGGAATAACTATGGAGTTCATTAATAGACGACGACCTAAAATAATATAGGTACATATTTAATAACAGTAAACCAAGGGTGGCCAAAAAAGGGGGGTCTTGAGGTTGGTGTGTCTGTCTTTGGCACCGTAGCTCCTAAATATCCTAGATTTGGATTCGGATTTTTTTTATATGAAGGCTGGTTTTTAGCGGTGATTCTTACTTCGACTATAAATCTAGTGATAACTGTTATAAATCACAAAATTTGTAGTCGAGGGTGAATGAGACCCACTCCAACTTATATCTATGTATCAAGCATTGCTTATTTATGATTTGTTGATCGTGAATGACAGCCCGCCCGCAACTTTGTCCGCGTGAACCCCTTACCCCGTGACGAATTTCCAAAAATGTTCATTTTTATACAAACCTTGTCCCGACAATTACAAATACAACAAAAAAGAATTAGCCAAATTGGTGCAGCCGTTCTGAAGTGATGCGCGTACAAACATTTTGGCAATTGATTTTTATTAATATAGATACACACCTACATAACTAGCGACTGCACATCTGCTCAGCGTGACAGGTGGTGAGCCCATCGCCGTTCTAAGCTGTTGGATGTATGTGCAGTCTTAAGTCCGTTAGTCGCCTATTACGACACCCAAGGGAAGAGGAGGTGGTAGTATTCTTTCACTGGTAAGTACGCGACACAGTTAAAAACTTTATACAGTCCAGAAAACTAAGAATATGATTTAATTTGTTTTTCTACGATTAATAAAAAACAATAACGTATTTCTGTAGGTAAGTATATATAATATATTCAAACTGAGTAGGTACCTACCTAGCTAATGAAAGATCAACTGCAAATCGACATGAACATAAAATGCTATTACAGATGAAATATACATAGTTACTTACTCATTTAAAGATCACTCTTATCACAATGAAACAAAATTCGCGCCTATAAGTGGCGTCCAACTTCGGGCCTCGTCGAGTTGATTTTGACCTTCGTGACGACGAGTATACCTGTACCTACCTACCAAGGCAGTGCTGTTTGAGAAGACAATAAGTTAATGAGTGGAAACAGCTCAGAAGACGAATGCGAAAACTTTTATGAGACTTTACCTTACGTTACGCGATCTGGACGTGTCACCACGACTGTAATGGCTCAACCCAAACTCTACGCTCTGACGGAAGATATTCTGGAGAAACTTGTCACGCAGCTGGCACCGAGTGGATCTGCAGCGAAACCAGGTTCTTTTACCATGTGCAGTTACTCCTACGATGGTCGCAAGAGTGCCGATGCAGTGGAAGCGTTTTTATCAGCAGCAAATATCTTCAAACGCAGAGAGAATATTACTGATAAGGTCGCTTTAGAGGAGTTGCCATTATTACTGAAAGATGAGGCCGGAATATGGTGGCAAGGTGCAAAGAATCAAGTTGACACATGGGAAAAATTTGAAAAATGCCTTAGAGATTACTTCGCACCTAGAAAGGAAGCATACCTTGTACTCCATGAGATTACGCAATTGAAGCAAGGCCCCGATGTGTTGACAGAAGACTTCATTCGCCACAAGCGATTTTTGTTCTCTCAGCTTACAAACCTTGCTCTGACCGAAACTTTTCAGCTAGACCTACTGTACGGTATTCTCAATTTGGGAATCCGAGACAAAGTACCACGTGCTAGTGTAAAAACCTTTGATGATCTGATACATGCCGCACGAGAGGTTGAACATGTCATAAAGGAGAAAGGTGAACCAAATGGAGGCACCTCAAATGCACCAACCACTGTTGGACAAAAAAAAAGATGCAAGTTTTTCAAAAATCTAGGCCATACCATCGAGACTTGTAGGAAGAAGCAATTTGCTGAAGGCCAAAAGAAAATAAATGAATCGCATGTCCAAAATAAGTCAGAAGCAAATACGCAGGCTCCTTCACCCTCCACGCCAAGATTTAGCTGTTACGGTTGTGGTACGCCTGGGGTAGTTCGCACTAACTGCCCCACTTGCAATAAAAAGAAAGAGCGAAGTACCCACGACGTCGGTATATATGCTGTTGATATCCCTACTGACAGTAGAGATAGGCCTATGGTATACATAGAAATAGATGACATTGTCACGTCGGCTTTCATCGACACTGGTGCCAAAACAAGCATCGCTTCATACCAACTTTATAACAAACTAAAGGTTAGAGGATATTGTTTTAAGGAAGTGGACGTTGGTATAACCCTAGCAGATGGGATTAAGAAGAAACAGAAAGTATTGGCAACAAAAGTACCTATAAAGTTTTATGCGAAGACTATTATGACAAAATTCTTAGTCTTCCCAGACGCACATAACAATCATAGTCTTCTTGGTGTGGGTTTCTTACAGGATTCACATATTGTTTTGAACCTACCACAAAACACTTTTTATTTTCTTGAGAACCCGGACGTAGAAAATGAACTTTATGATGAAGGGTTCGTCATGTTTCAAGAAAACGTCAACGTTTCTAGTGTAACCTCCACAGAACCATCTTCTTCACAAGTGTCTCAAGGCATTCGTGTGCGGAATGGTGGCGAACTATGCCCACTAAAGCTTAGCATGGATAACGAAGGCGCGGCTTGGCCGAATGAGAAAAGGCAATGTGCCAGGCTTTTTGATGGCTATTCTCCAGTGATGGATGCACTATACAAAGACGCAAAAAGGAGCCTTAGTGAATATGACTTTGACGAAATAAGTTGGGACACAGACCTCTTTCCAGACATTAGTATTGCGTCTCTTGACGTTGTACAAATGAGCTTGGACGATTTGTTAGCGCAAAATGAAAGAGTATTCATACCTAACGGATTACCAGTAAAGGGCGTAGAACATACTATAGACACTGGCGATAATAAACCTATTTCAGTCCCACCTTATAGATTGTCACCCCTAAGACGTGAAGTTCTGAAAAGGGAAATAGAGAAGATGTTAGGGGAAGATGTCATCGAAACGTGTTCCTCTCCATGGGCAGCGCCCGTAGTCATGGTACCTAAGAAAAATGGAGATATCAGGGTATGCATAGATTACCGTCAGTTAAACTCCGCTACTATTCCTGACAGATACCCAATGCCGAGGATTGACGATCTACTTCATAACGCCAAGCCAACGCCATTTATGAGCACCATCGATCTTCGCGCTGGCTACTGGCAGATAAAAGTAAAGGAGGAAGATAAAGACAAAACAGCGTTTGTTACACCTTTTGGCATGTATCGATTTAAAAGAATGCCCTTCGGATTGCGGAATGCCTCTGCGACGTTCCAAAGAATGATGGATCGGGTTCGCATTTCGCTCAGCCATATTAGCCTCCTAGTCTTCTTAGATGACCTGATAATCATGTCTCCTACCCAAAAAAAGCACATGCAGGACCTTCAGAGTGTTTTTGATCATCTCAGAGAAATGAACCTAACTGCCAACAAAGATAAAAGTAACTTTTGCTGCTCAAGAGTTAAGTATTTGGGTCATTACATTACACCAAATGGCCTGGAGGTAGACCCAGATAAAATCAATGCAATTCTCAAAATGGCACCTCCACAAAATCTGAAGCATTTGATGTCGTTTCTACAGATGTGTTCATGGTACAGACGCTTTGTACCCAGTTTTGCCATGATATCTGAACCCCTTACTCGCCTCACTAGGAAAAACACTACATGGATGTGGGGAAGGGAGCAGGAGAAAGCATTTAATACACTGCGGAAACTACTGACAAGTTCTCCAGTTCTGGTCCAGGCTGACGAAAGTAAACCTTTTATCGTAAAATCTGATGCCAGCAACTATGCTATCGGTGCAGTTCTGGTCCAGGGGGAGGGGGATCAAGAGCACCCAGTGGAATATGCCAGTCGCCTCCTTACGCCAGCTGAACGCAACTATAGCACCACAGAAAGAGAAGCATTGGCAGTAATATGGGCCATAAACAAGTTCCGTGGCTACGTGGAGGGTGCAAAGATTACGGTTTTAACTGACCACCAAGCACTTAAGTGGCTTATGTCTCTTAAATCGCCAACAGGGCGATTAGCAAGATGGGCCCTACAATTACAACCCTACGACATTACTATTAAATATATAACCGGTAGGACGAACGTAGTTGCAGACTCCCTTTCGCGCCCCACTTGCAAACCTGAAACAAAAGAAAGTTGTGGTATCTGCACGATTTCTGTTGATATGCCTCGTAAAGATGAAAAAGAAGTAAGAAAAGAGTAGTTCAAGGATGAGGATATTGTAAAGATAGTCAAATGTTTAGAAGGTGAAGCTGAAGAAGAAGCTGAATACTGGAGTAGGAAAGGTTACTTTATTAGTAATGGACTGCTGTATCGGTATGATCCTGATAATAAGGGAGAAAACGGGTTATTGATTGTACCTAAGCACGAACAGGAACAAGTTATTAGAGTCTATCATGACGAGGCAACGGCTGGCCACTATGGAACAGAAAAGACTATCGAACGTATCACACGCCGGTATTTTTGGAAAGGGATGCGAAGCCAAATCGAAGCTTATGTGAAAAAATGCTTAAACTGTCAACGCTATAAGGCTTCAAATCAGAAACCATCGGGTTTACTTCAAACAACGGCCAGTAAACAAAGATTTGAAGTAGTAGCCTTCGATCTTTTTGGACCCTTGCCTCGCACTTCAAGTAACTTTAACTGGATTTTTATCATAGAAGACGTTTGTACACGTTGGGTTGAACTGTTTGCTATGCAATATGCTACCGCAGAAGAATGCGGTAAAATTCTATTAAATGAGATAATTCTCCGATATGGGACACCTCGTCGCTTCCTCAGTGACAATGGTCCACAGTTTGTGAGTAGCGTTATACAGCAACTGTCGTTTTGTCTCAACATACACCATGGACTGACTCCTGTTTATCACCCTGAGACTAATCCGGTTGAACGGAGAAATCGTGATCTGAAAACCCAACTCGCCATCTTAGTGGAGGATGATCATACAACATGGTCCGATAAGCTGCCTAGTATCCGCTTTGCTATGAATACGGCCATCTGCAGCTCCACCGGATTTTCACCAGCCTATTTGACTTTTGGCCGCGACCTTCGTACTCCTGATGATGTTGAACATGATCTCCGTGAAATCATACAAAGTGATAGTTTTGTCGCCGAGATAACGCCTAGGCTCTTGTTAATGACGGACACGCTTAAGAGGGCAAAGGAAATACAAGAAATGAAGGAGGAAAAAAGAAAGGAATATGCGGACAAGATGAGGAAGCCACGTCCATCTTACGTAGTGGGAGATCCTGTTCTGGTCAATACGCACACCTTAAGTAAATCCAGCCAAGGGTTCAGTGCAAAACTGGCCCCACGACGTGATGGACCGTATATAATCAAACGGCGTCATGGACCGAGCTCGTTTGAAATTGCCAACCCAGACACAAACGAAGTCGTTGGGATTTATCACTCATCTGCATTGCGACGTTTTCAACAAGGTGATGGGGCTTCTCTGCCAAGTCCTGCTGCACCAATAAGGAAAAGAGGACGCCCTCGAAAACAGTAAATTATGAAGATACCAACACTATGCATTTGCAGAAAGAGACTGTCTTACTCGTCGGGACGACCGCGTAGACAGAGGGGGAGACCTGTAACAAATAAAATACTAACAACAACATAAATGTGTTGTCGCCCGTCACTACTAGATGGCGCCACCGGCAGTTCATCTGAATCGCGGTATGGTTTCGTTCTCGCGTAATGATATAAGCTCAAGCCCACAGTGTATGTGCATTCCTTCAGTAGGGCCAGTCCACAGTGCAAACTATCTGCTTTCACACTTGCTGAGACAGAATAGTTGATACTAAAGACTACATACAAGGGCTGCACATTCTGAACTTTCTTCGGAGATTCAGAGTTGAACGCTCGCACTATAGGATTTAGGATACATTTAATGTATAATTACGTAGTTTCGCTTAATAAATACAGTCGTCTCCACAAGTAACTTGCTGTTTTACTCCACCATACGGCACCCGCCTATAACAAGTTTTTTCATTAATTGTTTCACAAATTAACTATTCGCATCGCAAACCTTTGCGGTTGCGGTGGCAAGGCAAAGTAAACGACTAAAAAAATCGGTTCCAGAAAACTATGCGTTCCCACCGCGGCGTCAAGCAAATTGTTGTGAATTGCAATATTGATCTTTAGCACTTTCATAATACAGGTCAGTTTGTAAGTAACTAAAGTAAGAAGTGTGATAAGCGCCATCTATTGTAACTTGTTCATACTAAGATGCATCGCTGTCGTGCGTCGATAAGTTGCACTATGATCAACAAAAGTAACAGATTGTTCTCGCACAATATTGAGCTTTCAATTTCAGACATAAGGCAAATAGTTCCTTATATAGAAGGTGCTTTTACTTTATGAAATCCGGCAAAAATACGATAGTCAATATTTTGGAAAACATGGATCTTATTTATAAGAAAAATAATTATAATCAATTATATAACTGATATTAAACTTCCTCGTTACGTATATACACCTATTAATTTCAACAAAAGTAAAAGTAATATGTAGTAGGTTCATAATACGAAATGTAATAATATTAAAATTATTATGAGTTCGCCTGTACCTCATGTCAATGTATGTATAAGTTTGCTGACTTGAAATTTAATGACTTTCTAGTGTAAAAGTCATATAACAATTACACTCTTAGAGGGTACTATTTCCGGTACTATTTATTGAGATAGAAATGAGAGCCATTGCTGGTTCTGTTTTCGCGCAACGAGGTGAGTACGCTAGGCGTAGAACCTACGCCTAGCGTACTCACCAAACTATGTCTATAACTTTTTAACTATAAAGGTACTATTTATTTCTTTTGGGCACTATTTGGGCACAGTTTTTTGGCATTCTTGAAATAACAGAATTCCATGGTGAGTACGCCAGGCGTAGGTACACATTAGATTGAACTTAAAACTGTTTTATAACTTTTGTCTCAGTTCGTTAATAAAATTATTTATTCACGTGGACAGAATTTAGCTCAAAGCTAAACATGACTTTACATGACGCGTTATCAAGTTGGTAACGCGTCACGTACAAATACAAACGTTGGTGTTAATCGAAGACTAGATCACTAACTGCCGTACTTAGAGACGTCAATTAAATTTCAATGACAATTAAATGTCTTTCCTTCTTTATTTAGCACTATACATAAGAAAGTGACAGCAAGAGACTTAATTGTCATTAAAACTTAATTGACATCTCTGCAGTAAGAGTACATTGTGTTTGGTAATAGGTATGTTTGGTAACTGGGCCATCCTATGAAGTGCAAAGAACAACTATTTGAATAAGAGCAACTCTGAAATTGCGCAAGAAATCAGTTATTCCATAATAATAGTAATTAATTATTTTAATTTAAGTAATTAATTCACCAGCAAGTTGCTCTTCGATATGGCCTTGTTGAATCAGAGGTTCCGTACTATGTACGCACCTGCGCCAGTTCTCTATCTCTGCGAGATCGCTCTATCATCACGGATAGGACTATTGTCGCTAATAAGCCTGATATCGTGGTGATCGACCGATCTCAGCGCCAAGCAATATTGCCTTTATTCAGAAAAAGTTGTAAATACATTTTTAAAATAACAATTTAGTAATGATTATCTGTTTGCCCTTTTTTGGCAAACGCCTCCTCTAGCCTACTCCATTCTTTCCTATCTTTCGCTATCCTTGTCCACTCTGATCCCGCCATCTCTTTTAACTCTTGCTCCCATCTCTTATAAGGTCTCCCTCTCTTCCACTTATTGTAAATTGGGAACCAGCTTATTAGGATTTTGCTCCATTTATTTTTGCCTCGCACAGTGTGACCTGCCCATCTCCACTTTAATTTCTTTATTTTTATGCTGACCTCTTCTATTTTTGTGCGTTTTTTAAGTATTATATTTTTAACTTTATCTAGTTTCCGCTTTCCAAGCATACTTCTTTCCATGGCAGATTGACACACTTGTAGCTTTTTAGCTTGCGCTTTAGTAAGAGCATCAGTGGCAGCCGTAAGTTAATATAGGAAGAATACATGTATTTATAGAGCTTTCTTTTATAGTACCTACATGTTTAACTCTTTGTTCATAATTATTTCTCTAAGCGACCAGTAACTTTTCCATGCATTTGCGGTCCTTACCTCTAGTTCTTTTGACATTAAGTCCTTTGGTGATATAATTTGTCCTAGGTAGGTGTACTCATTAACATATTCAATATTGTGGTTATTAATTTCTACTGGTTTTTGTATGCTATTTGTCATCATTTGTTTTATCAAAGTCATTGGCTAGGCCCACCCTATGGCTTTCTTCTTCTAGCTGGCTGAGCATTTGCTGAATTTCTTCTTTGGTTGAATGCCAAGATTATTAAATCATCAGCAAACCTCAAGTGATTGAGTTTTTCTCCATTTATGTTAAGTCCATAGCTGTTCCAGTTGAGATTACGAAAAATGTCTTCTAGAACGGCTTAAAACAATTTCGGTGAAAGAGGATCGCTCTGTCTTACCACTCTTTCTATTTTAAATTCTTCCCCTCTCTTTCTAATTTAACTTTAGCCGTGCTGGTTCTGTATATGTTTCGAATTATTCTTGTGTATTTGTCAACTACCTCCCGATTTTTCAGTGCTAACTAGATACATACATGTATTAGTGAGTCGAAAAGCTTTGCAATAATCTACAAAGCAACAGTAGAAAGGGATGTTGTAGTCTTTGCATTTTTCAAAGACTTGTTTCACAGCATAACTCTATGGTCGATACATCGATCACATTAAATGCATTCTTTTTTGAAGCCTTAGGATGTTGTGTTTTTGTAGGTTATTCTTGTATGCCATCAGAGCAGTTGTTGTGAGAAGATGGAGGTGAAGAGGGGACTCTCTTTCTCTTTTCTTGCTACTTTCAGCCCTATCTTGAATTATAAGTTGGTCATATTTTAAGATAGCATATTTGCCGGATTCTCTGGCCTGTTTCAACTTTGGGATTAAATTTTTCTTGTTTCTATCTATCTAGATATCTATCTAGATATCTTTTGGGAAATCTTCCGTAATATAGATATTTTTAGGGAACTTGTTGCTGATTTTTAGGAGTTCCATTTTGCTCCATTCTAATTATTATTTTTACTGCTCTGGTTTTCTTCTCATTTTCCTTCCCTATTTTCTGTACTTTGCTAATCTCACATTTATCCCATTCGTTTACAATAAGACCTTGCCTTTTGTATGCGTTGTTAAGGATCTTCAGAACTAAATCCATTAGTTTAATGTTCGATCCTTCTTTTTCCTCAATACCATGAATTTTGTGATGTTGTTCCATCTTGATTGTAGCTCTAAACCTTTCATTTTACTTCTTAGATCCTCTACTTCGCTTTTAAGTAGTTTTCTACTCTGATTGGTTTTAGTTTCTCTTCTATTTTTGTTGCTATAGTCTTGTTTACATTTTTCGTAATAATTTCGGTTTGTTTCCGAAGTTCTTCTTTTAAGTTGATCCACAGTAAGTTTATTTGTTCCTCCATTTTTAAAATAAAACTTAGTGGTATTTTTATTTTGATTTTAGTTTTATTTTGACGCTAGCAATATCAGTACTCAGATATAAAAATAAGTTATTTCAACACTTTAATAACTGGCTGTATGATCTATATTCCGTTGCCTTTAGGTAGAATAAAAAAAGTCAACTTGCATTGCGATGACTCACGTCACATTCGAATTTGATTCACTTGTTTTCGTCTGTAACCGGCAGAGTTCTCTTTATATAACGTTTATTGACCGTTATATCGTACTTGAACTTCACGATTTTACACTTTGTGAGCACTTTTATGATTTATGTGGCTGTTTTTCTTAAAATTTTCGCGTACACAACAATCGTACGTAATGACACTTTGACAGCCGGAACCGGAAAGGTTAATCGCATACAAATAATTGTTATATACAGGATGTCCCAAGATATATGGTCAAGCGGAAGCCCAGAGGTAGACCAGCCCTAGGGGCCTCCAAATCACCACCATGTATGTTCCGCGATTTTCAATAAGTAGTTATCGAATTATGACTTTTTGAAAAAGTCTAGTTTAAATATTTTTCACATATTTGACCTGAAAATATGGGGCACATGCCTCATATAACAGGCCCATGTAAAAAAAATACCTTTTCATCCCCCCATATCGGAAAGAGTACTTTTACTTTTCGATATCTGAGTGCAAAGCCGTTTTTATCCGCTAGCTAGAGGATAAAGTAAATTGAATTAAGAACATCGTATGCACTAAGTTTGTGAATTCAAAACATCATTAAGAGGCCTATTACATCACGACTGTGATTTTTGCGTAAAATGCCCATTTTCGCATTTTGTTGTAATTTTGCAGATATTGTTTTTATCGAAATAGGATAATAAATTCATGCTTAATAATACAAATGTCCACTCTGCGAGGATGAGCTGAGTTCGGACGGCCGGCGCATCGCATTTTGAAGTAATTTTGCAGTTGTATTTATCGTTTTTATCGAATTAAGATAATAAATTCATTATAAAATCTTTATTCATCATGAAGTAACGATTATTTTGGTATTAATTTTGCTCAATAATATTATCGTAGGTAGGAGAAATTCACAGTTAACTAAGAGCAATTTTCGAAGTTTTTTGGTTTAGAATAAGATATTTTTTTCTACATAAAATCAATGATATCTAAAAATTCCGAGGCCGCTACGCACTATACGACTATTTTAACATAATATTTTTTTTATTTCATTTGTTTAGAACAGTAGTTCAATCTAAGAGCTCAAAAAAGTGCCTTCGCGCATTTATTGAAAATCTTTCTCTGCAATTTTGGGTTTAATTAAAAAGTTATGCAAAATTTCCAAAAAGCGAGGCCGCTACTCACTATTCCAATAGCTATTCTACACTATTCAATAAGGCAAAATTGTAAATGTATTTTTGTTTCTGAGATCCATAACGCCAAAATTGGCTATTTTACGCAAAAACCACAGTCGAGATGCAATAGGACTCTTAAACCTATTTACTTCTCCCTCCATGGTGCCGAATTTGTTAAGAACTCAGACTCGGAACCTTTTTGGTGATTTTTTTTTTTTGTTTAGTCATTTCCTCGCTGAGGTGGGATGAAAGTTACGTGTTACACTCGAGTGCAAAGATTTTTCGCTAACGCTCAGGATTCCAATTATTAAATCACTTGCTGCGCTCGTGATTCAATTTTAGAATCCGCAAAGTGTCGCGCGGCTGCAGCGCGGCAGCAGCGCTGCGGCCGCGCTGCTGTCGCTAGGTTCGAGAATCGTAGTGTTGTACATTTAGTTAGTTAGTTTCAAGATGGACTCTGACGAAGAAACACTGCTCTTAGTGTTACTATTAAAACGAAAATGGATTAAGAAAAAAAAATTGTTTTAGTTTTTATATTACTATAATTTTTATATACTGTTCTGTAAAGAGCTTATGTGGTCCATGTACATCTTATTTTCCATATGCGAATATCTGTTAATAGCTAAGTAGTTAGATAGATTTATAGAAATGTATCCATATATTGTACCTAAGTGCTTTTGGTGTTCTGAACATAATAAAATAAATGTTAAGACTTGAACAAAAAATACGTGCGCACCGTCACTAGTCGATCGATAAACTGAAACGCGGCCGCAGCGCTGCATTCGCGCGTTTTTATTTATATAGATTTACAAAGCAGCGCGGTCGCAGCGCGACTGACTCTAAGGGCGGCTACAAATTAGCAACACTTTGCCTCTAATTTGAAGGCGCCCTTAAAGTCACATTGACCAAAAACTTATTGAAAATTTTTCAAAAGTTCAATATTCGAAAACTATCGAAAATCGCGGAATACATGGGGGTGATTTGGGTGCCCCTTGTGCTTCCGCTTGACAGCTTGGGACACCTTTGTATACAGTTTGCATTTCCCAGCACAATTAAATTGAGAATTGTTATATTAGTGTTAACATTATTGTGTATAACTTACCTTGCGGGTCATCAGCGTCAATCCGTGTTTCTTTTTCATATGATCTCTTACTAACGACATTCGGGGATAACTGAAAACAGAGTTGAATGTTAGCAATACATATTGGAAAGATGAAATAAGTTAAAGAAATACGAAAAAGTGGAGTAGCTTGTCTTAGACAGGCACTATTATATCATAATAGTAATAATTCACCTTTTTTCCGGCAAACGTAATCATTAAATCATCTATAGCTGACTACGATCATATAAACACTATAAATAGATACAGCATTAGCGAAGTGTCGTCTCGAACTAATGCTCCAACCAAGAGGGAGCATTGGATTGCTGTCAGTTGTCATTTGACATTGCCGTCCAAATTAAATACCTACTATGATGATGATATCAAAGTATCAAATTAGTTGTGAATATTCGAAGTCAACATTGTATAAAATAGTTGGAACCACTTTTACAAACGTATTTTATGGGATTATGTATCTATTACAAATTGAAAAAGACAGTGTCGAAAAAATTTCCACGAGCGGGATTCGAATCCGCACCCTTCTGGCAATCCGGGCCAGGTGCTCCTTCCAGTTGAGCTACCATGGAACTTATACAGCCCGCCGAAATTAATCAACACCATCTTTTATTTTTTACTTCGTAAGCCAAAGGCTATGCTAAACTGCTAATACAAATTGGCTTACAATGTAAAAAATAAAATAACAAATTATTTTGTTTCATAAATTAAAATCTAAACCAATGACAAAATACTACTGTTTCTTGGGGAAAATATTTTTATTGCGGCGTAAACTGCCTGTACTTTAAATATACGTCATTGATTTAATAAGCACCTTATATATCTCTATTTTTATATAAACACTAGCTGACCCCGGCAGACTTCGTACTGCCTCATTCATTAATTAAAAAACCTAAACTTTTGTATAAATTAATTTTAAAATAAACAAAACCTATTGAATAAAAAAGCATTTTTTTAATGAAGCATGAAGTTTTATTATTATTTTCGACACAGCATGTTGCTACTTAAAGAAACAGAGTTTTCCTGAAATAAGTAATGGAATTTATAAGGTTTAAATTTGATATTAACAGACCCACTCTTTTGATATGAACTTTATTGAATAGCATTTTTATTTAGAAAACGTTTGTATGGGAAATAGAAAAGGGCTGTTTTTAGGGTTTTCCTGGCAATTATTCGATTTTTTCTCGCCTTTTAAATCTTCCCAAGACCTCCACGAACATTTCAACACTAAGATAAGATAAATCCGTTCAGCCGTTCTTATTTAGAAAACGTTTGTATGGAAAATAGAAGAGGGCTGTTTTTAGGGTTTTCCCGGCAATTATTGTATGGGAAATAGAAAAGGGCTGTTTTTAGGGTTTTCCCGGCAATTATTCGATTTTTTCTCGCCTTTTAAACCTTCCCTAGACCTCCACGAACATTTCAAGACTAAGATAAGATAAATCCGTTCAGCCGTTCTTATTTAGAAAACGTTTGTATGGGAAATAGAAGAGGGCTGTTTTTAGGGTTTTCCCGGCAATTATTGTACGGGAAATAGAAAAGGGCTGTTTTTAGGGTTTTCCCGGCAATTATTCGATTTTTTTCTTGCCTTTTAAACCTTCCCTAGACCTCCACGAACATTTCAAGACTAAGATAAGATAAATCCGTTCAGCCGTTCTTATTTAGAAAACGTTTGTATGGGAAATAGAAGAGGGCTATTTTTAGGGTTTTCCCGGCAATTATTGTATGGGAAATAGAAAAGGGCTGTTTTTAGGGTTTTCCCGGCAATTATTCGATTTTTTCTCGCCTTTTAAACCTTCCCTAGACCTTCACGAACATTTCAAGACAAAGATAAGATAAATCCGTTCAGCCGTTCTCGAGTTTTAGCGACACTAACGAACAGCAATTCATTTTTATATACAGTCGTGGTCAACTAATTAGGGACAATCTCTAGTTAAGCCAAATTGTGAATTTATTTTTTATTTTCCAACGAGTCTTAACAATATTCCATATCTTTTACACGTAAGTATAATTAGTCATTGATGTGCCCGATTATACAAACAATAACAACTTCTTAAACATTAAACCTCTTTACAGTATAGCTGATAGATTATCAGTGTGCTATTATTTGTTCAAAGAATGCTGGCTGGCCATTTAATTAGGGACACTGAGATATTGCGTTCTATTTTCAAAATTTGAATCTCAATACTTTTTTATTTCTTCTTTTATTGTTTTGTGGTAGTTTTAGCGGCAATCAAGATTTTTAATTTTAAGTTTTGAGAATTATTTTGAAGAAATATGGGCAAAAATAAAAGTTGCGATCCAACACTACGAACAATTATCATGAAGTTTGTCGAGCGTGGTTGGTCATACCGAGGGATAGCAGAACATTTAAATTGTTCAAAAACTATGGTATGCAATGCAGTGCAACATTTCAGGCGCAATAACACAGCTTTAAATGTGCCCAGGACAAAAAGATCGAGAAAAACAACTCCGCAAGAAGATAGAATGATAACCAAGTTAGCTAAGAAAGATCCGTTTCTAGGCTCTATTTTAATTAAACACGAAGTGTTTGGGGCAGACGAAAGAGCCGGTGTATCAGCGAGGACCGTTCGACGACGTCTGGTAGAAGCAGGGTTGTTCGGAAGAGTGGCTCGCAAAGTACCGTTGTTGAAGAAAGAACATAGAAATGCTCGTTTGGCGTTTGCACGTAAATATGGACATTGGACCTTCGCCCAATGGCAACATGTATTATTCTCTGACGAGACCAAGATTAATTTAATTTCTTCAGATGGAAGGCAATACGTACGGCGTCCTGTAAAAGCGGAAATGAATCCAAGATTCACAAAAAAGCAGGTGAAACATGGCGGTGGAAACATTAAAATTTGGGGTTCATTTTCTGGACGTGGAGTGGGACCTGTGAGAAAAGTTCAGGGTAACTTAGACCAACATCAATACAAAACAATATTGGAGGAAACTATGCTTCCCTATGCTGAGGAGCATCTCCCTATTATATGGACGTTTCAGCATGATAACGACCCGAAACATACCGCCCGTTCAGTCAAGTCGTTTCTTACCAATCAGTCAGTATCGGTGCTAGATTGGCCAGCAAATAGCCCGGACCTCAACCCAATTGAGCACCTTTGGCACGAAATCAAGAAAAAAGTTTCAACTTATCGTACCACAACTTTAGATCAACTTAATCAAGCTTTTTGTGAGGCATGGGCAAACATTCCTATCGAAACATGTCAGAAACTGATAATGTCTATGCCACATCGGTGTCAAGCGGTAATTACTAACAAAGGTTTTGCTACTGGGTACTGATTTTACACGTAATAAAATGGAGCTTTTAAAAATATTATAATACTGGAGATTATTCGTTTTGTTTAACTCTATTCATCATTATACTTTACTGTCCTTAATTAAATGTCCAGCTACATAATTATACCTTAAAATTTAATACATGTTCAACCTTTGATATTAAATATTTTTTTCTATTTAATTATTCTCTTATTTACAGCCATTTATAGTATAGTAATCGGACCAAATTATGCAAATAATAGGTGCTGAAAAATCAATAGGGTTTTATATTTATATGTACATAACCGGTTATTGCTCTTCACTATCTTGAATGTCCCTAATTAGTTGACCACGACTGTATATAGATTCCACTACTGATTTGTTTTTTTAAATATGTGTACATAATGCACCTTATAAAGTGAATGTGTGTGAGTATGTATGTTGTGTGTATGTATGTACATACATACATATTATAATCACGACTATTGTCCCCGAAGATTTAGTCAGAGGCTAGGCAATGAGGACAGCAAAAGCAGTCCTCTACTATAGTCAACTTTTCACCAAATTGCGACTGCACATGTGCTCAGCGTGACAGGTGGTGAGTCCATCGCCGCTCTTAACGTTGGATGTATGTGCAGTCGTTAGTCCGTTAGTCGCCTTTTACGACACCCAAGAGAAGTGAGGGGTTGGTAGTATTCTTTCACCGCTACGCGGCACGGTTATGTAAATTGACGACCTCCTTGGTCGAGTGGTTTGTACACTGGTTTTCATGGTGTCGCCATCTCTGAGGTCCCGGGTTCGATCCCCGGTCGGGTCAATTTAGAAATTGTTGTTTTTCTAAATTGTCTCGGGTCTGGGTGTTTTCTATGTATAATTAATATGTATTTAAGTATTTTAAGTATGTTTATCCGTTGTCTAGTAACCATCTAACGAGTTTCTTCGAAGCTTCTCTTGGGCTAGATAATTGGTGTGATTGTAGGAAAGATTTATTTATATTTATCATTTCCTACATTTTATTTTAAAAAAAAAAGTATGCGTGTGGCGTATTACCCCATGGGGCATATGGGCAGGCGCAGGCGGGCGGCAGGTTGCGGTGCCGCGGCGCACGTGGTGGTTGGGCGCATGTGTGTATGTCAGTGATACAAGGATTAAGGGTTCGATTAATCCTAATCCCGATTATTCGGTATATTTCCGATTTATTCTAAATGCCGATTATTACATACGATTCTTCACGATTATTGTTTCTAGTTTCTAGTAAAACTGGCTGAATGGCCTAATTCCTTTGCCTTTACCGTAAATTGACAAAAAGAAATTACGTGTCTGACATAATTATGTAATGTCATTGCAAGCATAACCTCGTTCGTTTGTTGTGTCGTGTATTTGGTTAGAAATGTTTATTATTTATAATATCAGGTGGTTTTAGTCGATCAACATTTCCTTTTATAAATAATCCTAATCTTAATCGGCGATTATCGGTGCAGATATTTGTAATCCTAATTCTAATCGTAAAACCAGGAATTCTTGCATCACTAGTGTATGTGAGTATGTATGGGTGTAATGTGTGTGTGTGTGTTTTTGTGTGAGTGTGCGTGTGTGGGGGTGTGTGTATGGGTGTGTGTATGTGTATGTGTGTGTGGCGTGTTACCTCATGGGGCATATGGGGCAGGCGTTAGCGGGTGGTCGTTGAGCACACGTGTGTATGTTAGTATGTGAGGGGTCTACTATCAAATCCCCCTAAAACAAATATTGGTCAAAATTTAACTATTACCAGAAAAACAAAATGAATTCATTCATTGATTTAACTATTGATTCCGTAACAAATTCCACTCAAACACGTTGTTTAAAAGCCATTAGGAAAAGTGACATTTGTGACAAAACCCACTAAAACCAGTTTGTCACTATCAAATTTAACTATTACCAGAAAAACAAAATGAATTCATTCATTGATTTAACTATTGATTCCGTAACAAATTCCACTCAAACACGTTGTTTAAAAGCCATTAGGAAAAGTGACATTTGTGACAAAACCCACTAAAACCAGTTTGTCACTATCAAATTCCACTAAAATAGAGTTGGCCCATAGCAGAGCTTTATTACGACACGTAACTTTAGAACAGTATGTCGCTTCTGGGCGTTATTGTTGTCGTCGCGAACGATGCTTTATGCGATTTTGTATTAAAATATAAACATAGTCTTCTTTATTATTTAATTTTTTGCTTTCACAATGCTATACAGATATAGGATAAAATGTTTACTAGAAAAAAAATCCGCCTGTCTCAGGAAGCTAGAATGGCTCACAGCGTAAATCACAAACTACTAGAAAAAATTCAACGAGTCTTCTGGGGTCTCGATAGCTCAGCGGTTAGAGACCCCCCACACTGGCGTCTTTCGAGCGTCGGCGTCGAGCCGGCGTTCACGCGGCGTCAGTGCAGCGCTCGCGCGGCGTTCGTCAGTTTTGACGTAACAATACACTGACAGTTGACATTCTATTTTGTACGTTGCCATGAACAAGTTAAAGTAACTATTAAGGAATTATAATTTGGTAAAAGTAGTTCTTTTAGGATTATACTACGATAAATAAAACAGGTTTTTTAGAAAAACTCGAAGTGGTAAAAAAGTTAACTTTATTTTATTAAGGGTTAAAGGGGTTTTGAAAGTAGACCCCTTTATGTATGAGTGTGTGTGTGTGTGTGTGTGGCGTATTACCTCATGGGGCATATGGGGCAGGCGCAGGCGGGCGGCAGGCCGCGGTGCACGCGGCGCACGTGGTGGTTGAGCGCGTTCTTGGTGGCGTAGCGGCGCTCGCACTCGTCGCAGCCGTACTTGCGGATCGCTGCACAGACAAACGGGAGCGAGTCAGCCTATTTTTTATTTTAGCAATCTATAGGAAAATGTAAATTTTTAAGAAATTTTCATATATTGTATCCTCTAATCAAACTGTTTTTTTTACGACCTATATTTTATGAGTTTGATCCTTAAAAGTGATAGGTACTATTTATTAGTATCCCACAGAACTGAGAACGGCAACATCCTAAAATTATATTAGTCGGGTTTTGTAACTTTTTTTCAAAACCAATGGATTCGACCTAGAAGAGGAGATAAATTAAAAGAATTTTTTTTTTGTCCGCGATTGAACCAGGAGGGATTGAATTGCGTCTCTCAAGGCGCAGTGAGATGCTAACAACATTTTTCACCTGTGGGTAAGGCCGAGAAACTTTGCCGCTAACGCGGTTACGGACGGTTATGGACGGTAACGCGACAAAATTGTAAAGCCTAGTTCACGTACTTTATAAAAAGATTAAAACTGCAAAATAAAAACATCAACTTAGTATTTTTTTTTATTATTTGTTTATTATTGCCTAAAAAAGTTTTAGAGGTGATAACGTCTTATAATTTATTTATTTTTTATATAAGGAGGCAAACGGGCAGGCGGGTTACCTGGTGGAGAGCAATTACCGCCGCCCATGGACACCCGCAAAACCAGAGGAGTCGCAGATGCGTTGCCGACCTTTAAGAAAGGGATAGGGTTAAGGAAGGAATAGGAATTGCGAGGGGGTGGGGGGAAGGGGCCTCCGGAACTCTCACTGGGCGGACGAAACATAACAGCACCAAGTGCCATTATTTCACGCCGGATATTCGTGAGAGGTAAGTGGTATTACCCCCGGGCGAGCCGGCCCAATGCGTGCTGTAACACGTGTACAGCGTGGCTCTACCAGTCAGTCAGTATCACTCATTTAGCACAACCCAGGGGTCACGTGGGGTTATTCCACTAATCCCCATTAGAAATCCCCTTCAATGGGGATTAGTGAACTTTTTGTTCACTTTTCCCCATTGATGCCATTGATGGGGATAAAAGGAAAAAGAATTGTAAATTTCACAAATCCCCATTGTCTTTAAAATAAAATTTAACACCAAATAATAATAATCACGCCTCTTTGTAGGGTCTCAAGGGTAAACCTACGGACGCGAGAAACTTTAACCCCCATTATCGATGAACACCGGCTGCTCGGACAAATAATTGTCACGTTCCGCCTGAGCCGAGCGTGCAAGCGAGAGCGCGGAACAAGCGATAGAGAGGCACGATCGGCCTAAGCGATTTCTGTGGTTCGGATTGTCACGCATCCAACTCTCTTCCACTCCATCGGCCGATGCGTCCGAGTAGAAGAGAGACAGCGGCAGCACACTACCTACACGTGAACTGTTATGTTTACATAAGACGTTATCACGTAAAATTATCGTCCGTAATCCGTCTTTACAGACAACCAATTTTAAAAAAATAATGAAAACAACAAAAATACTCTTACTAT
Source organism: Scoparia ambigualis (assembly GCA_963921215.1). Lineage (NCBI taxonomy): Eukaryota > Metazoa > Arthropoda > Insecta > Lepidoptera > Crambidae > Scoparia > Scoparia ambigualis. The sequence continues at coordinate 20,314,719 of OY992508.1, read as the reverse complement.
AAAATACTCTTCAAAGAAAGCGAATTTATAGAAAGGAGACCGGCAAAATTCCTTAGGACCTTGGGCCTTGACCGTTACACTGATGATTTATATGCGGTTTTGTAGATAAAAACTAGCGGATTCCAACAATATAACAATTATAAATCTGTTCTACGGGATTTAGGGTCCCGGGGGCCCCTTCCCCCCCCCCCACCCTCCCAATTCCTATTCCTTCCTTAAACCTATTCCTCCCATAAAGGCCGGCAACGCATCTGCGATTCCTCTGGTTTTGCGGGTGTCCATGGGCGGCGGTGATTACTTTCCATCAGGTGACCCGCCTGCTCGTTTGCCTCCCTCTTTTATATAAAAAAAAAAATAACACAAATATTGGGAGTTATGTAACTCAAAGTGAGGTTAGTTAACGTAAATTAAACAAATAGCTGTTTACTTACTATTTATATTGTGTATTTGGTATGTAACTGAAATGTTTACATTTATGCACTTACCGTATGAGAAAACTTGGTTTAGGTAGCAAATAATATTAGCTTTACTTTATGACCAAATTCTATTGTATACAAATTAAGCATTTTTTCTATGGAAAGTGCCGGTTCTCCTCTGAGGCCATAAACATTAGCCCAACCACATTAAACTATTGGTGGCAGCACTTGGCTCGTGTAGTCGCCTTAAAGCTTGTTTTTTGCTTTTCAGTTAATATTTTTGACGCAGTCGGGTTTTTTGTTTATTTTAAATATTTTTTTTTACATTTTTATTTTAAGTACTTACTTACTAATAATTAGTCGGATAAAAATTACAAATTACTTTTTTTTTATTTTGTTCAAAGTCAACACAATTAATATAAATTAATGTAACAATGGTTGTTTTATTTGAATACCACCACCACCGAACACATTGGCAGTGCTTTTGCTGAACTACGCTCAGATGCTCGCACTGCGACACTAGCTACAAAGTACCGATGTTTTATCCTTGATTAAATTTAAAGAACATAATTTTTTGCTATAGGGCTTGGTACTCAATTCCAAAGTTATTTAACTTGACGCCAATATATAAATACTTGAAGAATATATTATTACCAACATATTTATGACCGTATTATTCATTTAAAGACCTCGGTTTCTTTATATAAATTAAAAACCAACATTGATTTCTACTCGACAATGGCAACATTATAGTCGGATTGTGACACTTTAGGTTTTTTTTTTTTAAAATTAAAATTTGGCTTTCACATCTTCTTTGTTTGAGATGTATTTTGCCAACAACCGTTTTATGTTGGTCGCTACGTTCGGAGAATGTTCAGTAGAAAAATTTTGTTTGTTTTGGAGGAGCTTGATGTTGAGGGAATCTAAAACAAGTAACATTTAGTGTTAGGGACATCACAGACAACACAATGGACAATTTTACAATAACAGCCTATATTAGAGGGTAGGAATGAAGTTATAAACATAAAGGGTGAAAAGATTATGGGAAGGTTGATAAATACACAATATACAGAATGTAAGTTGGATGTTGTTACAACTTAATTTCATGTTGATGTATATATTTAATTAAGAGATACATATGAGCCGAATTTAAGTAACAAAGAAGAGATTGAAAGTTAATAGGGCGTGGAATTTCAGGCGGTAAAACATCATATAAAGAGTAGGAGAACTTAGGACAGCTAAAAAAGATATGGTCTGTGGTTCCTTCGTCCAGACCACATTCACATAGAGAATGGTCCCGTACTCTAATTTTGGCTAGGAAAACTGGTGTACAAACATGTCCAAGGCGGAGACGACAAATGGTTGATGTGGTTTGTTTATCTACTAATTTAAAATGAAAGAACCATGGTTTAGTTGGGATAGTAGGTTGAATGTTCCCGTAGTGGCGACCTTCGCTGAGCCTGGAGGAGTCCCAAAGGTCCTGCCAAGTGCTCCTTGCATCAGATCGAGCGGTTGCAAGAATGTCTGGAAGATAGTAATTATTGTAATTCAGAGAACCCATGTTAATAGCGTTTTTCGCCCAAAAATCCGCGCATTCGTTGCCCTCAATTCCATTGTGACCAGGGATCCATGCAAGTGCAATATCTAAACCTCTCAATTTGCTTTTTAGTAGTAGCTCTTTTATCTGAAACACCAAGGGAAAATTAATTTTAGTTTTAAATGGGTTGCCAGCAATTGCTTGCAGGCAACTTTTACAGTCAGAAAATATAATAGTTTTGGGTATGTTATGGTTTTTCACATAGGCTATCGCCTCTAGTATAGCCAAAGTCTCCCCAGTAAACACCGTAGTCTTAGGTGGACACTTGTAATTCAATAAAACATTAAACTTTGGTATCCACACCGCCGCACCCACGCAGCCCTCCTCAGACAATTTGGATGCGTCCGTATACACTGGTAAGAACTCTTTCCATTCTTCCATAAGGGCAGTGAATTTATTTTGTGCACCAGGGTCATTCTTCAGTATACCAAAATCCAATAGAACCTTTGGATTGTGTATTAAAGATTTGAAATCTGTTTTAAACAAGGGGCTAATTTCATCTTGGTAAACTGAAACAGGAAGGTCTTGTAATTTTCGGTAGCTCCGAACTATTCTTGGGGTTTCCTTGTGGAACCAGTAACGGTTCTCGGATACCTCTCGAGCGAGGGCTTCAAGTCGTGGTAGAAGAGGATGACTGGATAAGGAAACTACCTTAAAAATAAATCGGTCTGCTAAATATTGTCTTCGTAGAAAAAGTGGTGGTTCCACGCATTCTACCTGCATAGCATTCTTGGGCGAAGACTTCATCGCGCCAAGGATGATGCGCAGGCATTTGGCTTGGATGAGGTCTACTTTTTTTAGGGCCAGTTTACTGCAAGGTTCGAGAATGAAGGATCCGTAGTCAATTTGACTACGTATCAAAGCATTATACAGCAATTTCTGACAGATTGGATGAGATCCCCACCACACACCAGAGAGGGAACGCATAACATTGATGGCTTATTCACATTTACCTATAATGAAATTTAAATGAGGAATCCCCGTCATTTTAGAATCAAACATCACTCCCAGGAATTTAAATGATTCGCAGTTGGGTATGACTTCATCCAAACACGAGACATCGACAATTGGGATGGCTCTCCTTCGTGTGAAGGTCACCGCACAGCTTTTAGATGGAGAAAGTGTCAGACCATGTTCATCCATCCAGTCCACAAGATAGCTAAGGGCTTCATTGAGACGAGAGGAAGCAATTTCAGCGCATTCGGTTGAAGTGTATAGGACCAAATCATCGGCATACTGCAACACTTCACAAAAAGGAGAGACAGATTGGTCAAGATCATGCGTGTAAATATTATATAGAAGAGGACTAAGCACGGACCCTTGTGGAATTCCTTGCCACAGTGTACGTGGAGCAGAATAAGTATTACCAAGTTTAACTCTTATAGTTCTACCCATGAACAGATTGCAGATGAAACAAACAATCCTCGCAGATATACTCAGCTGTAGCAATTTAGCTCTGAGCAGCGGAAGTTGAACGCTATCATAAGCAGCTGACACGTCTAGGAAGCATGCAAAAAGATTTTGATTTTTGGATAGTGATAGATGGATATCTGAAGTAAAAATTCCTAAACTATCCATGGTACTTTTACCCTTTCGGAAGCCAAATTGAGTTTTTGCTAGAATTCTCTTATTTTCTACAAACCATTCGAGTCTGTTCTTAACCATGCGCTCAAGTATCTTTCCAACGGTAGATGAAAGAGCTATTGGGCGGTATGAATTGGCCTCATGTACATTTTTATTTGGTTTGAGAATTGGAATTATAATTTGCCTCTTCCAGGATTGTGGAACAATACCGGACATAAAAAAATTGTTTAAAAGTTGCAGTAAGTACCCTTGTCCAATTGGTCCAAGTTTACTTAAAAAAATGTAAGGTACACCGTCTTCTCCAGGGGATGAATTACGGAGGCCTTCTAATGACAGTTTTAACTCCGTAATGGTAAAAGGTTGGTCAAGGGGGTCATTGCCCATAAGAGGAGGAGGCGGGGGAGAATATAAATCCAGAGGTACAAATGCAGGTGCCAGCCTGTCAATAAAGTCATCCAACCAAAAAGATGAGTCGCAAGATGACACAGGATCAGGTACGAATGATCCTCTAATTTTTTTTATATTTTTCCAGACAATTGAAGAGGGGGTCTTTGGAGCTAGTGAAGCGCAAAAGCCTTTCCAACCCTTTTTATTTGTTTTGGAAAGAAGACGTTTTGTGCGGGCTGTTATTTTTTTTAAATTAATAAAATTATTTATGTTGGGAGATTTGTTATAATTTTGCTCAGCACTACTTCTTTCTTTGATTGCTGCTGTGCAATCAGAATCCCACCAAGGAGGAGATGCAATTTTTTGTCCAGCTGGTTTTCTTTTGGGAATGGCCTGATCGGCAGATTAATTAATAATAGACAGAAAGCGTGAGTATTGCTCTAAAAGGTTGGATGATGACAGTAACGGTTCAGGTTCTAGTAGGCGGATATCTATAAGTTCTGTGTATTTTTGCCAGTCAGCCTCAAGAATTTTATATTTTAGGAGCGGTTCAAATATTGGGGAAGGAAGTACAGAGCAAGGCTTGGAAACAATTATTGGGAAATGATCACTCCCGTAAGATTGATCTAATATCCTCCATGAGAGTAAAGATGCTAAATTTGGAGAGCAAGCAGTTAAATCAAGCACAGACCGTTGATTCTGTCCAGGATATACTCTATGAGTGGGTGAGCTATCGTTTATGATGCAAACATTAATGTCCTCAAAAAGGTCCAGAAGTAAAGGCGAGAAGGAATCTGTGTAAAAAGATCCCCATGAGGTATTATGGCAATTAAAATCACCCATAATTACCAGAGGGGGAGGTACAGAGAAAAGGACAGTAGAAAGGTCAGGGATTAGGCTAATGTTCGGATGAGGAATGTATATTGAAATAAAATTTATGTCCATAATTTTTGCAGCTACGGCATTAAAATCATCTGTATGGGAAGGGAGGGTGATTTGTGAAAACGGGAGACTTCTCTTAATTAGGAGTGCAGAACCTGCACGGCCGTCGTCGCGGTCATCACGGAGGCAAGAAAAGCCCGGGATCCTGAATATAGATCCAGGCCTCAACCAAGTCTCCGAAATAGCAGCAACAACAATTTCATTACTGTTAATTAAATTTATAAGCTCAGGTTTTTTAGGGGTTATACTTCTACTATTCCATTGAAGGAAGTGAGCTGGGATTGTGGAAGGAGGAGCCATTAGTAAGTTTTTCTGTAAGAGTTATCATTAGTGGGGCAACGTCGTTCGGTAGCACATGGCTAAATTTGGCGATAATATTAGTGAGGAGCTTTAATAGTAGCTCCATAAGACCCTCATTGGGGGTAAATTGTCCTATTCTCTGGGCAGGGTCAGGAAAAGCCTGGCCATTAGGTACCTCAGACCGTGGGGTGCTAGTAATAAAGTGGTGGGCATGTTGGTCATAACTTACAGGGGTGGGAGATTGTGGACGTGGAGAAAGGTTAACTCGTTTACGGTAAGATGTTGATCTACCAGGAGTGGAGGGAAGAGAGGTATATGTTTGGTGGGAGGGTGGGTGGACAGAGGGTTCAGAGATAGGAGCAAACATGACTTTAGCCACATCAGCATAGGGTTTTCTGACACGACCATAGCGTGCAGAGGCTTCGGCATACGATATATTCTGCTCAGACATAACTGTTTTGATGGCTTTTTGTCGTGAAAATTTAGGGCAGGTGTTATCTGTAGCAAAATGTTTTCCAGAGCAGTTAAAACAGGTTGCATTGTCAATGGTCACCTTGCATTGGTCACTGGGATGTTTTTGGGCGCACCTATAACAACGTGCATCCGAACGACATTGATTTTGTATATGAACAAACCTAACACATTTTCTGCACTGTATTGTTGGTAATATATATACTTCTACAGTAAGCGATGTGTAGACAGCATATATTTTGTTAGGTAAAGATTGCCCTTGCATGGTGAGGACTACGGATTGCGTAGGGATCCAGGATGGAGTGCCATCTTGTTTTAATACCTTGCGGTGTAATCTACGAGCTTTTAATATTTTATTTGGGCCTTCAGTCAGTTCTGTAGCATTAACGAATTCTTCCATAGACCATTCCACTGGAACTCCACGAACAAGGCCCATTCGTGAAATATTATATGCAGGGATGGAAGCAATTAATTGGTGGCGGGCTAAGCAAGGATTAGTTATTTTGTTGGCGTCCTGAGCAGATTTAAATTCTACAGAAACTCTATTACGTCCAATTGACTTAATACCATCTTTGGTGATATTACTTATTTTATTTTGCATAAAAATAAGGCCTACCTTGATAGGCTTCAGGCTTAAGCTTGAGTTGGCCACTGATTCTTTGGAAACATGGACTATGTATGGACCACAGTCCTCCACGTTATAACCACGCGAGTTGTTGTCCAACGAAGGGTGTTTGTACTTGGTAGAAATAGACGGATTTGCATTTTCCGGGTTAGTAATAACTTTTTTGCTGTCCTATCATGTTCTGCGATTTCAGATGGAAGTAGTGCAGCTGCGCTGGAGCGTTTACGCGAGGTTATCTCGACTTCCATAATGGGATTGCCGCCATCCCCTTCGGGCGGCTTTTCTTTTTCGTTCCCCTTCATCTAAGCGGCCAAAAGGCCAACTAAAAACTACTCACGTACCTTATTTCCCTTTAAGTTATATTAATAAAAAAACACCAATATGTTATAAGGATGGAAATTGTTTTTAAGGATTTTAACCAAAAATTCGAACAGACTCACTCAGTAGCCGAAAGACCAATCGACACTTTAGGTTATTCAAAATAAAAAAGTGACGCTTGTCTGACGTTTTATATGTCAATACGCATCGTAGACAGATTGTCAGACTGTCAGCCGTTTCGTTTCTACATTACCATAGACCTCATATACTAACCTACTTAATAACCCTGCGTTCGTTAACATTAAAAAAACCGGAACTTTCGTTCAGAAACGTACAAAACTTATCAAAATACAGTATTCTTTAACGGAGGTAATTAAAAATCTAAAAAATATACGGAATGATAGCATTTAGTCTCTTGGACAAGGAAGTATAATTGAGGAGGTTCTTTTCAAAACTTGACTATTCCACTTTTACCAAATTCGATTTTTATTTTTTTTTGGGTTGGTAACATTGAAATCTACACGATGCGAAAATAAGAATTTAGCTAAACGCGATAGATCCACTAAAAAAATAAATAACAAAACACACGATTTGGTAAAGTTGATAAATCCTCTTCGAAATGACATTACCCATTTACATTTTTCTTAAATTCTGAACAAAATAGAAAAGTGGAAAAGTCAAGTTTTGAAAAGAACCTCCTCAATTATAAATTGTTGCAGTTAATTTTTCTTTTATTATAGTACCAAAATAAATTATGTCCTTTGCACTACCATTGTACGTTCAACAGTACAACACGGTAAACACTTGCAGTTCGATAATAGCACTTGAACTCCGTCATAAGGCCGATACAAAATCCAAACTGTATAGTCTCACGTGCTTTTGACTGTACAGACAGCATCACATCGACTTATCCTGAATTTTTTACCTAATGTCGATTACATAGAGTTCAGTCTATCAATTGGAGTTTTTTTTATAGATAAGGGTAATTTATAAACATTATTCTAATAAGGGAACAAATAACAAAAACAAGAAAAAATCAAAGTTCCCGCCCAATCCGACTCGTTTGATATAATCGATTTCGATAGATATTATTATCCCTAGTAGATCTGAAAACTGGTACTACCTTGTAATTCGCCGTTCTGTCCAAAGCATATCTATCTTGTTCTAACATTAACAAAATGTACAAAGCGTAGCTATATTCAGCTTGTTTATGCCATATAGTGCTACTTCTCACGAAATTTGAAATCAATAAAGAAAAATATGTTCTTTTTTCTGTTATATAAAGGTTTTTTCGAGAAAGAAAATATTGTACGGGGTATAAAATAAGCGTTTGTAACTTTTTAAATACTTTTTCGAAAACTTGTCACGTAACCAATTAGTTCTTATAAAAACGTCATTATTTTTTTCATAATATTACTCAAAGGAACATTGTCAATCATACAAAATCGGCAAAGTTAGTCGGCCTTACCCCTGTATAAAAAGAAAATACAGGCCAGTCGTATGTACCTATATAAAAATAATATAATAATATATAGCTAACCGCCTCTGTGGTCTAGTGGCTAAGCTACCTGTTTCAGACCCGGAGATCCCGGGTTCGATTCCCAGCGGGGGGTACATCTTTGTGTGCTCCGTTTGGTTGGTGGTAGGGCTGTTAAGTCCGCCTGGCTAGCTACCACCATCTTATCTAAGTCTGTCGCCATAACAACGATTTTTATAGCATTGTTGTGTTCCGGCAGTTTGAGATAAGATAGCCAGTTCCTCAGTGGTTGAGGATTCCGGGTGAAGCGCGCTTTCACCTTCGGCCTTATCGTCACTTACCATCAGGTGAGATGAAGGCCAAGCGCTTACCCGTAACCAATAAAAAAAAAAAAAAATTTTTTTTAATATATTAATATAATATATTAATTAATAATGAAATTCAGTACAATATTATTGCCCTGCTAGACCTCAGGTCTATAATGACTTACTTTAGGTTAGGTTTGCATGACATATAATTTGACGTTGTCGAGCAGGTGGTGTGAAAAAAAATTTACTACTCGATATTTCGTTGATGTTTCATCATGTCACTCGGGCAACAAGGTGTTGCAATGGATCTAATTTTTTTTTCATAGAAGTAATGTTGTTTTTTTAATGTCACGTCATAGTGACTACATCCTGCCTGATGGTAAGCAGCCGATGCAGTCGTAAATAACGAGAGCGCTCCTCACCGTGGAACAAGCACGGTAACTAGAGCACCCATTCATGACGGCCTGCATAAATGCCATTTCACGCCCCGTTTAAAAGACCCGGGACCGACAGAGAATTTCAAAGCCTTCAATGTCTTACAGAGCAACGACTTGCCAAATTTTTTGGTTTTTTGCTGATAGTCTGCACAGTATGATGGTGGTTCCTAAGACCAGCACGTGAAGTCCGGGCCAGGAAAGGAGAGGGCGGGATTAGATCTAAAAGTTCTTCAGAACACTCTCCGTAGTAATTTCGGTAGAAGACACTGAGAAAAGCAATGTCTCCAATAATGCGTACCGCTCGCCTTTGCATATCAAGTGCATCGAGAAAGTATTTAGCGGAGCCGTCCCATAGATGGGAACAATACTCTACTAAGAGTGAAAAACCGCCTCACCTTATTGAGAATACCCAACTTACGGGTGGCAGTTCAAATATACATATACAATATAATAATATATTATTTTTATATAATATTAATATTATTTGAATTCAGAACATAAATAGAAATCGCATATGAACATTTACTATAAGTTAGTAGGTAGGTGTGCAGTCTTTAGTACGTATACGCCTTTTACGACACCCAAGGGACGAAAAGGGGTTGGTAGTATTATTTTGATGAGCCCATCGCCGCTCTATGCGGTTGGATGTATGTGCAGTCTTTAGTCCGTTAGTCGCCTTTTACGACACCGAAGGGAAGAGAGAGATTGGTAGTATTATTTTATGAACCAACCGCTGCTCTATGCTGTTAGATATATGTGCAGTTTTTAGCCCGTTAATCGCTTTTACGACACCTAAGGGAAGAGAGGTGTTGGTAGTATTATAGTGATGAGCCCATCGCCGCTCTATGCTGTTGGATGTATGTGCGGTCTTTAGTCCGTTAGTCGCCTTCTACGACGCCCAAGAGAAGGGAGGGGTTGGTAGTATTATTTTGATGAGCCTATCGCCGCTCTATGCTGTTGGATGTATGTGCAGTATTTATTTAGTCCGTTAGTCGCCTTTTACGACAACGAAGAGAAGATAGGGGTTGGTAGTATTATTTTGATGAGCCCATCGCCGCTCTATGCTGTTGGATGTATGTGCAGTATTTATTTAGTCCGTTAGTCGCCTTTTACGACAACGAAGAAAAGATAGGGGTTGGTAGTATTATTTTGATGAGCCCATCGCCACTTTATGCTATTGGATGTGTATGCAGTTTTTAGTCCATTAGTCTCCTTTTACGACACCGAAGGGAAGAGAGGGATTGGTAGTATTATTTTGATGAGCCCATCACCGCTCTATGCTGTTGGAAGTATGTGCAGTCTTTAGTCCGTTAGTCGCCTTTTACGACACCCAAGGGAAGAAAGGGGTTGTTAGTATTCTTTTGATTAGCCCATCGGCGCTCTATGCTGTAGCATGTTTGTGCAGTATTTAGTCCGTTTGGATCATTTTAGCTCCTTGTATAACAATGTACTATTGTTTTACTATTGCTTTTTATTGTCTCGTAGATGGTGTGAAAAGTAGAGTATGCTCCTCGGGGATAAAGGTGCCTTCGTCTTGGGCGACCGACCTTGAATCCCACGCTGCACTCAGGATTCTTGTCTTAATTAACTCCCGAGCAAACACTCTCGCTACGCTCGGGAGTTAACGCTAGAATCCTTCGTTTCGCTCGGGATTCAATACGGGGCGCCCGCTACATAAGACACTACTTTATCCCCTTGGTGCATAATCTACTATTTCATCCTTAAAGAGAATTCTCCGGTGGCCACCGTCTGCGTATCTCTGCAACAACTTCTTGGCTCTCACGATTTTCTGTGACTCCATGTCTACACAGCTATGTGTTAGATCGAAATGAATAGTACCTACTTACAATAATGATATCTAATAAAAGTACTACCGTCATATTATTTATTTTAAAATACCCTCATTTAAGTTGGGACAGAACTTATGGCAAGACTAAGTATAGGTAGTCTATACTCACCGGCGTGTGATTCTAGGTGCACTATTAGCGCGGCCTTAACCTTGAAGGGCCGGGCGCAGTAGTCGCACATGAAGTGGTCGTCAGAGTGCTGCCGTACGTGCCGCTGCCAACAGAATTACTCATTCACTAAATAGTAGTGTCAAATTTTCAAATTTCAATATAATTTATTCAATTTAGGCTACAATAATTGAGCACTTATAAATGTCACTATGCTATCGGTTCGTAAGTCCTAACTATGAGGCAGGAGCCTTGTACTGAGCAGAACCGGCAAGAAACTCAGCAAGGGCATTTCTTTTACAGCGTCAATACAAATTGGAAAATGCCCTCCCTATCATAGAAGGACATTTTCCATTAGAAGTATAAAAAAACATTTAATACGATTACAAGACAATACAACACAAATAAAAGAATATCCAATAATAAACAGGTACTTACTGCTCTATTTAAAAAGTTGTGTGTGTCTAAGGGCCCTTACCCACGGAGACATCCCGTTTTTTTAAAGGTACTGTTTTTTGCAGGATGCCGTTTAGTAGTATACGCGTTTTAATGCTAACATTCACACGGACATCCTGTTTGCAGTGACCCGCGGAAAACCGATCCGTTCGAATTTGCAATTCGGTTTTGTCATTAAACTGAACCAGTAAAAAAACAGGATCCAGTTTGATTACTAGTACTGTTTAATAGAAGTGTTCCCACTAGCAGCTTCCTGCGTACTTTTCTTCAGGGATGATGCTTTTTCTTATATTGGTATCCTGTTTTTTAAAATTGTTTCTTCACCTTTTCTAAAAGGTTGTAAAACGAGATTATGGACATCCTAAAATAATTATGAAATTTAGATTCATCTCCTCTCAAATCGCTCATTAGATTACGAAAGACACCCATTTTAGATCGTTGTTTCAGAATTGGGTGAACCCAAAATCTTTTTTTGCTGCATGCATGCTTTGCATGCTTTGCTGCATTGCTTGCATGCTGTATGCTTGCTTGCATGCTGCATGTTTGCTTGCATGCTGTATGCTTGCTTACATGCGGCATGCTTGCTTGCATGCTGCATGCTTGCGTGCATGCTTGCGTGCATGCTGCATGCTTGCGTGCATGTTTGCATAGTTAAAGCTGTAGTAGGTAGGCAAAATATTAATATAGAACTGACCGCAACACAATTTATCGTCAACAGGCGAATGCATCGTTCGATGAAACGTTACTGCGATAAAAAGTATTTAAGTGAAAAAGTATTATGGGTTCCGATACATATTGTAATATGTTTTTACAAATAGTTTCATCGATAACTTAATACTTTTATGAAATGTAAGTTCGATATACCGTTTTTCTGGTAATCAAAACCACTTTAAAAGATTTTTTTAAGACACGTTTTCCGATGATATAAAACAGCGATAATTAACTACTTGATGAATTGAAAAAAATATATATTAAAAATCGTGGAATAGTTTTCGGTAAAATGAAATTCGATATCAAAAATATCTGTATCCTAATAGACACCCCCGCCTGAGGTAGACATTTTTTCAACAAAATGGTCTAAAATTGAACGCACACCTATACCAATTCATGATATTGCAAGTGATATGAAATCTGACATTAGTAGAATCTGGCAATTATAGAATTTGTCATTGTTAGAATCTGGCGTTGCTAGAATCTGTCGTTTGTAGAATATGCCGTTTGTTTCTACAATATGGCAATCATAGAATCTGGCGTTTTAAACGTGTCTGGCACCACTATACCATTGAAACGGATCGGTTTTTTGCAGGACATTGCAAACGGGATGTCCGTGTGAATGTTAGCATTAAAACGCGGACAATACTAAACGGCATCCTGCAAAAAACAGTACCTGCAAAAAACGGGATGTCCCCGTGGAAAAGGGCCCTAATGTGTTGTGTAATTAAATTAATGAAATATCTAAACTTATTACCATACTTTATATTTTTAATACTATAAGAATACATTGTTTGAAGTGGGTAGACTCAAAAAACCGTTTACCCATGAACTGGTATATGTACCCTCAAGTATTATAAATTGGTTTTCTATTCTGTTATTACAACTGAGTAAGGTTCAAATTATGATAGCATCTATATTGCCTTTAACAGCTTAAGGGTTTGTAATATTTGATGTTTTGCGAGGGTTTACGCATTTCGGTTTCCCATACAAACTTCCTAGTTGAAATTTTTAAAAACCAATGAGTCAATTTTAATGAAACATGGCATGCTAAAGTAAAATACAGAGATCTAAATCATTTAATAAAAAAAAACGTTTATTTAACTGAGTTATTGCGATTTTAAACTTTCTATAGTGGACTTTAACCCTCGTGCGTAAACCCTCAAATAAACTCGAAGATAACAAAACGTCGTGAAGTCACTTCTTTCAAGGTTTCGTTATCTTCGAGCTTAAGGGTTAATAAAATAACTTACCAGCAGTCTGATTTTCGACGTGTAGGCGCGCGGACACTCCTGGCAGCGATAAGGCCGAATACCTTTGTGCATGTTCAAATGAGCATCCAAGTTTACTTTTGTCGTGAATACTGCTGAGCAATCCGTGCAATTAAACCTATAAAAAGGGTAAACTATGTCAGGACAAATATTTAAATATAAAAATCAGACAAAGATGTTAAAAACAGAATACATGAGGTTGTGTATTGTCGTGGTCATATCGTGAAATTGGCCATAATATCATACATACATATAATCACGACTATTATCCCCGAAGGGTTAGTCAGGGACTAGGCATTGCCTAAGGACATCCCCTCTCCTTACTTCACTAAGTTTATATTTGTACTGGCACCTCGAGACCAACCGTTAGGTTATGCAAGAAGTACCAGACGTCCCTGCGCCAGTAGAACACTCGCGCAGGAGACCACCAACGTTAGGTCTTGACGCCAAATTAGTGCCCGCCGCAGCGCGCTCTTCATTCGGTACTCATAAGACTAGTGTATCAGGAGAGTATCCCCGTGAACACGTGTAGTTCACTGCCTATTGTCCAGATAGGTAACCGGAGCTGTCAAGCTCGCTCACTTCTCGTTGCACGAAGGGCACAACTCGCAGTTGCCACTGCTAGGGTCGTCGACTCTAAAGTCGACTCCCAAGTGTCCACCTTGGTAGCGGAGTAGTAAGCACACTCACTTCTCGGAACCCATCCGGGCGCCTAGCCAGTTCCCACGTCCTACGCGGCTGGCTGGACCGGAGGCTACGGCATCTAGGAGGTCGCCTCTACTAGTTCTCCAGACTAGTAGGTACCGGAGATGTCAACACCAATGTCCAATGAAAACCACCGGACAAAGCTGCCAACTATAAGGGAAACTCACGTTCCCCGCAGGACTTTTCGCTTCTGGCCCCTCAGAGACCGCTACTAGGCCCCGCTCGCTGTGCACGAGTTTGGAAGTCCTGGCACACAATACCAGGACAGACGAACATTCCCAAGCTCTACAGCTAACCACACGCCACTACGAGTCCAACCCATGTCCGGATCCCGCCGGAGGCACCTGGTTAAAGGCACGACCAGCGGGGGGCTAGAACCGGAACCCCGTAGTACCTCTGAAAACACAACCGGACCCGTAGTTCCAGTTGCGATACCTTATCTATTGAGGTCGGTAGATAGGGACTAAGGACAGCAAAAACCAATCCTCTATCATAGTCCTCTTTGCAGTTTTCACCGAATAGCGACTGCACATATGCTCAGCGTGATAGGTGGTGAGCCCATCGCCGCTTTATGCTGTTGGATGTATGTGCAGTCTTCAGTCCATTAGTCGCCTTTTACGACACCCAAGGGAAGAGAGGGGGTGGTAGTATTCTATCACCGCTACGCAACACTGTTACATAGACGGATACACCACATCATGAAATGCTTAAAAATTTTCATGGCCGAGCCTTTAATGATATGGCCACGACATACAGTCGTGGTCAACTAATTAGGGACAATCTCTAGTTAAGCCAAATTGTGAATTTATTTTTTATTTTCCAACGAGTCTTAACAATATTCCATATCTTTTACACGTAAGTATAATTAGTCATTGATGTGCCCGATTATACAAACAATAACAACTTCTTAAACATTAAACCTCTTTACAGTATAGCTGATAGATTATCAGTGTGCTATTTGTTCAAAGAATGCTGGCTGGCCATTTAATTAGGGACACTGAGATATTGCGTTCTATTTTCAAAATTTGAATCTCAATACTTTTTTATTTCTTCTTTTATTGTTTTGTGGTAGTTTTGGCGGCAATCCAGATTTTTAATTTTAAGTTTTGAGAATTATTTTGAAGAAATATGGGCAAAAATAAAAGTTGCGATCCAACACTACGAACAATTATCATGAAGTTTGTCGAGCGTGGTTGGTCATACCGAGGGATAGCAGAACATTTAAATTGTTCAAAAACTATGGTATGCAATGCAGTGCAACATTTCAGGCGCAATAACACAGCTTTAAATGTGCCCAGGACAAAAAGATCGAGAAAAACAACTCCGCAAGAAGATAGAATGATAACCAGGTTAGCTAAGAAAGATCCGTTTCTAGGCTCTATTTTAATTAAACACGAAGTGTTTGGGGCAGACGAAAGAGCCGGTGTATCAGCGAGGACCGTTCGACGACGTCTGGTAGAAGCAGGGTTGTTCGGAAGAGTGGCTCGCAAAGTACCGTTGTTGAAGAAAGAACATAGAAATGCTCGTTTGGCGTTTGCACGTAAATATGGACATTGGACCTACGCCCAATGGCAACATGTATTATTCTCTGACGAGACCAAGATTAATTTAATTTCTTCAGATGGAAGGCAATACGTACGGCGTCCTGTAAAAGCGGAAATGAATCCAAGATTCACAAAAAAGCAGGTGAAACATGGCGGTGGAAACATTAAAATTTGGGGTTCATTTTCTGGACGTGGAGTGGGACCTGTGAGAAAAGTTCAGGGTAACTTAGACCAACATCAATACAAAACAATATTGGAGGAAACTATGCTTCCCTATGCTGAGGAGCATCTCCCTATTATATGGACGTTTCAGCATGATAACGACCCGAAACATACCGCCCGTTCAGTCAAGTCGTTTCTTACCAGTCAGTCAGTATCGGTGCTAGATTGGCCAGCAAATAGCCCGGACCTCAACCCAATTGAGCACCTTTGGCACGAAATCAAGAAAAAAGTTTCAACTTATCGTACCACAACTTTAGATCAACTTAATCAAGCTTTTTGTGAGGCATGGGCAAACATTCCTATCGAAACATGTCAGAAACTGATAATGTCTATGCCACATCGGTGTCAAGCGGTAATTACTAACAAAGGTTTTGCTACTGGGTACTGATTTTACACGTAATAAAATGGAGCTTTTAAAAATATTATAATACTGGAGATTATTCGTTTTGTTTAACTCTATTCATCATTATACTTTACTGTCCTTAATTAAATGTCCAGCTACATAATTATACCTTAAAATTTAATACATGTTCAACCTTTGATATTAAATACTTTTTTCTATTTAATTATTCTCTTATTTACAGCCATTTATAGTATAGTAATCGGACCAAATTATGCAAATAATAGGTGCTGAAAAATCAATAGGGTTTTATATTTATATGTACATAACCGGTTATTGCTCTTCACTATCTTGAATGTCCCTAATTAGTTGACCACGACTGTATATACTTGTATTACACCTTTGTTACGTATTTGTAACTGTTAATTTTCCTTTAAATATGTCATACATGGATAAAATGTTTACTAGAAAGAAAAACAACCAGTCTCAGGAAAGCTCGAATGGAATTCGAATCCATGACCTTTGGATTGCCGGTCCACTCCTCCAACCACTAAGCTACTGAGATCCCAGAAGACTCATTGAATTTTTTCGAGTAGTTTGTGATACGCTGCAAGACCTGAGACTAGTTGTTTTTTTTCAAGTAAACATTTTATCCTATATCTAATTATAGCATCGTGAATGCAAAAATTTCAATAATGAAGATATGTCATCCATATCTAATAAATGCAATAAAGTGTGTGCAACGTACTGTTTTAGCGGTTGGCGCTGTATTATGTCCTTGGGCTTGGGCAGGAAGGGCCGGCTGCGCCCCTTGCGGCCCAGGCAGAGCGCGCGCGCACGCAGCATCGTGATGGCGTCGGGGGCCACGCAACGCTTCTCATGCTTGTATAGGTTTGTGGTACTGTATACAATATCACAATAATAAAGTCGAAGACAAATGCCTTTTCATCAAAACAAATTATAAAGTAAAGACGCCGTTTTGGCCTCTCTGTGGCACCGCACAATTCTTCTAAACCACATCATGGATTTCTATGCGGTTTTCACTCAAATAGTAATAGAGCGTTAACTGAGGATGGTTTTTGTTTATATTTTGTAGATATATTTTTTTAAATGGCTGAGCTATGACTCTAGTTCAATATAAACTTTTACAGGTTGGTACTTATTGACTTCAAAAAATATGTATTGTATATAAAAAAAGTTAAGTAACAGTAGTTAAATCTTATCAACTTACTTAACTACCTATCTACCTAAGTAATCTACCACCAGTTCGGACATTGGGAGAGCCTTCGACTGAGAAGAAGCTGGCAAAAAACTCAGGAGGCCTTACTTTTTTTCTCCCTCTAAGTACAATGAAGGCAGTAATAAATAATGAAGGCATTCAGTCTAAAAGAAAGTATTAGTGCATATACATACTGGGCCCTGATTCTGTATCGCAATCTATAGATTCCACACCTAAACCTTACCGCGCACAAACGTCAAACGCATACGTTTTTGGAAAGATATCGTAACTTTTTAAGGAATTAACGTGGTTTTGAAACGAGGAATCGTTACAGAATAAGGGCCCTGGTCGACTACTTTTCGACGATTTTCGCTTGCACACGATCTTCGCGCACGCTGCTGTACGTACGTGTGGTCGGAATGGAGCGCAAGTAGGGTTACCATCCGTCCGGATTAGGACTTTTAGACTCTAATCCGGACTTTGTCCGGATTTTGGAATATGCGTAAAAAAACTACATTTTAAGTAATATTAAATAAGTCTTTAATATTTATTAACTTCTCATTTATCTAAAACCAAAATATAAAAAGTGAGTGATGTTTTTATTTTGTGACTAAAAAGTCCGGATTTTTTTCGAAATGTCAAGATTTTTTTTTAGGACTTTTTAAATTCCTAAATGGTAACCCTACTCGCAAGCGAATATCGCTGAAAACTGGTCGACCGAAAACTTCCTCGCCTCGCCACGGCGTCAGATCAACCTACCCAAAACTGTCAAATTTCTACAATCAATTTTGAACTTTACAGTTTGGTTCTAAGGATCAATATTCATTGGGGAAATTTGACAGTTTAGGGTAGGTTGATCTGACGCCGCCGTGTGTACATACACTCACGACTATTATCAAAGGGTTAGATATGGACCGCAAAAGCAGTACACTGGCCCAGTCCACATTTCACCAAATAACAACAATGTGCTCAGCGTGACAGGTGGTGAGTATATTGCCACTTTATGCTGTTGGATGTAAATGTAAGTATGTGCAGAGTCCAGTTCGTTAGTCGCATTTCAGTGTTCTCTACTCAAATAAATTACTATCACAGGTGCTAGCTACTCTTATGCCACAGTGTCACAGTAAGTAAGAATTTTTTAACTGTTTTTGTGGAATACAAATTAATATTTAAAAAAAACCAACCTTCTAAAATCCACACCACAAGCAAAGCAAACAAGATATCTGGGGCCATGCTTCTCTTGGTAGTGACGAGCTGCTACTTGTTGGGTCTCCGACATTGCACCACACTTCCTGCACCTGTCAAAATAAACTTCACTTAGGTTGCTCAGTTCTTTTCGCAACAACATTTGTTGTTATACTCCATTATAATTCTAAAATTTATAGAGATCAACTACACAATCTTGGCACATGGTAGGTAAGTGTGTGCGTAATAATATTTACAATGCATCAGTATGGCATCTGTGTTCAAGTGCATTATGTGTGAATTTTGCAACTATGGCAACTGTAGACCAAACCTAAACAAAAACATGGATCTGTCGCTCCATTCATGGAACAGTATGAGACCTCTTGACATTTTTTAGTTAACATCCGCTAGAGGATTCATCCGCATGAAATTGGGAGCGATCTTAGTTTTTTCTCTGATGTCTGTTAATCTTATTGTCCTTCCTCTTAATAATTAAAATTGATTTTTGCATACCATTCTGACATACTTCTAGTTTGCTCATGTGTTTTTTCGTTAGGGCCCAGCTACCCTATCGGCTAAAAAAAATGAATTCGGACATGGGCTTCATTTGACATTTGAAGCCCATAATATGCCCATATAAGGACAAAATATGGGCTTCAAATTTCAAATGAAGCCCATATCCATATCCATATTTTTTTGCCCATAAACCTATTTACTATATACTATAAGTGTAAATAAACAAGTAAATTAAATAGCTTGATGTGATTGATTTTAACTATTAAAAATTTAAATCTAAGAAAATATGAGTAAGTACTTTCTTAAATCTCGCGACAACCTTTTATATCATATAAATTGTGTAATGACGTTATAAGTTTATAGTAAAAGTTTTAAAGTATTTTTTCTTTTTAGCGCATTTAAATAAAAGCTTGTTTTTTAAAAAGATTTTTACTTTTAATTTATTTATTATTTTTTGATGTGTTTGTATTTTTTAGGACAAGGTTTGTGTGAAAGAAAATGTTTAAAATAAGTACGGAAACGTAAAAATTTGAATCAAATTAATCATCTCCATATGGAAATTAAGTAAGTGACATACAGTTGTGGTCATATTATAATTAGGAACGGGTAGTATTCAATTCAATTTTATGAAATCTAGTTCAAATAACTTAGCACTGGTTTATTATTATCAA
This sequence comes from Scoparia ambigualis, assembly GCA_963921215.1. NCBI lineage: Eukaryota > Metazoa > Arthropoda > Insecta > Lepidoptera > Crambidae > Scoparia > Scoparia ambigualis. The sequence continues at coordinate 20,295,062 of OY992508.1, read as the reverse complement.
TTACTTTTAACCACATAAAAATTTACTATCATGACTAAAGTTTCAACTTAAAATATTTTATACAAATCAAATAAGCTTTTATCTTAGAGCATTTTATCATGTTTCGAGACAATAACAAACAAGACATGTTTTTGCAATATAATTTTATGAAATCTAGTTCAAATAATTAGCACTGATTTATTATTATCAATTACTTTTAACCACGTAAAAATTTACTATCATGACTAAAGTTTCAACTCAAAATATTTTATACAAATCAAATAAGCTTTTATCTTAGAGCATTTTATCATGTTTCGAGACAATAACAAACAAGATATGTTTTTGCAATATAATGGTCGCTTGGCAAATAATTAGGAACGCAATACGATTTCGTTTTAAAATGGTTCTAAAATAAAAAAAATTAAAATAAATGTTTAAATAATTGTGAGAGTGTTTTGGCGCTATTTTTTCAAGTCTACAATTACAAGATGTTAATAAATATTTAATACCTATTCTATTGAAATGAAACACTTTTTACGGATTAACTCGCGTTTAATTTACTATTTACATAGTTTTTATATTATCCTGACGTTTCGAACCCTTTACAGGGTCCGTGGTCACAGGGTCACCTATTCTATATTACAAACAAAACATGGGAAAGCAAAAAAGTTGCGATTCTTTGACATGAAAAATTATAATTGCACTTTATGAATGTGATTGGTCTTATACAAAGACATTAAACTATTATTTATTTAAATCTCTTTGGTCTTATAAAAAGATTGCTGATCATAAAATGTTCTAAGAAATTTCACACTACCAAATAACGTATCTCGAAAACCGAAAACTAGGAAAACGACATCTCGAGAGGGTTCTATGATAGTTCGGGCAGTAAAGGCTGATTGATCTGATTGATGAAAATTTGTGGCGTGAAGTGAAGAGGAGCGTTTCCGCTAAAAGGAACAAGTAATCTAAACAAGTTTTACGATGTGTTTGTGGAATCGTGGAACGCCATTTCTATTGAAACTTGCCAAACTCTAGCCTCGATGCCTCGTCGATACATTACGGGAATTGCAAACAATGGTTATCCTAGCAGATATTAATTTTTATACTTATAAACTACAGTGATACCTCTTACATTTACGATAATCAGTTCATTAAATTTAATTGTTATTTAATTAATTAATATTAGTTTCAGTTTGGGTTCTTAAATTTTGTCCAGTGATTAAACATATTACAACATGAGATAACGAACTTTTTATTCCATAATAATAATTTAAAATGTCTAAGTCGGATAGATGAGTATGTTAGTGACGTGAGTAGTTCATGGCATTAATAAATAACAAAAATTAGATTATAAATTATTTAAGTATACTTATATAAATAGATTTCATACATTGTTTTCGGTACAAGCCCTTGTTAATTCTATGACCACAAAACTGTATAAGACAGAAAATTGGATGTATGTAAGTAATGAAAATAGTTGGAAACATTCAAAATAATAATATAAACCGTGTCGGTAGTGGTGACAGAATACTACAGCCCCCTCTTCCCTTGGGTGTCGTAAAAGGCTAACGGACTAAAGACTGCAAATACATCTAGCAGCATAGAGCGGCGATGGGCTCACCACCTGTCACGCTGAGCACATTTGCAGTTGCTATTTGGTGAAAAGTGGACTACAGTAGAGGCCTGCTTTTGCTGTCCTCATTGCCTAGTCCCTGAGTAACTCTTCGGGGATACTAGTCGATTATATGTATGTATGTATAATATTAAAAAAATTAATACAGAATTGACAACTTGATGTTATTGTTCAGCCACTTCATTCATTGATGGAACGAAGTTCGTCGGGACAGTTTATAATAAAGTTAAATAAAAAGATGGTTTTATTTTTTTTGTAAAAATTATATCATACCTACTGTTTTACAATAGAATCAATGAATAGCAATCACACTTTTGCCCTAATTCTTACTTTAAAAAAATTTTCTAAAAAAAATAAACAGACTTCAAAAAAACAGATAAATTAAAAAGAACAAAATAATTGTGTTGTCTTGAATAACTAAATTTAATACCCACAGTTGAAATTACACTTACATACTTTTGAAGTCGATGCCAAGCCTTAAAATATTTCCTGCTTTTGCCTACATACAATTTAATTAGGCGGTTTGCTTAGCATTATGGAAAACATATAGACTTACAGGTAGATTTAAAGATGTGTTGGAAATTGTCTAGAAGAACACACTAAGATACCTACGTATTATTTTTGTTTCTGGGATATTTTCTTATTCATTTAATTTGGCTTGGCACCGTCTTCAAAAATATGTAAGTATAACTTCAACTGTGGGGATTAAATTTAGTTATTCAAGACAACACAATTATTTTGTTCTTTTTAGTTTATCTGTTGTTTGAGTCGGTTTATTTTTTTTTTGAAAATTTTTATTATTTTATATTTTTTAGTGTAACACAGAAAAATAAAAAATAGAAGTAGTAGTAAGTAATAGTACAATATTTTTTATTTGTCACTTTTATTGGCTTGGTTAGTATTTTTTTCAATTTACAACATCATAATGTCAACTGCTTATCATTTTGTACCGAATATTGTTTTCTCCGATGCAGAGACGTTAATTCTTGAGGAGTTCTCTTGGTGGTTTACCATTAGCTCTACTTGACTGTGATGCATTGTGGCGAGCATAAATTGCTTAGCAACCACATTAAAGCTTGTAATCGCATAGCAAACACCAAAAATATTTAGTATTGAGTAGTTCCGGTGGCCGTCTGTGGTCTTCATCAACAGTTCCACTTCACCAAATGGTGCTTCCCGAGGACAAGTGCCCAGGTTCTTGCAAATAATACCTAAATCGCTATAGGTGTGCCTATAATATTTAAAGAGTTCCCTCGATTTTTCCAGGAACCCATCATCAGATATTGACCTGATGACTATGGGACCACTTGGAAGGTAAGAGACCTTAAGGATACCCTTTCAGACAAAAAAAAAATATTCCAAATCGGTCCAAGCGTCCTTAAGTAATCAGGGAACATACATAAAACATATTTATTTCGACGAATAGTCGGTTAATGACATGGTAAAGATCAATCTTTTTCATGGATTCATTAAAAGGTAAGTATATTTTTAATTTTAGCCATTTTTGTGTTTCTAGTTTACCTATTGCTATTTGAAGTAGGTATTTTCTTTGCTAAAGTATTAAAAGATGCGTTATCCACAACAATAAAAATATTTTCAGCAGTTAGTACTTTGCTTTACTACAATACAATGTGATGTATATGCACACACACATTTAAAACTAATTGTGGATGTGGAGGGGTGTGACATTGTGACATTTTTTCGTGGTTTATAGAGGACGTCCACTGTTGGACAAAGGTCTCCCCCAAGGATCTACACCACAACCGCTCTTGTGCTGAATAGAAAGCATTATAGTAATCTATCATCAATATTGCCATTTTCAGAGGCCTATGCTAAAAGACAAACGGAGTATGAAGCCATTTAAATAATTATTAACACAGATCTAACTAACGTTTGATATACGGATCATTGAACAAAATAAAATATTAAGATAAAGATAACATAAATATACTTTATTGTACACCACAAGAAAAACATTTGACAACAAATAAAAATACAACTATTTATAAGTTGACGTACAAATGGCGGTCTTATCACTAAAAAGTGATTTTTTCCAGACAATTGAAAATCGGATGGAAAAGATTGAATATTACACCAAAAGTATTAGATTATTTTTTTTCGTCAATTGTTTTAAGCACCTACCTACTAACTGTAGGGTCTCACTTTGTCTAATGGAATTAGTTGAAGCTGATCTGAGTTAAGTGTTTTAAATTTAAAAATGTCTGTTTACAGTGCATTTTTGTCTGAGTCATGAGTGTTTTACGGTGAGTAAATAACATAAATTACATTAACTAATTAGATTGTGACTTGTGGAAAGATGACTGAATGTAGTTTTGTTACTCAAATGTTTTATTGATTTTATAATATTATTCGTGTCACTTTTTCAATGATGAATTGTGTGTTCTGGATATCAAACGTTAGTAATATGTATAAGCTACTGTTTTGTTGTCTAACCTAATTAACTCTTTAGACTTTTTCGTGGCGGGGCGCTTCGCCCCTCTCGCCCCCTCCGTCCCCCCGCTTCGGTTCTGTTACTATGGTACTATATAACCTAAAAACGTGTCATTTTCGTGTTTATAGCCGATTTTGACAAAACTTTCAAGTGTTTTTTTAAATATTTTAACGCAACTGTGGCTGCTAAAATGGTAATTAACCTTTATTTAAGAACCCCTTAGACCCCCCACAGTGTTAGTTTCTTCAAATTCAGGCAACTCGATTCAAAAGCAAACCCAAAAAGATGATTGCATCTCGTTGGCTCAGCCGCTCTATAATTGATAACCCAAACCCAACCACTAGTTGTCAAAATTTGTATCTATCTTTGCTTCCTACACAAAAACTAGAATATCTAAGAATAAAAGTTACACATGGCATTAGTGAGACATTGAAGCAGTCTTAGGATAAGTGTTGTATAGGCTTATTTGAATCTCATGGTAGAGGAAGAGCTCGAAAGTCAGGCCAGATTTTTTGTGAATCTTCCCGCTATGATAATAGACCTACAATCGTCCTTGATATAGGTCCAGTAACAAAGTACAAAAAGGAACAGTTGCGATGTGCTGCATGTAATAAAAACGCCATGTTTTTCTGCGTTTCTCTGCACTCAAAAATTTATTTCGAAACTAGGTTAGTAAAAATTATTAGGTATAAGTTAGTAAGACTCTAAATTCAGGCTCTTATTACATACATGTACATATAATCACGACTATTACCCCCGAAGGGTTAGTCAGAGACTAGACAATAAGGCCAGCAAGAGCAGTCCCCTACCATAGTCCACTTTTCACCAAATAGCGACTGCACATGTGCTCAGCGTGACAGGTGAAAAATTATAATAATCTACATAAAAGTAACATGTTTGTATTGCCTTATTTAATTGGTATTTAATTTGATTAAAAATTTGCTTCATAGCAGTACATATTAGTACCGCTACATATATCAAACACCATTTTCTCACTTTTTCACAGATCACTATCTTTTTTTTATATTTTTCTTTCAAATTTGAAGCCATAATTAGACATTATATAAAAAATTACAAAGATCCTCTGAAAAAAGAGATATCCGTAATAAGTGGATTAAGTAACTAAGAACGTTGTCTATGAAAACGCTTTGCTAAATTACACTTCAATAAATTGCTATTTGATAAAACAATGCAAATGGTGGATAGTGGTATTACCTCACTACAGGTGCCCATGGAAGTCCAGTGTTGGGTGTCATCAAAGAGTTACATTTGCTGAGTTAGGATTTGATTTGATGCCACAACAATACTGTACAGTTCGATTCAATTAGGATGGTGGTTGTGAATTTAGCTGCGAGTGCTGCAGTGCGCAGAAGCCGAGTGGTGGGAGGGCAACCGCGGGTTGCGGTCTGCTAGCGGGCGGGGATGACACCTAAAACTCACTACTGCGACGAGACTTGTAATTAACTACACGGACACCATTTTATTTGAATCGGACTGTAGTTAAGACATTGTTTCACGTTTGATATGTATTTTAATATTGTGTGAGCAGAATAAATGTTTAAATGCTATCCTATACTAAACTAATAAAATATCATACATGTAATTTGAATACTTACTCAAATAGAATATCATTCAAAATAAAATAATCACGTGGCGGTGATGGTCGCTGCACATTCCTCATAATTTCCGCCAGGCTTTTGACTAATGCGAGTCGATCATGTCGCAGCTCTGGATATTTTTGTTTTAAGTCTTGTACAAATGACTTCTGTTCTGCTGGAGCAACAAGTGTCCTTCTCTGTTTTTTAACTTCAACTTCACTTTCAGAACCCGATTGAGAGTAATTATCATCTTCTTCATTGGGATCATAGTCGCCATCGTTGTCCAAATAATCCTCCACATAGTTCTCGACATATTCCTCGACATTACCATGGCCATCACCATTCTCGACATAACCATGGCCATAACCATCTCTATCATCATTGGGATATTCCTCTCCTAAATTCATAAACGCTTGTTTAAACGTATCATCTTCTTCATCATCAATTTCCTGTTTCACATAGGGTGTCTCATAATCTTCCTGACTCGTTTCTAAAGATTGTCCGTGTCTAATAGCTGATTCTATGATCTTCATTACATCGTCCTCGTCCATAGGCTCCTCTTTAATAGAATTATGGAATGATGATAATTCCTCAAACTCTGAAATTTTCTCGTCTTCATTTCCGACGATAACAAGAAGCATGTCGTCTTCAAGGTCCATGTTTCACTTCAGACAAACAAGGTTAGCAATAGCAAGTAACTGAAATAAATTTTATTAAGATTAAGGCTGACATTGAAGAAAATCTTGTATTATTTAATTTCATTTGCAAGCAAGACCAAGCAAGACCGCCAAAAATACAATGCCATTGAATGAATTTGTAAAAAACAAACAACGCAAAGGCAAATCATTTTGACCGCCATCGGTACCTTTTAGCCACGCTTACTTGATTCTTGGCATTTTTTTCATCTAATAGTATTGCATCATATTAATTATAGTAAAGCACATTTGACTGGGTTTTGAGTGAAATTTAATCTGTTGTCCCCAACAACGTTACTGACTTCATAAAACTTACCTTTGCAACAAAATGATGTCTTAAATTAATCTTGTGATTCTGGAAGTTCTGAAACTGAATTGTTCGATTTCCTTTGCTTTTTACTTTCTTATTATTTCTCGGAGGTCTTGGACATGGAACATACAGCCTTGTTATTAGTCGATGTAGTACAAAGTAGGATATTTTTTATGGTATGGCTCAGAATAATTGGTAGATCCAGGAGTTCTACAACGAAACACCGATTCCGAATAATCGGGCCCGACCGAAACTCGACCGATGTTTACATTATGTATGACCCTACTCTGTACTATGTTCGGATAGCATATATCGACTAATATTTTTTATTTTGACAAGTAGCCCAATTCACTTAATATTTTGAGCTAAGTACTTAGAGCATTTGAATGCTCTAAGTACGTCCACATCTGGCTAATGCGCGGCGAATGCGCAGCTCGCGCGCCGCTTGCGAGCCGCGCGCGCGCATTTTAAGCTTGCATGCCGCTTCCGCGCCGCATGCGCGCGTGCGGCTTGCGAGCGGTGCAAGTGCCGCGCGCTGCACCCACTTCCTCCCGCCCGCGTCTCAAGCCCCGCACCAACACCAACTCACTCAGCGAACAAAAATTAAATAAGATAGCTGCCGATGCAGCAATTACATCAACAGTAGTCGTGCAGTCCATCTTCTTGGAAAGCAAACGTACAACTGGGGCTCCAGTATGAAAGCAACCAGAAAGACAAGCGCGCAAACCGGACGCGCGCAGCACGCGCGCACTCTACAAGCATTTCATGAGTTGTGCACCAAAGAACGGCAGCAACGGCACGCGCGCAGCGTGCGTGCGGCTCGCGCGCGGCTCGCAAGCGGCGCGCGTGCTGCGCATTCGCCGCGCATTCGATAGACAAAAATACAAACCAATTTAAGAACAAACTAGATGCATTTCTCAAAAATAAAATATAATGTATTGCCGTTTACAATGTCATGGGATACAGGCATTTATCAGTTGTCTCAACTGCCTGCCTGAATAATAAATAATAATAATAATAATAAATGCCAATGGCATAATTGCCAAGAGCCTCGACCAACACCTAATGAGGCTCTCGTTGGGCAGCTGGATCAAGGGCTTCATCCAGAAAGCAGTACTCTTGGACACGGCGCGCATAGTTAGGAGGTTCCTCTCAGCACGCGCGCACTCTACAAGCATTTCATGAGTTGTGCACCAAAGAACGGCAGCAACGGCACGTGCGCAGCGTGCGCGCGGCTCGCAAGCGGCGCGAGTGCTGCGCATTCGCCAGATGTGGACGCACCCTAAGGCTAAGTAGCCTATATTAAGCCCAGATATAGAAGACATGTAAAAAAAAGACAATGTAAAGCAAAAAACATTTTTTATTTAAATAATGTAGGTAGGTATTATCTTTACTTTGGTATTTTTTCATTTTGTTAGAAAAAAAAAATAAAGTGACGACATGAATATCATAAAAAAGAGTATTTATTTATTATTATTATTATTACATTTATTCATTTATATATACAGCGTGTATCAAACGGGGCCAGCCTTAATCCAGGGTTTTAAATTATCCTTAGTGTAGACCCTTTTCATAAATACCCTAGTAAGATAAGCTCAATTTAATTTGTTTTTGCATTTACAAACAAAGTTAATCTGTCGTTAATTTAAAATCAGAACAAGCTTAACCCATCACTAGCAGGGTCATGAACTCTGTATGATAACTGCCTACAGTAGACCTCCTGTTTATAAAACTGCGTGTCCTAGAATGGCAGCCACGCCTCTGCCGTCCGCCCCCTGCCAGGCGCACAGTTTTACAAACAAGAAGTGTGCTGTAGTCGCCCGCTCAAACAATTACCGCTACTGTCGGCGCAGGCGGCGAAAATCAAACGTTTGACGGCACATGACACAAACAACCCGTCTGGCGGCATTTTTTGTTGGATTTGTTAAACAAAGACAGGTAGGTAGGCAGCTATTTTACTTTCGTGATTTAATCATTTGTATTAAGTAGGTACCTACCTACCTAAGTAATTATCATCGAAGTATTAATAAAAATATTTTCATTTTACAGTCATATTGTTTCGACTCTAAAGTAAATAGGTACGCTTACCTACGAGTAGGTAGGTACCTACCTACATAGGTCTTAGATTAAAATGGCTTATTTTTTAAATAACTCAATACAACTAACGCCTTCGCACGTCAAATGAAAACAAAAGATACGCTGAATCAAGCAGTTTTTAATTAGAATGATAATCTGCCTAATTCTTGGCGCATCCCGTCGTCCATGCAAAGTAACTTGGATCAACCACGACCACCGCGCATTCGACAATCGCGCGAATTCTCTGTTCCTTGCGGTAGCACTTTGAGGTATTTCACAAAATAGATAATCGTATTACTTTTAAGCTGGCCACTGACGATCAGTTTTGCACGTTAGTCCAGGCGTAAAACTCAACATGTAAGAACCTTTCTCAACTGCAAGCGGGCGCTTACATACCTACATACCTACTTTATTTCTACGCTCGGCAATCCGCCTGCGCGATGCGCCGTGGTGACTCAGGACTCGGCCTAAAGGTAGCTACGCCTACATAGAACTAGGTACCCTAGGTCCTAGATTACAATGACTTATTTTTGAAATAACTAAAATCAACACCTCTTAGTCTTGGAATCGAAATGTCAAAAAATAATGACAGCAGGTGCGTCATAATTTTTTTTAGTTGATTAATAAAGTGATGATTAGAACAGTTTTGTTGTCCTTGTTGTTGTTGTTCTTTTTGTCAGATATTTAGTATGAGTAAATAAATATACGACATCATTCAATGTTTTGTTTTATTTTCAATAAAAAACAATAAAATTAATAATTAATTTCTTACAATAATCAAAGCAAGTTAGTTGACAATTTTTATACCAATAATAGGTACCCGACCACGCAGGACGTCTTTTAGCTGTGAAGAAGAACTGGCGAAACTGTTGTGCATAACTAACTATACTCACTCCAGCCAGATAGCAGACACGATCCTTCTGATATAAAAAGGATAGACTGAAGAATAGACGGAAATTGGAAACATGCTAACGGATTACACCACGTATTATTTTACTCGTATTTCGATGTATTTCTTACAACTTATTACCTACTGATCATTAGTCAGAATAATAATTTTCTAATAAACAACAGTACTTACATTAGATAAATTACAAAAACAACACAAAAAGATTCACTTTTTGCCGCTTGAGGCTTGAGAGGTAAAGCGAAGCACGTGTAGTCCACTGCACTTCACAATAAACAGTTTACGAAAATGGCTCAAAATGCCCGCCTTGTCGCTGGATGCAAGTTTGCGCCCGACGCAAAACAGACTCTTCTGCGCTGGAAACTGGACTCTGTTGACGCATGTGGATTGGTGTGTGACCACACATGCTCATTGTGGATATTGCTTATCCCGCCCCTATTGAAGGCTGCTTCATCCGTCCACAGTACAGTTGAAGTAAAACCAGGAACCGTCATAACTTTGTTGCAGTACCACTGGCAAAATCCACGACGCGGTTCGAAGTCCGTAGGCGTGAGTTCTTGGGTTCTTTGGGTCGAAAGCAATCCGCCGATGGCAAGCGTCGCTGCTCAGCTTCTGGTCTGCCGTCGATGAATCTCTCGCGGTACAGTTCACGAGCACCACGGAGACTGCCATTAGCTGCTCCGACACAAAGAATAATTTCGTAATACTCCTGATTACTTAGAAATGCCATATTAATTTAATAGGTAGTCGAATCGAAACCAAACAGCAAAAAAATAACTAAAAGTAGGTATGCACTCTGCAAGCTTTCACAAACGAACAAAATATGGCTGGCCCAGCTTGATACAAGCTGTATACTATTTACATTTTTTAATATTTCTATAAAACTACAAAAAACATTTAAAAATATAAAAAATAGTAGCCCACCGGTATCGGGAACAGGGTTCAAGCTACCGGTGGTCGGGCTCCTGAGAGAGGAACCTCCTAACTATGCGCGCCGTGTCCAAGAGTACTGCTTTCTGGATGAAGCCCTTGATCCAGCTGCCCAACGAGAGCCTCTTTAGGTGTTGGTCGAGGCTCTTGGCAATGGGCGATTTTCTGACGGCCCAAATTAAAAAATAAAAATTAGTTCAAAAATACTCGATAGATGGCGTTTTATGAAAGCCGACCCGTTCCTACCTAAGGGCTGTAACTGTAATAAATTCAACACTTTTGTTTGTCTATCAAATAAATAAAAAAATAGTACTTACAAATTTTTATTCAGGATCTCCAGGACCTATTTCTATTTTGGAATGGAATAAATATTACGTAGCCATACACGTGCTCTTCATGGACTCGCCTTCTACTAAGCGCCATACTAATCTATGCTAAGCGCCATCTATGAAGTCATTTACGAACCAATTTCTTTTTTTTTTGATCTCGGAAAATCGCCCATTATGCCATTGGCATTTATTATTATTTATTATTCAGGCAGGCAGTTGAGACAACTGATAAATGCCTGTATCCCATTACATTGTAAACAACAATACATTATATTTTATTTTTGAGAAAGTCTGTTCTTAAATTGGTTTGTATTTTTGTCTTGTCTATCACTATTTCTTCAGGCAACTTATTCCACATTTCCACCACTCGGTTACAGAAGAAATGCTTGTGCGGGTTATTATAAGATCTCGTTTTTGCTAGCTTAAAGCTGTGCCCCCGTAAGTGTGGATTCTTGTTGCGGATGAGCATCTTCTTAAAGTCATGTATGTCCTAAGGCCAGATAACATTTTGTATGCTTCAATCAATCAAGTCCCCTCGCTCTTTTCAATCTTTTAAGCTGGTTAATCCCAGAATATTTAACCTTTCCTCGTAATCTTTAGTCTTCTTGGAATTTTGGTGATCCTTCTTTGAACTTTTTCAAGTAAATCGATGTCTTTTAATAAGTACGGGTTCCACACTTGGAAGCCATATTCCAATATGGGTCTGATAAAGATCTTGTAGATCTTGGTGACCATCTCCGGTGTACTTACGCATTCGGAGTACTTACTCCGAATGCCTTTCTGACGAGATAGACGAGACTGTTAGTCTTCTTGGTTATTATATGGATATGGCTGGCCTTTATTTTTAAAAAACTTGTCCTTAAAAACGTATCTTTTGTTGCTCTTTGCGACATTTAACAAATATTTGTCTTTTACGTAAATAGAGTATTTTAGCGTACTTTATTGGTGTCGTAGATTATAAAGTACGCCTAGCCTAAGTACATGAAAAAGAGGGCAATACGCTATTTTAGAGTACGGGTGGCAACCCTAATAACATCTACGTCGTAGAATTTGACGCGCGATCCGTATCACAGACATAATCCGTATTGATGGTGTAGGGCTTAGTCTGTGGTGTAGAGTGTGCTGTGATCACGCTGTGATCCAGCCCAAGATCCATCAATAAATATCGTGTTAAATATCACAATATTTATTGACGTGTAGCGTTCGCCCTAAGGCAAATCAACACAGCGATGTTTTATCGCTATGCTCATTTGAGTCTTTTATTTAAAGAAATACGTCAAATAATGAGTAAAATAAATTCTTCTAGACAAATTAGATAGCTATGTGTCACATTGACTACTTTAGGACAAGAAAACTGAAATATTTGTAATGTTTTAGAATATTTAACAAAATTAAAACCGTATACTATTAATTCCTTTGTCTTGTGTCCATTGAGATATTTGAAAAGTGAAATAAAGTAAACAAAATAGTGGGGGACTTCTTGGCGGGAAAGTGAAGCGTTATGTCTTCAGTTTTGTTTTATTTTCCAAAATTTTTGTTTTTTCGAACATTAATGTGAAATAATAGTGGATTATTAACCTTTAAGTGTTTGTGAACGTGCATGAGTGTTGGCAAATGAAACAAAACAGTGCAACATCACTTTTCAAATTCTCTCAAGTAGTCCGCGTGAGACCTCAGCAAAGTCCCACATCTTTACTGAGAACTCAAGGGGTTTGGGGAACATCATATATCATTCATCTTAATCACCACTCATTATCATCAAGGGAAAAAAACAAATAAAAAACTAATGACTAGGCAGTATGGCTCAGACCGTAACCTGTTCCTTCATGGAACAAATAAATATTTAAAAAAAAAAACAAAACAGTGGGTTTTTTCTTTCCTTCCATTTCAAAGCGCAAAAAACCATATTTTGTTACAAAGTCAAAAACTCGATTGCGCAGTTTGAGCCTAAGAGCATATAAATATGTTACTTTATGGCATATGAGTAAAGAAATGTTCTTTACGTAGCATTTAAAGATAAAGGTAATACTGTCGTTTGTGCCTTTTGATTTATCGTTTTGTTATTGAACGTGTGTTGGGAGTACTTGGGAGTTTGGAAATGAAGCTCATTTTAAAATATTCGTTTATTGGAGCAACATGAGACTTCTTGGCGGGAAAGTGAAGCGTCATGTCTGCAGTTTTGTTTTATTTTCTAACATTTGTGTTTTTTCGAATATTAATGTGAAATAATAGTGGATTATTAACCGTTAAGTGTTTGTGAACGTGCATGAGTGTTGGCAAATGAAACAAAACAGTGCAACATCACTTTTCAAATACTCTCAAGTAGTCCGCGTGAGACCTCAGTAAAGTCCCACATCTTTACTGAGGACTCAAGGGGTTTGGGGAACATCATTTATCATTCATCTTAATCACCACTCATTATCATCAAGGGAAAAAACAAATAAAAAACTAATGACTAGGCAGTATGGCTCAGACCTTAGCCTGTTCCTTCATGGAACAAATATATTAAAAAAAAAAAATGGAGCAACATGACAAGTCCAACAGCGGCGCAAATACATACAGAATTACAGACACTCCTCGACTTCCTTAGCGAGCATCGCGACTTGGCTCGAGGAAGTTTGAGGAGTGTGGAGGGCCGAGTGCAGTCCCACAGGCTGTGGGAAGAGATGTGACAATTCTTAATGCCATGGGTGGGTGCACTAAAACCACGAAGCAGTGGCAGAAAGTAAGTTCTATCCATTGTAAAATAACTGTATGCTTGTTATCCAATATTTAACACTAATTAGTTTGCGATTGCTTTTATTTAGGAAATACGGTGTCTAGAAGAGTATTTCGAAATTTTTATAGACGTTTACGCTGCAAAAATCCGTTTTGGCGAACTGTCAATTTCATTCTTTTTTATGAGAATTCTTTTTTGCAAATAAATAGATTTCTTTTACTTTTAAGACAAATTAGTAACCACAAAACCATCTCAAATTTTTCGACAGACCTAAGTATTGTGTTTTGAGCTGATACAAATTAATAAAGTTCGACATCGGGCAGGGCTGCTCTAGTCGCCCTAACGGTTAACGCAAGAAATTTTTGGGCAACTATAGTCGGACGTTTGAGTGGTTATACCTACTAACATTATTAGAATTTAATAATAATAACCATTATGTGCCTATAACATTAGGCTTGGATCTTAAAAAATGGTGCACTAATTTGTATAAAACGAGTATTCCACTTTGTTATAAAAAGATCAGAGATTCTAATGCACATTTGCATTTTCTAAGGAGACTCTTAGTTTTCAAGAAAAGACCCATACGAAGAATTGTTACAGCAATACAGCATGTTTATAAAGTGTAATTCGTGGTGTTTTATTTTAATTTTATAGACAACAGAAATACTAGCTGCCCTACTCCTGTAGGTCAAGTGATAGGTTAGAAATTCAAAACAATCGCGAAGCGCAGCGTAGCAATTGTCTTAAACTTACTTAAATTTAATAGACAACAGAAATCTAGCTCCATACAAAAAAATGTTTTATAGCTCTTGATGGTTGGGGGGTGAGGATTCCCCCTATCTCTTTTCCCCTCCTCCTAACCATCTTCAATGACCTTTTTTACACATTTTAAGGTTAGTTTTAATTAGAACAAATGCTTATATCTCCATAACTATGTATCTCCTGTAAGTGGGAATGTACCCCTAGACCCCCCTCCTCCCCTCCAACCCCCACTCCCCTAAATTCGTGCACCATTTTTAAGATTTTTACCTAACATTATTATATTATTACAGGTATGGACAGATAAAAAATATCTAGCCAAGAAGGCAGCAGCCGCAGCACAGAATTCTGCGGCTGCCAATGGTGGTGTCCCGTCTACAGCCCCACAACTCTCCCAGTGGTAACTTAAAGTGATTTCTATTATGGGAGAGGGATTTGGTGAACCGCAGACAACAGCGAGAGTGCATGCTTTTGATGAGGTACTTGAACCATTACCTACATAATGAACTTAATTTATTACATTATTATTAATGTTTATGTGTATGTACTGTATACTTACTATTAATATACATTATGTAAATCTTCTCTAAAATACATGTATTTTAATAAACTTAGGTAGATTTCATAATTTATTGTATGACAAGAACTAATGTATGAAAATTAATAGATATAGATTTTGAATAAATAAATACAAGTTATAGATAATATATGTAATTAATATTCGAGTTTTGTTTGTAATGCAATAATTTGTATTTTCTAGCAAATAAGAAACGAACCGCCCGCTGACTCTTTGGAGATACAACAGGAAAGAGATCTCATTCACGGTATGTAAAATTAAATGAAAATATAATTTATGATACATTAGAGTCGGTCTGTGCTAATGGTTCCTTCATAACAAACTGGGTAAAACATATACTACTCTGACCCCAGTAGATCTCACAATTTTTATTAATTACCATTATCCAATTACAGACAAATCTCATTTAAGTATATGTATTTGTTTCTCTATAGTCAATTTTTCATTACTTGTTCCTATATGTAAACATATTATTATCTTTTTATTGAAATAGGAGTGCATAAAATGAACTAATAATTAAAACAAAAAGGATTCTGGTTGGAACAAAAGGACTATTAAATAATGATTTGTTGTACCTAGTTACCGTCTCTGTGTTCACCTTCTTTTCAAATGACTAATTTTATTAAAGTCATATCAAGGTTGTTTACTAAATTGGACAAGTAAAGGAAAACGGCATATACATTACCTAGTATTTAACAATTTTTGTAATCCGCATTCTATAGTACTTTTCATAATTAATGCAGCTGTAATAATTTTACAGATCCTTTGCTATTGGAACCGCAGTCAGGAGAGGAAACAACAGAGAAACTTACTGACCCACCTATGCCTGACCAAAGTGGAACAGTTCCAGTTCGACGTTGTATGTATAATATATATTTTCACAATTTTCAACTTTTTAAATAAAACTGAGTGGTCTATATTTATTTATATATAATTTTACGCAAATACTGTTGCGAACAAATCACAATTTGAAAAAAGACACAATTTGAAAGGGTGAATTCGACCAAACTGGAATAAGACTTACTCTGAGATTAGTCTATACAAATTTGGTGTTAATCTAGGTATAAGACGTGGTACTGGGGGTAGCGATGAGCATTTTGTCTGGCACAGACTATAGCTCGTTAGATTAGTTGTTAAGTCTTAACTATAAGTTAGTTAACTGTTTTTTTATTATTATTATTATTGACGTCAATAAGTGCCTGTAAAGGTTTACATTGAATAAATAATTTGACTTTGACTTATTCCAGTTTGGTCGAATCCACCCTTCGATCAACAATACCAACTAGATATCACGTCGGCGCTAAAAATGTGTCTCGGTAAATAACAGCACACTTAAGAAGTGTGCGTTTATTTTGTTTACACACATCAAAAGTGTCTAGGGATCAAGCATTTTTATGCGGATTTCTTGAGATTGAGATGTGGCTTTGTAATAAATTTATGATTTTATAAATTTATATGGATCCTTTTTGGTGCATTTCATAATTTGAAACAGGAACTTTCAATCAATTTCTAGTAAAAGATGAAAATCAGCTGTCAATATTTTCCCTATAAAAACATACAACGCATTGAAGACATTATTAGTGCTACTGTTTCCCTACTACTGATTAAAACCAACGTTATTATGGAGCGGCGACGTCATTTAAGCAGGGAAGAAATGCTCAGAGCCGTGGGAATGATAGAAGCTGGTTCCCGGCAACGTACTGTGGCTTTAGCTCTGAATACAAGTCAGAGTGTTATCAGTCGACTTTGGACACGTTACCGAAGCACTGGTACCGTGGCTGAGCGCCATGGAGGACGGTATCGCTGCACCACACAGAGACAAGACCGATACATTCAAATCACAACTCGAAGAGCTCCAACAATAACCGCCATGATGTTAGCCGTGAGGCTTCATCACTCTTCAGGGAACTTAATTAGCGACCAAACAGTCAGAAACCGCTTGCATGAAGTGAACCTTCATTCCCGAAGACCGCTAAGGGTACCACCTATAGCAATGCACAATCGTAGGATTCGATATCAATGGGCTCTTGAACACAGAAATTGGGCAGAAGAACAATGGCGTTTCGTGTGCTTTTCTGATGAGTCTCGTTTTTGGTATGAGACCGGATACAAGACGTATACGACAGTGGAGAACCCCTGGACGCCAACAGCGATTAAAATCCTGCCAGGAAGTCCATCCTTATAGTGGTGGAACCATCATGGTATGGGCGGGTATTTGGATCGGCGGAAGAACTGAGTTGATTTGGATCAGAGGCAACCTCAACGCTCAAATTTATGCTGAGACGATTGTATCAGACGTCATCGTTCCTCTACAAGTGCAAATCGGTCCCTTATTTCAGTTAATGCATGATAATGCACGACCGCACACCGCAAGAGTTGTAAGACAGACTCTCGCCGCAGCTAACATCAATGTCATGCCCTGGCCTGCTCAGTCGCCAGACTTGAACCCGATTGAGCATTCATGGGATATGGTACAGAGAAGAGCTCTGCCGAATATGGAGGGTATCTAGTCGCAAGAAGACCTTTTTTTGTTGTTGCAACGAACATGGGCGGCCATTCCACAGCGTGATTTGGATGAACTCATTTTGAGTATGCCAAACCGATGTTCTTGTGTTGTTAGTGTTCGCGGTAGAAACACGGATTATTAATTGTTTAAGTTACACAATAAAATTTTAAAGAAAACTGTTATTTCAGTCTTTTTTTCGAACTTTAATGTTAGTGGTTCAAATGTCAAAAATCCCTTTATTAGGAAAATGGCAAATTTCTTTATTAATGCAAAGGTGACTTGGTTTATCGTTACTGTAGACAAACGAAAACACTTTATTTGATGAATCCTTAAAGAAAATTTTAATTATTATCAATCAGGAGAAAAGTTATTGCAAAAATATATGTTGATCCCTAGACACTTTTGATGTGTGTAGTTTGATTGAAACACGGCCAATGTAAACACGTTCACAACGCTGCAATGTGTATTTAAAAGTTGCATAAATAATGCCCGAGAAAGCAATTTAACGGCCGGAGTGTCTTACTTTCGCTATGTACATGTAAAATAAATTATATTATAAGCTTTAAATTAACAAATAACATTAAATTTTGAAAACAATTACCGATTTCAACCCACGCTACAAATGTTTGGCCAACGTTGACCAATAGACGCGCGCGCCAACAGAGCAGTGGACGCATGGAGTGAGCGAGAGAGAAATACTTAGAAGATTTTGTGACTTTATTACTGGGTGTCATGGTTGTAATTAGGTTGAACTTAAAACTGTTTGATAACTTTTGTCTCAGTTCGTAAAGAAATGTAGCTGTTTAAGTATATATTCACGTAGACAGAATTGAGCTTTGATTTTGTACGTGACGCGTTATCTAGTTGGTATTGTTGATCGAAGAATCCACCCTTAGTGTTGTAAAAATTCCACATGACATGCCGGGTCAGTGCACTGCCAACTATGAGCCGTTGGCAGTGCACCTGACCCGGCATGTCATGGGGTGCGGGTTCGAATCCCGCTTGTGGAATTTATTATTATATTTAGTAACACTTATTTTGTTAAACAAAACGCGTTGCAAGAACCCCATTGATAGTTGAAAACGAAGCCTCGTTTTATCGAGCACTTTTAATAAAAATGTGATCTTTAGTTATATGTTTGATTGAGAGACACTCATTTCTGTTGACGAATATCAAGTTTTTAATATTCAAGGTAATATGTGATAATGCCGTCTAATATTTTCATCTTTAGATTTAACACTCTTAGACCTACGATTTATGTCTTGATCTTTGACGCCGTACGATATGACACTTAAATAAATAATGAAAAAATTATAAACTATTATAAAATACAGATATAAAAGTGAGAAAAAAAAAGCTAGATTTCTGTGAGGCATAATTAAAGTATTTTTCTACTTGATCGTTTAGGGATGCTAGTAGATATTTTTGGACCATTGTTAAGGATAAAAACTATGATCAGTATTTCAATACTCAATACTCAATATTTATTGATATCCATGTGTTACAGAAAGGTGTTATAAGAATTTTAAGTACATCATGGACCCTGTCGGGCACTGCAATTGGAAGAGGAGAGGAGGGCGATTTATTAAATTACTTAAATTAGGTAAAGGTTTCTATTTTTTTATCATTTACGTACTCTATATTGTTATAATAACATTTATTTATTAAAATTTCCTTCAAACGGTTTTCAAATATCTTGTCATTTTCTTCATTAGATATTGTGGCAGGGAGTTTGTTATAAATTTTTATAGCCATGTTGAAGGTGTGAGAAGAGCTTAATTTTAGGCGGGATGTTGGAATAACTAATTTATTTCTATTTCGCAAACAATATTTGGATGGTATATCTTTCCGTTGTTGAAAAAAATTACTGTATTTTCTTACAAATTTACAAATTTCTAGTACATTATAAGCATGGCAAAGGAAGAATTTTATATTTTTGGAAGTAGGGTTTACAACTATCAGTTTGTTTAATATTTGCTATAATATGGACAAGTTTCTTTTGTTGGGTAAATAGTATGGCCGCATCAGTACTGTTCCCCCATAGAATAACTCCGTAAGTCAACCATGAATATGCATATGCATAATATGTTACGAGAGCAGTCTTAATTTCGGTGGTCTTTTTTATTTCTCTTAAAGCATAGGCGAAACTAGAGAGCTTGGATTAAATTTTTTGAATATGTACTTTCCAGTTCAAATATGTATCTATATTTATACCCAATAAAATAAATTCATTAACAAATTCAATTTTATTATTTTTGAAATTATAATTTATTTTTAAAGGTGATTTATGATGTGGATGGACTGTCATTAATTTTGTTTTACTAAAGTTAATTTTAAGGTTATGTACCTTTAGCCAGTCAAATATTTTTAAAAGCATGGAATCTAGGTTGTTATTTAGACCTACAGTATTTTCGCATGTAGTAAGAAGTGATATGTCATCGGCGAACAAAACACACTGATCCGCCATAACTTTAGGGAGATCGTTGATGTAAATTAAGAATAAGAGACATCCAACAACACTGTCCTGGGGTATGGAGGCGTTTATGGTTCTGCTCTCGGATTGCACATTTATAATTTTTTTGTTTTTGTGGTCAAAGTATTTTATTTCTACGGATTGTTGTCTGTCTTTTAAATAAAACATAAACCATTTATGGGCCATTCCACGAACGCCTATCCCAAATAATTTATTTAGGAGCAGGTTATGCTGTACCCTGTCATATGCCTTAGTCAAATCCAATAAAATCCCGATAGCATATTTTTTATTATCTAATATCTTAATTATATCTTGGACATATTTGTACACGGCTAAAATAGTTGATTTGTTTTTGCGGAATCCGTTTTGACACTTATTAAAAATCACGAACTTTTCGCAAAACCCACTTACGCGATCGCACATAGCCTTCTCGAAAATCTTTGACGAAGTAGGCAAAAGGGCGATAGGGCGGTAGTTATTTGGATCAGATTTACTATTTTTCTTGTATATTGGTCTTACAATTGTTGTTTTTAGTAAAGTGGGGGAGACACCATCGTTAAAAGATTGATTAATTAATGTAGTGAATTTAAAGGTTAGTTCAACGGCACAGTGTTTTATTAAGTTAGGTGGTAGTTCGTCAAAACCTTAACTATTTTTAGTCCTCAAATTTTTTATGATTTTATTAACTTCTTATATATCAACTGGGCTCACAAACATCGTATTTTGAGTAGGACAGAGCACCGAAGCGTTGGTACCTACCTACACTTGTCGGGGTGTTTGTTTCACCAATAGTTGCGAAAAAATGATTTAAACAATTTGCATTTGATTTTGGATCTGAACATATGGAGTCGTTTATTCGAAGCTGTATGTTACTTTTTTCCTTTCTAGTTTTTTTGTTTGTCCTTTCGTTAATAATGCTCCACATAGCTTTTACTTTATTACAAGAATGTTTCATTTTATTGAAATATTGTAGTTTTTTAGCAGTTATTACAGACTTATTTAAAAAATTTCATATTTTTTGTAGCTTTTACTTTATTACAAGAATGTTTTATTTTATTGATATATTGTAGTTTTTTAGCAGTTATTACAGACTTATTTAGAATTTTTCATATTTTTTGTAATGAAGTTTAATCATAGGGTCGTTAGGTTTTGTACTTTCTATCTTTAATAATCTTTTGTTTTGGCATGAAATTCTTATGCCTGTGGTTAACCAGAATTTTCTATGCTTAGTTAATTTTAATTTTCTTTTAGGTATACACATATTTAATGTAAAATGTTATGAAATGCATTATAATTTTCGTTTATATTTTCATTTAGACACAGTATTTTGTTCCATTTAATTGACTTTATTTGACTTTTAAATTGAGACATCGTATTTTTATTATATATGCGCTTCATTATGAACCAGTTAGTTTCTGTAGTTTTTTGAGGTATATTTTTGTTTATAATTGTTCCCATATGATCAGAGAATCCCAGTTCTTTTACCGAAGTTTTTAAATAGTTATCATATATCAAAGTTTGTGAAAATGTGATCTAGACACGTTGAAGTAGTTTTTGTTACGTGTGTAGGCTCCTCGATATGTTGAGTTAATTTATATTCCAGCATTAAATCTTGGAATTCCGATGTTTTTTTAGTGGTTTCTAACAAGTTAATGTTGAAATCTCCACCTAATATGACATGATGTTTATTATATTTAATATTTATATGTTCAAGGATTATTCTTAATTGGTTATAAAATATGACTTCCTCTCTCCTATTCCAGTACATAACAATGATTAATATATTATATTTAATCAATTGAATACCGCACATTTCAATAATATACACTATAGACATCTCAGAGATATCTGTTTCCTCAATAGCTTCTATCTGCTCCTGTAGTAGGATACAAACATTTGGTAAAAAACATCTTTAATCAATGTCAACAAGGACGTCATCAACCTCCGACCATATCATTTCTTAAATTTTTTATTAGTAAAGATCAGTTACTAATTAGGCAAGTTATGTTATAATTGTTTTTCATATTCTCAAAACTTCACTACAAAATAAAACACTTCAACAGTAATATGTTAAGCTCTGAAAAACAAATTGTCAATAATTGATTGTTCACATGCATTCAAGCTTTACTATTTCCTTCCATGAATAAATTACAAATTGTGAAGCTCATGCATGGAAGCTTTACTTTTTCCGATAACCTTAAAACTTTCAAGGTTACAATACCGCAGCATCTGGATCTGTTAAACCATCAAGTATAAATCATAAATACAAACCATAAAAGTCAGCAAACACTAAGCACCCACAACAACAATTACCTTTCAACAAAACATAGGCTGCTATTTTATACCCACTTAATTTTAGTAACTGTAGTTTTTCTTGTTTCAGCCATGTTACGGATATACATAAAGCTTGGTAGGTATTGTTTGTGTCTAAAAATGCTTCTAAGATGTGCTGTTTGTTGTATATACTTTGCATATTTTGGTAGAGTATGCTAAAGTGTAACTCTGTAGTCACGAAAGTTATGGTTGTTAGAGATACTTGGGTTTCGTACTTGGTTAGCTTCAGGTGTTATTTCTTCATTTCTGTTATAGTTTGTATGTCGAGAATAATCACTCTTTGATTGAGAGTGTATCCATTTTCTTTTAAAATCGTTTTGTACTGCAAAGGATAATTCTTTAATGTTTATTTTTCTATCTTCTACATACAGTTTATCGTTTTGTATTACAGCATATAGGCCTTCCTTTCGTGCTAACATCATTTCATCACGCATAACTTTCCGTATTTTACAGGTATCTTTATCCAGAAATTCTGAGATATGCATTCCAGTCCTATAGAAGCAACTGCTATTATCTGTTAGGTATTTGGCCATCCTCTTGCTAAGCAACTCTATGACAAGCGGTCTATTTATTTTACTACTATATTTGCCAATTCTGTAAGTGTGCTCTATATAGCCTGTTAAGTCTATTTGTTGCAGTTCCCAAAACAATCCGGTTATTCGGTTGTATAGGTCATTTTCAAATTTCTTGTAGTACTCAGCAAAGCCATAAATAACTATCTTTTTACGATTTGTTTCAGGGTTAAAGTTTTTCTCACTTGACTCAATTCTTGTTTCTATCGCTTTCATTTCTTTTCTTATTGCTTGATTTTCTTGTTTTAGTTCTTCAATTATATCATTAAGTTTTTGAATATCTTCTTGTCTTGCTTCATTTTGTTCATTTAGGTATGTTGATTCTTGTTTTAGCTCTTCTCGTAAATGTTTGATTGCGTTGCATATTTCAATTTGTATTGACTTTTGTAACTCTTGTATAATACTTTTATAATTTTCTTGTAGTTTTTGCATTACAATTTCACTAATATTCTGCAGGGTTACGGGTGAGAGGTTTATATTTGTTGTGTTTTCAATATCGATTGTGTCCCCAAGAATACTCAGGTCATTAGAACTTAATGAATCGTTATTTTGAACGGTGGTGTTTTTTCTGGTTGTTACGTAGCTGACCTCAGAAGTTTTTGGATCAGTTAATCCGCGCTCTGCGTGGCGCACGGGTGCTTCTGTATTATTGCCACTTTTCGGCATTTTGCAGTGGCAAGCAGAGCATTTCCATGCCTTTTTATAATCAGTAGTCATAGTATTATTAACCTTTTGAGCGCCAAAGTCGTCTATATATGACCAGCACTTGCGGGCCCTGTGCGCCAACGACATCTATAGTTGACAAAAAACCCGGCTTACAAAAATATTAAATAAATGTGTTGAAAAACTATTACTGGTATTTATTTTTCTACATTCGGCAATAAAGAATATCCCTGCAACATATGAGTATAAAAACAAGTCTCTTAGAGCCATAAGAACTGAGAAATATTGAACTATAAAACATGGATTTTTATCTAAGCAAATACTATGTCCAACACGCCAAAGTCGTCTACTCTTGACCGCTAGTGCTGTACTGCGGAAGGTAGTTTTATCGTAAATTACCTATTCAAAATTCAACTAAAACGTGTTATTTTATTTTATTATTACTGCTATTTTAATAAAATGAAATGTAAGAAAACTAACACTACCATAGCGTACCGTAGCTCAGCTACATAAATAAAGAATCGTCAAATCAACTTCACCTAATAAATCCAATATGGCAACTCTGGCGCATCCCTAGCGCGTCATCAATAATCAGTTCTCTGGGCGCCGTGGTTACGGATAGACGATAGCCTGATGACGTCATAAGCGCATAGTAAGGAAAGTAGTGCAGTGCAACATGAGCGATTCAATTGAACTTCTTCGCATTTTGGAAGGCGTCGATAATGACGACGAATTTTCGGAATCTGATTCAATTATTGAGATTTAGAGGTAAGTAAGTGTATGCAAATTCTTAATAAATTAAACTTTATTTCTGTTATTATACTTATTATATACTAGACTTTAAATATATTATTATTTATGTTAACAATTGTTTTATTAGATTTTGTTTAATTGTATGTAATGTAAGTAATTATAATTAATATTCCAAACAAAATAACCCCTTGCAACTCTTGTAAGCCTAGGTTATTTTGCTAATTAGAGTGTAATACGTAATATCGACGCACGAAATCGCGACACAACATAGGAATTTTGTTTGTAATCGTTTTATGCGAATAAATGGAAGATGCTTATACAATTTTTATCTATTTTTACACTATACATCACTCGTAGGTACATAGAAATCTCGAGTTTTCGATCGTGAAAGTTAAGTAATGTTCGCCGAGGTCGCCAAGAGGATGGGTGACCGTAGGTTCATAAAATCATGAGGTTTTCGATCGCGAAAGTTAAGCAATGTTCGCCGAGGTCGTCAAGGGAATGGGTGACCGTAAGTTCATAAAATCTCGAGGTTTTCGATCGCGAAAGTTAAGCAATGTTCGCCGAGGTCGCCAAAGGGATGGGTGACCGTAGGTTCATAAAATCTCGAGGTTTTCGATCGCGAAAGTTAAGCAATATTCGCCGAGGTCGCTGACTGGTCACCTCTGGTGGTGGACTGGTCATCAGTTACTCGACCTGCGCAAATTTGCTTAACTTTTGTGACTGTAAACAGAACGTCATCCACTGCGTCATCGAGTCTCTTTATGGCATTAGCTATTTTGCGGCAACATAACTATTGCGGGTAGATTATTTTATTTTTACTTAGGGTAGCGGTAGGTACCGTCATCTACTATGGATCATATGCATACAACACGTGTGCACGGTGTTATAATTTAATTGTAGTTTATTTAATAGTAACTTTCTAGTTAGCTTTGTAATTTAATAATAAATAAAAAATGAATCACAATAATATTATATTAATACATTAATTATATTGTTTACTAAATATGTTTGTTTTTATTTATAAAAATATTCTTGTACTGTTTTGCACCGGTTAAAATTGACACTTTCTATGTATGTTTTTTTATATCCCATGGTTAAAAAAAAGTAGGTAAGTACCTTCTCAGTTTTGTTTATATAGATAGATATCATCATGTTTAGATAGATGGCATCGAAATTTGGTTTGTCGCGATTTCGTGCATCGAGATTTGGTTTGTCGCACTTTGTCGCGCTAATGTGCATCGAGATAGTGTGTTTCTTAATTACGTATTACACTCCGCTAATTACCTACATTTTTAAAGTTTTTGTTTTTGAGTTTAAAATAACTAATATCAACTTAAAAATCATAACAAAGGTTTTTCTAAGGCTAGCCGCAATTTTAGTTCGTAACGGTTGCGTAAAAAAGGACGAAATCACTATAATGATGTTTAGGTATCATCTCGAGATCACGCAAGCGGATAATTCTCAATGTGTTTGGTATATTTTTATAATTCAACGATAGTTAAAGTACATAATAATATAGCTTATAATATAATAGCGTAATATTCTTTACAGAAATAAATCTCTAAAACCATAGTTCAACATAATCAATCCTTCAAAAAAAATAGGTAAGTAACCGTGAGTAAACATTAAGGTCTAAAACAGCGTGTAAGTAGGTATATCGACTTGCTATCTTTCGGCATTACGCTCGTTCCGAAAAGTATTGTGAGTAGACTAAAAACGATATATTGATAAGGATTTAAGATCTAAAATAGCGTATCAGCAGGCCCGTGTCACTACGTAATTCGGTCGATTTATATACCTACACTCTCGGTCCGCGCGCGGAGACAATTTAGTCGAGTGTCACGCACGCAGTACGCAGAAAGCGACCGACGCGGCAGTTTGTTTCACGTTAACTTTATTTTCGCAAGTGGATAGTTCACAGGATGGTGAAACAAAAGCTTTACTGTTCTGCATTCGGATGCAACTAACACGAAATTTAAAGGTAAGGATTTAACCTTTCACAAAATCTGTTGCCGTCTGCACTTACTTAATATAAACAAAGCACATAGTAAGACATAGTAACATAAGTAAATACAACAGGGTATTAATACGGATAGTTGGGCGGTGAAAAGGTTAATCGATGTCTTTCTAGGTATCGATTTCGAAATTTGATACATTACGTGCGACTCCGGTACATCTCTATGGAAGAGGCATTATAGGATGGCCAGCTGCGCCGTTGTCGTCCAGTCGTGACAATGAAGACATCACTAAAGAGAATAGTGCTGTGGTTTACCACCATTTTATTTTCAATGCTATGCTTTTATTTATGTACTAAGTACATATATACAAAGAGTGGAAGATGGCACAAGAATAAATTAAACATCCCAGATTATAAGTAGTCATTTATTGCATATAAAAACAACAAAAACAGGTCGCCGTGTGTTACCAATTTATCGACTCTTGGCAGCACTATATTTTTCGTAGGTATTTTTGTCTATTTTATGCTCTGGCGTGCAGGACACAGGAATGCGTTTATGGCGTGGCGCCCAAAAGGTTAAAGCGCTGTACAGAAACATTTGCACAATCCAAATCATAGTAGCAATTACACTTCGAGCAAGTAAGAAAATATCTTTTAGGTAGATTTTGTTTACATACCGTACCATACACGGTGCCATTATTATGTATGTGTCGCCCTCTTTTGGTTCTTGTAAGTACTACTACTTGGTTGCAATCTTGCGTCCTTCTTCAAAGACGTATCGATTCTAAACTAGTTAATACGAGTGTTCACACAGAGATGGCGCTCACACTAATATTACTTTTATATTTTATGTTATAGAAAGTAAAGGCGTTGTAATACGTTTTAAAAAAAATCTTATTATTGTATTAAATGTCTATTTACACAAATCACTGACGCTTAGCGGTATTTACTCACTATAAATTCAGTTTCACTTCAGTGTAGGTAGTTCACTTGTAGTTACGTATTTAGTTTGAAAATTTCAAACGGCTGGTATGTTTATTGTTTTTTTTTACAAAAAAAAGCACTTTCTAAGAACTTCAGTCACTTCGTAAACACTTATTTACTGTAATTATAATTTTAGATACAAGAAACTTTAACTGTAGTAGCGAATTTCGCACAATTGTAATTTTATTTGAATTTTATGTACGGAGCTGTTGTTTACGCTGCGCAGTAGCGCCCTCTCTCCTTTTAATTTTGTGGAGTGAAGATAAGAATATCGTTAAGTTTTGTGGATGTTATTCGACGTGTTCGTGTCGAAATTAGAGACAAACGCTTTTCTAGCTCTACGATTGCACCCTTATCATACTAAATACTATACCACCTGTAAATTTCTAAAAGACATTCACTTAGTCCTTATGACAATCTATATTTAGGAGAACAGTCTACGCACAAACTGATATCACAAAATTAGCACAACCAGCTTAAGTCTTTCACACTGTTATTGATTTTTACCATCGAGAAACCCAATAAGATTGTTCCAACATTTTTATGCAGAACCGTGTGGTTCTGCATAAAAATGTTGTGAAATAATAAGTGCGTAATAAAACACTTTTTCGTGTCAACACTTGTTTTTTATTTTGCAAAACACCTAATTAATATATAAGGTTAAATTTTATCAACTGCAAATGTTTTGACAAAACTTCAAATTATACCAAAGAAATAAGGCCCTAACATTTAAAAAAAAAATCAGGCTAGTTTTTATTTTTACTTTTCCTAACACAATATTTGTAATATTTTTTAGAGCACCCTGACATTAATTTTCATTCATAAATAGTTTTAAAACATGGCTTCTACTTACCGCCCGTCTCTCTCATTTCACTCTTTCTGCACTCTTTCCTCATTTCATTCATTTCATAAGTTTAACTGTGGCGGCCGCGGCGCGGCAGTGCAGTAGTAGTGCACCGCTAAGCGCTGTAGGTACCTACATTATTCTGTGACATCGGGATAGACTCCACCACAAGCAACGTTACCCAAAACTATCACACGTAACACATGTTAATACTCCGCTGCAAGAAACAAAATCCACCTATGCGCTAATTTGGCGTATTTGAAATTATTAAAAAAAATATTACAACTTTCACACCATTCATTCGGCCCTAAACCACAGTATAAATATGAGCTAAAGCAGTAAGGAAGCTACGTACAAACGCTCGAATCGACGCACGCCCACAGACGCACGTCTTTACAGGGCCCCTAAGCGGACATCGCAGTGCTCTCAGTAGTAGTGTCAGTAGCGCGTGTGGCGTCGAACCGAGTGTTCACTGTTGCATTTTGCGGGCGCTGTGCGCGCGATTTTTAAAAATGCCGCGAGTGTATTGCGTAGTATGCGGCTGCTTGAACTCGGCTGCTTCAAAACCGGAGCTTTCGTTTTTTAAATTTCCTGCTGATGTTGAAAGAAGAATGATTTATTATTAATAAATAAATAGCTTTTTCTTTTAAATAAATCGTTTGGTTGTTTAGGTGATATTTGGAGTACTTACGTATATTTTTTGAGCGCGCGTTATTTTAATGGTTAAAAATAATAAGAATTGATACTACTAAACTTCATCGTTAATAAACTTTGCTTTAAAAATCGATATCTGAGGATCTGTGTGGTTTCTGACAATGAATCCGTTATTAGAATGAGAAAAAGTAGCCGCCATATTAAACTTTTTAGTTATTTAACCGATTGCTTTGAAAATCGATATCTGGGGATCTGTGTGGTTTTTGACAACGACTCCGTTATTAGTATGAGACAAAATAGCTTCCATCTTGAACTTTTTAGTTATTCGACCGATTGCTCTAAATATCGATATCAGATCTGTGTGTCTAACCGGAGTTTACTAATTGTACCACCGGATGATTTCGTTGAATATAATATCGAGAAATTGGACGAAAGTTTTCGCTGTTGTTTTCAAAGAGAACACATTAATTGTAAAGTAGTTAGCTGTATTAATTTATAAAGAAGTAGACAAAATCAGTTTTATAGTGCCGTGTCCATGTTTACCGATAATTTATTTAAAAAAGCTATTCATTAGAATGAGAGTTTTTTACACTATAAAATTTAATAATAAAGCTTTTCGAACGTGTCGTAGCAGGCGAAAGTATTTTTCAGTGAGTAATTTATAATAACTAACGAAAAATAAAGACATCTTAAAATATTAAAGATTTTTTAATTACACAATTTTGTTTGTAAACTAGTCAATTCATTCGATTATTTGATAATTATAGAACCCAAACAAACGTTTTGAAAAATAATAGAAAAATTACCTTTTAATTTTATAAAAAATAAAAGTGACAACCCATAAGCTTTGCTAGTTATCTCAAAAAAAGCGCTAACTAGCTGAGATACATCGCTAACTAAACAAAAACTTTATCAATTTTACAAAAATAAGAGGACAACCCTAACCCTCAATTGGCGCGTAGGTATATAAAACAAGAAACAGGCTCAGCTTCCGTACTGCTTTAGCTCATATTTATACTGTGCCTAAACTGAGCGTAGCCTGTACTATGGCGACTGATAACAGATAAACATACATAAATACTAATAAACATCCATAACTCGGTCACAAATTGCTCGTGCTCATCACACATGTGTTGCTAGCTGGATTATCGTGGGTTTCGCAGTCAGGGTCGCTGACCCACACGACCACCCGGCCGTCATTTTTAGTTATAGTTACACAATTACAAATTACCTACCTATACGATTAGTTTAATAGCGAGCGGAGAACATTTCTAAAAAATCGGAGCGAATCCGTGTAGAACTTAAAATTAATTTACAATCTACGGTTCCGGACTGCCTATGTAAAGTAATGAGCGAAATAAAAATTAACGTAAACAGGGATGGTAAGTACCTACTGCTTGGCTTCGCTTCAGTAGAAATGCACATAGTATAAGATGTGAGTAGGTAGGTACCTAGGTATTGTAAATAAATGAAACTCATAGATAATTTGTCTGTTTTTATTTAAATGCTTTAACTATTCACAACGAATTGACATCCCATCACTTTTTCAGGCTTTGGACTGACAAGTTAATACAATTCGTTAGTTTTAGCTTTTACCAAGATTGAAATAAGTAATGTAGCTATGTAAAGTTTACATTAACTTGGCGTGTTTAAGTCTAAATTCATTGATATTTACAGATTTACATATTTACAAGTTGTTGATTACAGGTTCCAATTTACACACTTACAAGTTTAGTACTACCTAACTAAACCTAATCACATTAAATGATGAAAATGTCGCCCTTGTTCACGCAAACACTATCTTGCACACATTTACACTAAAACTGTGTTGGAAGTGGTCCGGCCGAAACACTCGCGGATTGTACTCGCACCAGTAATGCACATTAATGAGTCCCTTGCGCTTAAACGTGCACTCATCCGTCCACAGCATGTTGTAGGTAGGGTTCCGCAGCAACCAACGGCAGAAGTCGACCCTAGGCGCGTAGTCCTCTGGCAGCAACTCCTGGCCTAGAGTCGAGTGAAGTGGAAGGGATGGTAACCTTCGCTGCGCAGAAGCCGCCACACGTAGTACTGGCTTACGTCAAACATACGGGCAGCGTCTGCGGTGCTCGCCACTGGGTGCCGATGTAAGAAATCCAGCTATGATGCGAATGTTAACTTCGCGTCCGTATCACTCGCCGTACAGTACTTGTGTCCGCAACATAATTTCATAAGTTTTTTCATAAAAATAGTTTATTTATGCTGTTTAATTTATCCTTAAAAGATTTGCGGTTGATAAAATTTAACCTTATATATTTACAGGTGGAATTGATTGTTAGCTCTTCACTTATCTAAAGGATTTAGTTTTTACACTTTTAAATTTTCAATGAGCAGTTGGAATACAAGGTATTAGTACATTATGATATAAGTGCGGTAAGCTCGCAAATATGTTATAAAACGTCGTATGGCATACGTGCGCTTTGATAATTACAGCCTCTGCTTTCTTGTAGCACTCTCCTACGGCTCGGGCTAGCAATATCGCCTCGGCTGTAATTTTCATCTCACCGCACTTATATAATAATGTACTATTACAGAATACAAAATTATACAAATAATTAATTACTGATTTTAACCCTTTAAAAAGTATTTAACCGTCCAGTCATTATAAGGCTCCTTTCATTCTGCAGCGTGTCGCCGCACAGTAGGGCAAAAGGCAGTGATTTGCGGCGGAAATTATAACTATTTATAAAAACCCTTTTAATGAGTTTAATATCTTCTAACTGTTGTCACCATATCATTTTGAACCCACTAGCGAACACACCGCGGTTTTACCCACGCACTTTCTTCGTGCCTTTCTTCGTACAAACTTTATAAAGAAACTTTACACTTATAATATTTATTAATTTTACATTTAAAATAAATAGTATCTATTTATCTTTTTCTTAGCGTGTTCTTTACTGCACTGAATTAAAATAAGAAAACTTTCTACGGATAAACAATTTATTTATTCAAAATCTTCATCAGATATCGCGTATACTGAATTGTTTTTGGATATTGGACAATCAGGGTTGGAAAATATTTTGATAGCTTCACTATCAAATGGACATCCTTTAGAGTTCTTTGTGGCCTTCTGGCTCGTAATAACTGGGTCTGATGATATCAACATTCTATTAAAAATGTCGATCATTGTATCTAGTCTGGATGTTTTACGGCTGAAATGCTCTCTGTACATTTTAAAAATCCTTATTCCGTGCTTCTACCCTATCTCATGGCCGTGAATGAGAATTTTGTGCACAGTGGTACTCATATAGTACCAAGGATATAGGGAGACGAACAATTTTTCAGTTTCGAGACAGAATATTTTGAATTTTTGTTCGTCAAGTTTAAATCCACTTGAGAGGCACTGAAGGATGATGTGGAACTTTTTTATTAAAGTTTCGTTAAGACCTGTTATTTGGCATACAAATGCTGCTTGGATACGTAACTTATTTTGTATCACGATTTCTTCCGTTTCTTTTGATTTTCGCCATTCTTGGGTGGGAATTTTATATGCCACATGCAAGAGGCATTCGAACAAGCGTATCCATGCGTGGAGCACTGAGATACCAAGGTCCAAGTATTGGCGTGAAATTGGCAGGGTAACCATTTTGTCATTATCGTTGTTTTTTTAGCTCAACCAGATGATTCTCATTACATTTAGTTTTAAAACGAGGAAAAATCACAACTTCTTCCATCTTCTTATCAAAATTTTTGAATTGGCAGTTAAAATATACTTCGCATAACTTTAGTTTTAGTGCACGAAAATGATGACATCTTGACCCTACAAAGAAAAACGTTTTTTTTCATGTGGTGAACCCCTATTTTCAGTTGGATTAACTTAGTAATGTTAATTAAGGAACCACCCGATTTTAGAAAAAAAAAATCAAAATATATATTTTAGGCATACATCGCGATCTTTTTTGTTATTTTCTGGCAAGCCAGTAAACTAATCTTCAATTTTAATATGTAATTAGATTCCGAAGTTTGCCTAAACAAAAAATGTAGCCAATCTAAGATGTAGTTCAATTTTTTTAAGTCCGATTATCAGTTTAACCCTATTATTTTCTAAAATACTCAATCAATCAACTTGTTTCAAATATAATTTAAAATTACATACCTGTAGATATCAGAAAATCATAAAACAGCACAAATCCAGTTAAATATTAATATTCAAAGGTAAAAGTAAGGAAAATACTCGGATTGAAAAAAAGATGTTTGTTTTGCGCACGAAATTATAACTTTGGCGATTTGTCCTCAACGAACTGTAGTCAGTAAGTGAACAAAACAAGTCATACCTGATGTAGTATACATTTAACTGTAGTCGCGTGCGCGACCGGCGAAATTTCTATGAAGCGTCATAGTGGCTTTGATTGTGCCGCGTGCTGTCCGTTGCGTTTTAGGACACGCCCGACCGGCCCAAATTCTAGACCGACGCCCGCGCGCCTCGCATGTGCCGGTCGGCGCGCGGGCCAGTGCTGCATTGTAAGCTTTTTTCACTGTCGGACGTGTGCGTGCGCGTTTTATGTACTATCAACAAAACCGATGCAGTACCTATTAAAAAAAATTTTGCTTGCACAAGTTGACCGTAGTTCGTCTCCCCCTTTGTTTAACCAATGACAATTGACCAATGACGACGAACCGTTTATTAAAAAGAAAGAAATTGTTGGCATGTAGTGGCCATACCCCGTTCCGCCTATTGTTTGTCAAACAAAACGTCCCTTTTTTAACATCTTGACTGTTTTCACAAGCAAGAGTTTAAAAAGGATGTTGGGACAGGACAAATGCTAAAGAAATATGTAGCCCTTAAGGTGGTATACAGCAGATATTGTTGTTAGTACAATCATGGCGGCAATTGATACAGAGCTACTTTTAAGAGAAGTTCAAAAAAGGCCTGCTGTTTGGGACTTACGAAACCCGTTGTATAGAGAGAGGGATCTAAAACAGAGTTGTTGGGTGGAAATATGAAAAACTATTTGATGATGTGGATGACTGGACGCAGGAACAAAAAGAAAAAACATGTAAGTACAAATCATAGTTATTTATTTCACAGCCTATGCAATATAATACGTGCATTTGCCCAGGAAAACGGGTATAAATTTTGCTGGACTTCGTTTGGAAGAACTTACCTAAGACAAGATGAGGGTAAACGGCATATTAGAATCGATTGTGAGGGTGATTTAAATAAACTACATCAGGAGAAATGACTATTGGTGGTCCCCGGAAGGCAGCATCGCCCCACGAAGACTCTCCTATTTGTAAGAAAGTCGCACCTAGCAATTAATTTTAATGGTAATGTTTTGTTGTTATATATATATTATTATTATTATATACTATATCATTACACTTTTCTATATATTGTTTATCATACTATATTAAACCCTACTAATAAATTACACATTTTTAGTCCCGTTATATTTATAAAGTTGAGATTTTATCTGCCTAATGATTTACATTTTTCTCAGGCACATATAGCCGCGACCTCCAGCACTAATAGTTTTGAAAATGGCTAGATTGGTTAACCATATTAATTATGATATTGACAATATGACAGTGGTGACAGCTTACAGTTGTGATACAAAGACGTGTAGAGAGATCGTAAAAAAATCCTGTAACTCTCTAAAGATTATAACTCAAAACATTCGTAGCGTTTACAAAAACATTGATGGCTTTATGGCACATATAGCTTGTCTTTCTATTAAACCAGATTTGATAATTTTAACTGAATGTTGGCTACACGATTTCAAACCGATACCCTATCTTACGGATTATAACTCTTATTTCACAAAAAAATGTCTTAATCAAAATGACGGTATCATAATTTATGCTAAGCAAAATATTAATTGCATAATTGAGGAACCCGATCCCAAAGATGCGAACTTTTTGTTAGTCAAAATATTACCAGACATTGTGCTCTTGGCTATATATAGATCGCCATCGTTTCACAACACAGATCGATTTCTAAATGTTTTGGAGGAGATTGTTCAATCTATAAAATCCAAAAACGTATTTTTAATAGGTGACATCAATATCGATATTAAATCTGGAAACTGTGACAGGAACAGCAACTCTTATTTAAATCTGACGAGCGAATTAGGCTTTCTGCCGGGCCACACATATCCGACACGTTTTAACAACTGCCTCGATCACGTGATGGTTAAAACTGTTTTACAAACTAACGTTATTGTTATTAATTCCACTGTAACTGATCACGCCTCCATTTTGGTAACTTTAGTTCTTGATGGCGGACGAAGTAATGCTCATGACTCTTCTATCGTTGAAAAAGTTAATTTTAGTGACGCTGTAAAATGTATTGAATCGGCGGATTTTACTTTTATTACTCATACGTGTGATGCCGAATTTGCTGCAAACCGATTTGTGGAAATATTGTCATCTGCTATTAAAACAAACTCTAAAAAGATCCAGGTGCCCAGACGCAAAAAAATTCTTAAGCCCTGGATGACTCCTGCTTTGCTTCGTTGTATCCGTCATCGGGATAAGTTACATCTTAATTTTAAAAAAGATCCCCAGAATGAAGTTCTCAAAATATCGTGTAAACGTTATAGAAACTTCTGTTGCTCGCTTCTCAGAAGACTAAAACGCGAACACGATAATTTTTTATTAAAAAGTGCAAAATCGAATAAAGAAACCTGGGCTGCAATTAAATGTATCACAGATAGTACAATAAAAAATTCTTCGGCTAATGAGTTAATAGGGAAAGCTAATCCATCAGATTCAGTTGAAGAAATAAATAGTTATTTTTCTAATATTGGTAGAGAGCTAGCTGAAAATACCAAGGGGTATGGGAAACACAAAGTAGGCAAGGAAAAATGTAATAGTTTAATTCATTCATTTGGATTTTTCCCAGCAGATGAATCAGAGGTCGAATCTCTTATCTTATGTCTCAAAAATGACTGTGCCACTGGTTGGGATTATATACCAGCTCGATTACTGAAAATGGTGAGACATGTTATTTTATCACCACTTACTATTTTGCTTCAGGCGTGTTTTGAACAAGGCTGTTTTCCTAAAGTCTTTAAAAGGTCTCTCATTACCCCAGTTCACAAGAGTGGTGCCCGAGATAGTGTCGGGAACTACAGGCCGATTTCTGTACTTCCGGCGCTGTCTAAAGTTCTGGAGAAGATGCTAAATAATAGATTAGTCCAGTATTTAAACCGGTACAACATTCAGTCATGTTCACAATTTGGCTTCAGATCGGGTATGTCGACAGACGATGCCATAGGTAGCTTGACAGAGTACGTTACTGAGAAACTTGACAGGAAACAAAAATGCCTTGGTGTTTTCCTCGACCTTGCCAAGGCATTTGACACGGTCTCGATACCTACTCTTGTCGACAAACTTGAAAATATAGGAATTAGAGGTTCAGCCTTACTTATTTTCAAAAATTTCCTTTGCGGTCGGGTGCAAAGGGTGAGGGTTAATAATTTTATTAGTTCCGACACCGATGTAACTTTTGGGGTTCCGCAAGGTAGTATTCTTGGTCCAAGTCTTTTCCTTATTTACATAAATGACCTATGCAACATGACACTAACAAATGGCAAATTGTTTACCTACGCCGATGATACAGCTTTAGTTTTTTATGGGGATACTTGGACTGAGGTTCAAAATATTGCGGAAACTGAACTACAAAAGGTGGCTAAATGGCTCGGAGAAAATTTACTTACTTTAAATATATCTAAAACTACTTACATACAATTTCACACGGTAAATTCTCATTTGGCCGATATTAATCTAAAAATTCACACTTGCGAGGACAAGCATAAATGTTCTTGCACTAATATTACGAAGTCCGAGACTGTTAAATATCTTGGTATTGTGTTGGACAGTAAACTGTGTTGGCTTCCTCATATCGAGCTTGTGACAGCGCGCACGCGAAAATTAATCTGGACTTTCAAAAGGTTGCGCCATGCCGCTGAATTTGAACTCCTCCGCACTGTTTACTTTGCCCTAGCGCAATCGGTCATTGGATACTGTGTGAGTGTGTGGGGCGGAGCTTGCAAGACGTATCTCATTCAGCTTGAAAGAGCCCAAAGATCTCTACTAAAAGTAATGACCTTCAAACCCTATAGATTCCCAACAAAGCTTTTATATGAACAGTGTGAACTGCTTACTATAAGGCAATTATATATCTTTAATATAATAATCCAACAACATGCCAATACCCGTTACAACCCGGAGACATGCCGTAATAAACGGCTTACACCGAATGTACTCTCCCCAGTAAATTTTCGTACTGCCTTTGCAAGGCGACAACGTGCGTATCTCTCAGTTTGTCTCTATAATAAAATAAATAAAAAATTAAATTTTTACCCTCTTCCACTTTATGAATGCAAATCAATAGTTAAAACCTGGCTTATGTCCTTAAACTACGAGGAAACAGAAGATATTATATTCAACTAACGGGCTACATATAATATAAATAATAAAACAAATTTATTAGTAAGTACCTATCTTTAAATAAATAGAAATAAATATGTATTAATTTTATATTTGTTTATACATACATTTATATATTTATAATAAATATTATTTAACATAGTAATTCACCTTATTATATATTGAAACATTATAATATAAGTACTTAATTTAATATACATAATAATGTAAAGTGCATTGTATTTTTTTCGTTTTTATGATGTTTTCTTGACACTTGTTGCAAAAATTGGGAGAAGCCCCTGACCCTTGAGATACTGGCATTTTAGCCTAGTTTGGGGTGTCAGAGTTTTCATAGGAAGTTGTAAAACTATATGTCAATAAAATTATTATTATTATTATTAATAGTCCTGCCATTCAACTCGTCCTGCTTCTGAAATAAAATATTTTGCATAGTGATCACGAGCATCATTTCCAATATGGTTGTTCAGTATTGAATTATTTGAGTCAGCAAGCCCATGGATTACCAAAGTAACGTTATGTTGGTAGCCATCTCGTACTCGAATGAAATTGTGTAAAGCACAGCAACATTTTACGATATCGATTGCGAGATCCGTGTTCACATTGAGTGGTCTAAAAATTCGAAACTCAATATTCCAAAAGTGGATTCAATCATTGGTCTAGCACGACAGTGACGATAGTTAAAGATTTTCTTCTTATAATAAGATTCTTGTATAAGGCCTCAAAATATTACGTGCAATTCCAGATGCTTCATCACCGAGTATCACATACGGAACCGCCGTACTCATTCCAGGTAGCGCTTTAGATGAAGGTAGATTGATAGTACCATTTTCAATTTTTTTCTTAAGTGACGATTCTCTAATATAGCTGCGTCAGAATTTTTACCCGGTGCTATTATATTTATATATTTAAAGTTATAGTTTGCATCACACATTGCTAGTAAAACAATTGCAAAATAACCCTTGTAATTAAAATTAAGTGAATTAGTGTGTTGTGGCATTATCATGCGTATGTGTTAGCCACCAGAGCTCCAACGCATTGCGGAAAATTTGTATTCTTCTCAAATCCTGGAGCGATTTCAATCCATTCACTATGTTCATTCGGGAACTTTAAAACTTCGTCTTTTAAAGAAACCCTAATAGCTTGGCATACTTCTTTCACTATTTCACTGATTGTTGAAATCCCCATACGATAAGAGTAATGTAGATCAGTAAGTGTTTCCAGATGCAAGGTACCTGTAACATAATAAAATTAATTGTTTCTGTAAAGAGTATACTTCAGAGATGGAAAAGCGCGAGAGATCAATACGTGCGTTACAAAACGGCGATAAAATTTATAAAATCGGGTTCTGAAGCTAACACTAAAAAGAAATATGTTTTTGCTGACTGTATGTCATTTTTGAACCCTGTGACCGATTTAAGAATGTTCACGAATCCGTGCCTGTTGAAGTTTCATCAAATTCACAGCAAAATAACGACCCATTGACACAAAAGTATCCTCCACGTTCAGAAAACGATTTTCAAAACGTACAAAAAAACATAAAGAGAAATACACAAGAAATAACTACATTTGAGAAGCAGTTAGTTAAGATGTGGAAATCCACTAATAATCCTTCTAGGGATGAAGACGTAGCATTCTTCAATTCGATTCTACCTGCAGTTAGTAGACTGGACTTTGAAAGAAAATATTATTTCCGGAGTCAGGTTCTACAACTACTGGTTGGAATTAACCAAGATTCAAGTGCTAATGCCAGCCCAGCTCAGTACCCATCTAGAAGTGCTTATGAAGCTTATGATGCTTATGATGCCAAGTACTTCGATAGTATCTCCAGAGAGTCAAAACAGCCGTGATACAGAAGATTCGTTTGTTTTTGATTTCACAACACTAACTTTTTTTTAACCATTTGTGATTAAAAGCTCATTATAGAAGAATATGGTTTTTATTGTTTCAATCGAAGTAAAGCTGTGGGCTGATTATTTAACTCTGTTGCTAACAAATATTGATTAAAATTTACATATGTTGCAGTTAAATTTGCTGTTTTAGTAAGATAATTGACACATTTTAATCAAAAGTTGTAAGCAACATAGTTCATAACCAGCACCCTGATACCTATCAAATAATAAACAAATGTGAAGCGTTTGATTCCACTTTAAAGAAAGTTTGATACACATACCTTATTGTGACTGCCATGCGTTCCGTAGGTGTTATAGGTATTCGGAGTAAACTAGAGTGTGCTATTTTATTTTCAATTTTAAAAATCAGTTCGTCAAACGTGCTTATAAATAATAAAAAAAAAAATAAATAAATAAATAAAAAAAAAAAATTACACATTCTAAAATAATTGAAACATTTGTTTTCATCTTCTCGCAATTGCGAATAGTGTTACGAATGCACCACTCAACAAACGCTCAGAAGTTATAGGATGCATGAACAATTTTCCTTGTAGGCTGGCACGGCGTTTTTTGCTGTAATGATATAGTGCAGTAATCAAAATAACAGATTTTTTTTAAACTGTATCCATGACTGGTAAAAGTACGTGACTGTACACGTCCAGCCCGGCCGAGTGCACACGCCAAACTGTGAAATGCCAACTCGACCGGTAGCGCTGCACGCGACCGGCGACACGCTGCAGAATGAAAGGAGCCTAAAAATAAATACTTATTATATCGATATGTACACACGCCGGCACATCAGACTATCCAAAATTGTCAAATTTCTCCAATCGATATTGATCCTTACAATCTAGTGACAAAGTTCAAAATTCAGGGTCTAACAAAATCAATAAGCGAACGTTTAAGGGCGGTATCTATACATCATTCTGAATACAATGACAAAAAATGGGCCCCAGTTTTATAGTGATTTTTCAAAGTTATGTTTTCTAACAAACTAAATCAATTAAAATAATGCACATCATGAAACATGCTGTATCTTTACTAACACGCACGCAAGCGTCAATAAAAAGATAGCTCAGTGTGCTCTGAGTTTAGTGTGCATGTTCGGCTATCTTTGTGTGCGTGTTTTGGTGAATTATGATAATGTTTTGTTGATTATCTCGGTAACGAGCCTGTAGTTTCGGACCAAATTTGGTGAGCATGCTCAGTGTGATGTATAGATGCTCCTCTTAAACGTTCGCTTATTGATATTGTTAGACCCTATATATTGAAGAAAGGACAAAATTTCTTTGGTACTAACTAAAATTACCTCCGTTAGAGAAAACTGTATTTTGGCAAGTTTTGTACGTTTTTGAACGAAAGTTCCGGTTTTTTTAATGTTAACGAACGCAGGGTTATTAAGTAGGTAAGTCTATAAGGTCTATGGTAATGTAGAAACGATATCGTTATTACAGTTATCTTTTTCGCACATAAGTATAGTATTTAGCAACACAACACACAACTAACACAACGAAAGCGCGGCTGGGAATCGTCTGGCGGCTGATAGTCTGACAATTCTGACATCTGTCTACGATGCGTATTGACATCTAAAACGTCAGACAAGCGTCACTTTATTATTTTTAATAACAAAGTGTCACAATCCGAATATAATGTTGCCATTTTCGAGTAAAAATAAATGTTGGTTTTTAATTTCCATAAAAAACCGAGGTCTTTAAATTAATAATACGGTCATAAATATGTTGGTAATAATATATTCTTCAAGTATTTGTACATTGGCGTCAAGTTAAGACTGGAATTTAGTACCAAACCCCATAGTAAAAAAATTGTCCTTTGATATTTTGTGATAGGTTGAAGTGCTGGCCTTCTGTACCACATGTGATTCATGGGACAGGGAAGGGTTAAGATCTATATGAATGGCTACTTCATATTGTCTATTCAGAACTTTTTAAATACTCTTTATACCTTAACAGTGTGGCTGCGACAAATGCTCATTCATTCTCAAATTCATTTGTTTTACGTCACCATCACATGACAATGTATGAAAGAGATAAG
Source organism: Scoparia ambigualis (assembly GCA_963921215.1). NCBI lineage: Eukaryota > Metazoa > Arthropoda > Insecta > Lepidoptera > Crambidae > Scoparia > Scoparia ambigualis. Next base: position 20,253,978 of record OY992508.1, on the reverse strand, counting down.
GCACTGGTTTTTTTTTGTACCTACTAATTAATAAGTAAATATTTTCAATAAAGATTATTTATTTATTTAATATATACAATTACTATACAATTCATGACAAGGAGCATGAGCTTCCTGACATTGTATTACGCGCCGGCAGTGTACACTTTTAAACAGTGTATTTTTCAGATTACGTACAAATATGTAGTATGAGAAAACATTATATACAATTTGACTAATTTCTGCTGCTCCGTTTTTTTTTTCTTTCGATTTTATGGAATGATCCTTCATGAAACTGAGTTAAATTAAAAAAAGTAATTACTTACATATTTTTACGGAGAATTAACGCTTGACCAAAACATAAACTCTGTCAAAATGGTTTGTACAAATTAAGTCGTAATATAATTATGCATTAAAATTTCCTGTATCTTCTATGGTTTCTCATACAGTTGCCTTTTTTATCCACTACATTCACCTGATGGTAAATGAAGATAAGGCCGAAGGTAGAAGCGCGCTTTACCCGGAATCCTCAACGGAGGAACTGGCTATCTTATCTTAATATTGTCAGAAAACACAGTGCTTTATTACCATTGTTGTTATGGTAAAAGCCTAGATGAGATGGTGGCAGCTAGCTAGTTAAAAATGTTAAAAAATTTCATTGGTTTTCGACCTTATGTTCAGGGAATAAAGTTCAAAATATGGTGGTCGCCATAAGATCACTGCCTGGCTAAGGGTTAACAAGCCCTACCACCAACCAAAACACACTGTATATTCAGTTTAAAAATGTCTATTACCAACTCCATAAAGCCACCGAAAAATTAACTATAACCAGTTGCTTTAGAAGCTAGTTTTCTTTACACAGGTGCCGCGCAGTTATTGTTTTAAAAGAACGTTTCAGTTGTTGTATTGATTGAAGGCTTGTCGGATTTGAGCAACTCCTTCGCTTGTTGCAGCTGATCGTCCGTCATTGTAGGCATCGCTTGGAAGAACATCTGTGGAAAGAAAACCTTTTTACTTACAAACTATTCGACGATCTCGAAAAATAACGTCATATCTGCAAGATAGTTATTTGGCAGATATGACGTTATTCTTCGGGATCGTGTTTTTCGTTTACTAGATCCGTCGATCAACAATACAACAAGATGTCATGTCAGCGCTTAAAATATGTCTCGGTAAATAACAGCCCACTTAAAAAGTGAGCTCTTATTTTCTAGCAAGGCAATAACAGGAAAAAGTATTTATTTGTTGCCCCTTAAGGTTGATTTCACCACTAAATGTTATTGACGTCTTGTTATTTAAGTGACAGGAGTAATCATTGCTTTGCTTGTTGTTTGTGACGAATTATTGTAAGTACCTATAAGATAATACTTAGAAGATTTGTGACTTTATAACTGGGTGCCATGGTTGTAATTAGGTTGAACTTAAAACTGTTTTATAACTTTTGTCTCACTTCGTAAGTAAAGAAAAATTATTTATTCACGTGAACAGAATTTAGCTCAAAGCTACACATGACTTTACATGACGCGTTATCAAGTTGGTAACGCGTCACGTACAAACACAAACGTTGGTGTTAATCGAAGACTAGATTATTATTAGTCATTAAATATATTACTCATTAAAACTTAATTGACATCTCTGAGTACTGCAGTAACAATACATTGTGTTTGGTAGTAGGTATGTTTGGTAACTGGGCCATCCTATAAAGTGCAAAGAACAACTATTTGAAATAAGAGCAACTCTGAAATTGCGCAAGAAATCAGTTGTTCAATAATAATAATAATAATTATTAATTAATTTAAGTTAATTAATTCACTTATTAAATTAGTTTTTTAAAATATTTTATATTGTAAATATGTTTATAAAATATTGCAAACATTTTTTCTTAAGATATAAGTATGTTTAAGTAAAGACGAAAATAATAAAGACCTTTGTTCAGAAAAAGGTTGTAATTACATTTTTAAAATAACAATTTAGTAATGAATATCTGTTTGCCTTTTTTTTTGGCAAAGGCCTCCTCTAGCCTACTCCATTCTTTCCTATCTTTCGCTATCCATGTCCACTCTGATCCCGCCATCTGTTTCAACTCATCCTACCATTTCTTTCAACTCATCCTCCCATCTCTTATAAGGTCTCCCTCTATTCCTCTTATTGTAAATTGGGAACCAGCTTATTAGGATTTTGCTCCATTTATTTTTGCCTCTCACAGTGTGACCTGCCCATCTCCACTTTAATTTCTTTATTTTTATGCTGACTTCTTCTATTTTTGTGCGTGTTCTAAGTGTTATATTTTTAACTTTATATGGTTTCCGCTTTCCATGGCAGATTGACATACTTGTAGCTTTTTAGCTTGCGCTTTAGTTAGAGCCCAAGTCTGGCAGCCGTAAGTTAATACAGGAAGAATAGATGTATTTATAGAGCTTTATTTTATAGTACATGTTTAACTCTTTGTTCTTCGTTATTTCTCTAAGCGACCAGTTTCTTTTCCATGCATTTGCGGTCCTTACCTCTATTTTTTTTTGACATTAAATCCTTTGGTGATATAATTTGTCCTAGGTAGGTGTACTCATTAACATATTTTGTAGATGATTCGAATTCGAATTTTTCAGTGCTAACCAGATACATACAATATATATTAGTGAGTCGAAAGCTTTGCAATAATCTAAAGGGTCCGCCAAATAACTTTTTTTTTTTGAAAATGCTATAAAAAAAAACTACTGAATATTTTCTCAAATTTCTTTTTTTATTTATAAGTACAATCCTTCCGGTTAATAATGGAAAATCAGGAGTTGAAGCCAACTGACCATCCAATGCGTTTTCGCTTCGCTGAGTGGGCCTGCGATCGACTTACAGAAGATGCCGATTTTGCCAAAAAAATCATCTTTTCGGATGAAGCTCATTTTGATCTTGGCGGGTATGTAAACAATTTTTGTTCACAAAAATTGAAGAGGAGGATATTGGCAACATTTGGTTTCAACAGGACGGCGCTACGTGCCACACAGCCGAAGCTACACTCGATGTTTTGCGCCCTGTTTTTGAAGATCGCATTATCAGCCGCAGAGCTGATGTCGTTTGGCCACCTCGGAGCTGCGATTTGACACCGTTGGACTATTATTTGTGGGGTGCCCTCAAAGATAAATGTTACGCCGACAAGCCAGAGACAATTGACGCTTTAAAGGACAATATTCGTGAAGCCATTGGTGAAATACAGCTGCACACAATCGATAATGTGCTTAAAAATTGGACCGATCGTGTAGGCTACTGCATGGCCAGCCGAGGCAGCCATTTGAATGAAATTATTTTCCATTATTAACCGGAAGGATTGTACTTATAAATAAAAAAAGAAATTTGAGAAAATATTCAGTAGTTTTTTTTTATAGCATTTTCAAAAAAAAAAAGTTATTTGGCGGACCCTTTACAAAGCAACAGTAGAAAGGGATGTTATATTCTTTGCATTTTTCAAAGACTTGTTTCACAGCATGTAATATATATGGTCGATAGTCGAGTAGTCACTTCTAAACCCAGCTTGTTACTTTGATTGGTTCTCGTCGAGAATTAGTTTTGCAAAGACTTTGTAGATGTTGACGTTAGACTAATGGGTCTGTAATTATTTATGTCATTTTTGTCTCCTTTCTAGTGTATCATGCTAATTGTCGAAGTAGTCCATTGCTTAGGTATTATCTCAGTATATGTATAAGATTTCATTGAATACATTAGTGAGAATAGGTACAATCCAAGATCTCGCAGCTAAAAGAATTTCGTTGCTTATTTTGTCTGGACTGGGCATTATCTCTCTTTTGGGTCTCGATAGCTCTTTCGACTTCACTAGTCATAATAACCGGCACATCACTATAGTCTGTTCAGTCAACATTGTCACTGTCGTTTTGACCTCTATAAAGATCTCTGAAAAATTTCGTGGCTATGGAGATCAAATCTTTTCTTTTTGCCTTTTGTTTTCCTTTTTTGTCCTTGAGTTTAGGTATCCACTCTTTCATATCTATCAGCTGCTTTATAGCCTTCTTTACTCCTCTGGTGTTAGCTATGTGTTTCTTGAATGTTTCTAATCTTAGTTTACGCCGATCTTTTCTCATACTGGTTTTTAAAAAGTTTTTCTGTTGCTCTTGTTTTTCACCTTTTTGTTTAGTTTTATTTGTATTACTTTTAGTGATTCCAATTAAAATGTTGAAGTCTGCCTATTTTTTTTTAAGTACTCAGATCCTTCGTCGTAGCGATAAAATCTGTCAGTTCTTCTCCTGTTTTTGTAGTTGGTGTTGTGGACGTTAATGGCCTGGGTTTAAGTTTAAAGGGTCTATTTCTTTTTATTAATTCGCCATTTAATTTGGATCTTACCATTCTATGGTTGCTGTTGAAGTTTAAGTTATTTAATACTCCACAGCCATCACAGGATTAAGGTTTATTGGTAAGAATGTAATCTATCTCGTTGTTATAGCTTCCATCAGGGGATATCCAAGTCCACTTGCGTCGTTTCCGTTCCTTAAATTGGGTGTTTAGAATCCGCAGATTGTTTTTATGCGCCAATTCAATCAGTTTACCTCCGTTTTGTGATCTTTTCCCTTCACAATAAGGACCCAGTATTATTTCTTCACCCTGTCGTTTTTCTCCTATCTGTGCATTAAAGTCCCACATAACTATGAGGTTGTTATAGGTGTGCTCTTTTACAGCATTATTAAGCAGAGCATAGAACATCTCGATGTCTGTGTTGCTCGACTGTTCTGTCGGAGAATTTATCTGTACTAATGACCAATTCTCAGATAAGATACTTATGTTGAGAATTGCTATGCGTTCTAATATGCCTATAAATGAGTTTTTTTTTATCATAAAGCGCCATACATATCCGGCGTTACGCCCCTTGTGGTACAGTATATATTGTTTCTAAGACATCTTTTTGGAAATCTTCGGTAATATAGATATTTTTAGGGAACTTGTTGCTGATTTTTATGAGTTTTCAAGCGTTATTTTTACGGGTCTGGTTTTAATCTCCCATTTATCCTATTCCACAGTGTGGGATTTGGATTGAGTTGCGGCTATGCTTTTTTATGTTTTCAACAGATAGCCTGGGTCAAACAAAAGCTTCTAGTAGAACTCCCATTAATTTACTATCGGAAGATTTCGAGATATTTTGTTTTTCTGAAAACCCGTGAAAAACATTTTTCCTTGTTTATGTGTATGTATTAACTAAGTTAATATATAGGTGGGGAATGAACAAAGGCATGGTTTTAATTTAGAAAAAATAACAAAAATTTCATAGAAAACGTTCAAAATATTTAATTTGTGTTTTTTTTAAACATTTTTTTTTGAGTTTCCTACAATATACGTATTTTATTTTTAGTTTTTAAAGTAACATTTAATTTCGGTTTATAAATGTACTAAATAATAAATCAAGAATGAGCAGGACGGCCGAGTTATATGGTGACAACCCTAAGCAGCAAGTCCAAAATTCGATACACATAAACACGCAAAAACGTTTTTCACGGGGTTTTAGAAAAACAAAATATCTCGAAATCTACCGATAGTAAATTAATTGGAGTTCTACTAGAAGCTTTTGTTTGGCTCAGGCCATCTGTTGAAAACATAAAAAAGCATGGCCGCAACTCAAGCCAAATCCCACACTGTGCATTCGTTTAGATTAAGATCTTGGCTTTTGTATGCGTTGTTAAGGATCTCCAGAACTAAATCTATTAGTTTAATGTTCGATTCTTCTTTTTCCTCAATACCATGAATTACGATGTTGTTCCTTCTTGATTGTAGCCATAAACCTTTCATTTTACTTCTTAGATCTTCTACTTCGCTTTTAAGATTTTCTTCTCTGATTGGTTTTAGTTTCTCTTCTATTGTTGTTGCTATAGTCTTGTTTACATTTTCCGTAATAATTTCGGTTTATTTCCGAAGTTCTTCTTTTAAGTTGATCCACAGCAAGTTTATTTGTTCCTCTATTTTTAAAATAAAACTTAGTAGTATTTTGATTTTGATTTTAGTTTTATTTTGACGCTAGCAATATCAGTACTCGGAGATAAAAATAAGTTATTTGAACACTTTAAAAACTGGCTGTATGATCTAATATTCCGTTGCCTTTATGTAGAATAAAAAAAGCAACTTGCATTTGCGATGACTCACGTCACATTCACATTTGATTCACTTGTTTTCTTCTGTAATCGGCAGAGTTCTCTTTAGATAACGTTTATTGACCGTTATATCGTACTTGAACTTCACGATTTTACACTTTGTGAACACTTATAACTAAGACTTATGTGGTGTGGTGTTTTTCTTGAAATTTTCGCGGACACAACAATTGTACGTAATGACACTTGGACAGCCGGAACCGGAAAAATCCATACATTTAGATTAATTTGTATTAGCAGTTTTGTATGGAAAAGCTGTTTTTTGTCACACTTTCAAGGTTGATGGCATACAAATAATTGTTATATACAGGGGTCTCAAGATATAATTGTCAAGCGGAAGCCCAGAGGTAGACCAGCCCTAGGGGCCTCCAAATCACCCCCATGTATGTTCCGCGATTTTCAATAAGTAGTTATCGAATTAAGACTTTTTGAAAAAAGTCTAGTTTAAATATTTTTCACATATTTGACCTGAAAATATGGGGCACATGCCTCATATTACAGGCCCATGTAAAAAATACCTTTTCATCCCCCCATCTCGGTAAGAGTACTTTTACTCTTCGATATCTAAGGGCAAAAGCCGTTTTTATCCGCTAGCTAGAGGATAAAGTAAATTGAATTTAGAACATCGTGTGCACTAAGTTTGTGAATTCAAAACATCATTAAGAGGCCTTTTACATCTCGACTGTGATTTTTGCGTAAAATGCCCATTTTCGCATTTTGGTGTAATTTTGCAGTTGTATAATATCGTTTTATCGAAATAAGACAATAAATTCATGCTTAATATTACAAATGTCCACTCTGCAAGGATGAGCTGAGTTCGGACGGCCGGCGCCGGCGCATCTCATTTTTGACAAAATTTTGCAGTTGTATTTATCGTTTTTATCGAAATAGGATAATAAATTAATAGTAAGAATAAAGATTTATCATGAAGTAACGATTATTCTGGTTTAATTTTGCTCAATAATATTATCGTAGGTAGGAGAAATTCACAGTTAACTTAAGGCAATTTTCGAAGTATTTTGGTTTAGAATAAGTGTTTTTTCTACATAAAATCAATGATATCTAAAAATTCCGAGGCCGATACGCACTATACCACTATATAAGAGACTAGCGTCCCGCCCCGGCTTCGCACGGGTTACTACCCGTACCTAAACAAATTATAGCCTATAACCTTCCTCGGTAAATGGGCTGTCTAACACTGAAATAATTTTTCAAATCGGACCAGTAGTTCCTGAAATTAGCGCGTTCAAGCAAACAAACAAACTCTTATGCTTTATAATATTAGTACTTACAGATGACATTAAAAAAATTTTATTTCATTTGTTTAGAACAGTAGTTCAATCTAGGAGCTCAAAAAAGTGCCTTCGCGCATTATATGAAAATCTTTCTCTGCAATTTTGGGTTTAATTAAAAAGTTAAGCAAAATTTCCAAAAAAGCGAGGCCGCTACGCACTATTCCAATAGCTACTCTACACTATTCAATAAGTCAAAATTGTTAATGTATTTTTGTTTCTGAGATCCATAACGCCAAAATTGGCTATTTTACGCAAAAATCACAGTCGAGATGTTATAAGCCCTTTTAAACCAAATTACTTCTCCCTCCATGGTGCCGAATTTATTTTGTTAAAATCTCAGACTCGGAACCTTTTCGGTGTACTTTTTTTAATTTGCTTAGTCATTTCCTTACTGAGGTGGGATGAAAAGTTACGTGTTTTACTTCAGTGCTAAAGCTCAGGATTCTAATTTTTTAATCACTTGCTGCGATTCGATTTAAGAATCCTTCGCTTGCTCGGTTATCAAAATTGAGTACGCGGTTAAAAAGCAACTTTGCACTCTTGTATAACAAATAACTATTTCATCCCCCATCTCGGAAAGAGTATTTTTACTCTTTGATATCTGAGTGCAAAAGCTGTTTTTATCCACTAAAGGAAAAAGTAAATTGAATTTAGAATATCGCGTGCACTAAGTTTGTGAATTCAAAACATCATTAAACCTATTTACTTCTCTCTCCATGGTGCTGAATTTATCATGCTTACAACCTTTTTTAATTTGTTAAAAACTCAAGACTCGGAACCTTTTTGGTGATTTTTATTTTTTATTTGCTTAAGGGCCGATTTTTCAACAGTCAGATAAAACTTATTTGTCTGTTAAAGTATTGCGCAACCATTTTGAAAATCTATTGTCATTAGTCTTTTATTTCTTTACAGGTGACATTTAAGTTTGACTGTGTTATACTATAACAGACGGATAAGTTTTAACCGAGGATTGAAAAATCAGTAGGTACTTAGTCTAATAACTAACTATCGACCCATCGCTGTAACTTCTGTGCTGTGCAAGGTGTTTAAGCGGATAATTAATTCCCAGCTCATTCACTACCTAGAGGATCACTCGCTGCTCCATGATCGCCAGTATGGGTTCAGACTAAAGCGATCAACGGGTAATCTTCTAGCGTACGTTTCTCACGCGTGGGGTGAAGCGATGGACAAGCATGGCGAATCCCTGGCAGTTAGCCTTGATATCGACAAAGCTTTCGATAGAGTGTGGCATCGTTCCCTTCTTTCCAAGTTGCTGGCCTTCGGTGTGCCGCCCCGTTTGTGCGCCTGGGTTGCAGACTTTCTAGAAGAGCGGAGGATTCGTGTCCTTTGTGAGGGTAGTTCCTCCGCGTTCTACAAAGTCAATGCCGGAGTGCCGCAGGGTTCTGTGCTCTCACCTACTCTATTTCTTCTGCATATTAACGACATGTTGTCCTTGGGCAATATTCATTGTTATGCGGATGCCAGTACGGTGCATGAGCGATACTTGGGACATCCTGCGGTGAGACAAGCCGATATCATGGTGGAAAGGCAAGAACTGGTTGCCAAACTGAACCTGACTGTCGATCGTGTCTCTAAGTGGGGATCTAAAAACCTGGTCGAGTTTAATGCTAGCAAAACCCAGGTTTGTGCATTCTCGTCCAAGGTAGCTCCCTTCCTTACTCCTCCCTCTCTTCAGAACTCTCCGTTACCCATTTCAGTGAACCTCAGCATTCTTGGCATGGACATCGGCCGGGAACTGAATCCAAAATGCTACATCGAGAGTGCTATTTTAACTGCCTCACGGAAGTTGGGTATTCTCAATATGGTGGGGCGGTTTTTCACTCCCGAGCAGCGCTGTTTGCTGTACAAAACTCAGGTGCGATCGAGTGTGGAGTATTGTTCCCATCTATGGGACGGCTCCGCTAAATATCTCCTCGATGCACTTGATAGACTGCAAAGGCGAGCGGTACGCATTATTGGAGATGCTGAGGTTACGGCCTCCCTTGAGGACCTTCAGCTGCGTAGAGACATTGCTTCTATCAGTGTCTTCTACCGGAACTACTGCGGAGAGTGTTCTGAAGAACTTTTTGATCTTATCCCGAACTCTCCTTTCCTACTACACGTGCTGGTCTTAGGAACCACCATCATACTGTACAGACTATCAGTACTCGTACCAAAAAATTTGGCAAGTCGTTCCTCTGTAAGACCATTCGGCTTTGGAATTCTTTGCCGGCGCATGTGTTTCCCAGCTCCTACAGTCCCGGGTCTTTTAAACGGGGCATGAAACGGCATTTGTGCAGGCCGTCATGAATGGGTGCGCTCATTATCGTGCTTATTCCACGGTGGGGAGCGTGTCATTATTTTGGACTGCATCGGCTGCTTACCATCAGGCAGGATGCAGTCACTATGACAAGTCGTTATAAAAAAAAAGTCATTTCCTCGCTGAGGTGGGATGAAAAATTACATGTTACACTCGAATGCAAAGATTTTTCACATAATGCTCTTTTGATTTCCTCGCTAACGCTCAGGTTTCTAATTATTTAATCACTCGCTGCGCTCGTGATTAAATTTTAAAATCCTTCGCTTGCTCGGTCATCAAAATTGAGCATGCGGTTAAAAAGTAATTTTGCACTTGTATAACAAATAACTATTCCTTAACTATTAGTCACATTGACCAAAAACGTACAGAAAAATTTTCAAAAGCTCCAAGTTCGAAAACTATTGAAAATCACGGAACATACATGGGGGTGATTTGGGTGCCCCTTGTGCTTCCGCTTGACAGCTTGGGACACCTTTGTATACAGTTTGCATTTCCCAGCACAATTAAATTGAGAATTGTTATATTAGTGTTAACATTATTGTGTATAACTTACCTTGCGGGTCATCAGCGTCAATCCGTGTTTCTTTTTCATATGATCTCTTACTAACGACATTCGGGGATAACTGAAAACAGAGTTGAATGTTAGCAATACATATTGAAAAGATGAAATAAGTTAAGGAAATACGAAAAAGTGGAATAGCTTGTCTTAGACAGGCACTATTATATCATGCTATTCATAATTCACCTTTTTTTCCGGCAAACGTAATCATGAAATCATCTATAGCTGACTACGATCATTTAAACAATATAAATAGATACAGCATTAGCGAAGTGTCGCCTCGAACTAATGCTCCAACCAAGAGGGAGCATTGGATTGCTGTCAGTTGTCATTTGACATTGCCGTCCAAATTAAATACCTAATATGATGATGATAATTATGGGGTCGAGTATCAAAATTAGTTATGAATATGCGAAGTCAAAATTGTATAAAATAGTTAGAACCACTTTTACAAACGTATTTTATGGGATTGTGTATCTATTACAAATTAAAAATTTTCACGAGCGGAATTCGAACCCGCACCATTCTGGCAATCCGGGCCAGGTGCTCTTTCCAGTTGAGCTACCGTGGAACTTATCCCGCCCGCCGAAATTAATTTCGGCGGGCGGGATAAGTTCCACGGTAGCTTTTTTTTTTTTTTAATAGAAGGAGGCAAACGAGCAGACGTGTCATCTGATGGAGAGTAATCTCCGCCGCCCATGGACACCCGCAACACCAGAAGAGTCGCAGACGCGTTGCCGGCCTTTAACCTTTTCACCGCCCAACTATCCTGCACGCGATGTCCCGCTGTACGCCAACGTATATATGTATAACAAATTCTATAGTACGAAAGCAAGGATGGCGGTAACGTCATATCGATAATAAAAAAAATTACGTGTAAATTTAAGTTTGTATCTAAATTTACAAATATAAATAAACACTGATACATTATAATGGTAGTTGGTTTTATTTTATGAACAATTTTAGTAAGAAAAATGAAAATCCATTATCAGAGACAAAAAGACATGCATATACTTGCTAGAGATATATTATAATAGGCACTTCACTATTCATTTCATAACGTCGTCCGTTGACTTCATATCAAGTCTTTGGCGCTCGTAGCACGATAAATTTCTTAAGGAAAAGGGTTGTCTATGCTTTTTTTACCTAATAGTTACTACGTGTAATAGGTATATAGGTCTTCTTTGGCAGTTGGCACTAAAATCCATTTCGGTTTAAATTCCATTTCGGTATCAACCCTAGCGTTTACACGTTCCGCTCAAGGTCACCGGCGCTCGAGCTCTCACGTACACGGAGTGTCACCGGTGTGGCTATAGTCCGGTCCAGTTAGCTCACAAACTAATCAGCCCTCCTAGCTAAAACTTACCTCTGATCATACAGCGACGGTCGATTTTTGAGCATTCGTAGGTAAATGCCGCACTCCGTAAAAAAATAGTTATTTTCAAAAAGAACATGTAAGTAGGTAATAGGTACCTACCAGTACTACATAAAATAATATGGTATTTAAAAACTCAAGCGTATCGAAACTGTTTAAATAAATTCGAGTGATATTCAGTGCAATATTGATTGAACTTAGTTGAGTAGGTATTGTGTTAGTTACTGTATTTATGAATTTGTGAACGAGATTGTATTGTAAGTGATTCGCGATTCGCAACTTAATTAATTATCTTCCTAAGTTTAATTAGCACATAACTATATCCACATATCAAGATAACTTGTGTTTTCTTTGCACTTTATTAATTAGCTAACAATAAAACAAGATAATATTTACTGATTAAAACTTACCTCATTATCGTCCTCTTCCGAAGTACTACTATTTTCCGTTTCGCAATCAAATTCTGAATCAGGTTCCACACCTTGTAAAATCCGTAACAACTCATTAGAACATTCACTGTCACTCATCATTTGCACTTTTCCCGAACCGGGCAAAAAACACGGCACACGTTTGTTTTGTTTGTAACGCCCAGCACTATGACACGATGACCTTGACACCTGTGCGCTTACGACGTCACGAGCTAACTTGAAATATAGTCGGTGGCGCAGGTAGCACTGACATCTTGCCATTACGTAGAGATGGGTGTTGCAATATCGAAAATCCTCAGTAAACTTAACTAATTTTAATAAAGTGATTTGATACGTACATTAATTTTAAAATGTATTATGTAATACGTTATTTCCTGACCGGGATTTATTTTAAATCATAGAATTTATGAACATTTGGATGGAATAAAACATAGTAAATATGGAGGATTGTAGTGAATGCAACTTTCGCGTCACATCACTGGCCTACTTGATATGAAGTCGTTGGCGTGCGGGACATCAAAATATTTGAGACGTTTTTGTTTTTATCCATTTTAAGACTCAAAAAAGCCTGTTTTGCCTAGGAAAATAAAAAATAGGGCTTCAGCTGTGTCCATCTTACAAAATTACAAAAGAAACAAATGTTTTATGTATCGTAAATGTATTTTATCAAAGTAGGTATAATGAAGAACTTCTATAGAAGTCCTGGCGTGGAGGGCACGAAAATCTCGAACTTCTATAGAAGTCGTTGGCGGTGAAAAGGTTAAGGAAGGAATAGGAATTGTGAGGGGGGGGGGGAGGAGGGAAGGGCCTCCGGAACCCTCACTGGCCGGACAAAACACAACAGCACCAAGTGCTATTATTTCACGCCGGATATTAGTGAGAGGGTGGTATTACGCCGGGCGAGCCGGCCAAATGCGTGCTGCAACGCAGCGTGGCTCTACCGCTGTCAGTGTCACTCATTTAGCACCACCCAGGGTCTCAAGGGTAAACCTACGGACGCGAGTAACTTTAACCCCCAAAAGACTGGAAAGAGCACCTGGCCCGGATTGCCATAAGGGTGCGGGTTCGAATCCCGCTCGTGGAAATTTTCTCGACACTGTCTTTTTTAATTTGTAATTTGTTCGCAACAAAATTTGCGTTAAAATTATATAAATAATAACATTATTTATCTACTGATGATAGCTGATGATGATGAAGACGAATTCATGTTTGTAGATTTGACTTTATCCTACTATCTATATATACTAATATTATATACGCGAAAGTTTGTAAGTATGGATGGATGTTTGTTACTCTTTCACGTAAAAACTACTGAATGGATTTTGATGAAATTTGTGATACAGATAGTTAATAACCTGGATTAACTCATAGAATTATTTTTATCCCGATATTCCCACGGGAACGGGAACCACGCGGGTGAAACCGCGAGCGGCTGCTTGTACACAATAATGACAAGTCTGATAGCTGTTCCTGTCCCATAGAAGTCCTAAGATATTTATTTATCACAATTATAACACAAGATCGGGGCCCCCAGGCTACAGGGGCCCCGAACTTTTGTCATCATTGATACGGTTGATACGCCACGCCTACGCACACCCACGCCTGATAGCTACGCCCCTGTTAAGAAAGAACTGATAAAATATTGGACACTACCTTACGGAGTCCTATATTATATTACGATAAAAGACTATCTAGCTAAATAATTATGGCACTTCCTTGTGCGTACGAGCGTGCTTGCATGCGTGCGTGCGTGCACGTGTTCGTAAGCGTTCCACTACTGTTTTGTTTTTTTTAAATGTATGTACATAATGCAACTTTAAAAGTGAATGTGTGTGAGTATGTATGGTGTGTGTATGTATGTTATACATATTATAATCACGACTATTATCCCCGAAGGGTTAGTATGCGACTAGGCAATAAGGACAGCAAAAGCAGTCCTCTACTATTATAGTAGAGGATACGCTGAGCACATGTGCAGTCGCTATATATTATAGTGGCAGGTGGTGAGCTCAAAGCCGCTCAAAATTGTTGAATGTATGTGCAGTCTTTAGTCCGTTAGTCGCCTTTTACGACACCCAAGGGAAGAGAGGGGTTGGTAGTATTCTTTCACCGCTGCGCGACACGGTTATGTAATGTATGCGGGCGGCAGACCGCGGTGCATGTGTGTAAGTTAGTGATACAAGGATTAGGGTTCGATTAATCCTAATCCCGATTATTCGGTATATTTTCGATTAATTCTAATCGCCGATTATTACACACGATTCTTAACGATTATTGTTTTAAATAAAATTGGCTGAATGGCCTAATTCTTTTGCCTTTCCCGTAAATTGACAAAAATAAATTAAGTGTCTGACATAATTATGTAACGTCATTGCAAGCTAACCTCGTTCGTTAGTTGTGTCGTTTTGTTGGAAATGATTATTATTAATGTTATCTGGTGGTTTTAGCCGTACAAAATTTCCTTCTATCAATAATCCTAATCTTAATCGTAAAACCAGGAATTCTTGCATCACTGGTGCTGCCGTGCTAGCGATATCGGCAGTAAGTATGATTTGCAAAGTTTGTTATTCAAAAATGTTAGTACGCTTTTTTCATTTCCTGAGTTGTTTTTATAAGCTTTCCTAATTGTGATTGTTGAAACGTATAACATAAATAAAGCAATTATATGTTCGGAATATTAGATTATATGCGTTAAAAAACGCTCAAATAAAGTCAAAGATAACGAAACGTTAATAAAAATGTTTACCTCAGGCGGAAATCGAACCCGCGTCCTCTGCAATCCGGGCAGCTGCGTTGACCACTCCGCCACCGAGACCGACGAAATTATTTGACTTTATGATTCTTCTATAGCAATTGTATATTCTTTACATAATAAGCTTTTATGGAGCCAATAACTCCAAACTGTGCAAATCATACTTACAGCCGATATCGCTTGCACGGCAGAGTGTATGTGAGTATGTATGTTAGTGTGTGTGTGTGTGTGTGTGTGTGTGTGTGTGTGTGTGTGTGTGTGTGTGTGTGTGTGGCGTATTACCGCATGGGGCATATGGGGCAGGCGCAGGCGGGCGGCAGGCCGCGGTGCACGCGGCGCACGTGGTGGTTGAGCGCGTTCTTGGTGGCGTAGCGGCGCTCGCACTCGTCGCAGCCGTACTTGCGGATCGCTGCACAGACAAACGGGAGCGAGTCAGCCTATATTTTATTTGCCACCCAGCGTGGTGGGTTATGGCCCGATATCCCCACGTGCTATTGTCCACGTGCGAGGCCTGTGCCTAGCAGTGGGACCTTTATATGCTGATGATGATGATGATGATGATTTTTTTATTTTAGCAATCCAAAGGAAAATGAAAATTGTTATTACTTTTTTCATTGATAGTAACTGGTTTTTTTTTGCAACCTTAATTCTATGAGTTTGATCCTTAAAAGTGATACTATTTATTAGTATTAGCCGGGTTTTGTAACATTTTTCATAACCAACGGATTCGACCTAAGGGTTGGAGAATAATTTTAACAAAAACAAATTATTGTCCGCGATTGAACCGGGAGGAATTTAATTGCGTCTCTTCAGGCCAGTCGTATGTAATAATATCGTATGTACGAGGGGCGTTCAAAATATTCTCGGTATTGATACGTTACAACCTCTTTTATATATATATTTGTTACTGGCCGCTAAGATTCATCCATTGACATTAAAAAAAAGTAAAATTGGAACCGAGATGTTCTTTTGTTTTTCTGCAATTGCCGAACAAACATGAACACCATGAGCGAATTAACAATTTTAACGAAATTAGAGCACCGATCCGTCATAAAATTCTTGACAAAACAGGGTAAAAATCAAAAAACCATAAAAGAGGAAATGGATTGTGTTTACCGTGAGTCTGCTCCTTCTTTATCTACTATTCAAAAATGGTCAAGCGAATTTAAGCGTGGAAGGGAGAGTATTGAAGATGACCCTAGACCTGGCTGGCCTGTAGTGGCTACCTCACAAGAAAATATTGATAAAGTGGAAAAACTTATATTGGAAGACGGCCGAGTGAAGGTAAAATCTATAGCTCAAGTAACCAATCTCTCTATTGGTACCGTACATGACATTATACATGACCATCTTAATATGTCAAAAGTAAGTGCAAGATGGGTTCCACGAATGCTGACGCTTCTTCAAAAGGATATGCGTGTGGCTTGCTGTTCAGATTTTATCGACCTGTGTGGTGAAAATCCCGATGAGGTGCTGCAAAAAATAGTTACTGGAGATGAAACCTGGGTTCATCATTATGACCCAGAGAGCAAACAGGAGTCCATGCAGTGGCACATTAAGGGTTCAGCTCATCCCAAGAAGTTCAAGGTAATCCCGTCAGCTGGCAAGGTCATGGCCACAATATTTTGGGATTGTGAAGGAGTTTTGCTTATCGATTATAAAGAAAAAGGTGTAAATATCACAGGGCAGTACTACGCTAACGTTATACGTCAATTAAGAGATGCGATCAAAGAAAAGAGGCGAGGAAAGTTAACCAAAGGTGTTCTGCTTCTGCATGACAACGCCCCTGTCCATACTGCTCATATTGCCAAGGCAGCTATTGTTGAATGTGGGTTTGAAACTGTTACTCATCCACCCTATAGTCCGGACTTAGCCCCAAGCGACTTCTTTTTGTTCCCCAATCTTAAAAAGGATCTGCGTGGAAATAAATTTTCTGACGATGAAGCGTTGAAGACGGCCGTGGAGGAGCATTTTTACACCAAAGATAAAAAATATTTTTATGAGGGATTAAAAAAAATAATTGATCGATCTTATAAGTGTATGAACATAGGGGGGGAGTATATTGAAAAATAAAAATATCAAACTTTTCGTACTTGTTTGTTTTTATCCACATACCGAGAATATTTTGAACGCCCCTCGTATATCTAAAACTACCTCCTGTAAATTGAGTATTCTCAATAAGGTGAGGCGGTTTTTCACTCCCTAGCAGCGCTGTTAGCTGTACAAGACTCAGGTGCGATCGAGTATGGAGTAATGTTCCCATCTATGGGAACCATCATCACTTGATAGACTGCAAAGGCGAGCGGTACACATTATTAGAGATGCTGAGGTTACAACCTCTCTTGAAGACCTCCAGCTGCGTAGAGACATTGCTTCTCTCAGTGTCTTCTACAGAAATGACTACGGAGAGTGTTCTGAAGAACTTTTTGATCTAATCCCGCCCTCTCCTTTCCTGTCCCGGACTACACGTGCTGGTCTAAGGAACCACCATCATGCTGTGCAGACTATCAGCACTTATCAAGCACTAACCAAATAATTTGGCAAGTCGTTCCTCTGTAAGACCATTCGGCTGTGAAATTTTCTGCCGGCGCACATACGGGTATTTGACCCTAAAAGCTGGCCAAAAATTATTTTTGCGTTATCGTTGATATTAAAAAACAAATTGGTCGCTTAAATAGGTAAAGGTATCGCGCATCATGTAATAGTCATTATATTTCAGTCGACTCCCGCGCCGCTCGCTGGTATCGGTCGGAAGTTATCGTTTTCTTGAAGTGTGCTCGTAATTGTTCGTTGTTCTCCCTGTGTGATCTGATAATACTTGTTATTTTGTATTTCGGAACTGCATATTAAATATTTGTGATGGATCCGTCAAAACCAGGTATGTAGTTAATTTTTTAACCATTTCTAGTTAAATCTACTTTGAGTTTTAGTATTTATTGTGAAGAACAATGGGTTATAGAAAATACGTGAAATTAGGCGTTTTGATAATAATCTTTAAGAGTTTTACTTAACTTCTAAGCTTTTCTATGCAATGTAATATACATATATATAAAGATCTATTCAGTAAAACGCTCAATGCAATAGTTGCCGTGGAATACCGCGGATGTATTTTTTATATATTTTTTTAATAGGTAGGGTAGTTGGAGAAAAAAATGCAAATAAATTTTGTTTTTCTATGTTTTCTATCAGGGCCGTCCGGTATCAAATTTTTATCCCCGAAAGACATTTATAACATGGTGGAAAGTTTATAGGAACCCATGTTTGATAAAAAAGTTGAGTTATATGGAATAAACTGTGATCAGTAAGTTCTGTAAAGAAGAAGATCAATGGAAAGATTGGAGACAAAAATTATTATTGATAAAGCATCATTTTAAATCCAGATGGCATACAGTACAGCACAGAAAAAGAAAGATTTATTAAAAAACACAAGATTGGCTAGATGGAATGACTTCATTACAATTGCCATTGACAGGTATGTATTACTGTGGTTTTAAAGATATCTATTTATCCTTTTCTGTTTATGAAATGAATACTTCTTTAAATATGCTTTCTAGGAATAAGTCCTGGTCGTCCTAAAAAAAACATTCACAGACATTACAGTGAGAATAGCAAACGCCGAGAAACTGAAGATCTTCGGTTACATGATGTTGAAATGCTGAATTATGCGACTCAAATGAAACTAAGAGCTTCTGGTAATATAGACGCATCGAATGTTGTCAAGAATTTAACAAAGAGTCCAACACGAGCCCGAAAATATAAATTAGCTTTTAGAAAGAGTAATGAAGAAAAGAGTGGTCAATTATCAATTTTAGAGGCCGTATCTACGTATGTGGAAGCTGGTCTAACAAGAACACAATATGAAATAGTCAGATTAAGCAATAAGAAGTTGTATCCTTGTTATACCAACATTCAGAGGAAAAACGACTACCCTATTAAAGAATTTTACAGGGTTACTGCTACATGTGCCGAAATAAACTTACAAGACTTACTGAATCATACTGCTTCAAGATTAATTGAATCCGGATTTTTTACTGCTATGAGAAAAATACCAAATACGAAATCCAGACCGTTCCATAAAGAAACTTTAACCTTATTATTGCCTGCCGTAACGCCAAGTATTGGTTCTTGTTCAGAAACAGACACGGATAGTGACGACGGCGACATTTAAACATTTTTTTAATAAATTTTATTTTTATTTTGGTTTAATTTTTGGTTTTATTTATGATGAGTGACGAAATAAATGATAATACAATAAATTTGTAATGATTGACACCTATAGGCCCATTTAGAGACAAAAAACATTTTTGGCCAGCTTTTAGGGTCAAATACTCGTATGTGCGGCGCATGTTTCTCAGCTCCTATAGTCCTGGGTCTTTAAAGCGGGGCGTGAAACGGCGTTTATGCAGGCCATCATGAATGGGTGCGCTTGTTAACGTGCTTGTTCCACGGTGAGAAGCGCTCTCGTTATTTTGTACTACATCGGCTGCTTACCATCATCAGGCAGGATGTAGTCACTATGACGTGTCACATAAAAAAAAAAACTTTTCTTCTATAGAAAAAAACAATTAGATCCGTTGCAACACCTCGATGCCCGAGTGACATGATGAAACCTCATAGAAATATCGAGTCGTAAATTTTTTTTATTGTCCGGTTGCCACCGTCTGCGTGGCTCTCACGATTATCTGTGGTACCCCACTCCATGTCTACACAGCTGTGTTAGATCGCAATGAATAGTACAAAATCTACATAATATAATGATATCTAATAATAGTACTACCGTCATATTATTTATTTTAAAATCCCCTCATTTAAGTTGGGACAGAACTTATGGCAAGACTCGGTATAGGCAGTCTATACTCACCGGCGTGCGTAGTGCGTAGGTGCACCACTAGCGAGTCCTTGACATTGAAGGACCGGCCGCAGTAGTCGCACATGAAGTGGTCGTCCGAGTGCTGCCGTACGTGCCGCTACCAACAGAACAACTCATTCACTAAATAACGTAACTAATGTATACAACCTAATTAATAGTTTATCATAAGTTTAATATTAATTTTATTTTAACCGCCTCTGTGGTCTAGTGGCTAAGCCACCGGTCTCAGACCCAGAGGTCCCGGGTTCGATTCCCAGCGGGGGGTACATCTTTGTGTGCTCGGTTTGGTTTGTGGTAGGGCTGTTAAGTCTGCCTGGCTAGCTACCACCATCTTATCTAAGTCTGTCGCCATAACAACGATGTTTATAGCATTGTTGTGTTCCGATAGTTGAGATAAGATAGCCAGTTCCTCAGTGGTTGAGGATTCCGGGTACAGCGCGCTTCCACCTTCGGCCTTATCGTCACTTACCATCAGGTGAGATGAAGGCCAAGCGGTAACCCGTTGGTGAATAAAAAATAAAAAAAAATATTTTTGTAATTATTTTTGTTTTGTACACGTTGCCCATCGCAGCATCACCAAACTGGTTCCGTCGGAAGACCAGCGCTGACCGTAAGGCCAGCATCTTGTTGAGACGGAATCCTTTTTGGGACATTCTTTTGTAAGATTTACTTTTTGTCTGTGTTATCTGAACTGTTTTTGTCCTAAATAAATATTTTTTCTTTCTTTTCCTTCTTTCTTTCTAAATAGTAGTGTAAATTTTCAAATTTCAATATCATATATTTAATTCAGGCTACAAATTGAGCACTTATGAATGTCACTATGCCATCGCTTCGTAAGTCCTAACTATGAGGCAGGTGCCTTGTACAGAGTAGAACCGGCAAAACACTCAGCAAGGGCATTTCTT
This sequence comes from Scoparia ambigualis, assembly GCA_963921215.1. Classification (NCBI taxonomy): domain Eukaryota; kingdom Metazoa; phylum Arthropoda; class Insecta; order Lepidoptera; family Crambidae; genus Scoparia; species Scoparia ambigualis. The sequence goes on along the minus strand of OY992508.1, from coordinate 20,233,358 downwards.
TTCTCCCTTTCTTTTACAGCGTCAATACAAATTGGAAAATGCCCTCCCTTAGTGATGGGCGATTGTGAATGACATTATTCGAATTATTCGATTGTAGAAGTCATTCGAATTATTCGAATAACTTAACAAATCATTCGAATTTGAAAAAGAGCGAGAAGCGAATATGAATGTATAGCGTCGTCTCATTCCTTTCGATTCGGATTTCATTACCACTCGTTTATCTAGTCGAATATTCAAACCATCGAACTAACTTGTACGAGGGAATAAAAAGATAAACGAAATAAGTGTGTGTAAGCGAGAAAGAAAGAAGTATTAACAATCATGGCGTTCGCTCTTTTTTCATTCTCGCCATTTCACATTCGATTGTTCCTTCGAATATTAATTAAAAGTAGACTTCATTTTACGATCAAAAAGACCAATTTTGTATGGCATAGTGAATGAATGAACTAGCGGTTTCATTCGAATTTGCGAACCAGCGATCGATTGTTTTTGTATTCGATTGTTAATATTAGTAGTATCAAACCATTCGATTGTTCGATTCAGTAACAATCGCCCATCTTTGCCCTCCCTATCATAGAAGGACATTTTCCATTAGAAACATAAAAAAAACATTTAATACGATTACAAGACAACACAACACATATAAAACAATATCCAATAAAAAACAGGTACTTATTGCTCTATTTAAAAAGTTGTGTGTGTCTAAGGCCTTGGCCAGACTGGACGCGCGGGCGCGGCGCGGCGTACAAATGTATGCCCCGCGCCGCGTGCCCACTATGATTGAGTACGCCGCGCCGCACCGCGCCCGCGCGGGAAGTCTGGCCGAGCACTAAGGGCCCTTTCCCACGGAGACATCGCGTTTTAATGCTAACATTCACACGGACATCCCGTTTGCAGTGACCCGCAAAAAACCGATCCGTTCGAATTTGCAATTCGGTTTTGTCATTAAACTGGACCAGTAAAAAACAGGATCCAGTTTGATTACAAGTACTGTTTAATAGAAGTGTTCCCACCAGCAGCTTCGTGCGTACTTTTCTTCAGGGATGATGCTTTTTCTCATATTAGTATCCTGTTTTTTTAATTGTTTTTTCACCTTTTCTAAAAGGTTGTAAAACAAGATTATGGACATTCTAAAATAATTATGAAATTTAGATTCATCTCCTCTCAAATCGCTCATTAGATTACGAAAGACACCCAATTTAGATCATTGTTTCAGAATTGGGTGAACCCAAAATCTTCTTTTTTTACAATGCCGGCGGCGGCGATAATACTAATACAATATCACAAGCGTGTTCACGTCCATCACGTCTCAATTTCCAGTCTATTCTGCTACGAGCAGTATGCAAACACCCGTACCGTACCGCAAAAAACCGTACCTGCAAAAACAGGATATTGCCGTATGAACACACAAGTGCTTTCGCACGCATTTCGGTTTCACATACAAACTTCCAAGTTGAAATTTTTAAAAAACCAATTAGTAAATTTTAATGAAACTTGGCATGCTAAAGTAAAATACAGAGATCTAAATAGTTTGATAAAAATTTATTGAATGATTTTAAACTTTCTATAGTTTACCCTCTTGCGTAAACCCTCAAATAAACTCGAAGATAACGAAACGTCCTGAAGTCACTACTTTCAAGGTTTCGTTATCTTCGAGCTAAAGGGTTAATAAAATAACTTACCAGCAGTCTGACATTCGACGTGTAGGCGCGCGGACACTGCTGGCAGCGGTAAGGCCGAATACCTTTGTGCATGTTCAAATGAGCATCCAAGTTTACTTTTGACGTGAATATTGCTGAGCAATCCTGGCAATTAAACCTATAAAAAGGGTAAACTATGTCAGGACAAATATTTAAATATAAAAATCAGGCAAAGATGTTAAAACCAGAATACAGGAGGTTGTGTTTTGTCGTGGCCATATCATACATACATATAATCACGACTATTATCCCACGAAGGGTTAGTCAGAGACTAGGCAATCAGGACAGCAAAAGCAGTCCTCTACCATAGTCCACTTTTCTCCGAATAGCGACTGCACATGTGTTCAGCGTGACAGCCCATCGCCGCTCTATGCTGTTGGATGTATGTGCAGTCTTTTAGTCTGTTAGTCGCCTTTTACGACACTCAAGGGAAAAGAGTGGGTGGTGGAAAAGAGTGGGTGGTGGAAAAGAGTGGGTGGTGGAAAAGAGTGGGTGGTGGAAAAGAGGGGGTGGTAGTATTCTTTCACCGCTACGCGACACGGTTACATACACGGTTACGCCATTTCATGAAATGCTCAAAATTTTTCATGGCCGAGCATTTCATGATATGGCCACGACATACTCTTCTATACTTGTATTACAACACCTTTGTTACGTGTTTGTAACTGTTAATATTCCTCTAAAATATGTTATACATAGATAAAATGTTTACTAGAAAATAAAACAACCAGTCTCAGGAAAGCTCGAATGGAATTCGAACCCATGACCTTTGGATTGCCGGTCCACTGCTCTAACCGCTAAGCTACTGAGACCCCAGAAGACTCGTTGAATTTTTTCTAGTAGTTTGTGATACGCTGCAAGATCTGAGACTGGTTTTTTCTAGTAAATATTTTATCCTATATCTAATTATAGCATTGTGAATGCAAAAGTTTCAATAATAAAGATATGTCATCTATATCTCTAATAAATGCAATAAAGTGTGTGCAACGTACTTCTTCAGCGGTTTGAGCTGTATTATGTCCTCGGGCTTGGGCAGGAAGGGCCGGCTGCGCCCCTTGCGGCCCAGGCAGAGCGCGCGCGCACGCAGCATCGTGACGGCGTCGGGGGCCACGCAATGCTTCTCATGGTTGTATAGGTTTGTGGTACTGTATACAATATCACAATAATAAAGTCGGAGTCAAATGCCTTATCATCATTACATAATATTATAAAGTAAAGACGCCGTTTTTCCGCACTATTCTTCTAAACCACACCATGAATTTCTATGCGGTTTTCACTCAAATAGTAATAGAGCGTTAACTGAGGATGGTTTTTGTAAGTAAACGTAAACGAAGGCGCGGGCGGACCGCTAGTTAAATATAATTCTTTACAGGTAGGTACTTATTGACGTCAAAAAATATGTATTGTATATAAAAAGTTAACTAACAGTAGTTAAATCTTATCAACTTACTTAACTACCTACCTACCTAAGTAATCTACCGCCAGTTCGGATTTTGAGAGAGTCTTCGACTGAGAAGAAGCTGGCAAGAAACTCAGGAGGCCTTACTTATTTTCTCTCTCTAAGTAACAATGAAGGCAGTAATAAATCAGTTCAATCAGGCAATCAGTCTATAAAAAAGTATTATAGTGCATATACTTTTCTGGTCGACTACTTTTAGACGATTTTCGCTTGCACACGATCTTCGCGCACGCTGCTGTACGTACGCGTGGTCGGAATGGAGCGCAAGTAGGGTTACTACCCGTCCGCATTAGTCCGGACGTGTCCGGACTTTTAGACTCTAGTCCGAATAAATTTGGAATATGCGTAACAAAACTAAATTTTAAGTAATATCAAATAAGTCTTTAATATTTATTAACTTCTCATTTATCTAAAAACAAAATATAAAGAGTGAGTAATGTTTCTATTTTGTGACTAAAAAGTCCGGATTTTATTCGAAATGTCCGGAATTTCTTTTCAGGAATTTTCAAATTCATAATTGGTAACTCTACTCGTAAGCGAATATCGCTGAAAAGTGGTCGACTGAAAACTTCCTTGCCTGTACACACAGCGTCAGATCAACCTACCCAAAACTGTCAAATTCCTACAATCAATTTTGAACTTTACTGTTTGGTTCGAAGGATCAATATTCATTGGAGAAATTTGACAGTTTAGGGTAGGTTGATCTGACGCCGCACATTGGGGCCGAAGTAGCGATTTTTTGGTCATTATTATTTATCGCGTTTAAACGATTGTGTCTATTATATAAAGCGTATTTAAGATGAAATAAGTATCCTAAAGCTTATTTGGAATGCTTTTCTTCATTGTAAATGTAAATGCGGAAGTATGTCAGTGAGTTTGTATGTTTGTTCCTCTTTCACGCAAAAACTACTACTCGGATTTGGATGAAATTTGGTATATAGGGACTTCAAGTCGTGGACTAGTACATAGGCTACTTTTTATCCCGATTTTCCCTTGGGAACGGGAACCACGCGGGTGAAAAAGGGAACGGCCGCTACTTTTTTTAAATTCAATTGTGTATTGAATTTAAAAAATTCTTATATCTTATATTCTTCTTTCTATTCGCAAGTAGCGAATAGGTTTAATGATATTGGTATTAGATATTACATTTGGCACGATAAAAGCAATTCGATAAATATTTTGAAACTGTAAGACCCTTTTAACCAGGCATCATTTTTAGCAAAAAAACATCTTTTTGTTGCGATATGATACATACATACATACATACATATTATAATCACGACTATTATCCCCGACGGGTTAGTCAGAGACTTAGGTAATAAGGACCGCAAAAGCAGTCCTCTGCCATAGTCCACTCTTCACCAAATAGCGACTGCAGCACAGTTGCTCAGCGTGACAGGTGGTGAGACCATCGCAGCTATATGCTGTTGGAAGTATGTGCAGTCTTTAGTCCGTTAGTCGCCTTTTACGACACCCAAGAGAAGAGAGGGGGTGGTAGTATTTTTTGACTGCTATACGCTACACGGTTGATTCTACGCTATGCTATAGTTACGCTACACGATCGGTTGCGATATGATAAGGCCCTCTTCTCCTTAAATTTCTTGAAAAAGAGGCGTAATGTATTTTATATTTTTGTTGGTATATCCGTTTCAGGGCAGTTGTTCTCAGTTATAATCTCTCAGTTAAAATCTCTTTTAATTTGAAATTTTTTAGTGGAAAAGTAAAAAACTTTTTACATAATTCCCTTCTGGTGATTATTTACGCCAATTTAAAAAAAAACAATGAAAACTTGCGAAATTATGTGCCGACATTAATCAGTTACAGTTTTTAACAGTCAGATATGTAATTCAAGAAAAATAATTAAATTATCTTCTTCTCCAAAAGAGATACAAACAGAAATGCAGTTGTAGTTAAATTCACGGGCATAAACAAAGCTTTAAGCAGGCATCTTGTAATCCGTTATACCTACCGCGAAATGCACCTACAGCGCGCGGCAACGCGGCGTTTTAAATCGGTCAGGGACTCAGAGCCCCAGCGCGCTTCGCTTTCGAGCACACGCACAGCCCACAGGCATAGTTTGAAGTGGTCTCGGACATTGAGCTATTATTACTACGTATAGAGAAGACACCGCTCATCACTACTGTGTTCCGTTCAAGTGCGGCCAGGCGGCCGCACTTCACTCAGTTGCTTGTTTTATAACGAAAAAAACGGTGAAAACTCATTAAATATGCCCTCGTGTGTGTTGCGATATTGCACTAATAACTCTAGTAATACAGCGAAGTGCAAAGGAATAACTTTCCGTCGGTGAGTAACGAGCAAATCATTTTAAAACTTAATTCAAGCAAAATATTTAGCGGAGACGCCATGTTGCGTCATTTGTCATAGAGTAAAAAAGTTAAGATGTGACATTATGTATGTAACAAGTGTAGGTAGAATTAGTTGACGTTTCTTTTACTGCGGAAAGTAATAATTTTACACATACTTAGAAAATAACTGACTGTTGTTATTACAAGACGAAAAATAGTTATTGAATTTTGTTTGGGATAATTTGTTACATTTTGTTTATTCAATCTTTACGTCTGGGCCGTAAAGATAGGGAAAAATTTATAAAATTTGTACCTACATAAGTTCGTAAAATAAGTAATGTCAGATGAAGCAGGAAGACCTCATATCTTATTAATATATTATTGAATCTGATTGATTAAAAAAGAAAAAGATTTTATAAATAGGCTAGTGGACTAATTTTCAAAATCATATTAAAACGATACCTGTTTACCTATTTTATCCTAAAAAATACATAATTTTTCAAAAAATCGATCATTTATAATATTTATTTTGCGTTTTTATATTCCGATTTCAATTTACCGCAAAAACGCTTAAGACTGCCATGTTGAGTAAATGACGTTACGCCGTACCAATCATCCGTTTCGTTCGAGGCTTGTTCTATAGAAATATCACTACAATAAATGACATTTCACACGGTGTGATGTCACGGCTTCTGATTTCCGTTTAATGTCATATTTATGACTGAATGTGTATTTGTCGATTTTTTCTTAAAAATTATTAATAATCTCAATTTTTTATAATTAATATTTTAGATAATTTGTTTCTATAAATCATAATTGATCATTAGAAACGCCAATCCACCCGATTTATTCTTAGTGGACACAAGCCTATTATTATTTACTTATACATTTTTAGCATTATTTTACTTATTTTAAAATATTACAATTAACAACATTCAATAAAACATAAAAGTAACTTCCCATTGATTTTTATATTTTTAACAATATTCTCATAATACACGATAAAACTGTTCTAATTGTATGTCGCATCTGCGCGCTCGGAGTTATTCTATAATAACCAAGGCCCCTCCCCAACGTATCACGTGATGCCCGCTGTCATCTGGCGGAGCACAATCTTTGTATGGGACGTCTACTCTATTTAATGTACCTCAATGGTCTCGGATCGCAATTTCGATTTGTTTAAAAATAACTACGTCTTCGATATCATTTAATCTACAAGTTCCGTAATAATGGTGTAAATTACACCATTATTACGGAACTTGTGTAATGCAACAATAATAATTTATTATGTGTGGAAGGCTGTCGAAATAAACAAAAGATTCGAAGTAATCTTTTTTTACGTTACCGTAAGATTCTGGAAGGTACCTATAATTATATTTTGTTTTTTTTAAACTTAAATTTGTTTACAGAACAAATAGGTACTTAATACGAAAGTAAAGGTAGGTAGGTAACTATGTCATTACTTATTTATGTAAATATTGTGCGATCGTGAGTCTGTGACCTGTGCTGTGACTGTTGTGATGTAGGAGGTACCTACCTAACCTACCTGCGTAATTTATATTTATAGTGAGTTCGTAAGAATTAAAATCGCCAGTACTTATATAATAGAATATATATATAACGTAATAAAATGTGGTTTCCGTTTTGTTTTCGTTATATCTTCAACTCGTCATATCGTGCAGTGTTTGCTTGTTTCTAAGACTTTTTAGTGCTTGTATGTTAAATAGGTAAATAGGTAAGTAAGTAACCTACAGAACTACATTTTACTTGGTGTGCAATCACAGAATAAATTACTTACTAAGGTTGCGTAGATAATGTTTATTTAGTCTATTTGCTGTCATCCCTAAAACACGAGTCGACGGCGTAGGTACGTTCGGTACAAAACGCACCACAAAGTATTAACTACTCCCCGCGTAGAGCGATAAGGTGCTATTTTGAATGCACACGGTGCCTATATATATAATATTGTAGGTTATTAAAACGGCGGCTTTCTTCAACATCAAAGAAGTGCAACTGCTGTACGTAGTACTATTATTTATTCTATTATTTATTCTGTGCTTTAAGTACAGCCTTTATGCTCAACTTTTGTTAACAGTTATTTTAACAACAATGTTATAGTAACCTAAATATATCAACAAAAATGAGGACCAAATGGTGCTGCTCGAAATAATAAGATATTAAAAAACGGTATTGAATATTTAAACTGAATATCATTAGTGCGATATCATAAACAAACCAGATTTATTGATATTTTTTATATAAATCTACATACCTTCACCAATGTCCATCATAAATTTTATGTAAGTATACACACTTAGTGCACACGTTAGTCGCATTTCAGTGTTCTCTACTCAAATAAATTACTATCACAGGTGCTAGCTATTCTTATGCTACAGTGTCACAGTAAGAAAGAATTTTTTAACTTTTTTTGTGTACCTAATACAAATTAATATTTAAAAAACCAACCTTCTAAAATCCGCACCACAAGCAAAGCAAACAAGATATCTGGGGCCATGCTTCTCTTGGTAGTGACGAGCTGCTACTTGTTGGGTCTCCGACATTGCGCCGCACTTCCTGCACCTGTCAAAATAAACTTAGGTGGCTCAATTCTTTTCGCAACATTTGTTGGTAATGATGTTTTAAGAAATTTCACACTACCAATAACGTATCTCGAAAATCTAAAACTCGGAAAACGACATCTCAAGAGGGTTCTATGATAGTTCGGGCAGTAAAGGCTGATTGATCCCTTTAGGGGCTCAAAAACGATAAGAAGGGAAGTTTTTGGCAGCACGCAAGGGGATATAATAAATACACCACAAAACAAGTAAAGCAAGGAGAAGAAAAATTTGGGGATGTTTCTCTGGTTATGGTGTGGGCCATGTGAAAAAAATTTAAGGTAATCTAGATCAATTTAAATACAAGAACATTTTGGAAGAAATAATGCTTCCTAACGCTGAGGAGATGTTACCAGTGACCTGGATATTTTAACATGATAATGACTCCTACCACATTGCCCATTCTGTTTAAAATTTTCTTAGGTAGTAATCAGTTTCGATGATAGACTGGCCTGCAAATAGTCCAGATCTCAATCCCATTGAAAATTTGTGGCGTGAAGTGAAGAGGAGCATTTCCGCTAAAAAGAACAAGTAATCTAAACAAGCTTTACGATGTGTTTGTGGAATCGTGGAACGCCATTTCTATTGAAACTTGCCAAACTCTAATAGCCTCGATGCCTCGTCGATACAGTACGGGAATTGCAAACAATGGTTATCCTAGCAGATATTAATGTTTATTTTTATAAACTACAGTGATACTACCTCTCACATTTACGATAATCAGTTTATTAAATTTAATTGTTATTTAATTAATTAATATTAGTTTCAGTTTGTGTTCTTAAATTTTTGTCCAGTGATTAAACATATTACAACATGAGATAACGAACTTCTTATTCCATAATAATAATTTAAAATGTCTGGTTTAGTAAGTCAGGTAGGAGAGTATGTTAGTGAGGTGAGTAGTTCATGGCATTAATAAATAACAAAAATTAGATTATTAAATTATTTAAGTATTCTTAATATATGTATATATTTCATCCATTGTTTTCGGTACGAGCCCTTGTTAATTCTATGACCACAAAACTGTATATGACAGCAAAGGGGATGTACGTAAGTAATGAAAATAGTTGGTAATATTCAAAATAATAATATAAACCGTGTCGGTAGTGGTGACAGAATACTACCGCCCCCTCTTCCCTTGGATGTCATAAATAAAAGGCTAACGGACTAAAGACTGCACATACATCCAACAGCATAGAGCTGCTATGGGCTCACCACCTGTCACGCTGAGCACATTTGCAGTTGCTATTTCGTGAAAAGTGGACTACGGTAGGGGACTGCTTTTGCTGTCCTCATTGCCTAGTCCCTGAGTAACTCTTCGGGGATACTATTCGATTATATGTATGTATAACAGTGACGAAGGTTCCATACAACTCGATTCCCACCGGCTTCCCTTCAGAAGTTTAGAACACAACCACTCTCTACTTGAATTGAGAAATGGCACAATCAGTAATTAAAAAAGTAAATATATAAAAGAAACATTACAAATTGCCTACACTATGGACATTAACTCAACAAAATTTGCTTTTTAACAACATATTGCTTTAAAATAAGCCGCAGGCGCGATCGGCTTCTAGGCAGTTAAACTTTTGTACAAAATAAACGTCATGACGTCACATAAAGGTCAATAAACCCAACTGCGTATTAGCAGCCGGTAAGCCGTCTTTATCCGAGTTACTTGATAGAGACAGTTATACAATTTGCGTACGAGTGAGCGGGACGGAGGAATAACGTTTTCGGTTTGTGTTCTGTTGACAGATAATTTGACGTAATTGCAATTCATCATTGAATGCATGACTGTGTTTTATTAGTATTTGAATTTATTAGTTAGTTGTTTCACCTATTAGAATGATTAGTATTGTAGTTGGACTTTGTTTATTTGTGTTGTGTGTAGAAAGTAGTTACGAAGACGTACGTTGTAATTAGGTATTTGCGGTAAGTAGATATTGTAATAAGTTGAAATTACGTATTTAAGAGTAAGTAGATTTGCAAAGTAATCGGAAGAATTGTAAGATGTCGTCATTAATAGCTTTAGATTTGCGGTAAGTAGATATTGTAATAAGTTGAAATTACGTATTTAGAGTAAGTATATTTGCTAAGTAATCGGTAGAATTGTAAGATGTCGTCATTAATAGCTTTAGATTCTTCCCGGCTTTTATGATAATGTCTTAGCGCACTTTGTAAGAAAGAATAGACGAATAGCTTTAGAGTATTATTAGTACTTAGTCGATTAAGTTTTGTTTAATTTACATCATATCAGCATTTCACCACAAACGGCTTTTATCAAAGCCACTTCTATTATGCTTGCAAGACACTGTTTCAATATCTCAGTGCTTACACGTATAGTAAAAGTGGACTGAAGATACATCTGCCTATACAAGACTATAGCCAGGATGCCAATCACAGATTTTCGGTAAGGACTCAAGACTGCGTGCCCGCGCTCGGAGTAGGTAAGCATTTTTTTTTGCTCCGGCTTACCTCTCTCAATATTTCACGCTTCGCCACTGATGTATAATATATAAAAAAAATACAGAATTGACAACTAGACGTTATTGTTCAGCCACTTCATTCATTGATTAATTCATGGATTCATCAAAGGTACCTAAGTATTATTATATTTAAGTTAAAATATATTTTTATTTTTAGCCATTTTTGTGTTTCTGGTTTACCTATTGCTATTTGAAGTAGGTATTTTCTTTGCTAAAGTGTTAAAAGATGAGTTATCCATAACAATAAAAATCTTTTCAGCAGTTAGTACTTTGCTTATACTATTATACAATGTAACGTAAGTATATGCACACACACATTTAAAACAAATTGTGGAGGGGTGTGCCATTTTTTCGTGGTTTATCTCTAATCTAGAAAACTATTAATCATCAGCCAGAGGACGTCAACTGTTGGACAAAGGCCTCCCCCAAGGATCTCCACCACAACCGCTCTTGTGCTGAATAGAAAGCGTTATAGCAATCTTTCATCAATATTGCCATTTTCAGAGGCCTATGTTAAAAGGGGATTGGTAGGTACCTAAAATCAACATTCTTTAGATCAACTTTCATTATATCAACACCAATAGGTCAACAGTGTAACAGGTCAACCATTTATTGTATCAATAATTTCTTAAGTACATCAATGGTTCATTTTATTTAGATCAACAGATTATTTTGTCAACAATTAACTAAATCAACTGTTTACGAGTTCAAATAGGTCATAGGTGTCAATTACGAGAATATGAGAAAAAAGAAACACTTCATATTATTATAAAAATCAACGTTTATTTCACCCCATGATCTACAGAAGACCAGAAGGCCAATATAGTTACCGTGCAGTTTTCATTGAGGGTAGATTGAAAAAATCTATAACGAGCGACTAAAAAGTGATTTTAGGATGAATCTTGCACATTTTGTTCATTTTTAAGTAAATTAAACGTATTCACATCATTAAATCATTAAAGTCTTATTGAACATTATAAGTAGTACTGCAAAATGAACAAATAGCTTCCCTCGTTATCATTTAAGGAGTGTAGAAACTTTTCAACTATATTTTTAGCACACCTGTCAACTTTCTCTGGTTTTTTAAATAAAAATCAACATTTGTATTTTTTTTGTTTAAGTGTTTGTCCCATGTACGCCGCCGTTTTGAGCTAAAAAACAAAGAAATTTGACAGGTATACCAAAAGATTCGAACCCGTATTAGACATTAACTTAAAGTAAGCCAAAAATAAAAGAAAAGAAATCAGTATAATAAGTTTGCATTAGTCTTTAGATTATTAGTTTGAAAATCAAGTCGTTTCTGGCAGGAACATTTCTAAATCTAAATCAAAGTTAGGGTCCGGGCAAAGGGGGTGCAGGACTTAGATAATTTTCAAGCAAAAATTAACTTGTTTTTCACAAACCGACGAAAAACACTGCCATCAAACAAGGATAGAAAAAGTTTTAAAAATTGTTAAAAAAAACTCTTAAATTTTTTTTAGTTAAGTTTATATGGAACCGACTTTAAAAAATTTGAGATATTTTTGTATAAAGTTTGGACTTAAAAAAATTTATGTATGACTGCCCTACTTACCACATTAGACAACAAAAATGTAGCTTCATACAAAAATTATAATGATTTTTTTAAATGTTTTTTTTTCCTAAAAAGACTTTTTTTTTAAATATTTCATCTCTTCTCGAAAGCAATATCTCTCGTCAGATTGTGAAAAAAAAATTAAAGAGATATAGAGATACCTTAGATAGATAAATAGATTAGGTAGATACTTATGTAGGTACATAATATATTTATTAATAACGAAAGAATAATAAATAACAAAATTCAGCGATGTGCAAAACCTGAGAAAAGCTTTCTTAGCAACTCGTTTCAAGATCTTCTTAAGACAATCAAAATTATCATTTTCTATCCTAGTCTATACCAGTAATGATAGTCCCGCCACTGAGCATTCCTCACCTGCTAATTGTCTTGTAGCCAGACAGACAATACAGCTTGAATATAAATAGGTACCTAATGATAGTTTTCATTGGGCGACTACTTTTAAGTAGAAGCTAGCAAATACAAAGAATCGTATAGTAACAGAAAATACGTGCAGCTGAAGAGGTTGACAATATCTGCAATCGAGGCAAGACCGGCATATGACGGACTTTCCTTATGCATGTAGACGGACTTCCCAACTATTTATTACATTTTGAGTTTAGAAATTTGTTGCAGCTAATAATTACGAAACTCAAGGGATATTAAGACTGCGCCGAGCTTTTGACGCGAGCAAAGATTAGGTTTTTATCGCGGCACGCACCCGTGTGTGCGTCATCACGCACACTACTGCAAGCTCGCTCGATCGTTCGGTACGGTCGTCGGTCGGTGCTAAAAGTTATTAACTCATTACTCTGTAGGTAATAATGAATCTCAAGCATGCGTAGAGAAACCCAGTGATAGTAATGAATAAAATACCATTAAAATGCAATTTTTAATTGATTTTATTTACTATTTTGTAAGATCAAGAAAAAAGTATAAGAAAGTAATAATAATGTAATATTCAGACAGTGTTCAATTTTCTATTTAGCTGGTATAGTATATTCACTAGATACTAAAGTTTTAATACAGTATTAGACAGATTCAATTATTAGGTTACGGGCTTACTTTATGAATCATACCTACGAAATACCTCCACCTAGGTACTGTATCACAAATTATTTTTATATAGCTTATAGAGGGTTTAGTACGCTGAACACCAAATGCCTCAAGCAATGCTTAGAAAATTCACCCATTCAAACAGGCGATTCCGTAATCTAAAGTGGAAATTATAAAATGGTAACTAAGTCGTGAGCGTCAAGTTGGCAGGCACACCACGGAATTAGACGGTTTTGACCATGTCAAAAAATTGTGTATAAATAGTAATAAATAGTGACGAATAGCATATAAATAGTGATACTATGGTTCAAAAGATATTTGAGTATCTTGGTGTGCCTGCTAACTTGACGTCAAGATAGCAGGCACCAAAAGAAATACAGTTCGTATCAATGTGATTTATATGTCAAAAAACTGTGTATAAATAGTGAATCGTATACGCAAAATTTCAACAATTGTACTTTAATACAAACCGAGATATTACGGTCTCTAAGTGGGCTGCCAACTTGACGATTCTTGCGATGGCGATTCCAGAGAAACGGGTTGAAGTTTAAAACAAATAAATACATGAAAAAATTGTGTGTGAAATTGTGAATCTTTCAATATCAATAAAAAAAGAATTCTTCCTTGCTATTTTCCAAAAATCTAATGTAAACTTCTACCATACATTCGATTTTAAGTACAATCGTGCACAATTTTATTTATTGACTTTTAAGATACTGACATAAAGTCTAATTATGTTTAATTCAAGTCATAAAATTACACTTAAATCTACCGTTGTAATGTCAGTTTCACGTTATTTCTATGGATACTTATGTCAAGCAATTTGTAATTTTAGTGACTCGAATTAAAAGTCTCGGATAGTGATGGACGAGCGAGTGTCGCGAACGACCGAGAGATGGCGTGATTTCGTTTACGTGCGGTGAGCCGGTGATACGAGAATGGTGCGCGAAAAGTTTTATTTGTTTGTGTTGAAATTTGTAAGCAGTGAGTACATTTGCATCAGAAGTGAAAGTGTTTAAATCGTTTAATAAGCTGCGTACCTATTAAAATGTAGGTTACATTTTAATAGGTACGCAGCTTATTTTCTATCATGGTATTTACAAAAAAGATGTACCTAGGTACGGTCGGGTGTCGCCGTCGCTTTACCACTTTGCAGCGATTTTCGTGTGAAGCGCACCGAACGCCCGGGTACCTACGTGCCCGTACCAAATAGACGACGCGGTGTGCAAGGGATTTTGACCTTTAGACTGGTAAAGCGACGGAGTCCGCCATTGTACCTAATGTGAGGTAGATATTTTCTCAGTCATTCAAAACTTTTCATAGTTACTACTCGACCAACATAATTAATCGCATTGAAGCTAGACGTTTATCATAATTGTTCAACCGGTACCCGGGCGGTCGGTGCGCTTCACACGAAAGTCGCTGCAAAGTGGTAAAGCGACGGCAACACCCGACCGTACCTAGGTATATCTTTTTTGTAAATACCATGATAGAAAATAAGCTGCGCACCTATAAAAATGTAAGTTGTTATTAAACGATTTAAACACTTTCACTTCTGATGCAAATGTACTCACTGCTTACAAATTTCAACACAAACAAATAAAACTTTTCGCGCACCATTCTCGTATCACCGGCTCACCGCACGTAAACAAAATCACGCCATCTCTCGGTCGTTCGCGACACTCGCTCGTCCATCACTATCCGAGACTTTTAATTCGAGTCACTAAAATTACAAATTGCTTGACATAAGTTTCCATAGAAATAACGTGAAACTGACATTACAACGGTAGATTTAAGTGTAATTTTATGACTTGAATTAAACATAATTAGACTTTATGTCAGTATCTTAAAAGTCAATAAATAAAATTGTGCACGATTGTACTTAAAATCGAATGTATGGTAGAAGTTTACATTAGATTTTTGGAAAATAGCAAGGAAGAATTCTTTTTTTATTGATATTGAAAGATTCACAATTTCACACACAATTTTTTCATGTATTTATTTGTTTTAAACTTCAACCCGTTTCTCTGGAATCGCCATCGCAAGAATCGTCAAGTTGGCAGCCCACTTAGAGACCGTAATATCTCGGTTTGTATTAAAGTACAATTGTTGAAATTTTGCGTATACGATTCACTATTTATACACAGTTTTTTGACATATAAATCACTTTGATACGAACTGTATTTCTTATGGTGCCTGCTAACTTGACGTCAAGTTAGCAGGCACACCAAGATACTCAAATATCTTTTGAACCATAGTATCACTATTTATATGCTATACGTCACTATTTATCACTATTTATACACAATTTTTTGACATAGTCAAAACCGTCTAATTCCGTGGTGTGCCTGCCAACTTGACGCTCACACTAAGTCTTTTTATTATACTTACTTACTTTTGGTGAAACTATCTTTACTTTACGTTTATGAAATATCGCCGATTATGTAAGTGACTAGGTATTTTTGACCGTAAGTTATTATTATATTTTTACTCATAAATATAACGTCAAAAAAAACCTTACATCGGAAATTCATAAGGCGTCATTTTGCCCCCTTCTTGGTGCAATAAATAAATAAATTTGTTTACGTTCACACCAATTACCTATAAGTACCAAGATGAGTATTCTTGTGAAACTCTTTTATATGGTAAGATAACTGATAAATATTCATAAACATAGAAAAAACACCCAGACCCGAATTCAATTTAGAAAAACTGTTTTTCTCTAAATTGACCCGACCGGGAATTGAACTTGGGACCTCAGAGATGGCGCGACGCCAGACATGGCGTGCTAACCACTCGACCACGGAGGGCCTCGTGCAATAGAAGAAAAAAGCTTTTTTTTAAACTCTTAGGACCTTTTTTAACTGTATAATCTATCCTTACGTTTCTAACTATAACAATAAATAAACGCTGCATCATTAATTTTTGACATAGCTGGATGCCATCTTATTATAATCTAGTTAAGTACTTAATACGAATGAAACTAACCCAAAACGCTTCATCATCAAACCCGAGCCAAAACTCGATGGTGTTACTTACATTAATTAACTATCGAGTTCCTGTGGTCAACTTTTTGCTAAATCATCAGACCTTGGACAACCCAAAACGCTTCATCATCAAACCCGAGCCAAAACTCGATGGTGTTACTTACATTAATTAACTATCGAGTTCCTGTGGTCAACTTTTTGCTAAATCATCAGACCTTGGACACCATCTGCTCCAAGTGCTCGTCAAAACAAATCTAACGAGCCCGAATTCGATGGTGTTACATAATTAACTATCGAATTCCTGTGGCCACCATCCTGCTCCATCAACAGATCTTTTACACCATTTAGGGTCTAAGTGCTCGTCAAAACAAATCCAACGAGCCCGAATTAGATGGTGTTACATCAATTAACTATCGAGTTCCTGTGGCCACCAACCTGCTCCATCATCAGATCCTGGACACCATTTAGGGTCTAAGTGCTCGTCAAAACAAATCTAATGAGCCCGAATTCGATGGTGTTACATCAATTAACTATCGAGTTCCTGTGGCCACCATCCTGCTCCATCATCAGATCTTGGACACCATTTAGGCTCTAAGTGCTCGTCAAAACAAATCTAACGAGCCCGAATTCGATAGTGTTACATCAATTAACTATCGAGTTACTGTGGCCACCATCCTGCTCTATCATCAGATCTTTTACACCATTTAGGGTCTAAGTGCTCGTCAAAACAAATCCAACGAGCCCGAATTAAATGGTGTTACATCAATTAACTATCGAGTTCCTGTGGCCACCAACCTGCTCCATCATCAGATCCTGGACACCATTTAGGGTCTAAGTGCTCGTCAAAACAAATCTAATGAGCCCGAATTCGATGGTGTGACATCAATTAACTATCGAGTTCCTGTGGCCACCATCCTGCTCCATCATCAGATCTTGGACACCATTTAGGGTCTAAGTGCTCGTCAAAACAAATCTAATGAGCCCGAATTCGATGGTGTTACATCAATTAACTATCGAGTTCCTGTGGCCACCATCCTGCTCCATCATCAGACCTTGGACACCATTTACGGTCAAAGTGCTCGGCAGCACAAATCAAACAAGTCCAAATTCGATGGTGTTTAATTCGTAAGCAAAATAGTGAAAACCGGATTTATTAATAAAAAATAACAAAAAAATACTACTCTCTTTTGCTGTCTGTGTAACACAATACGTACACACTAGACATCGTAGTATTTCAAAGGTCAAGTCGCTCCGCATCGAGACGTAGTCTCACTTTGGGTTCTCGTGGGTGACTGAATATTTTGTGTGTTGCGCGCTTGTTATGCCGCGACCGCACGTTTGCCACTTGCCACAAACTCCAAACCTCTACAAACCCTAGGCAGGCGCTTGGCAAACCTCGACAAGCCGTCACAAATTCAAACGTGTGGATAGAGCGTTTGGCTTGGTTTGCGTAGGTTTGCCTAGGTTTGCAAGCGCTTGTAGCTGATCCGCCGAGTGTCGGTTTTTTGTCAAAAATCAAAGGGAATTTGCCACAAGCGCTTGCGAAGCGTTCCACACGTTTGTGCGCATTTCATTCTCGTTCACAGATCACTATATAGTAGTCAGAGTTCTCGTTAGTGCACTGGTGGCGAACAGACGTGCTAATTTATTAAGGTTTTAGTTTTACTCATGTGAAAAATGAAAGATGTTATGGAATGAGTGAATTTAATTTCGAGGAGGAGGAGGATATTCTCGAGGAGCTCGATGGCGCAGTGGCTAGCGCGTTCGGCTTGCTATCTTGCCTGCTATGCAACTTTCGCAATACCGAGTCGCTGGATCGGTGACCATATTAAAAACATCTCGAGCTCCTCCGTGCTTCGGAAGGCTCGTTAAGCCGTTGGTCCCGGTTGTTGTCGTAAGATGACAGTCGTTAAAACCCACCAACCCGCATTGGGCCACCACGCTGGCCTTATGGGTTATGGCCCAATATCCCCACGTGCTGTTGTCCACTTGGGAGGCTTGTGCCCAGCAGTGGGACGTTTATAGGCTGCTGATGATGATGTTGAATTTCATTTTACATAAATTGACAACTTTTTTTAGATATTTATTTAAAGTTTATGGTAAAATTAGTAATCATTTAAATCTATGGACAACACAGACCACGCCCACACAGTCCACGCTTCAGCAAGAAACATCTGCACAGTCTGCACATGTGCTTAGGTGGTGAGCCATTATTAGCACGTTAGTCGCTTTTATGACACCGAAGGGAAGAGAGGGGTTGGTAGTATTATTTTGAGGAGTCCATCGCCGCTCTATGCTGTTGGATGTATGTGCAGTCTTTAGTCCGTTAGTCGCCTTTTATGACACCCAAGGGAACAGAGGGGTTTATAGTATTATTTTGAGGAGTATATCACCGCTCTATGCTGTTGGATGTATGTGCAGTATTTAGTCCATTAGTCGCCTTTTACGACACCGAAGAGAAGGGAGGGGTTGGTAGTATTATTTTGAGGAGTACATCGCCGCTCTATGCTGTTGGATGTATGTGCAGTCTTTATTCCGTTAGTCGCCTTTTACGAAACTGAAGAGAAGGGAGGGGTTGGTAGTATTATTTTTATGAGCCCATCGCCGCTTTTGTACTCAATTGTATTCCTGTCTTAAAACGAATCTGTCCTAAACAGTATCTGACGTAAACCTAATCTGTCCCAAACAGAATCTGTCCTTAACCAAGCGATTGTTGGATGTTTGTGCAGTCTTTATTCCGTTAGTCGCCTATTACGACACCCAAGGGAAGAAAGGGGTTGGTAGTATCATTTTGATAATCTAATCAATTGTTAAAAAAAATATATAAGTACCTTCCTATTCCAAAAAAATTACATAGTACGGTTTTTATGATTTTTAACATCCACCATCTTTTTTTCCATATCATGCCACCAACATATTTGTAATAAAAATAAGTAAGTAACGCCAAATGTCACGGCCGACACAACAACATCCATGTCCGTCATGCTTGCCTCTTCAGAACCAACTAACGCACTGGCAAGCGTGTGGATGGCGACGTTTGTTTTCCCAAATCAATCCAAACGTTTGTCGAGGTTTGGAGTTTGCGGCAAGTGGAAAGCGTGCGGACGAGGCTTGGATTTGTGATTGTCTTGCAAACCAAGCCAAACGCTCTATCCACACGTTTGAATTTGTGACGGCTTGCCGAGGTTTGGCAAGCGTGCGGTCGCGGCATTATATTTCAACGTCTGAGCCCATAGTAATTTTGTATGGCGGAAATGGAAGGCGTTTTTAAAAAAATCATAATAAAATAACCAAAGCAAATTACGAAATAAAACGACTGACTCCTTGTAATTAATACTTTTAAGAATTGTTTGTGTATGATTTTAAAACTAAAATATCGATTTTTTTTATTCTATTTTACCTAAACCCCAACACACGTTCTTCCCATTTTTTGTACAATTTTATGTAATTTTATTTATTAAACTGTTATTCATCATCATCATCACCAGCCTGAAGACGTCCACTGCTGAACATAGGCCTCCCCCTTTGACCTCCATCCTGACCGACAACTCGCCACTCGCATCCACCGGTTGCCTGCGACTCTCACGATGTCGTCGGTCCACCTAGTGGGAGGCCTACCAACACTGCGTCTTCCAGTGCGTGGTCTCCACTCGAGAACCTTTCTTCCCCAACGGTTGTCGGTTCGTCGAGCGATGTGGCCTGCCCATTGCCACTTGAGCTTGCAAATCTTACGAGCTATGTCGGCAACTCCGGTTCTTTGGCGAATATCCTCGTTTCGGATTCTATCGCGCAAAGAAACTCCGAGCATAGCTCTCTCCATTGCTCGCTGTGTGACTCTGAGCTTTTCTAAAAGGCCAACAGTTAAGGACCACGTTTCGGTGCCATATGTCATCACCGGCAACACACATTGGTTAAAGACCTTTGTCTTTAGGCACTGCGGAATCTTCGATGCAAAGATATCTCGTAGTTTCCCGAACGCTGCCCATCCGAGTTGGATTCTCCGGGCGACCTCTTTGTCGAGGTTGGACCTACCTAACTGGACAATCTGTCCTAAGTAGGTGTAGTGGTCGACAACTTCGATAGTATCGCTCCCAACAATTACCGGTACGGGTTCAACATGGACATTCGACATGATCTTCGTCTTGTCCATGTTCATTTTAAGACCCACCTGTTGGGATACGATATTGAGGTCGCTGAGCATGGTGTTGAGGTTCTCCAGCGACTCCGCCATTATGACTATATCATCGGCAAAACGAAGGTGAGTGATGTATTCGCCATTAATGTTGATGCCGAATCCGTTCCAATTCAAGAGCTTGAAAACGTCCTCCAACGCATTTGTGAACAGTTTCGGAGATATGACGTCTCCCTGTCTCACACCTTTCTGCAATTGGATTGGTTTCGTACTCTCGTCTTGTAATCGGATCGACATAGTAGCGTTTCTATACAAACATTTCAACACTTCGATATACCTATAGTCGATATGGCAACGCTGGAGGGACTGTAACACAGCCCAGGTTTCGATAGAATCGAAGGCTTTCTCATAGTCCACAAACGCTAAACATAAGGGCCGATTATACTCCTCAGTCTTCTGTATAATCTGGCGGAGCGTATGTATGTGGTCTATGGTACTAAAGCCTTTTCGGAAACCGGCTTGTTCGGGAGGCTGGAAGTCGTCAAACCTGCGTTCGAGACGGTTCGTAATGACTCTCGAAAACAGCTTGTACACATGGCTCAGGAGTGAGATGGGTCTATAATTCTTCAATAAGGTGTTATCGCCTTTCTTGAAGAAGAGCACCACCGCACTCCTGTGCCATGCTTCTGGCGTAGTACCTTCGAGCATGACGGAATTAAACAACTTCTGGAGGACTACGAGTATCGGTTTTCCACCCGCTCGCAGAAGTTCAGTGGTAATTCCGTCATCACCCGGCGCCTTGTTGTTTTTAAGCTGTTTAAGAGCCATACTAATCTCATACAGGCTGATGTCAGGGATATCTTCGGTATAGTGTCGGGTTAACTTAGCTCTGGTGTCCTGAGCTGTACCAACAGCGGGCTCTTGTGTTGAGGTGTACAACTGTCCATAAAACCTCTCGAGCTCTCTCAGAATCTCCGGCTTCGACGAAATGACACTGCCGTCCTCGATCTTCAGCTTAGTCATTTGGCTCTGACCAATAGACGAATTCTTTGCGAACACTTTGGCGCCTTGGTTCCGCGCAATTGCGTCCCTAATGCATTTAGCACTATAGGAGCGCAGGTTTAATTTTAGATGAAACTGTTATTAATTTTAGATTATTAATAGAGATACATTGTAAACACACTCTTTGTGATAATAATTACATATATTATATTTTTTTTTTGGTAATAATTGTGAACCCCATCGATTTAACGGTGACTGCCGATTTTGCCGTTTTTGCTCGGCGCAGCCTTAATGAATTCATCACCAGAAATAAGTATATGGATCACTAAATGACTTACGTAAACAAGAAAACTCCAAAAAATCTTTTGATTTTCTACTTTTTTTTTAGTTTTTTGAAGAGAGGTTACACTCCAACTTCAAGTACACAACGCGAAAAAATAATGGCCTACCGATTTCTTTCGACCTAATGATGTTAGCGACATCTATGATTCTCAGTTCGAACTAGCTCCGTAATACTGTTTTACCGACCGAGGCATAAGAACCTAGTCGTTCAAATATGCAAGTTATTGCCGCTAGATGGGCTTACCTCCTAGACGGACTTCCCAACATTGACCTTACATATAATCACGACTATTATCCCTGAAGGGTTAGTCAGAGACTAGACAATAAGGACAGCAAAAGCAGTCCCCCACCATAGTCCACTTTTCACCAAATAGTGACAGCACATATGCTCAGCGTGACAGGTGAAAAATTAGATCTACGACACACTCGTCAAAACTGCATATTGGTCAAGCGTTGCCAAACTCTTATTTTTACTGTCTCATGTACATCACTGTACTCTTCAAGTTCTTATTTCTGCGTACTCAAACTGCATTGGTCTAACTTTTAGAATCGTCGATTAGAGTTGAAATATTTCAATAAATAAAAGGAAGTGTATAGAGTGCCGCTAGCGGCACTGTATCTCCATCGGTTAGGGAACCGTAAGTTTTGCGGTATAATAGTGACGCCGCCTAAGCTGCCGTAAAGTTTTTGTTAGACAACAGAAATACTAGCTGCCCTACTCCTGTAGGACACGTGATAGGTTAGAAATTTAAGACAATCGCGAAGCGCAGCGTAGCGATTGTCTTGAATTTGAAGGTTATTTTTTTTAATTAGACAACAGAAATCTAACTCCATGCAAAAATATCTTTTGAATATTATGTCGTCTGAACATTACGACAAATAAAAAATATGTTACGGTTCCCTAACCGATTGAGATAGAATGCCGCTTGTGGCACTCTATACGCTTCGTACTAGGATGCCGTCAATTTACGGCATCGTAACCGATCGTACTATGTTGCCGCTTGTGGCACTCTATTCACTGCCTACACTTTGTACTAGGATGCCGTAATGACGGCATCGTAACCGACCGTACTAGAATGCAGCTAGCGGCACTCTATCCACAGCCTAAATAAAACTATAATATTAGCATAATGTGTGTATTAAAACAAAATAAGACTTCTTACTTAAACAAAACATACTACGTACAGGTAAAATCGTAATTTCAGTGGACCTCAGCATTCTTGGCATGGACATCGGCCAGCAACTGAATCTAAAATGCTACATCTAGAGTGTTATTTTAACTGCCTCCCGTAAGTTGGGTATTCTCAATAAGGTGAGGCGGGTTTTCACTCCCGAGCAGCTCTGTTTGCTGTACAAGACTCAGGTGCGATTGAGTATGGAGTATTGTTCCCATCTATGGGACGGCTCCACTAAATACCTCCTCGATGCACTTGATAGACTGCAAAGGCGAGCGGTACGCATTATTGGAGATGCTGAGGTTACAGCCTCTCTTGAGGACCTCCAGCTGCGTAGAGACATTGCTTCTCTCAGTGTCTTCTACCGAAATTACTACGGAGAGTGTTCTGAAGAACTTTTTGATCTAATCCCGCCCTCTCCTTTCCTGTCCCGTCCGGGACTGACACGTGCTGGTCTTAGGAACCACCATCATACTGTGCAGAATATCAGCACTCGTACCAAAAAATTTGGCAAGTCGTTCCTCTGTAAGACCATTCGGCTTTGGAATTCTCTGCCGGTGCAAGTGTTTCCCAGTTCCTATAATCCCGGGTCTTTTAAACGGGGCGTGAAACGGCATTTATGCAGGCCGTCATGAATGGGTGCGCTTGTTACTGTGGTAACCTATCATAAATTCGAAACTTTCCTGTACGAATTTCAATTGTTCGAAAACGGTATGACGAAGTTTCAAATACCAGATCGTTGCTTTTACATAATTTGGTTAATCCATAAACTTATCATACTCGTACATACGTTTCATTTTCCAGAAAAACTATTAGCCGATTAACAAAACAACTTTTTTTCTTTTGGAAGATGTTTTGTTTACAATAAATTTAATATCTAGAAGTTTAAAATTCGAAGTAACTTTTCCTCTAAAATATCATACTCATACCCAGTTTTTTTTTGTTTTTCATATATTCATATTCGAAATTAACGAATCGCGGCAAAACCGACTCCACGTAGTCTTGTCTGCTCTACGCTAGAGTGTAATTCAAGCCCGCATAGGCGCGGAGGGGCGAGGCGGCCCGCGAGCTGAAGAGCAGGTGCGTTTAAGAGGCCTATTACATCTCGAATGTGATTTTTGTTTCACTTGTTTAGAACAGTAGTTCAATCGATGAGCTCAAAAAAGTGCCTTCGCGCATTTTATGAAAATCTTTCTCTGCATTTTTGGGTTTAATTAAAAAGTTAAGCAAAATTTACAAAAAGCGAGGCCGCTACGCACTATTCCAATAGCTATTCTAGACTATTCAATAAGTTATAATTGTTAATGTATTTTTGTTTCTGAGATCCATAACGCCAAAATTGGCCATTTTACGCAAAAATCACAGTCGAGATGTAATAGGCCTCTTAACTCTCGCCGCCGCGGCTGAGGCTGGCCGGCAGAGCCGGCCAGCAAGCCAAAGCTGCGGTGGTGAGTGTAAGCCATCTGCGACGATAGGCTCGCGTGGGACCGCCGGAGCCTCGCAGCGCCGGAGCCGTGACAGAAACCATGCCTGCTGCATGCTTGGTTGCTTGCTGCTTGCTTGTTTGCATGCTGCATGCTTGCTTGCATGCTGCATGCTTGCTTGCAAGCTCCAAGCTTGCTTGCTTACATGCTGCATGCTTGTTTGCATGCTGCGTGCTTGCTTGCGTGGTGCATGCTTGCTTCTATGCTGCATGCTTGTTTGCATGCTTAAACGTTACACGATTACAAGTTGATCGATGATATTATGGATTTCAATTATTTGAAATGTTGTATTTTAATAATATTGGAAACGTGTTTCTGGAAAATGAATCGTCTAGCAATTATAGCTTCAGCCAAACGATGAGTGGGATTTCAAAATATAGAGATTTTGAAAAAAATATCAATCGATAATCGGCATTTCAAAACTTTGTAAATTGGATTTTTGGTAAAAAGAAAATGATTGAAAACAAAAAAATTACAAAACTTTTTCGGCCAAATAAAATTCGTACAGGCAAATTTTGAATTTATGATAGGTAACCTGTTACCGTGCTTGTTCCGCGGTGGGGAGAGCTGTCTCATTTTGGACTACATCGGCTGCTACCATCAGGCAGATGTAGTTACTATGACGTGTCACATTAAAAAAAAAAAAAAAAACTACATGTCTAATATTTACTTTGCAAAGTTTATTTTTATGACATATTTAGGAAGATCTTTTTTTATTATATTCTATGCAGCCAGTAAATCTAAAAAACAAGGGAATTCAAAGCAAAGTAGTTTCAACTCTAATCAACTATTCTAAAAGTTAGACCAATATGCAGTTTTGACGAGTGTGTCGTAGATCAAAAATTATTTAATTTGATAAAAAGTCTGCTTCATAGCATACATATTAGTAGCGTTCCATAGTTCCATATATCAAACACCATTTTCTCACTTTTTCACAGATCACAATTTTTTTTTTAAATTTGAAGCCTTAATTAGACATACGAAAAATTACGAAGATTTTCTGAAAAAAAATATATCCGTAACAAATGGGTAAGTAACTAAGAACGTTTTCCATTAAAACGCTTCGCTAATTTACGCTTCAATAAATTGCTATTTGACAAAACAATGCAAGTGGTGCATAGTGGTATTACCTCGCTACAGGTGCCCATGGAAGTCCAGTGTTGGGTGTCAACAAAGAGTTACATTTGCTGAGTTAAGGTTCCGCGAAACCTGCGCGACCAAAGCGACTGCGAAGCGGGAGCGTCTGCCGCGCGGCGGACGCTACCCATACTTCATCTATGACACTTTGCACACCTACGCGACCACAAAGCGGGATAGCCGCGTCGGCAGAGCGGGACGCACGCGTTTAAAGTCTCCTCTACACGTCTACAGATGCGTCCGCGGACATTGGCAGATGCAGACGCAGATAAATTTCCACGAGCTGTCCACACGTCTGTAGGTCGATCAGTCTATTTTCATTCAGGGCAGACGCAACTCGCACTCGCACATTCTAGTTCCTGTAGCCACCTTCCAGTTCCATCATCAGATCAGCACCATGTCATCATAATATTGCATTGTCACGCGATTTACACAAATTACAAATTAATTGAAATAGGTACTTAGTTAACTAAGTACTATATTGATTTATACTTAGGTAGTATACCTACTTAAAACATTTTTATTTTTGTAATATTTATTTTTAGGATTCCACAGACAGTTTTTAGCTCAATAAACCTAAAAGTTTCCTCGGTACTCTCAATCGCAACTCCGATCAAACTGATGCGTCGGCAGACGCCGGACGTTGGCGCCAAAACCCTTTGATGCGTGCCATAAAAACCGACAAAGCCTCCTCTTCACAAAGGCAGACGTCATTTGCGAATGCGTCTGCCGGCCCCTCTTGACGTCGGCAGACGCATCTGCCTCGCATCCGGCTGTTGTCGGTTTTGTGGCACGCATCAAAGGGATTCGGCGCCGACGTCCGGCGTCTGTCCACACGTCTGCCGGCGCATCAGTTTGATCGGAGTTGCGATTGAGAGTGCACGCGTGCTTCTTGTGTTTTAATTCTCGTACCTACTTTCGTTTTTGATGGGTGGTGAGTGGTGGTGGTTTGATGGACGTGAATAAATTTTGTATACACGTTCAGTGTAAAGTAAAAAATAAATTAAAAGTAAAAAACCTTATTAAAAATCAAGCTTTTATTTTAATGCGCTAATAAGAAAAAAATTAACTTTTACAATCAACAGTTTATAATGTCATTAAACAATTTAATATGATATAAAATGCTGTCGTGAGATTTACTATAAGTATGTATAAGTAAGTCTGTGTAAATAAACAAGTAAATTACTTAAATAACTTGATGTGATTGATTTTAACTATTAAAATTGCGAGTGCGAGCGTGAGTTGCGTCTGCCCAGAGTGAACATAGACTGATCGACCTACAGACGTGTGGACAGCTCGTGGAAATTCATCTGCGGTTGCATCTGCCGACGTGAAGAGGCGCCTTGGGGGGGTGATTTGCGCGTCTGTGGTAGGTATACAGAGTCTGCAGACGTTAAATACCTACCACAGAATCGCAAATCACCCCCCTACACGTCGGCAGACGCATTGGCAGATGACGTCTGCGGATGCGTCTGCCTATGTGGAGAGGGGGCATTAGATGCGAGGCAGATGCATCTGCACTGCAGGCGTTAAATACCTACCACAGACGCGCAAATCACCCCCTCTACACGTCGGCAGACGCATCCGCAGATGACGTCTACGAATGCATCTGCCGACGTGAAAAGGGGGCATAATGGTCAAACGTGTGTACGTGCAAGAAAGCTACCTTATTTCCTTATTATTAATTATTTCGTTCCATTATGACTACAACAGACTCTGTCATATTCTTAAACTTGATACTTTCCTAACTTGTCTCATTTTTAACTCGGCTCTTTCTTAGTTGGTCTCTTTTGCAAAGTTGACACTTTCCCAACTCATCTCCCCTCCGGACGACTTCGTAATTTTCTTTAACTTGGCACTTTTTTAACTGGTCTCATTTATAACTAGGCTTTTTCTTAGTTGGTCTCTTTCTTAACT
Organism: Scoparia ambigualis; assembly: GCA_963921215.1. Classification (NCBI taxonomy): domain Eukaryota; kingdom Metazoa; phylum Arthropoda; class Insecta; order Lepidoptera; family Crambidae; genus Scoparia; species Scoparia ambigualis. Next base: position 20,205,984 of record OY992508.1, on the reverse strand, counting down.
TGACACTTTCCTAAATCGTAATTTTTTTATAAACTCTAAGAAAGTGGTTACAGGACACCTGTTTATACATAGGTGTTTGTCGAAACAGTGAGAGGATATCCCATTATATATGATTTGAAAACAAAGAATAACAAATAATAGTAAGTAATAAAAGGTCCTCAGAGTCAGATTCCGATGTTAAGTACGAGGATGTCATCACCACAACAATTAAGTAGTTAGTAAAAAGTACCAGATAAAGACACGCAGCTTTAGTGACTGCTCATTAGCAAATGAAGTTCGCGGTTCACGCCGGAGTCGCACAGGTGTGCACGTTAAGTTTCGTGTTGCAGACGCTCCCGCTTCCCGCATTACTGACGCGCATGTTTGGCCGAACCTTAATGCTTTGATTTGATGCCACAACAATACCGTAGTTAAGACATTGTTTGATGTTTGATATGTATTTTTATATTGTGTGAGCAGAATAAATGTTTATATATGCTATCTTACAAAACTAATAAAATATCATACATGTAATTTGCATACTTACTCAAATAGAATATCATTCATGATAAAATAATCACGTGGCGGTGACGGTCGCTGCACATTCCTCATAATTTCCGCCAGGCTCTTGACTAATGCGAGTCGATCATGTCTCAGCTCTGGATATTGTTGTTTTAGGTCTTGTACAAATGACTTCTTTTCTGCTGGAGCAACAAGTGTCCTTCTCTGTTTTTTAACTTCAAATTCACTTTCAGAAACCGATTGAGAGGAATTATCATCATCTTCTTCATTGGGATCATAGTCGCCGTCGTTGTCCACATAATCCTCCACATAGTTCTCGACATATTCCTCGACATTACCATGGCCATAACCATCTCTATCATCATTGGGATATTCCTCTCCTAAATTCATAAACGCTTGTTTAAACGTATCATCTCCTTCATCATCAATTTCCTGTTTCACATAGGTTGTCTCAGAATCTTCCTGACTCGTTTCTAAAGATTGTCCGTGTCTAATAGCTGATTCTATGATCTTCATTACATCGTCCTCGTCCATAGGCTCCTCTCTATTGATATGGAATGATGATAGTTCCTCAAACTCTGAAATTTTCTCGTCTTTATTTCCGACGATTACAAGAAGCATGTCGTCTTCAAGGTCCATATTTCACTTTAGTTAGGCAAACAATGTTAGCAATATAAATAGCAAGTAACTGAAATACATTTTAATAAGGTTGACATTGAAGAAAATCTTGTACTAATTTCATTTGCAAGCAAGACAGACCAAACAACAATAATAATAACACAAACTTATTTGCTTTTTTTTTTATATATATTTGTTCCATGAAGGAACAGGCTAAGGTCTGAGCCATACTGCCTAGTCATTAGTTTTTAATTTGATATTTTTCCCTTGATGATAATGAGTGGTGATTAAGATGAATGATAAATGATGTTCCCCAAACCCCTTGAGTCCTCAGTAAAGATGTGGGACTTTACTGAGGTCTCACGCGGACTACTTGAGAGAATTTGAAAAGTGATGTTGCACTGTTTTGTTTCATTTGCCAACACTCATGCACGTTCACAAACACTTAACGGTTAATAATCCACTATTATTTCACATTAATATTCGAAAAAACACAAATGTTAGAAAATAAAACAAAACTGCAGACATGACGCTTCACTTTCCCGCCAAGAAGTCCACGAAAATAAACAGATTTTTTTTTTTTAGATATCAATCAAACATGCCTGTCACTGACGTTTCGTTATCACATACACTTTTTATGAGTTTACCCATATTTCAAAAGTTTTGCAGTTATGAAGGTATCATTGCAAATAACCTTACTTAATTTAACTACATTTAATCTTTTAAGAAGGTAAAAATAATAATTTCGTGTTCAAAAATGTTAGCTTAACAGTTGGTGTTATTTTCAGATGCGTCCTTAGATTAAAACAAGGATGCGTCGAATGAAACGTATCAAACGGTAACCATTCGCTCTAAGTTGCATTAATTAAAAAAGTTATTAGATAAATAAATTTTCATTTCACATAAAATTTTTAATAAATTTTAATTAAAATCATTTATTATTAAATACAAATATTTAAAAAATGTATTATTAAATGTTTGTGAATTGTTAGTGCTGCCATTCGTAGGATCTGGGTAAAAAAATAAGGAGTCAAGCACGCCATCTCTCGAGTAAAGTTGGAAGTAAGTGAAACGACCCTGGCTAGTGGGCTCAGAAATTATTTAGCATATAAGTATATTTAAACAAGTCGAGTTTATAATTTGTTACTTTTAATACTTCCCTACGTTTGTATTTTAAACTTCGAAGAATTAAAATGTCTTACAACGCCAAACTTAGTGCCCTTGAATGTTCATTACAACAAAGTATTGCAAACTATAAGGGTAGGTAATACTTCATTAATTCATTGTTTTTGTTTATAAACCATCATTCAAGTCTCTATGAACATGTATAATTAGTTCCAATTATTTTTCGATTACCTTTTTAAATATTTATTTTCAGATATTGTAAAGGATTTTGAAAATCTATGTTTTGAATCTGAAGACTATAAAATGAAATTTATTAATCAAAAAGAAAAGTGTGAAAGGTAAATTACCTATAAACTTATGTAAAAAATGTATGTACTTATAAAATAAAAACAGCTGTGTGTTGGCGGCTCGTTATTATACTACCAACCCATCTCTTCTCTTGGGTGTCGTTAAAGGCGACTAAGGGACTGAAGACTGCATATACATCCAACAGCATAAAGCGGCGATGGGCTCACCACATTTCACGCCATAACATGTGCAGTTACTACTTGGTGAAACATGGACTGGCAGTGCACTGCTTTTGCAGCTCTGACTAACCATTTGGGGTTAATAGTCTAATCTGAAGTGTATGTTTGTATGTAGAAAACCCATCGATCAACAATAAAAACTAGATGAAAAAACTGAAATACTCCTAGAACTCCAAAAGCTATTTCTAATTATATCATAAATTTATAGTACGGCATATTTTACATTCAAATTATTATTCTGTATTGTATTTTAGTTGATCTGGTAACAACATATCTTTTTTTTCTGTAAATGTTGCTTCTGTGCGCTGTGGTTTCTTGTGCCCGTTCTTTGCCACAGTTAAAAAATGACATCCTGAATTTTTAGTTTTTTGTATTAATTAATTTGAGTTTATTGAATAAATATATTTTGAGTTTGAATTTGAGATTTGAGAAGTGAGCTCTTATTTTCTCGCAGGGCAATAACAGGAAATTTGTTGCCCCCTTAAGGTTGATTTCACCACTAAATGTTATTGACGTCTTTTAATTTTTAAGTAACAGGAGTAATTATTGCTTTGCTTCTTGTTTGTGACAAATGATTTGTGACTTTATAACTTGGTGCCATGGTTGTAATTAGGTTGAACTTAAAACTGTTTTATAACTTTTTTCTCAGTTTGTTAATAAAGAAAAAGTATTTATTCACGTAGACTAAATTTAGCTTTGATTTTGTACATGACGCATCATCTAGTTGGTATTGTTGATGAAGAGAAAACCCAATAAAAGCTTTTAACATCAAACTTGGTTTTTTATTTATTTGTTCCATCTGAATTACATGCATAATATATCTTCTAACGATAGCTAAACTAATACTCTCTCTTTTTTCACCGTAACTACACTCTTGTGTGCTTCTCATGAAACGGTAAGTTAGACTTTGTTGTGACTTTAATAATACAGGTTAGAAATAAGTACTACTTACAGCCATTATCTAAAGCACTGTTGTGCTTTGAGTTGTTACTTTCTATGTTCCTATCCCCATCAGAAAGCTCTACCAAAATTACATACATAAGTTCAAATTAGCATTGCCATGTTTGACCACCAACTTGAACGAACCTCATACTTTGTTAATTACAATACTTACTGTTTTAATCCTATCTATAATATTATTTACAGTAAGAGCTGTTGTGGTTCAGAAGCCTTCAAAAAGACTATCGAGACAAAGGATAATATCATCCAACAAGTTGGTAAGCTATCTATAATAGAGATAAATTAGATAGCTATAAATGGGCTGGGTGTTACTAAAAAAACTACAGTTTGATTCTTGACTTTACTGACTATAAGTAGTTTGTCAATTTTGATTTTTATTAGAAAACATTTATAATATCCTAATATTAGCTCAGCCAAGGTGGAGCGACGATCTTCGCAAGGTGGCTGGCAAGAGCTGGATGAGAGTGGCTGTGGATCGTGCTCAGTGGCATGTTCTTGGAGAGGCCTATCTCCAGCAGTGGACGAGTACAGGCTGATGATGATAATTATGATGATGATTAGCTCAGCTGATGATTACAACAGCTGACACAATAGAATTTCCTCTAGGAGTCTTTATGGGATATATATTTCTTGTTATAAATATCTATGTATAAGAAGTATGTATTTAAGTATGTTTATCCGTTGTCTAGTAACCATTTATCGAGTTTCATAACAAAGCTTCTCTTGGGCTAGATAATTGGTGTGAGTGTAGGGAAGTTTATTTATTTATTATTGTTTACTTATCATTTTCAGCATTGGTTCTTTCAAAACTGTATGAAACCAAAAACTTTAATATTATCAATGAAGCCTTCAAATTGATTTGTGGAGATGCAACCTCTCATTTAAAAATGGAGCTTCCTAAAGATAAATGTGATACAGAAAAGCCTACTGTAAAAATAGAGATGAACACACCTAAGAAAGAGTTGTCAGACTTTATCCAAGATGTCTCGTACAAAGAAGAGTCTTCCTCAGAGATTGAAGGAACACCTGGTCGCACCAGTCCAATAATACAGTCAAAAAAGCAACGCAATGGTATTACTAACAAATCATCAGATAATAGAGATAAGAAAAAATGTCCAGATAACTGGTAAGTAGTTTATTTTGATTTCTAGTGTTCTAGCTAGAGTATCAGTTTGTGCCATGTATTTATAAATGATCAAAATGCTCCACTAATAATTACATTATTAAGATAGGTACCCACCACAGAGTCCTAGTATCAAGTAATATGATCATATAACCTTGCTATAATTGCTATACTCCAATATGAAGGATAGGAGATCCATTAAAATTGTCAGGCTTGTCTTCATTATAAATAGCTAAGGCTAGTTTTACAGTCCCACTTTCGCCAGCGCGACTAGTAAGCATCGCGGGTTACGAACATTGAGTGTCTTCTTTCATAGTAAAAAATTACATAGCTAACGAGCCGACAGTAAGTGTTACTGTAAAACCACACCAACAACATCAGTAGGCTGCTATGATTGCTTTTCACCATGCACTATACACATGTTACTCAGGCCATGGACCATTATTATTATTACTAATAGGTAGTAAGTATTCTTTGAGGACTAAGACAAATAAAGGAAAACATAAAATGTATCCTGCTTTTAAAACTAATGCTATATCTTTTAGATATAGCATCAGTTTTGTTTGGAGGTACCATTTTGGAATAACGTAAGAAATGTATTTGTTTCTGTGGTTGCATACATAACAGAACTGTGCTATTTGATTTACATTTCCTTTTATAAAAAACTATTATTACATAGGCCTACACCAGAAAATAAAGTGGTGAAGCTGATATACCCAACACCATCCAGAAGCAGAGCGAACGGAAAGCTGAGACAGACGAGATTTAGTGTGGTCAAACTTAGAACTAGTAATGTGGTTGACCTTACGAGTTCGCCAGAGCTAATGTCAGCCAGGGCCTCGCACGAAGATTGTAAGGTAACGAAACAAAAGTTCACGCCTATAAATAAATACTAGCCTTCAATTCTTTCAATGCAACCTTTGATCATTTGTACAATAGATGCACGGTCTCATACAAAATCAAACTCAAATAATGTCCCCGCATAAATACCTCCATACATATCCATTCATAAACATCAGAAATGAAAAGAGATATAGATAACCATTTTTTATTGTAAAGTAAACCTTAAACTTTAGGCACTAAAGTACAAATTCTTTAAAAGATTATTGGAGATACATTTTGGAACTAGGCTTGCTAGTTTTATGCAAGTTGGAACATAGTTAAATTTCTAAATTCGAAATTTTTAGAGCAAAACAACTGATTTATGCCTTGTTTCGTAGTGCCGTTTTAAAAGCAGCAATTGTGTGTCCCTATGTTATATGATCGAAGAATACAACTTAACATCCACACTAGGAAGAGCTAAGACATTACAAAGCTGCCTAGAATATTCTTTATTGTACACTAAAAAACACAGAAAATATAAAGCATTACAATTTAAAAGAAGTCGCACAATGGGCGGCCTTATCACTAACAGCGATATCTTCCAGGCAACCTAGGAATCCATCCCTATCCATCCCTGTATATCTGATATCTATCGTCTCCACACGATAGATATCAGATACAGTCGGAGGCGTTATAAAAGTGACTGGCGCGCCTTTCGAAGCATGGAGGAGCTCGAGATGTTTTAATGTAGCCATCCATCCAATGACCTCACATTGCAAAAGTTACTTAACTGGCAAGATCAAAATGGAACATCTTAGCCGCTGCCCCATAGAGCTCCTCCAAGAAGATAGATATAAACGCTTTATTGCAGACACAAAAATACAGAAAAATATACAAAACATTGTTTTCCTAATGAAGGTCCTAGTTTCCAGTTTTCGTTTCGTAATCTAATTTTAATTTCAGCCATTAGTCCAGCAGTTAGTGAAGAAAGAATCGACCGATAATGACGACACTATATTGCCATCACCTACCAGTGGACCGCCAAAGTACCCATCTTTGTGAGTATCATTTTACTCCCCTCTCCCATAACGAAAATTAAAGCAGCAAGTTATTATGAGATCACGCGAAAATGTGTGTGTGTGTGTGTGTCAGCTTTATACATCCATATAATTAATCATGCAAACAGTTCCAGGCTTTATGTTTACTATTATTATTATAGAAACTTGTGTGTGTACCTTCATAAAAATACAGTATCTTGTATATTTCAGATTAAAAAATACATGTAAAAGCAGTCCTTTCAAGAAACCACCATTGTCTTTAAAACCAAAGTTGGAAATAAAACTTGACCCCAATGAAAACGTGGAAAATAGTCCTACCATCAATTTCAAATGTGTAGACGCTAATGATGAATCCATTAATTTGTTGAAACTGATAAGGTACAAGGAACATACTTTCTCCTTATTTTATCCAAATATTTACTATACTTAACCAAGCTCAGTGGCTGAGGTCCAGGGTTCAAAACCCAGGTCGGGCAAAGTGGTTTGGATTTTTTGATGCATAACATAAGCAGCAATCGTGTTATCTATAGTTTATATGATCAATGGGTATAATAATATCATAATAATATGTCAACGACTTATAAACAAGACAATTAGCGGACTCTAAATTAGTTTATGGTATGTAAGGTAATAGTTGAGGTTCATGCTTTAATAATAGTAATGTAATAACTAAACAAGATTACGTAATGAACATTTTCATACTTAAATGTTTTATTTAAGGTCCAAAGAAATGAAGGAAAATTCGCCCAAAAAGGAGCATTCCATAGACTATGACGAAACCAACTGCGAGATTGCGTCGAGTCTGTCCATCCTGCAGCGCGTGGACATGATGGAACAACACCAAGAGCATAACGACAAGACGCCCAGGTTGGCCCTTTTTTTATTGTTTATAGGCAAATATTTGACCGCGATCTCACCTGATGGTAAGTGACGATAGGCCTAGGATGTAGCATACCTGCCTAGATAATGCCTGTTCACCCTTACCTTGAAAATGTCCAAATTTGTCTCCCTTAAGCCCAGATTGGCTCTTTTATTTGTCGCGTAGCGGTGAAAGAATACTACCACCCTCTCTTCTATTGGGTGTCGTAAAAAGCGACTAACGCACTAAAGACTGCACATTTACCCAACAGCATAGAGCGGCGATGGGCTCACAACCTGTCACGCTGAGCACATGTGCAGTCGCTATTTGGTGAAAAGTGCACTATGGCAGAGGACTGCTTTTGCGGTCCTCAATGCCCAGTCTCTGGCTAGCCCTTCGGGGATAATAGTCATGATTTTATGTATGTATTTGTCTCCCGTTATACGCCTATAGGAGGAGCTCGATGGCGCAGCAGCTAGCGATCGTGCCCGCTAAGCAACTTACGCAATGCCGGGTCGCTGGTGACCTAATAAACATCTCGAGCTCCTCCGTGCTTCGGAAGACACAAACCCGTTGGTCCCGGTTGTCGTCGAAAGATGGCATTCGCTAAAACCCACCAAACCGCATTGGGCCAGCGTGGTGGGTTATGGACCAACCTCCCCATGTGATGTTGTCCATGTGGGAATGCCTGTGTCCAGGTGGGATGTTTATAGGCTGTTGATTTGTTATGTATATATTTTTTATGTACATACAGCTATAAAACATTTTTTTATATACAAAGCCCAGCAAGTGACTTCACTCCACCTGATGTTAACTGAAAGCCTGTTGCCTCTTCACGCATCGTTTGAAGTACCCAGAAAATCTCACTGATGATAGACTGACTTTTCCACCCAAACAACACCTCGTGTCATTAATTTTATTTCTACTGACAATTTTGTCACCTGAACAATGTTGTATGTGTTTTTTTTAGAGGAATTGCTGCTGGCCCCCATAGTAGCGGCGTTAAATTTACCGATTCTTTAAGCCGTCCATAGAATGCAACTAGCAACAGACAACTTGTTCAGGGCATGTGGTGAGAAAATGAGTAAGAGAATACCAAATGTGTCAAACAATTACAATGCGATCCAATTGCGATTCAATTAAGCCATTCGTAAATTAGCAGACTTGGGCCCCTGGTTTCGGATAGGCCGATCTAAGGAGATTCATTTTTTTCCATTTTTTCATTATTTTGCAAGAGAATCACAGTCACACATATAGGTGTTGCATACTTCGTTTTCTCACCACATGCCCTGAACAAGTTGTCTGTTGCTAGTTGCATTCTATGGACGGCTTAAAGAATCGGTAAATTTCACGCCGCTACATTCTCTTACTCATCTCTTACTCATTTAAGAATACCAAATGTGTCAAACAATTACAATGCGATCCAATTGCGATTCAATTATACCATTCGTAAATTAGCAGACTTGGGCCCCTGATTTAATGCTCTACGCCCTCAAAGATATTGCCGCTGCTGCGATTCGCTCGCATGGCCGCTAAGAGCGGCGCCTCGTGGCGTACATCATACATTTTTTTACATATGTTGTCGGCGCACCGCTGCTCTAAGCTGCCGCTGATAGCGACAAGATCATCGCCGAGCCGGACTAGTAGACTAGTTAGGACTTCAAGCTGTAGAAAAATTTCACAGAATCCAGCAAACACACGTATTCCCTCCTACCTACAAGGAGTCCTTCAAACGAGGCATTAAGAGGCACTTTGTGGGCCGGCTAATTAATGCTACGTCTTTACGCTGCACCAGTTGTCGTTTTTAATTATTAGTAGACTTAGTCTTCGGCTGGACGAACACATGGCGCAGCTCGAGGTAGAGTTAGAAAGGATAAGGTGGCATATTCTGGGGTTAAGTGAAGTCCGGAGAGCGGGTGAGGATACGGTAACGCTGGAATCAGGTCATCTACTCTATTTTCGAGAGGGAGACCAACATTCTCAGGGCGGTTTCGGGTTCCTCGTCAATAAGGTACTTACTGACAGCGTTGTTGAAGAGTCCAGTGTGTCGACAAGGGTAGCGTCACAGAATAACTAATAGTACTACGTACAGAAGGTTCACTCTCTAACGACTTTCACGCGAAATTGAAAGTTATCGTGTGACCCGAGCGTTCATATTCCGTTAAGCAACGCTGACTCGATATCGATTTGACGTCATGACGTCATAGAGCGTAGGGCTTACGCGCGCGCGCAGGGATTACGAGTTAAGCGACTCGGCGCTCGGTGTTCAGTCCGTCGGCTCGCGGCAACATTTACTGCCATACGCCTAGGCGGCCTGCCTGGGAGGCGCGGCGGCCGAACGTAGCTAAACTGCGGAGTGACACCCTCCTGCCACCCTATCGGCAAAAAAATATGAAGCCCATAATATGCCCATATAAGGACAAAATATGGGCTTCAAATGTCAAATGAAGCCCATGTCCATATCCATATTTTTTAGCCGATAGACCCGCTGGTAGTGTACCTGATTCTCAAGTTGACTGAAAGGTACTCCCTCAAAGTGATTCAGGTCTATGCACTGACTTCGACACACTCTGATGACCAGGTAGAGGCTATGTATGAAGACATAGCCAAAGCCCTAAACACCACTAAGGCACACTTCAACGTTGTCATGGAGGACTTCAACGCGAAGAAAGTGGGAGTACAGGCTAGCATCGAATCAAAAATTGGGCCGTACGGCATTGGATTTAGAAACCACAGGCAGCGATATATACGTTACACTAGATAGACCCTTCCGAACACGCACTATGTTCCACTCGACTGCGGAGTCGACTCGGCACCTTGCTTAGTGTGGCTTTGACATTCGCGCGTGCGGAGCGGCGAAAATAATTATTTATTTCTTTTCAAAGTGTACACCTAGACGTTTACTACAATTCAGTTGTCAAGTAAGTGAAATTAATTGTTATTCAAGTCATTATTATGTAGTTACATCGTATTATTAGAATAAAAAAGATATTTTTTCAATTATTGTTATTGACAATCTATTTTGGGACGCCATCTTGATACACACTACGTTGTCTTTGACCGATCTGGCGCTGCGGCGCTGCGATGTCTGTCTGTTGATTAGACGACATTTAAATGTTTAAGCGCTGCAGCGGCTGCAGCGAACTTTAGGTCTCTCATTCCAAAATTAGAACAAATGGTTTGTATGAACGTTCTTGTCTATACTTCTAGGTCAATGACCACAGGAGGCAAATGCTGGTTAACTTTCTGGAGTTGGAGGGCCTTTTCTTGTTGAATTCATTTTTCAAGAAGAGGCCGCATAGAAGGTGGACCTGGCAAAGCCCCGATACTGTGACGAAAAATGAGATAGATTTCATTATGACGGACAAGAGGTATGTATTCAGTGATGTCTCTGTGATCAATAGGTTCAATACCGGCAGTGATCACCGACTCGTCAGAGGCACACTGAATATAAATTATAAATTAGAAAGATCCTGTATGATGAAGTCTATGCTCCGACCTACTATACATCAGACTATAGCTGGTGCCAAACATTTTCAACTGAAAATGTAGAAATCTAAGCTCTCCGACGACACCCTGGAACTCAAAAAGTCAAAGTCAAATTATTTATTCAATGTAAACCTTTACAGGCACTTATTGACGTCAATACTAATAATAATAAAAAAACAGTTAACTAACTTATAGTTCAGACTTAATAACTAATCTAACGAGCTATTATAGTCTGTGCCAGACAAATGCGCATTGCTACCCCCAGTACCACTGCACGCCGAAACAGAATCGCGTCGAACCGAAATATAAGCCGTGGTCATAGAATTGTGTAATATGATTTCCAATTATCGTATTGATACTGTGGTAAGTAATATAAATTGGAGAGTTTTTGAAGTAAAATAAAGTAGCGGCTGAAATGAGTTTTGGAAAACATTAGTACCTAACCAATAAGGTTGACATTTTTAATCATTCAAATATCTTTTTTTATAATAACTTAAGCATAAAAAAACGTCAAAAATTAATAAGCATATACTTGTGTGTTTTAAAATTGTTTCGTTTTTCGTCTTGGTACAAGCACAGAATAACTAATACTACTACCGTACAGAAGGTTCACCCTCCAACGACCCCCACGCGAAACTGAAACCTATCTCGTGACCCGAGCGTTCATATTCCGATAAGCACAGCCGACTCGATATCGATTTGACGTCCGTCAGGAGCGCAGGGTTTACGCGCGCGCGTAGGGATTACGAGTTAAGAGGAAACACCACGCCGACGCGGCACCCAAAACTCCCACACAAAACACAGAAAAACGACGCCCCGCAGCCCCCTTCCAAAACCGGACCAACCCCCACCACCCCTTCAGCAACGGTTAAAGAAAGAGACCCTTCACGTCCGTATGCTTGATTCCTTTATCCATTAAGTCATTTATTTAATAACCAGGAGCCTTCAAAATTAAGCGAAATCACGTCGTTTTAAGGCGTCTTCAGAAACATTAGGTAACTCGTTTAAAAAAAAATCAAACATACAGACACAGATAACCTCCTCCCCCAACCGACGCTTAAATAAAAATTGGTCCACCTCTGAAGGAGGAAACAGGGGACCACGAAACGCCGCTCCCCCGCGCCCCGCATGAGAATCCCGAACGCCACGCCGACGCAGTGTTTCCTCTCAAGGCTAGATAGATCGCGCTTTAAGTTTTTTCGAACCATCTGAGACATAGAAGATAATGGTTTAAATTCTGGAAAAAAAAACTATGTATTAGTTAAGGATCCAATCTATTCAAAGTCTCATTCAGTTACAAAATCCAATAAACATCACTCGATAAAAAAAAAAACCCAAAGTTACCCCTTTTTGTAATGTTTTTTCAATATTATGACTAAGCTACTGATAGATAGATAGATAGATAGATAAAAACTTTATTTACTGCTAAAAGACATACACATGTTGGTACACAAAATCACAATAAAAAACATAGTACAAAAAAAAAGAAGATAAAAAATATGTGTGTGTGTGCCGCAGCAGCAAAAGGGTGGCAGCTCATCGTCATATTCGCTAGCCGCGAATCGCTGGTTTTCAGCTACAACCGTGAGTGTAAACGCGAGTACGTTTACCAACGTTAGAAAAAAAAAATCAAAACTATAACTAAAAATTAAATACTAAATATTAAACTAAATTACCTGTGATGATTGTGCCTATTTGCTTGCCTAAATTGCAGCTGAGATGAGATATACCTAATAAATAAGTGGTAGATTTAGATCAATCACACTCAACCACATTCACATCACCATCAATCGAACCAGACCCGCACCGACGCCACGCCCCCAACCCAACCTCCACCACCCCCACCACTCCCCATCCCCGATCCTACGGGGGCAAACCAACATCGCGTCGCGTCGCGTCGGCCATATTCACTTCCGATCCAGCCTGCCTACGCGACACGACGCGACACCGGTCCACCCCCACAGGACCGAGGACAAAAAATGACGAGGGTAGCAGAAGCCAGGCTAGGGACGCAGCATCGGCACAAGTCCAACTCGATCGACAGTGATGCGAATGCAACCGAATACGACTGATCCAAATCCACCAAATAAGATATAAAATTATTTTAAAATATAATATATATACATGCATACATATATATACACACATACAATACATTCATACACACTATACACATATATAGATACGATACTGATACTTTACATTTAATTTTTGTACTCAACGAAAGACAAATAATTCGCAGATAAATTAGCAGAGAATCCTATATATAAAGTCTATAAATATAGGCAATAAAACCTATAAAACGCGCCGCTTCGCTGTTATATCCGTCCCGTACCGTCGTACCATCGAGAGAGCGAGAGAGAAGCCGCGAGAGAGAAATACCTGGCCTTAAGCGACGACGCGCGACGTGGAGCGTGAGAGCCAAACGGCAACCTTTACTGTCATACGCCTAGGCGGCCTTCCTGGGAGGCACGCCGGCCGAACGTACCTAAACTGCAGCACCCCACTGGTACAAATGGGGTAAATGACCCTTCATGCACATCTAGCTGGCACACACCATAACCTACTCTACCTACCTAATCTACCTACCTAACCAATCTACCACCAGTTCGGATTTTGGGAGAGCCTTCGACCGAGAAGAGCTGGCAAGAAACTCAGGAGGCTTATAAGGAAGAGACGAGAGAATACACAGGGCACTTCGTCAGAATAGCGGTCACTTAACAAGAGCATACGCAAGCAGATACGGCGCGATCTCCGGCACTACAATGCAAGCATAATAGAACAGGCTATATTACAAAATAGGGGATCCAAAGTATTTACTCAGCAACTCCGTACCAGCCACCTGACGAAATTAAAAACCGCGAATGCCCAACTCGTATCCTCTAAGCCAGATATCCTCGCGGAGATTGAAGATTTCTACGGCCGATTATACGCTTCACACGTCCCGCAACCTGAGCCAAGGAACGAAGATCCCAGAGCCACATTAACCAGGCACTATACCGACGAACTGCCAGACATAAGCCAAGATGAAATCGGCCTCGCTCTCAAACAGCTTAAGAACGGGAAGGCCCCTGGTGATGTGGTCACCTCGGAGCTTCTGAAGGCAAGAGGTGCTCCTGTACTAAAGGAGTTGCAGAGGCTTTTTAACTCCGTCCTACACGGCGGAATAACTCCAGAAGCGTGGCACAGGAATATTGTAGTCCTTTTCTTTAAAAAGTTAGACAAAACCCTGTTAAAGAACTACAGGCTGATATCGCTCCTCAGCCACGTATACAAGCTGTTTAGTGATAACGAATCGTCTTGCACGAAGGTTGGATGATTTCCAGCCTCCAAAGCAGGCCGGATTTCGCGGTGGTTATGGAATTATAGACCACATCCACACATTGCGAGAAATTATACAGAAGATGGAGGAGTATAATGAGCCATTGTGTCCAGCATTTGTGGACTACGAGAAAGCGTTTGATACCATCGAGACCTGTGGTTGTTCTGGAATCCTTGCAGCGGTGCCAAGCTGACTGGCCGTACATCAAAGTTTTAAGAAGCCTGTATGACGCCGCCATATTGTCTGTCCAAATTCAAAATCAGAAAACAAGACCAATCCATTTGCGAAGAGGAGTGAAACAGGGGGATGTTATATCCCCGAAAATGTTCACAAACGCTTTGGAGGACGTCTTCAAGACACTGAAGTGGAATGGACAAGGCATAAATGTAAACGGCGAGTACATATCACACCTACGCTTTTCAGATGACATCGTCATTATGGCTAGCACCCTGCAGGACCTGCAACGGAGGCTGGACTCCCTCAGTGCTGCTTCTCGGCGTGTCGGTCTTGGGATGAACTTGGACAAAACTAAGGTCATGTTCAGTGATCATGTCGTCCCGGAACCGAACCGATAATCGTCGATGGTACTCCTCTCGAAGTTGTTAATAAGTACACATACCTTGGGCAAATTATGCGATTGGGTAGAAACAAGTTCGAGAAAGAGGCCGACCGAAGAATTCAGCTGGGCTGGGCAGCATTTCGAAAGTTGCCCCATATTTTCTCGTCGCCCATAGCACAATGCTTAAAGACCAAAGTGTTCAATCAGTGCGTTTTACCCATAATGACCTACGGAGCCGAGACGTGGACACTAACAGTGCGACTAGTCCACAAGTTCAAGGTCGCTCAGCGGGCAATGGAAAGAGCTATGCTCGGAGTTTCTTTATTGGATCGAATTCGAAACGAGGAGATTCGACAGAGAACCAAAGTAACCGACATAGCTTATGTCATTAGCAAGCAAAAGTGGCAATGGGCTGGTCACATCTGTCGTACAACCGATAACCGTTGGGGTAAATGAGTTCTGGAGTGAAGACCACGAATGGGCAAACGCAGTGTGGGACGCACCCCGACCAGATGGAGCGACGATCTGCGCAGGGCGGCTGGCAGCAGTGGACTGCGATGGGCTGATGATGATGATGAATTTTTAATTAAAATTACAAACTTATAGTACTCTAAGTACTTACTGGTGTTTAGCTCGTCTCGCGACCCAAGGAAGAGGAGGGAGGGAAACAGGATTGGGTTAGCAGCGCAGCCGCCGGTGGGTGTGGTGCCAAGGCCCGAGGCGAGGTACGCCTGCCGAATCCAAGAAGCTCGTCCAAATCGCACACAGCACACGTCCACTTCACCGATCACTCTACTTTTACTTCGATATCAAATGGGACAGACTCCCCGGCTTACCGATAAGCCTTTTATTCGACCTAGCAAGCAATGCTTTCCTCGAGTCGACAAGGCCTACCATACGCGAGGTATATTATTTTCGCGAGGCAATAACGCCTACCAAAACGCGAGGGATTTTCAATATCTTATGCTGTCGTTCAGCGCTAGTTCTCTCTAAGTATATACACAGTAGCCTCCGATGGCCTTTTACAAAATGGCTTTAACTATTTTTGATGAAACCGCACTCACGAGGCTGTCGGCAGAGGAAAAAACAAACTTTCATGGAATGCAGGGATGTTATACGTACCATAATTATGGTATACGGTACCATAATTCAGGCCTTCGTACCATGTACCATGGTACTTCCATTATGGTACGCAAAAGTACCATAATTTTGACATCTCAAATTAAACCTCAGATTAAAACATAATTCCCTGTTATGAATGTGACACCCATTCTTATGAAACTTTAATAATATTCAAGAATTCTTATCCTTTCCGTAATATATTAATTTCCTCTTTGACCTGTCCTTAGGACAGGTCGTATAACATCCCTGCATTTAATGACAGTTCGTTTTTTCTTTATAATTTTTTTCTATATTCTGCTGAGGCAAAGGGACCACAAGCATACCGATTGGTTTTCAACATTTAGCGAGTGGGGTTGAAGCGAAGCTTGGAGAGAAATTATACTCAGGATGGTCAGTCGTAGAATGGATACTTTATTTTATTTAGTGGTCATATATATTACAATTATTATATTTACAAACATAGGTTGCTTAACTTAGTCACTTACGCAAAAGAGAGAGGAACAACGGGTGTCTCATTCACCCGCGGTCGCTATGCAACGCGGTGCGGGGAACACGCGGCGCGGGGCTTCGCGACGCGGGGAAGTGCGGGCGGGGAAACACGCACGCGACAAAACTGGCGACGTTCGTTGCGCTCGGCCATTTCGACGGCCGACAGACCACGGAGCGGACGCAGTGAAGATGCGTGGCGTGCGGCGTGCGGCGTGCGGCGTGCGGCGATGGCGATAACGTGGCGCTGTTACGAGTGATGTGTACACGCAGCTGAGAATGGTGGCGAAGAATGAAGATGCTGTTTGCATGCTGACGAAGCTCCATTCCTATTTCATTACGACAGCCCTTTTCAGTGCTATGTTCCTGTTTCATATCGATCTATTCTTATTTCATTATGGCAGCTCTTTTCAGAGCTATGTCCCTGTTTCATATCGAAAAGGCTTCCGTCTGACATTCTATTAAATGGATTTGCTTTACATCTTCTGTGCTTGTTATTGTGAGTGTGCGGCTACAGTGCTCCCCCTCAAGCGAAGCGTACAGGTGGCTTGACGACTCGGCCGGATGTGGTTCGCTTATCTGCCGGTTGTGTCGTCTTGCTGCGGCTTGGTAACGGTAATGGTAACGGTGTTGGTGGCAAAATGGTAACTGTTTTCTGTATGGGTACGTCGAAGTTGAGTTCTTGTTCTTGTAAAACGTATGCGGGCTTCAACCGGTCTATGGATATGTTTGCTTCACGGTGAGGTAGCTTGATGGTAAAAACTTTGCTGTTCCGATCCATGACTTGGTAGGGACCTTCATATGGTGGCTGTAGTGGCTTTTTCACGGCATCTGTTCTGATAAACACGTGCGTGCATGTACTTAGGTCTTTATGCACAAACATATGTTTATTGTTGCTATGGTGTGAAAAATCTGCAGTCGGCTTGTTTGCTTGAATGGTGTCGCGCAATCTTTCGACGTAGGTATAATCCATCGCAGTAGGTATGTTAGTACTTGCGGTAAAAAATTCGCCTGGTAATCGCAAATGGTAACCGTAGGTAAGTTCGGCTGCGCTGACTGCCGTGTCTGTGCGTAAGGCTGCTCGTAAGCCTAATAGAACTGTAGGTAGTTCATCTGTCCACTTAGTTGAAGCGGCGACGAGTCTTGCGCGTAATGCGTTCTTGAGTGAGCGGTGCCAACGTTCGACTATTCCGTTTGCCTGTGGGTGATAGGGCGTTGTACGTGTTTTCGCTATTCCCATTTCTTTCATTAGGTTGGTGAACAGCTGACTCTCGAATTGTCGACCTTGGTCACTTGTAAGGGTTTCTGGGCAGCCGAAGCGTGTGATCCAGTGTTGGTAGACGACTTTCGCTACTGTGTCTGCTGTAATGTCGTCCGTAGGTATTGCTTCGAACCATCGGGTCGCTCTGTCTATCATCGTGATTACATAACGTTGGCCGTTTTCTGCAGTAGATAATGGGCCAACGATATCGACATTAAAATTTCGGAATCTGTCAGCTGGCGGGAATGATGAAATAGGTGAAACTGTATGACGTTGTATCTTGCTCTTTTGACATGGAATGCACGCATTTGTCCATTTGCCGATGTCTGCGTTCATTGATGGCCAAAAGTACTTCTTTGCGACGAGCTTGCGTGTAGTACGGGTGCCGGGATGACTCACGTTGTGAATAATGTTGAAAACTTGCCATCTATGTTCTGTAGGTATATACGGGCGAACGTAGGGCGTAGACGTTTCACAATATAGGTCGAGATCAGTGTCAGAGATAGTTATTTTCTTAATTGAGATGTTGCTTGAGTTTTGAGATGCTAGTTGCGATATGTTGCTGTCTCGCTCTTGCGCGTTGGCTATATCTGCGTAGGTTATTGTTTCCGGGCACGATATTGTTTCTATGCGGCTGAGTGCGTCGGCGACTACATTTTCTTTGCCACTTATGTGTCGTATGTCTGTGGTGAATTCGCTTATGAAAAGACATTGGCGAGTCCGGCGCGGCGTTTCGTTTGCCGTTTGCGTTTTAGACATAGCGTAGGTAAGCGGCTTGTGGTCGGTGAAAATTATGAGGTGGCGGCCTTCAAATGTTTTTCTGAAATGCTTGACTGCCATGTAGATAGCTAGTAGCTCTCTGTCGTAGGTCGAGTATTTCTTCTGCGCGGTTGAAAATTTCTTTGAGAAGTATCCTAATGGTTGCCATTGGTCGTTGTAATGTTGTTGTAGCACGGCACCGGCTGCGTTATCGGAAGCGTCGCAAAATAACGCGAGTGTCGCATCGTGGGATGGGTGTGCGAGTAAGGCAGCGTTTATAATGCTTGTTTTGCAGTCTATAAATGCTTCCTCCGCTTCGGTATTCCATTCGATGGTGGTCTTGTCGCGTTTTTTCGTATTGTGTAGGTACGAGTTTAATGGTGCTTGTATGGCTGCGGCGTTCGGAATATGTTCACGGTAAAAGTTTAACATTCCGAGAAAACGCCTGAGTTCTTCTATGTTCTTTGGCTTCGGGTACTCCGTGATGGCTTGGACTTTGTGCAGCGGTGGTTTTATGCCTTCTTGTGATACAGTGTATCCTAGAAACTGTACTTGCGTTTGGCCAAAGTTGCATTTGACCGGGTTTATGGTAATGCCATTGTCTTCCAGTCTGCTTAAAACCATTCGTAGGTGTTCTTCGTGCTGAGTTGGGGTTTCTGATGCCAGGAGTAGGTCGTCGATGAAAGGAAACACGAAGTGTAGCCCTCTTAGAACTTCATGGATGTACCGTTGGAAGGTTTGACCTGCGTTCTTGAGACCTGGGCACATTCGTGGAAATTCGAACAGTCCCATCGGGGTGATGATTGCTGTTTTCTCAATGTCCTCGTCACGTACTGCTAATTGTTGATACGCCCGGTTGAGGTCAATTGTACTGAATATTGTTTTCCCAGTGAGTTGATGTGTGAAATCCCTTATGCGTGGTATTGGGTAGCGATCGGGTTTCGTGACTGCATTAAGACGTCTGTAATCTCCGCAGACTCGTAGGTCACCATTTTTCTTCGGTACGATATGGAGTGGGCTTGCCCAAGGACTTTTGCTTGGTCTGCATAGCCCTTGACTGATCATATTTTCGAACTCGATTTTGACTTGATCGTAGCGATGTGGTGGAATAGGTCGAGCGCGGCAGTGAATAGGTTGACCAGTTGTTTCGATGAAATGTTCTACTCGGAGTTTGGGGTTGAGTTTCATTGAAGTGAGACGGGCGATACCGGGGTACTCTGATAGTATGTTGTGGTACGATTGTTGGACGTCGATGCTGCGTACTGTAGGTATGTCGGTGTAACGCCCACTGGTGTCGGTACCGAGCTTCGTTGTGTTGTCTATAAGTCTTCGGTTCTTCAAATCAACTAGTAGGTTGTGATGTTTAAGGAAGTCTGCTCCGATTATCGGTTTTGTAACGTCGGCCACGATGAAACGCCATTTATAAGGTCTTCGTAGGTTGAGGTCCAATGTCATTGTTTTTTCACCGTAGGTTTGTATTATGTAGAGTCTTGAGGGATGTTGTTGTGGAGAGTTAGATAAAAGTCATCTTGGTTTCACAAGTTTATTGTCACACGTGAAGTGCTAAAAAATGAATGCCTCGCTCTATGCTAATACAATATAACTTATTATAAGTAAATACGGGTCAACCAATGTGCGTCACTATGTCGCAGCGCGTAACGTGTTGTCACAGTGCAAGTGTTGATAAATGCATATACTACACCTCCTCCTTAAGTCCGTCACACCCCCCGGCTAACAAAAGAAAAAAAAATGTATAACGCAGATCGATTGACCACTAATTAAACTAAAATACTTTTTATTTTTTTTTTATTTTTTTAAATTTAATTACTCATCTCCGTCTAACAGTGTCTAACTTATTAGCTATTAAACAACTTTGTCATATTCTTATGTACTAAATATTCTTTATTATCCTTAACAATCTTAACATTAGGTGTACATTCTTCAATTACAACATAGGGTCCTGTATAAATTCTATCTAACTTATTGCCTATTTGATTTTTTAATAAAATCATGTCTCCTGGTTTATACGATACAGGACGAGATTTCTTATCATAACTTATTTTTCTAAGATTTTTACTTTCTAATAAGTTGTTGCGAGCATCACACTGAGCTCTTTGAAGCCTATATTTTAATTGCAATGGATAGTTATCATCATTGTATAACGGTTCAACGGAGCCTTGTAAGTTACTAGGTAAGTTACACATTTTTCCAAAGACTAATTCAAAGGGAGTATATTGTGTCTCTGAGTGTACCGTGGTGTTAAAAGAAAAACACCAATAGGGTAACTAACTACTCCAATCGGTCTTATTATTCTCGCATTGAATTCTAAGATAGGCTTCTAGACTTTTATGTGTATTTTCTAAACCACCGAGAGTTTCATGGTGATATGCAGTTGAGTTAAGTTTATTGATATTTAGAAGTTTGCATACTTCACTCATGACGAAAGACATAAATTCCGTTCCGCGATCAGTCAACATTTCTTTAGGAACTCCATAGCGTAAAATAAAATTATTTACAAATGATCTAGCTACAGATTCCGTATCTTTCTTTTCTAAGGGGTACGCTTCAACATATTTCGTAAGATCGCACTGTAATGTTAAAATGTACTTATAATTATAATTATCCGTATCTAAGGGGCCCATTAAATCTAAACTAACTCTTTCGAACGCTGTAGTAGCCGTCGACGTCACTACTAAGGGTTCTCTAACATTTCTATTTGAATGTTTCTGAATTTGACAAGGTTTACATTTTTTAACATATTCTATTACGTCATTGCTCATACCTGGCCAAAAATAATATTTTTTAATGTTATTTAACATTCTATTTACCCCGGCATGGCCACTAGAAGGTAAAAGATGGAAGTCATTTAGTATCACTATCATAGTTTCCCTGTCGGTTACTCTCTCTACGTCTTTGATTACAAGTAACCGTGGAATCGAACCTTTTAACTTTTTCATTTCGCTTATTAAAGTTTCTATAATATATTCACGATTTTTCTTCTTTATAATAACGAGCTCGTTTACATTTACTTCTATGCAAAATGACTGTAATTCTCTCGCTAACACACTTACGGTCGATAGCGATCGAGATATTACATACATAGTTAACATATGTGGCACATAAATTATATTTCCTTGATGACTAATTAAGCTATCACTTTTAAACTCATTGTACTGTGTACATAATTTTAATTCTACGCTGTCTTTTGGTCGTTTTAGAATCTCTACAACTTTAGGTTGATCAGGCCTAAAATTAGCAGGGGTTCCAGACGTCAAGTCAGTGCAGGTGTCTTTATTTTTATCGAATTGCTTACGAACTTGGGCTCTGGTCATGACCGATACTACATGTTCTCTCATTTCTTTTAAATCTGAAGAAGACAACGGTAAACGACTTAATGCGTCTGCAGCTGCATTATGCCGTCCCGGGACGTACTCTATGTCGAAGTCATATTCTTCTAAATAAAGTCTGAATTTTGTTAATCGACTTGAAGGATCAGTCATACCAAATAAATAAATTAGCGGCTTATGGTCGGTTTTAATTATAAATTTATTTCCATACAGATAAGGTCTAAAATGTCTTATCGCCCATACTATTGCCAACAGCTCCAACTCAATAACAGGGTATCTTGTTTCGGCCGGCTTCAAGTTACGACTCGCATAAGCTACTACTTTACCATTACTATTAGACAATACGGCGCCAAGCCCTATCTTTGAAGCGTCCGTACTAAGTATAAAAGTGTTGTTAGGAGAAAAGTCGGGATAATCTAAAACTGGTGGGTTTATGAGATGATTTTTAAGAGTTTGAAACGCTAATTGGCATTCTGATGTCCATACGAAAGGAATATCTTTTTTTGAAAGTTCGTTTAATGGATAGGCTATATCTGCAAATCTAGATATAAAACGCCTATAATAATTAGCAAATGCTACAAATCTCTTTACTTCGTCAGCGTTAGTTGGTTTGGGGTATGTTTTGATTTTATCTATTTTTGATGGATCAGGATAAATTCCATTGGAAGTAATTTTATGACCGAGATACATAATTTCTTTGCGTAAAAACTCACATTTTAAAGGATTTAGTTTTAAATTTACTTCTCGAAACCGTTCTAAGATGCTAATTAGGTTTTTATTATGGTTTTCCATAGAATTTCCTATTGCTATACAGTCATCTAAATAAATAAAACATTTTTTATAGTTAAGACCCGCCATAGCGATTGTCATTAACCTTGAAAATACACTAGGTGACGTCTTCAGTCCCATTGGACAACGTTTTAATTGATACATTTTGTCAACCGTAAACGCAGTGTACTTTCTCGATTTCTTATCTAATGCCAACTGGTAATAACTTTGGGACAAATCTAACTTAGAAAAGTAGATGTTACCAGCAAGTGATTCTAATATTTCTGAGATATTTGGCAATGGAAACTTGTCGTCCTGAACCCTATTGTTTAATTGACGATAATCGATGACGAGTCTCCATTTTTTATTGCCGGTTTTATCTGCCTTCTTAGGGACTAGCAAGACAGGACTCGACCACTCCGACGTGGTCTCCTCAATGATGTCATTTTCAAGCATTTCTTGGATTTGCTTATTTACCTCACTACGTAATGCTTGAGGCGTGCGATAAGGTTTGACATACACTGGGCTAGAGTCACTCTTTAATTTAATTGAATGTTCCATTAAGTTTGTCGTTGAAAGTTTATCTCCCGGTAGATGAAATACATCGGCGTACTTTGCGCATATGTTTTCTATGCTGATCTGTTCCTCTTTATTTAAGTAGGATGTAAGATCTAGTAAATTAAATAAAGTTTTTACTCTATCCGTAGAAATATCACGTCTTTCAAAGGAACACAAGTCAAATTGATTTAACTGATAAATTTCTATATCGGACGAGTTAATGTCAACTGCCGTGTCACTAGTGTTCAATATTCTAATTTTAATTAATCCGTTTGCCGGTCTTGAAACTACTCCAGCTAAAAAAACTCCTTGAGATATCTCACTGGCCAAGATAACACAGTCTTCACAGAGCGTAGTGGGAATGTGTTTGATAACTTCGCACCGTGGTGGAATAGTAAAACAATATTTATCTACACCCTGTATATCTATTACTACCGATTTACCTTGGTAATCTAAACTTAAAGTAGCATTTTTATAGTTGATGATCGCGTTGTACCTATTGAAAAAATTTTGGCCAAATATGCCTTCAGCGGTACACGACAAATTTTTAAATACATAAAACTTCTGATTAAATACTACTCCATTCAGAAATAAATTTAAATAAATGTATCCCTCAGATTCTAACATTCCGCTAACACCTTTGATAGTAATAACGTGCTTATGAATGTTATTCAATAATTCGGTATTTTTAACTAACCATTCGTATTTTACTACACATAAACTAGCTCCACTATCTACTAATAATCTAATTTCTCTACTATTATCTACCTTACAATTAACTACACAGTAATTATTATAACTATAAATAGAATGACGCAATTTAGGATCGAAAAAACTGATTTTCATTGAAGTGACTACGTGAAGTGGACATTATACCTGAACTTGGTTCACCGCGCTCGGCGCCCGCGGCATGCTGAACGCGCGGTGCGCGTGAGTGCGTCGGGGTCAGGGCACTCGAATGCTGAAAATGCACATTCTTTCTATGTGCAGAATTAACCATTGAAGTTCGTTGGCCTTTATTTACGTTATTTTGTACATTATTATGATATCTATTTTGATGCGATCGATTAAAGTTAAACCTATGTTTTTGATTTGAGTAACAATAATTTGATTTTTGAAAATTGTTATTTCTGTTGTTATTTGTATAGTACCTACCTGTTGGTCTTAGATGCATCGCTTGCTCCTGAGACTGGGATGCTGACACCTGTTCGTCTACTGCTGTCCTGATTGCTTCAGGCAGTGATGTGAACTGTCGTGAGGCTATAATAGTACTTAGCCTTGGGTTTGTCAAGCCATCGGCAAAACGTTTAATGGCAGACTTCTCGTTCATTGGACGCAGAACCTCAAATTTGGAATCGTCCTCATCAGCTTGAGCTAAAGTTAGGTTAACAAACAGCTCCTCTAACTCAGAACCAAAATTTTCTATTGACCTACGCCCTTGCTTAGCATTATACAACTGATATTGGATAGCATCAGCTGACCTTTTGGGAAGTAAATATTTTTTAATGTCGCACACTAAGGTCTCTACATCAGTGTAATTTGACTTTAACCTTAGCTTGGCACTAGCAGAAAGCCTAGTTTTTAATACAAATTGTATTAATTGGCCTTGAGTGTCGGATGAAATCATAGAACTATATAGTAAAATACTATCTATCAACTGTTTCGTAATTTGTTCCTGGCCTGTCATAACAGGTAACAGGGAAATCGCAGTTTTCAAATCGAAATCGTTAGCCATTTTTAAAGAAATATTAGTGCTACACTTTGTTACCAATTCAGTAATTTTGCGATAATAACTATGTATTTCTTCTACTAAATTATTTAATAAATCTACCGTTTTGGAACCTGTCTTAGAAAGCTTTATTTCACTATTTACCTGAGACACAATATACTCCAAATTAATGTACAAAGACTTGGCTTCTTCTAACTTAGCGTGAGCATTTTCTTTTTGCCTTCTTTCGTGTCCGATTTTAACAAGATAATCTCTTATATATTTTAACTTATCCCGTAATTCTATTAATGCTTGCGGCATAATACAAAATAAATTATATTCTAAATTATATTCTAATTAATATTCTCACTTACTGCACGCGATGAAATGTGGTTAACAACCGTGAAACGACCTGAGCGCGTGGCGCGTCGCGTAGAGGATGCTTCGGTGGACGTGGTCTTCGTACTGCTCATCCTATTGTATCGATGTAGTGGCCGCATGACACGAAGCTGGTTGCAGCAAACTGGAACCGCTCGTTAGCCCGGGAAATCCCTGGACACCGCCAACTGGGCCGTGCTATACTCTGGACACCATCCTTGACCCGTACGCTTCTCTCTTCTTCACTGCAGAATTTTCTATAGTAGTTATGATCATTCTTCTATAAGGTATTGCTTCTCTCTTCAAAATAGTTATTGTTCTTCTGTTTTGGTATTAGTAATCTTCAAAAAAAAAATTTATCTTCATTCTTCAGGGTTCCATAGTTCGGTGGCAGGGTCGCCATGTATTATGTAGAGTCTTGAGGGATGTTGTTGTGGAGAGTTAGATAAAAGTCATCTTGGTTTCACAAGTTTATTGTCACACGTGAAGTGCTAAAAAATGAATGCCTCGCTCTATGCTAATACAATATAACTTATTATAAGTAAATACGGGTCAACCAATGTGCGTCACTATGTCGCAGCGCGTAACGTGTTGTCACAGTGCAAGTGTTGATAAATGCATATACTACAGGTTGGTATGATGGTGCTATTGGCGGCGTACAGGGTGAATGGAAGAGGTTTCGCAGATGTTCCTTTTCGCTTCGGCAGAACGGAGATGTTGGCGCCGGTGTCGATTAAAAACGATAATCCGGAGCTTTTGTCGGTGACGAATAGGCGGTATGACTTTGTTCCGACGACGTTGGGTTCCGCCTCTGCCAACGTGTTTGCTAGTTTTCCGATGTTTCTTCATTGTTGAAAGTACATGGTGTTGTGCAGCGTTTTGCATTTTTCCCAAAGCGACGATGATAGTAGCAAAACGGTGATGGCGTGGCAGAGCGAGAACGGGATGGTCCGTCGCGGTTGCGAGACGGAGACGGCGAACGGCTGGTATTTCTTTCTCTTGCATTTCGATGTGGATGTTGTTGTGCGTAGTGATAGCGTGCATGTGGTGGTGGGCGAGGGTACGAGTAGTTGTTTCTAAATGCTCGGAGTTCTGCAACTTCTAAATGGAGTTTTCTTATCTCGTCGGCCAGGAACTGTATGTCGACGTGTTTTTCTTGCCGGGTTGATGACGAAACTGAAGCTATCGTGGAGACTTGACGATTTTGTTCCAGCATCTTGTCAGCAAGCTTGGCTAGCTCGTCCAGCGCTGTGTCGTTGCTAATCGCATCACTAACGATGATCACCGAGTGCACGTGCGGTGGCAGGAGGTTCATCCACATCAATCGGAGTGTACTGTCAGGAACCTTGTTGCGTGCGAGGGTTCGCATGCGCCGTAACAACTGGCTCGGCTTCTGATCGCCTAGGTCCATGTCGGACAACAGTTTTTGTAGTTGCTTTCCATCCGATTCTTCATAGATAGAGATTAGTCGCTCTTTGATGATTGAGTAGTAGCGTTCGGCTGGCGGCTCGTAGAGTAAATAAAAATAAATAAATCTTTCCTACACTCACACCAATTATCTAGCCCAAGAGAAGCTTCGAAGAAACTCGTTAAATGGTTAACTAGACAACGGATAAACACACTTAAAATACTTAAATACATACTTATTATACATAGAAAACACCCAAACGCGAGACAATTTAGAAAAACAATTATTTCTAAATTGACCCGACCGGGGATCGAACCCGGGACCTCAGAGATGGCGACACCATGAAAACCGGTGTACAAACCACTCGACCAAGGAGGTCGGAGTAGGTCGCATATTTGCTCTATGTCTTCTTTTTCGAGTTGTGCGATGACCATCTGCGCCTTTTGTGCTTCGCTTTTCTTTAGTTCGCTAGTTGCGGCTTCGAAACTTATGAACCAGAGACGCGGACGATCTCGCCAGAATGGTGGTACACGCATAGAGAGTGCAATGCCGGAGACTTCTTGCAGGTGTTGTGCTGGAGAGGTTGGTGCTGCTGGTTCTTCGTTAGCCATTTTCTTCTTTCTGGATTGTTCTGAGTAGGGTCTTCTGTGTTCTGACTGGGGTCACCACTTTAGCGAGTGGGGTTGAAGCGAAGCTTGGAGAGAAATTATACTCAGGATGGTCAGTCGTAGAATGGATACTTTATTTTATTTAGTGATCATATATATTACAATTATTATATTTACAAACATAGGTTGCTTAACTTAGTCACTTACGCAAAAGAGAGAGGAACAACGGGTGTCTCATTCACCCGCGGTCGCTATGCAACGCGGTGCGGGGAACACGCGGCGCGGGGCTTCGCGACGCGGGGAAGTGCGGGCGGGGAAACACGCACGCGACAAAACTGGCGACGTTCGTTGCGCTCGGCCATTTCGACGGCCGACAGACCACGGAGCGGACGCAGTGAAGATGCGTGGCGTGCGGCGTGCGGCGATGGCGATAACGTGGCGCTGTTACGAGTGATGTGTACACGCAGCTGAGAATGGTGGCGAAGAATGAAGATGCTGTTTGCATGCTGACGAAGCTCCATTCCTATTTCATTACGACAGCCCTTTTCAGTGCTATGTTCCTGTTTCATATCGATCTATTCTTATTTCATTATGGCAGCTCTTTTCAGAGCTATGTCCCTGTTTCATATCGAAAAGGCTTCCGTCTGACATTCTATTAAATGGATTTGCTTTACATCTTCTGTGCTTGTTATTGTGAGTGTGCGGCTACAAACACATCAAATGAAGTGAAGTCATTTGCCGGGCTTGATTTAAAAACATGTTTTTAAAATTTTTGTTTTTTTATAATTTTTCGTTGCAGTCCCAAGAAGCGGCCTCTAGAGGCGAACATAAACGTCTGTAACGTGCCCGAGGTCGACACCGACGCCAGCATGTCGCTGCTCCGCCGAGAACCCACTTTTGGCAAGCCCTCTGAAGAGAAACTTAAAAGGTATTTGCAATTTCAACACGATTAAAGACGATTTAAAATAGCTGTATCGACTGGGAGACGAATCTTAGGCTCTTTACACGCTGCGACTTTCTTTGCCGCCCCATCTATTCCCTGCCCTTCTATAATAAGGAGCCGTATTTTTCAATTCTGATTGACGCTGTAAAAGAAAGGGAGTAAAGAAATGCCCTTGCTGAGTTTCTTGCCGGCTCTTCTCAGTACAAGGCTCCCGCCCCATAGTCAGACTTACGAACCGATGGCATAATGACATTCATAAGTGCTGAAACCTAAACATGTCCTACCCTGAATAAATAGTATTGATTCTTGATTCCCTTAGGTGTCGTAAAAGGCGACTAACGGAATAAAGACTGCACATACATCCAACAACATGGAGCGGCGATGGGCTCACCACCTCTCACGCTGAGCACATATTCAGTTGTTATTTAGTGAAAGATGGACTGCTTCTGTGGTCCTACATTGCATAGTATCCGACTAACCCTTCGGGTATAATAGTCACGAATCCATGTTTACAAAACACAGCGACTCATACAAACTACCAAATTGAAATTTTTAAAAACCATTGAGCCAATTTTTATGAAGCTTTCCGTGCTAAAGTAAAACACAGAAATCGAAATAGTTTGTTGAAAACATTTTTAAAAAACATTTATTTAGCTGAATTATTGCGATTTAAAGTCCACTAAGAAAAGTTTAAATTCGCCATAACTCAGCTAAATAAACGTATTTTAGAAATATTGTCAACAAACTATTTAGAGCTCTGTGTTTTACTTAAGCATGGAAAGTTTCCACCCAAGTCTCCACCAATGCGACTTCTTGCGGCGCGTCTGTAGCGATGCAGTTGCGATACGCAACTTGTTCAATGTACAGCAGATTAATATATCCACAACTGACAAATTTCTCCAATCGTAATTGCAACTTATTAGATACCTATTAGATAATTGTAAAGTTCAATTTTTTTTATGAAATTTGATATTTTGTGGTAGGTTGGATGATCAGCTATGTCTTCCTACTTAGCGGGCCCCCCAGAGCTAGACTTATAAAACTACTGGAAATGCTTCAGTTGCTCAATGTACCTTTAGAATTTATCAACAAGATTCAATGTACCTCAACCGTTTTGACAGAAATTACAATAAAATGCCTGATCTTCCTAGCTGGGCCCTCGGCTGTATAACGCTCGAAATACAAAAAAATATACTGATCTAATGTACCTCCCAATTTTTGTATTAAATTCAAGAAATCCTTATTAGAACAGAAGAAATTCTGCTTGAAAGTTTTGTCTTCGTAGCGGGGCCCTCTGTAATCACAGTGAATACGAATAAAAAAGAATACCATTTTTATGTTTTTCCAATGTACGTTTTTTTTAGTTCTACGCAATTTGCCAAATTTAGATACAAAATTATGATATTGGTAAATAACAGTACACGCTTTGTAAGAAGGCAGCATCTGTACAAAACGTAACATCAATACAATCGTAAGCGTCTCGATGCAGTTGTGTGTTTCAAAAACGCGCGTTTGCATCACTGCAAAAAGTAGCAGCATATAAAGAGCCTTATAGTTTGCTTTATGTAATTTTCTTTTAACAGAAATTTACCTGAGTGCGCGGAGCCAGTATACAAAGAGCCAACATTGAGGAAGAAAATGGAGAAACGCGCTTTGCCTGGGTGGAGCTGCGAACAATGCAGAATTGTAAGAACTTTAGCGCAACTGCCAATTAAATATATTCAATATTATTTTGTATGAATTGTATAATTTTTTTGTGCATGAAACAGTCACGACCAAAAACATGTAAATAATTGTAACTCTTAATACAATGGAATAAGAGTCAAAGTGTATACATATTGGTGCTCGTGACTGTACATAATATACAAATGTATCGTACACAACAGTACTGGGGAGATTGTGCCATTTTCAACCACGCTAGCCCAATGCGGATTGGTCATAGTCATAGACATAAATTCTTTATTGAAATAAACTTAAAAATTAAGTGTTTTCGAATCGTCAAAAAAAAGGTCTTTCACCGTCTTCTCAATCATCGGCCTATAATACGTCTCACTGCTGGTCGCAGGCCTTGCCATATAGTCAACAGTACATGGAAGGGAAAGATTAGGATATTCGGTTTCTACCTCCTCTTATTGACTTCGCTGAGATTCTTGCCGGTTCTTCTCAGTAGGTCTCTCGCTCTATATAGACTATGAACCGATGGCGTAGCTACATTAATAAGTTCTCTATTATCATAACCTAACCCGGGGGCTAATAAAATTGTCCAACTTCAACACTTATCGCAATGCCTTTCAAGTACAAGTACAGGATCGAAGGCGAAGGCGCTCGAAGTGTTACCAATTAAATACATTGAAAATTGAACAGGGCGTAAAAAAATCAACAAATCTACCGTGAAAAGATTTTAAACGATGCTTTGTTACCATGGACACGTAAACAATTCGGTAGAAACCATTAATTTCGGTATCAACACCGGCACCATCTCATAAAGCCCGTGATACCCAACGGTTTTTACAAGAAAATGTTCCCGACTACATTTCTTCACAACAATGGCCACCATATTCCCCGGAGCCAATGGATTTTTCCATATGGTCCATTCTGCAGGTCAAAGTAATAACTAAAAAATATAAGACGGTCGACGCCTTTTGCTTCGCCGAGAATGGGACAAAATACAATCAGACCACGTTCGTGCAGCGTGTGAAGCCTTCCCGAACAGACTCAATTGTGAATACATCGAACAATAACATTTTTTTCTTTAAAATTTTAAATGTTTTTACGATATTCTGAAGTTTTTTAATTAAAAAACCTAAATGACAAAATTTGGTACAACATTTTTAATTGGTAGCACTTCGAGCGTCGATCCCTGTACATTGTTTTGCTTATTTAAAATTAATTTAAAAATAAACAAACTAGCGACGCAACTTACTTCTACTTGAAGCGACACCTGTTGAAGTTATACAATAATAAATAAATGTTAAATCTTATTTTTTATTGATACTTACTGATAATTCCCAACAGTTCTACGACGAGCTGTACAAAGACGACCTGGAAATGTTGGCTAAAAAAATGGACGAATGCTCCAAACACCGCGGCAGGAACAACCCAGGGCGCCCCAAAACGCCCGACGGCTTCTGGAACCCGCGTTGGGATGTGCCAGATGATACTGAGGAGTTTAACCGTCGGAACAATGCTGTATGACGGCGGGATGGGTGACCGCTATTGCTTTAAGGAATATGCCAAGGTTATAAAGCTGAGATTGTCGTGGCAACATACGTTAGTCAGAAAATTATGCAATGTGGACCGCAGAAGCAGTCCTCCGCCATAGTCCACATTTAGCCAAATTTCAACAATGTGCTAAGCGTGATAGCTGATGAGTCTATCGCCGCTCGTCGTCGCCGTCATGGTAAGGTGCACATGTAATGGTGCATCCACAACTCAGTGATTTTTCGTGCATCAACAATTATTTGCTGTGGGATGGGTGACCGTTATAGCTCATGTGGTTTCAGAATCTCGCTTTTTTCGAATTTCAATAATCCATCGCATTGCAGTTTATTTTAATGGTGGTATTATCCAAATACTTAAAGTTACCATGGTAGTTAGTGAGTAATTAAA
Organism: Scoparia ambigualis; assembly: GCA_963921215.1. NCBI lineage: Eukaryota > Metazoa > Arthropoda > Insecta > Lepidoptera > Crambidae > Scoparia > Scoparia ambigualis. The sequence continues at coordinate 20,174,066 of OY992508.1, read as the reverse complement.
AATGGTCATCCATATTATTATTTTATTTCAATAATTGTAAAACAAACTGATTGATTTATAATTATATTTTTAGATGATTAAGCTTTTAAAGATTTTTTATTACTAAGTTACTGAATGTAAAAAATTATAATATTAAATAGCCTTTAAATGTAAGTAATTTGTTGTTATTATATATTTTCTTACGAAAAGAAAATTTTGTTAATTTGAACACAATATTTTGAAGAATAATATTATAGTTAATTAAATAAAACGTTTCGTAATCATAGAAATTTCTTATTAAAATTCTGTTGTGCGTTTTTTACGCGCTGTTTACTGTCCCCATAGTAATACTCGTTTCATGTTTGCTCTCTTGATGATGTCATCTAACGGAATCAACTTAGCATGGTAGGTAGTGCTCATACAAAATATTCTGTGATATGTAGATAATGAAATCTGATCATTCAGTATGTACATAATAATGATAGTAATGTATCATTTACCTCCATTCAAAATAAAAAATAATTTTCTAATTTTTTAATAAATATTGTATATTATAAAATAGTGTTTTATTCAAATGGCGTCTTTTAATCTTCTGAAATCAGTATGCATACTAAATTAAACATTAGGTTGGTTATTATGTATAACATAACCCTAGCTGCAATGTATAGTGACCTTATTTGAATAGATTTATCAACAATACATGTTATTTTATAAAACTGAAGCTATGTCCCGAGGAACAGGACCATAGACAAACGTCCTTGATAGGCGAACCTATTAGATCTGGCTTGGCTTAAGCAAATGATAGATTCCTACTACTCCGTACTAGGAACTCCAATGTAAACAACTATTATTTAAGGGAATCTAGGCCATTGCTGAACAGCCACTGTGGCTGTGAGCCCATCTGTATGTAATCCATTGACTTTGTAATTATTATACCTATAGGTAAGTAATAGAATAGAAAATAATTTTTATGTTGTATGACCAAATAATACCTTGAATATATTGGTAAATAAATGGATAATAATATGCTTGAATTTAATTAGTGCGGTAGGTAGGTAGCTTGGTACCTACTTAGTATAGATATCCAAGGCATACTTTTTTAGTTCCCAACATAAATTTTATTTAGAATTTCGTTGGTCAACATAAGGCTGATTTCAGAGTAACGCCGGCGGCACGCGCCGTTGGCCAGCGCGTCTCAACAGCGCGCGCTTGACCGGCAGGCCGCTGTGAAACGAGTTTTAGTATCGCGTTTCTTTGCAATGTACATTTGTGTATAATCGTCATCATGGAGACAAACCGATTAAGAAGATTAGCTAATTATTTTTAATGGAAAAGGGTGCAACAGCGACATCGTCGTAGAAGATTGCAAATTGATCCGTTTAATGACTCAAGCTTACTGAGAGGCGCCTATGCATCGTTCTCCGATTTACGAGAAGATAGTTACAGGTTTTTTAAACATTTTCGCCTTTTGTCAAGATCCTTTGACGAATTACTCTACAAATTGGAAAGCACGCTACCTTCCGCGTCCCTATCCTTGTTCATGTCATCTGAGGCATCCCACAAACATCTTATACGAACTTCGTCGATCAGACGCCCCGTATCAAGGAACATGAAATCGCGTTGAAACGCTGACTGCCAGTAGAGGAGCTCGGACCGCGCGCGCTTCGGCAGCGCTGGCCGACGGCGCGCGTCTCACTAGCGGCGCGTTTGAACTGCGTGACTATGAAACGCAACTACTATCTAGTATAAAGGTAAGCGCGCGCGTGTGGCCGGCGCTGATCAAACGCGTGACTCTGAAATCAGCCTAAATGTAATTAACTGGTTGATGCAACCTATTTTTGTTGAACCAATGTAGGTACCTACTATACAATAATTGTATGCATATGAATGAATCAGTGAGGTGTTTGCCAACAGTTAAAATAACATGACTTGCCAAATCAACATGTGGGTGGTGGGAGTTGTGAATCAATAACATCATTTTGGAGAACACCTTTTATTTTTCTCAATAAAACAGAATATTATAATTTTTCACTAGCTTATGTTAAAAAAGGTAATGTTAAATCAAAAGAATAAGTATTATTTGAAAATGTTGCATTCCTTTGCATAGAAGTAGCTATCTGATGGTGAAGACTTGAAGAGTAATAAACACCTACAGAAAATCTGCAACAATGTCATAGCTATTCCCCAATTTCTAAAACTCTTTTTACAATTTTTTTGCATAATTATTTTACCATGTCACTATTTAGCTTACAACATTGCAGTAGATACAAATAATGAAATTTTGCATTCATTCAAAAAATAGTTTCATTTACAATCATTTGAACTGAAAATTTATGGTTATTTTGATATATATACTTTAATGCTACAACAAATTTACACATGGGTCTATGAAAGTTTCTTGGCTTTCTGGTACAGAGTATCAACAACCTTGCTCATGTGATGGATGGTTTCAAGAACAGTCTCGTAAGTTTTCTCCAGTGGGGATTCATCAAACACAATAAGTACTCCTTCTCCTTGGTCCAGAATGCCATTCAATTTTTTATCCAAAATCATCTGTGACAGTTTCTTTTCTACTTGGACTACAGGCAGACGGATACAACGGGCAACATGGTCGACTTGTACTCGCATGTAAGGTTCTACAATGCGACATAGGTTCTGTTCCAACATGGTGTCATACAATGCGCCAAGATGAGCGCGTACTACAGCATCTTCCTCAAGCTCGGGCTTGTAGGTTTTTAATGCAGCTTGGAAATCTGCTAATGACCTTTTATGGGAAGCAGTAGCAACAGCGCGCATTGCTTCCAGCTCTTTCCCAGCATACTTGAGAGCAGACTTGCTACCACATACATTACCCACTTCCTCGGCCTGGTTCAGCATGATCTTTGACAACAACATGTATTTCAGAGCAGTTAAGGCTTTTGGGCTATCTGCACCATCATAACCTTCAAAGGCTTCATAAAAGTATGAGTAAGCGGTTTTGAAATCACGTTCATCGGCAGCATGGAGAATTCCAGATTGTAAATCAAGGGCAGCTTGCATTTTGGGTGGGCAATAGATCGCATTTGCCGTTGTCCTGGCAGAAGTGAGAGAGGCACGAGCCTTCGGTAAATTGCTAAGTGCATGATAGGTTTTGCTCTCTAAAAGAAGAACTTCAACTAGTAAGTTCTTATCATCTAACTTCTTGAGTTCTTTTAGTAAGGCAGTGGCCAGATCCAGGGCTTCTGTGTACATACCAGTGTCAAAATACAAAGCGATCAACCTTGCTTCCAGGGACTGTCGCAGGAAGGTGCGACGCTCCTCCTTCGCCCATTCTATGCACTCTTTACACAGTTGAACTTCAATACCAATACCTGCCTCCAAATCTAGGAAGAAATCCACCAGTGAACGGACGAGCTTTGCTGCTTTTGCTTTACTTATGAGGCTGAGAAACGGTCTGGTCGCTTTGATAAGTTCAGCTAGTTCTTTAGCTTTGCCTTCCTTCTTGTATTTTTCTCCAAGGTTCAGGATCCCTTGCTCCTTGGCTCTTATGTTTTCTTCGTCATCCTCGGGCACCTCGCCAGTGCTAACCATTTTGTCGGTCATGCGGACGTCTTCGTCTCTGTTCGTCGACGAGAGGCGTGATCTCTCGAATAACATTGCGCCAGCCATGATGTGTATATTTATATGCTTACACTAAAAAAACTAGAGGTAAACAGTGAATTCACACTAAAACAGCTACACTTTTCCTTTGTAATTTTGTATAATCGCTAAGTCATCGACGACCTCCTTCAGAAACAAATCGTAGACGCGGACGGAATTATTGCCAGTGATAAAACTAAAAAAAAACTATGTAGTAGAAATTGTTTAACTAAAACACGGTATCACAAAGTATGCTAAGTTTTAATCACTACGTTGCATGAACCTTTAATATAATATAGGTTCATGGGCAAACGAAACGCTCACCCACCCCCTGTCAATTCGCAATAATTATTATTATCACAGTAACTACACTGCGGAGTACGACGAATTACGAATAGACGGGGGAACATTTTCCACTTGTCTAGGGGGGGCTGTTTGTACAGGTTTTCCGTCTATGGTCAAACGTGCGATTCGTCAAAATATCCTTTTTTGTCAAAGGCTCGTTTGGTCAAATTAAGTTTGTCAAAAGTGCGATTCGTCAAAATATCCTTTTTTGTCAAAGGCTCGTTTGGTTGAATTGAGTTTGTCAAAAGTGCGATTCGTCAAAATACTCTTATTGTCAAAGGTGCCTTTGACCAAATTGTGTTTGTCGAAACTGCGATTCGTCAAAATGCTCTTATTGTCAAAGGTGCCTTTGGCCAAATTGTGTTTGTCGAAACTGCGATTCGTCAAAATATGTTTTGGTCAAAGGCTCGTTTGGTCAAATCATGTTTTTCAAAACTGTTTTTCGTTAAAATATATTTTTCAGTAAAACAAAATGTTTGGTTGGTCAAAATAAAACAAGGCTCTTGGTTTGCTTATAATCTTATAATAACTATGCTTTTTTATTATAACTACGCGTTTGCTATTGATTGGTCATATTTATTATACTGAATCCATCTTAACCTTATAATTTTTTTAAACACTTTTTTACACCTCTCTTCCCATTAGCATAATCTTCTATAAGTTTCCTCAAACTGTTGTCGTAGAGAATGCTAGTTCTAGGTTTCACATTGTAATGAACTTCACTTTTCCGGATTTCAAAATTGTAGTAAATCCCCTCTTTACGCAATCATAGACCACTTCTTCTGTGTTACGCAATTGATTAATGAAATGCAACAATGAAGACTTCCGGGTAACTTTTTAATGTAGTAGTACGATGACGGTTAGAACTACAGCAGAACCTATTTATGGTAATAATATTTATCCACTCCCTATCGAAATACACAACAAAATCGTCCATTCCTGGTACGTGCTCTCCAAGTTCCTGAATAGACAACCATGCTTCTGGGATGGCTAAAGCAGGCAACAAGGCCATATGTTAATAAGTGGCTTGCATCATATATTGCATCATATATGGTAACTATAAAAAGATTTAGTACTTGAGGTTAAGTGATAAAAAGTTAAAATTTATTATTTCTCCAGAAACATCACCTCAGACTACACGAGGGTAGCCATGAGTGAGCTTAATTTCTAACTCCCACTTTGAAGGGTACCCTAAACAAATGTAGTTGGCCCTCTCGTCTGTGAGCTTCATTTCTAACGACCTCCACAGGGAAGACGTTCAAGGAGGTCGTTTGAAATCACTCACTTTGGCAAATTCTTACCTTTGACCAGAAGCACCATTGTCGAAAATTGTTTGACGAATCGCGACTTTAGCATTTTTCACCTTTGATCAAAAGCACCTTTAGCTAAAATGAGGTTTGATGAATCGCGACTTTGGCAAACCTCACCTTTGACCAAAAGCACCTTTGGCGAAAATGGTTTGACGAATCGCACGTTTGACCATAGACGGAAAACCCCTTGCTCGTGATATTTCTTCAAATAAGACTAATAAATTATAACAAGTCTGAAGTCATCAAATATAACAATATGTTACATACAACCTAGTTTAAATAGTGATTAAAACGTTTTTTTTTGCTTTTAATTCTTTATTTAAAGATAAGATAGCTAAGTATGTTCGTAATGATTAGTAGGTATACAATAAAACATGAAATTAGTTATTTTTAATAGTTACACAATAATACGTATTAGTTATTCGCAAATGGAATCTAATTCTAAACACTAGTGTAACGTTTGAAAAAAAGTTAGATAAAATAAATTAAGGAAATCTAAGGTCTAAACCCTTTTTGTTTTAATCTAAGTCTAAACCTAATCAAATCCGTAAGCGCAATATTCCACTATGGGATGATCTAAGCTAAGCTATGTATGCTTTAAATGTTTCTCATTTAATAAGTTATTAGTTATGAACAAAATATAAAAACTTCTACATGTGAAAATCCCCAAAACCGACGAGAATGTATGAACAACGTTAAAAGAGTAAATTAAACAAAGGAAGTGTGTCAAGATCGTAGCAAACGGAATTCATTAAGTGCCTAACCTAACCTTTATAAGTAGGTAACACAGACTTAGTAGAGATGCATAAAGGTTTAGTACTGCAGTCTGCATTTATGACTAACAGATCTGCAGACTTTAACCCTGCCCTGACTCGACTGACAGTTTTAGAATCACCTCTTGCTAGGCTCACTATAACATTCATATAAAATAGTAATAAGTCAAATCTTTTTTTATAAGTAGGTACTACTTATAGTTCTCATGTCTAGTTCGCGAAAGGTGCGGGCGATTGTACCGTAAGATCGTCGAGATGTCGAGTAGGTAGGTACCACGTAGGTACAGCACGTATAATATTGGTTACATACGAACACGTAACGTATTAACGTTACGTGTTCGTTAAAACATCGTTTAATGTGAATTCAACAGAATCGACTAGAAAATGCCTATTCTTAAGGCATTTAAAAAAGCTTTATAATATTCGCAATTATTTAGAACTTTCCCCTGCAGACGGTGCTTCGTCTTGGTGCATTGAAGCATATTTAAATAAATTAGAATCATAGCTAGCTTCACTGCCTCCTTGTGCAAGTAATGCTGCTTCCATTGCAGCTCTCTCTGCCGCAGCCCTTTCTTCAGCAAATCTTATTTCCCGTTCAACATCCAACTCTTCTTTTTCTCTATTTCTTTTATCTTTAAGCTCTAAATTTTCTCTGTATTTAATGAGACGTAATGACAAGTATTTTATTGGATCAGCTGGTTGACGCAAAATAACATCGGCAATGCTCTCTCGTAAGGCTTGTCCAACAGTTTGTTTCAAATATTTAAATTCGTCAGTTACATTGGCATCGTCTGGACATGGTTCAAATATATCCAGATGGCTACGTATACGTACTAGATTTCCCAAACCATCATTTTCATATTCACTCGTGGAGTCTATTTCTCGATAAATATGTTTTTCTTCGTCGTTAATATAATAACGCCCATAGTTATCATAGTAATAAGTCTTACCATCTCGGTCTTCTTTAATTTTAAGAAGAACTCCTGTAGAATCCATCAAATATTCACTAGCAGTTGCGTGAGCTTTATACACTCTTTGTCTAGTTTTATTATCAATAAAATAACGTCCACATTCATCATAATAAAAAATATGTTCAGTGTCATCTGAAACCGGAACAAGCTCATTGACTTCATTTGGTTGGTAACGAGTTTCATCTTCTGGAATTTTGTAAATCTTTCTGCTATGTTCGTCTATGTAGTAAGTACCAAGTTCATCAGCAAATTCTTCTTTTATATCAGTTGCACTTAAGATAGAAATTATGGACTTCTGGCTTCTTTCTCCAAATACTGCTAGGTCCCATAGGTAACACAGTTCCGTTATTAGACGCTCTCGATCTTCAGGAGGCAATAAGTGATTAAAAATGTTAAACTGAAAAAAGTCTTCACATACACAAAGTTCTTCTTCAGCTACATCTTCCAATTGTACATCGTTAACATCATGAAGACTTTTTATTGTCACTTTTAAGTTTTCAAGGGACGACAACCTTTTCTCTAAATATTCTTTTTTATGCTGTAGTGCCATTACTGCAGCCGACAAAGGCTCATGTTCTAAGCGCTGAATGCGATCATCCAAAACAGCAATTTTTTCAACTACTTTGCAGATTTCGAGGTTTCGACCAGATGTTCCTCTAATCATTGTATTTAAATCTTTACCCTTTCTTTTTAATTCTTCAAGTAATACTTGAGCTGAAGTTGACTTTGAGCTTTGAATTTCATCAACAATTTGCTGAAGGGTTTTTGTCAAATCCGTTCGTAAATGAGGTACATGAACGTGCATGTATTTGCTTAAAGTTAAAGCAAGTTCATCATTAATTTTATCATACCATTGAAGAAGTTCTTCAGTTACTTCTTTGGTTTTTATTATAAATTCATCATTACCTATAAAGTTTCGAAAACACCTTAGTTTCTCTAATAAATGACGAGTCACATCTTTGTGCATTTCTTCTACTATTTCTATATCGGTAAGTAAACCTGCCTGATCAGCATTACTCAGACTTGAACGATTTTTTTCCATGTACCTTTGATAATATTTTAAACGATATCCTATTGCATCAATTGTATAACTAATAGCTTGGTACATTTCTTCTTTAGTGAGATCGTCAACGCGCTTCTTGAAATTATCTACTTCATTGACAGAATGTAACCATTGTAGATGAAAATCAGCTATAGCATCAATTATTTCATCGTTAGCATCACTTTGGAGAGCAGTACGAATTGTACACATGACATTAAATATATTGTCAGAATAATCTTTTTTAGTTACAAAAATTACCGGAATTTCATAAAAATGCTTTACTGCTTTACTCATATCAAATAAAAACTCAACATTTGGCACTGCACCCATTTTTAAGTAATGTAATATTAATTAAATTCGGAAACCTATTTCTATTGCACGTAAAAAATATTATTTTGTTAATTGAGAATGATGTGACAGAATATGTCATACGCTTTGATTAAAGAGTAGTGCTTGTTTTTTGTTAATTATTAGGCTAAAATAGTATAAAGGTCGGTCAACTACAACTATACTCCATAAAACCTTATACCAGGATTGTAAAAAAAAACTACTGTTTTCTAGTGTTACAACATTATGATATAAACTAAACTGTAGTGTGACAGCTGATACTGTCAGTCAGTTCAGTTCAGTCACGCTCACGTCAGTCAGCCATATTTATTGAAATTGAAAGATAATGAGAATTCTTCGTTCTGAGTTCTGTTCGTTTTAACGTTTTGGCAGGTCGAATTAAAAACGCTTACTAATAATTAGATGCGTAAGACCACTGTCATACAATTACATGAATAAAAACTACTTATTAGGTTACGCACCTTGCAGGAATATAGTTGAAGTGACTTCAATGAAAACAATTTCTAGTGTCTACGTATTTTCTACAATGTATAAACTTTTAGGACAAGGTTCTTTAGTACCTATTTTTTGTAAATTATCATGGATCAAAGTGACGTATTAAACACTGTATGTTGTCATCACGTGCCAGTGTGAACGCGAATGCTAGCTGTGAAGGTTCATTCAATAACAGCCACTGATAGAGACACTAAACACTAAGTTCGGAAAAGGTGTTTTTCGACTTATGGCTTTTGGAGTGCTTTAATTGCTTGTGAAGACTAATAGCAATGGCACCAAGGCCTCCGCCACCGCCTGGCCCACCACCTCCGCCAGGGCCTCCACCGCCTCCTATGTTTGGAGGTGGTTCGAAGAGTGGATCATCAAATGACAGAGGCGCCTTGTTGAGTTCTATAAGACAGGGTGCTAAGTTAAAGAAGGCAGTTACTGTGGACAAAAGTGGCCCTTACATACCAGGAAAAGTGTCAAATGTGTCTAGTAGTGCATCAAATGTGGGTAATGGAGTCAGAAGTAAAGCTCCAATGCAGAATGGGGGTGGAGCACCACCGGGGCCTCCCAGTCTTGGTGGTCTATTTGCTGGTGGAATGCCAAAGCTAAGGCCTACAGGAAAATTTGCAGGTGTGTATTCTAGGAACGGTGTTGCGTAGCAGTGAAAGAATAGTACCACCCCTCTTGCCCTTGGGTGTCATAAAAGGCGACAAACAGACTATAGAATGCACATACACCCAACAACATAGAGCGGCGATGGGCTCAACACCTGTCACGCTGAGCACATGTCCAGTCGCTATTTGGAGAAAAGTGGACTACGGCAGAGGACTGCTTTTGCAGTCCTCATTGCCTAGTCTCCGACTAACCCTTTGTAGATAATAGTTGTGATTATATGTCTGTATGTATGTATTCAAAGTCAAAAGTCAAATTATTTATTCAATGTAAACCTTTACAGGCACTTATTGACGTCAATACTAATAATAATAAAAAAACAGTTAACTAACTTATAGTTAAGACTTAACAACTAATCTAACGAGCTATAGTCTGTGCCAGACAAATGCGCATCGCTACCCCTATAGCCATACTATTCTAAGAATAATTGACAAATTGTAGTAAAGGTACATGGTTAGTGTACAAAACTTTAATGACATAAGAAGCTCTTGGTATTAATTGGTTGGGTAGCAAACTTTTTCTTTTAGTTATTTAATCAATTTAGGCAAAAATTAGATATCTACATATGTGGTTCAACTATTTTTTTTACACATTTCTTTTTTATACAATGTACCTACATATACTTACATATAATCATGACTATTATCCCCGAAGGGTTAGTCAGAGTCTGGGCGATGAGGACCACCATCCCCCACCACAGCCACCTGTATACAATGTCAAATATCAAAATTTTTATTTTATAAAAGTTGTGCTGTGATGCGTTTTGTTTTAACAATAAAACATTATGTGTTATGTTAATAGCTCTGCATTGCCTTGAATTGTGTTGACTATGTAAAATTTTGTTTTTAACTTTTATCTACTACAATGGGACTATAGTCCTTATTGCCTAGTCTCTGATTAACCCTTGGGGATAATAGTCAAGAATCTATGTGTATGTACACACGGCGTCAGATCAACCTACCCACAACTGTCAAAGTTCTACAAACCATTTCGAACTTTATTGTTTGTTTCCAAGGATTAATATTCATTGGAGAAATTTGACAGTTTAGGGTAGGTTGATCTGAGGCCATGTGTACATTATCCATTTTGGTATTGACAATTATTGTAAAGTATAAAGATATCCTTATTAAAATTAATAATTAATGTTATAATCTTAATCAAATATTGAAATGATAAAGTGCTTAGGTATACATTTTACATATTTTAAAGTTTATAGGAAAAACCATTTACAATCTCTTGTTCTCATTTTCAAACTTAAAACTTTAATTCATTATGGTATCTTATCTAACCTCATATCATTTATTATTACTAACAGGATAACATTTTAGATCATATCTTTAATGTATTATCTTGTATGTGTAAGTACATTGGACTGTGCCTAGATTTTACTATTTTAAAACATCTGTGATCTCATTATGTCATTATTCCAATAGGCCAAATTAAATTGTTAAGACTCAATTGACAATGTTCTAAATTAGTAGAAACAGGGGCCCAAGTCTGCTAATTTACGAATGGCATAATTGAATCGCAATTGGATCGTATTGTAATTGTTTGACACATTTGGTATTCTCTTACTCATATAAGAATACCAAATGTGTCAAACAATTACAATGCGATACAATTGCGATACAATTACGATTCAATTATGCCATTCGTAAATTAGCAGACTTGGGCCCCTGGTTTCTTGTTTGACTGTCTCTGTCTGTAACAACGAGATATGTTTTGTTTATTATTTGAGTAACTTAACATAGAAGACATGAGTACTTTTAAAGGTGTACACTTATGACATACTTTTTATAAAATAAATTTTAATCTACACTCCAGCCAAATTCGATGACGAATGTTTGTAAACAGATTACTGTCATTTCTTTGTGCAAATACTTACCTAGTTTCACTAATATTTTTACTTTTTCTTGAGAGACATTCACAAAAAAACAGTTAGCTATTGTGTCTTTCTTCCAAAAAACAGTAAAAATCCAAGTGAAACTAGATATTTGCACAAAGAAATGACAGTAATATGCATACAAACATATGTCATCAAATTTGGCTGGAGTATACTTAATAACTACATGCGCTCACAACTATTATCCCCTAAGGGTTAGTCAGAGACTAGGCAATGAGGACTGCAAAATCAGTCCTCTGCCATAGTCATCCTTTCACCAAGTAACAACTGCACATGTGCTCAGTGTGACACACTTATCACCACTGTGAACCCATCGCCACTCTTTGCTGTTGGATGTATGTGCAGTCTTTAGTCACCTTTTAGGACACCCTACAAAAGATAGTTGGTAATTCTTTTAGGCTCATATTCTAAAACCAATGTTAAACTCAAATGTCTGCTTGAGTACAGTTAGAAATGGATAGCGATATATGCGATGAAAAGCACCATCTCTTTCTTACTGTACTCAAGCAGAGATTTATTTAAGTGTGAGTTTGGTTTTAGAATACGAGCCTTAATGTGCCTCCACCACACAGCTCTCAATTTATATACATATTTTTATTTACATAACACTTAATAGAGATAGTCATTTATTTTACACATATTTGTCAACCTATGATCACAGACAAAAAAGAATGTGATACGAATTAATTACATTTGGTATAAAACGGATGTTGTGTAGGTTGTGTCCATCCAACATTATTATAAAAATGTAGCAGGCACACTGCAAAACCAGATTCAAAACATATTATATCGTCGCCGTAGAGCGAAAAGTCACCAAGTCGCAGTTTGACCGAAATTGAGTTGAGAAATGTCATTAACATTACCGATTTTTTCTGCAAATTTCAATCTTACTATCATGTCAATAGGTATCATAGATTTTATTTTAGGAAGTGCGAAAAATCATTAACACTTACTTAAGACTACAACATTTTACTCGAAAATAAACTAACTAACTTAAACATTTTTTCCTTCTTGGAAAGAGTTGCAAAGTTGTACCTAAGTCGGGTTAATGACTTTTCCTTTTTTTTAGTAATGGATGGTACTAAGACCCAATATTTTCTAAAATTAACTTAAACCACTTGATTAGTTTAAGAATGACTGTTTAGATTCAGAACATATATGCAAAAACTAACTAAGTCCATTTAGTGACTTTTCAACCAAGAATTATGATAATTTGCACTACCATACGTAAGAGCGAGAAATCATTAAACTTGATTAATAAGTTCTATCCTAATGGTATAGCCACAAAGCTTTGTTTCGAACATTCGCTAAAACGTTTTGGTGATAATTTTAAGCAACATCTCCAATGGTCTATTATACTTGGGCGATTTGGTTAGTTTTAAGCTTAGATTAAAACAAAAAGGGAAGATACGGCATTAGCGTCTCGTGAGTGAGCCGCCAAAATTAGGCCTAAAGGCACAATTTCACTTCAGTCACAATTTGCCGAGCGAACAGGCTACATCGCACTATTGCGGATATTCTACTGTGTGAAAAAGAGAAAGACGCTACTCCGCAGTGGCGTCGGAATCGGTCGTAAGTACTCGTCTGTTGCGAAGCGACCGGCTGCGACCGAGACGTCAACGCGCTACTCGCTGACTCCCTCGCGCTGACGTTGAAATTCACCGCTTTGTCTCGCTCGCTCGATTTACAATTTATAGGTGCGCGTGTGTGAGTGTTTGCTTATGTAGTTGAGTAGGACTATATTTTGAATGACTACAAGTAGGAGCATGCCGTATCTTCCCTTTTTGTTTTAATCTAAGGTTTTAAGTCTGATTTTGCCGCGTAGGTGGTTGGTGACTTTTATTCACCGCGCTGACATCGGCGAATGCGCATGCGCTTGATTTTTTTGTGCCAACGTAATTTTATACCCTATTTGATATTTGTTTCAAGCGTCTCAAATGATTTATGGAGCCAAAATCTTCAGTGCTATGGGCTTTGGTGAATACCGGAGTAGAGCTCAATCTTTACGCCTCCTGTGTACCGCTCGCACAGCGGGGACCGGAAGATAACCACATTGATAATTGACCAACTAAGTCAGTCGGCTGATCTAGCTCTGACTCGTTATCTCTCGGCGCAGTTAGTCATTCTGAGGCAATTTAATGCCCACAACCAACAGTGGTTGTTCTCGTTACAGATGACCGACCACGCTGGGCGGGAGACTCGTAGACTTGCGTTATCGCAAGATCTCTCCCAGCTTGTAAACTGCGCTACGCGCGTGCCAGTGCCATCTGCTGACGACTATCCAGACAAACATTCCATATCGGTATCAGCCCCTTTGGGATCATCCGATCATTGTCTGGTGAAATCTGTATCCTTTACTCCCCACCTGATCAAAACCCCAGTTGTGTGAGACGGGTGTGGCGATAAAATTTTGCAGACTGGTATGAGATGCGACATTTCTATGCACCTTTTCCTTGGCGGCAGTGCTGTTTTTTTTCAGACTATCCGTCCAAATACTGCGGGGTATGAAATATTACATTCCATATTCCGATGTTCCATCGGGTAGCAAAGCTCGCCCCTGGTTTAAAGCTGACTGTCGCAGCGCCGAAGTACAGAAACAGTCAGCTGTCTTAGCCTGATGCTCGAGCGCGCAAATCGTCGGGTACATAGACCCTGAAGAAAGCCTATAACGAAGCCGCCAAGTCCAGTAAAAGAACATTACGTAGGGCACGATTCAATCACCGATGGGGCCGATGCCCCATCGGTGTTAAACTTGCTTCGCACCCATTTGGGGAGTAGGGCTTTTTAGTCCTTTTCCAAAGCAGCCGAGGCGAATTTTAGTCGCTCTTTACTTCCACCGCTGAAAAAGCCTGACGGCTCACTTGCCCACACTGCAGCTGAGGAGGCAACTTGTTTGCCTCTCTTTTTGCAAAGAACTGACGTCTGTAAGTTGCCAGCAAAGTTCCACCAAAGTTACCTAAGCCGACCCCTCTATGTGAGAACTTCACATCCGCAGCAAAGAGGTAGTCAAAGCTCTCCGTACTCTACACGCGAATAAGACTAGTGGTTCTGATGGAATCCTGGCCATTGTCCCACGTAACTGTGCACCTGAGTTGTTTCCTGTTCTAACACGCCTGTATCGCCTCTCACTTAAAACTAGTCTAGTACTTCAGTCGTAGAAGCAGGCTTCTCTACCAGATATTGATACCACCCAGGTTATTTAAAGTGCACCTTTAAGTAGACTTAATGCACCCAGGCTAGGCAACCTACTTTAGTACACTGTGGTGGTTCGGGCCTTCTAGTGATCGTCTAGTATAATTTATAAGTGTACCAAGTATACTTTGCCAGATACAAAGATTCTACAATATAGGAGAGCTTGATAATCTTGATTGTATCACTTCCAGAAAAGGGCTGTGCAGCCTGTGCCCAAAAAAGGTAGCCGTGCCGATCCATCTAACTACAGACCGATTTCAGTCACGTCCAAACTCTGCAAGATTATGGAACGTGAACAACTGAACTCTTGATTGCTGACATACCTTAAGACCAATGATCTCCTTAGTGACCGCCAGTTCGAATTTCGCCACGGTCAGTCGAATGGAGATCTTTTTGTGTATGCCATCCATCTTTGGAATGAAGCGATTGAGAAACACGGCGAAGCCCTTGCCGTCTCGCTTAATATCTCCAAAGTCTTTGATAGGGTCTGGCAGTGCAGCCCAATTAGTAATCTCCCCGCAGATGCATTTTCTGAAGGCCTTTGCATCTGGATCACTGACTTACTCGGGAAACGCTCAATATGTGTGTGTATTTATTAATATAATTTTTATAAAAGTTCAACAACTGCATTAGATTACTCTCCTTTTTGATTTTGACTAGATATTAATTCTAATAAAATTAATAAAAATAAAAAAGTAATTAAAAAAATTATTAAATAAAACCCCTTTGGAATTTTCTAAGTTTAGTCGTATTTTAACTAACTGGAGTTATTCTCTTTGAAAATTATACAAACACGGGCGAAAACTCACCAACTCCATTCTACAAATCAATAACTAAAATTGTTGGTACAAGATTTGAGGGCGAAAAGTAATTAAGTATGTTTTTTTTCATTATCTCTGAAAATAAATGAAATACATTAAATGTAGTAATTTTACCTAATGCGCTAATTTATTCTCCAAATTATGAGACCATAAAATTAGAAACATGTTATACCAAAACTAAGTTATAAATTTTTTTATTTAGTTAAACTTTAAACCTTCCTAACTCAAATATCAGTTTTACCTACTTAGTGACTTTTCGCTCTACGGCGACGATATACGAATTATACAATTAAATTACAATTCATTATAAAATAGTTATGGAACAAACAAAACAAGAAAAACTAAAACTATTATTTTTATTTATACAAAATGTATTTATATTTATTTTAATACAATAAAATGTAATTAAACTTCAGTCCACGTTTTTGTAAATATATAAATATATTTCAGTCAGGTAATAAGCAAGTTTAGATCAGCTTGGTATAAACAGGTATACTCCATAATATTTTCAATTAAAGTAATCATTACATATTATAAAGTAAAGTCACTGACCTGTTTTCCTCTGTCTGTGGCACTGCACTATTCATCTAAACCACACAATGGATTTTTATGCGGTTTTCACTAAAAGATAGAGCGTTAACTGAGGATGGTTTTTGTTTATAATTTGTACAAAATGGCTGAAGTATGACGATGTTTCTTTTGGTTGGTTTCGGACGCAGGCGCGGGCCTTATATATATTCAATATATATTGAATATATATAAGGTGACTGCTAGAAACCGCAAGAAACTTCAAGGGCTGGTCAGGTCAAGTGTTTTAAACATGACAAAATGACAAAAAGGAATTCGTGTTTTTTTCTATATTATATCTCAATAGCAATATCCTAAGAAAAATAAAATGTATGAAAACAATTAAAAATAACGATTATTTACAACGCGCGGGCAAGGGGTTAACCCGTCCACTTCAGTACCTACGGTGACGGGTCAATGGCCGGCCGTCTGTTGACCCGTCCGCGTCAGTACCTAATTTTATTTTTCCGAAAATCTCAAATTTATCTGTGATCTTTCATTGTTAGGCTCAACACCAAATGGCCAAGTCAAGACTGACGCCCCCAGATTCCCACCGCCGCAGCAACCACCGCAGCCACCGCAGCCATCGAAATACTCCCCTGAGAAGACCAGACCAGTGATGCCTCCACCGACCGGGAGCGTTGGTGCGTTAACAGCGGCACTCTCAGAAGCCCTAGCAGGCAGAGAGAGAGAACCAACAAAGGAATATGCCCGAGAGCGAGAGAGAGATCTTCCTAGGGAACCACCGCCGGCGCGGCCTACTATAAGGCGGCAGCCCAGCGACATAAGAGTGAGAGGGCCCCCACCACAGCCACCTGTACAGAAACCGGCCATGCCTTTGGTAAGTGTTAATGTTACTTCTATTTATAACTAGAAACCCAGTCTGTTGTAAGCGCTCTTTCTTCAAAAACCTTATTTTTCATAGGTCTGAGCAAACACAACTTAAAAAACTTCCGTTCCGATTTCTACTTATTGACATCCCCTCTCCTTACTTCAGTAAGGAGTAAGGAGAGGGGAAAGTTTATTTGTACTGGCACCTCGAGACCAACCGTTAGGTTATGCAAGAAGTGCCAGACGTCCCTGCGCCAGTAGAACACTCGCGCAGGAGACCACCAACGTTAGGTCTTGACGCCAAATTAGTGCCCGCCGCAGCGCGCTCTTCATTCGGTACTCATAAGACTAGTGTCTCAGGAGAGTATCCCCGTGAACACGTGTAGTTCACTGCCTATTGTCCAGATAGGTAACCGGAGCTGTCAAGCTCGCTCACTTCTCGTTGCACGAAGGGCACAACTCGCAGTTGCCACTGCTAGGGTCGTCGACTCTAAAGTCGACTCCCAAGTGTCCACCTTGGTAGCGGAGTAGTAAACACACTCACTTCTCCGGAGATGTCAACACCAATGTCCAATGAGAACCACCGGACAAAGCTGCCAACTATAAGGGAAACTCACGTTCCCCGCAGGACTTTTCGCTTCTGGCCCCTCAGAGACCGTTACTAGGCCCCGCTCGCTGTGCACGAGTTTGGAAGTCCTGGCACACAATACCAGGACAAACGAACATTCCCAAGCTCTACAGCTAACCACACGCCACTACGAGTCCAACCCATGTCCGGATCCCGCCGGAGGCGCCTGGTTAAAGGCACGATCAGCGGGGGGCTTGAACCGGAACCCCGTAGTACCTCTGAAAACACAACCGGACCCGTAGTTCCAGTTGCGATACCCTATCTATTGAGGTCGGTAGATAGGGACTACTTATTGACAATCTTGGTATGACTTTTAGGGATTACTACTCGGCCAATTCCGAGTAGTCCCGACATCCTAAGCAACACGATAGGACACTCCGGGGGCCGGAGAATGCCGACCCCCGTGTGTGTATGCGTCAGACATTTTCATCAGTTTACCATGAAATAAATAAATCTTGGCACAGTCAGAACCAGACTTCATAGGAACTGCAGCGCAGTTTATCCGCAGAATGCGTACGTATTGCGATGTTAGGATTTATACTTTGATGACGATGAATGAAGAGTCAAGGTTCAGAATCTCGTAGCTATCTTATTTGCAGTGGCGTAGCTTGTACCTTTTTTTTAAGAAGAATAATTATTTATTTCGCTAGAATGTGGTACTTTTAAGTTGACATATACATATGGAGTGCGATACACATTCACCCAAGCAGGGCATGCATAAAACAACCATCGATTATAATAAAATAATAAGCTACATAATCTCTGAATAAAAATTAGAATTGATTGAATAATGGACAATTGTATAATAATTAATTAAAATAAAATAAAAAATACTAAAATGAAAAATTTATAAAATTATATGTCATTGTCTTTCTGTCAAAATATTCGTCCAAACTATAAAAACATTTCTCGACCAGCCAATTTTTAAGTTTGTATCTAAAGTGAGTCGGGTGCAATAATTCTTTTAGATCGCCTGGTAGACTGTTAAATATTGACTGTTAAATATTTTTACGGACATCGCATAACAATTCCTTAATCGCATGGCTGTGCTCATCGCTGGGGCGATCAATCTATTTGGGTGCCTACAGCTGTAAGTTCGCGGAGCATCATACAGGGACTTAAATAAATCTGGATGATTTTTCACAAAAATACACACCTCGAATATATATCGCACATGAAAACATATACAGTCATAACTCAAAATTAGACTAATCTAATTTTGAGTTATAAAACATATACAGTCATAACTCAAAATTAGATTAGTCTAATTTTGAGTTATGACTGTACATGTTTTCATGTGCGATATAAGCAAGGGACCGTCAAGGCTTTCAATTGTACAAATAGCGATCTACACGAAACCAAACTGTTAACATCAATTATAGCACGCATACAGGATTTCTGGGCAATAAAAACTTTATTTAAATGGCACGAATTTCCCCATAAGACTATGCCATATCTTAATATTGAGCACACGTGACAGTAGTATGCTTGGAGTGCAGTTTCCTTGTTAGCCGTTTTACCCAGCCTCCATAGAGCATGAGCATATGAGTTTAGTTTATTTATTCGGGAGTTTAATTAAATGGTTTTCCCATGTGCACTTATCGTCTAACGTAATGCCAAGAAAAGTAACTTCTTTTGCCTCTGTTTTTTTTCATTTTTATAGGTTACTGTGATATCTTTTTACGACCATTTTTATTTATAAACTGATGATTTTTCACAAAAATACACACCTCGAATATATATAAGCAAGGGACCGTCAAGGCTTTCAATTGTAAAAATAGCGATCTAAACTAAACCAAACTGTCAACATTAATTATAGCACGCATACAGGATTTCTGGGCAACAAAAACTTTATTTAAATGGCACGAACTCCCCATAACACTATGTCATATCTTAATATTGAGCACACATGACAGTAGTATGCTTGGAGTGCAGTTTCCTTGTTAGCCGTTTTACCCAGCCTCCATAGAGCATGAGCATATGAGTTTACTTTATTTATTCCGGAGTTTAATTAAGTGGTTTTCCCATGTGCACTTATCGTCTAACGTAATGCCAAGAAAAGTAACTTCTTTTGCCTCTGTTTTTATTTTATTTTATAGGTTACTGTGATATCTTTTTTACGACCATTTTTGTTTATAAACTCAATGTATTTGGTTTTTACTATATTAACCTTTAAATTATTTTGTTTTAGCCAATGAATTATTGAATCTACAGTTTTGATTAATTAATTTCTGTAGTTTTCAACTGTATCGCAGCATGGTATAATTAGAGATACATCGTCAGCAAACAGTATGCACGGATGGTTGGTGATCTCTGGAAGGTCGTTTATTTATAGTAAGAAGAGCAATGGTCATAGTATGCTTCCTTGAGGAACACCGCAATTGTTTACTATAACATTCGATCTTCCTGCCTTCTATTGTGCAGATAGGATTTAATCCATTGTAAGCTACTCCTCTGATTCCATAAATTTCGAATTTGTGTAAGAGTATTACATGGGAAACAAAGTCAAACGCTTTGCTCATGTCGAAGAATATGGCCGTCAACAGGATGCGCTTATCCATATATTCAGTTTCGTTTTCAATAAGTGAGAAAGCAGCTAATGTAGTGGATTTACCCTTTTGAAAGCCATTTTGTTCAATCTTTATTATGTTATGGTTTCGAATAAATGATATTAACTTAGCTAGCATTGCTTTTTCAAATATTTTGTCCCAAATTGTAATAAGTGATATAGGTCTATAGTTATTTACCTTTCTTTTATCTCCCTTTTTTAATATCGGTTTGACTGCAGCAATTTTTAAGTTGTCGGGAAAATGATAGGAGATGGTTAGATGAACTTACCTTAGATAAACCTAATGCCAACAATTTTAGGGGGCCCAAATGAAGTGTAAAGATTTTTCACAAAAAGAAACAATCAAAAGCAGTCTCAGACAACTACGTTAGTTTTCTCATACGGGTAGTAGCTTATTTAAATATTTTTCCGGTTAACCTAGAAGGGTTGTGTATAAAGGTTGCTTCACACATATCAGTGAAGTCACAGTTCCGGCACAGTACCGGCATAGTGAAAAATATTCTTTCATACATTCTCTATGAACTTTGTCAAAACGAATACGTTCGTGATTTGCCGGTGGCGGCACTGACACTGAGAGCATTATCACTAACAAGTGGGGATGCATTCATAGAGAATGTATGAAAAACACTGTGCCGGAACTGTGGCTTCACTGATATGTGTGAGTGAAGCAACCTCAAATCTTGTCTAGCATGGAATAAATATGTCAAATAACAGAAAAACTATTTAACCTCTTTAAAATAGCAATAAATGATAATCGTACTAAATTCAGTCTACTGCGCAAGATAATCTGTAGCTTCGTTCGTCGGTACCTATCATTAACCATGTTAATCATAGTATCAAAGGTACCAACAACGACGCAAAGAGTAAATTCTAAATAGCTTTAACCGTTTCATGTGTCATTCAACTGTAATATAAAAGATTTCAGATTTTATTTGTTTTATATTTTAACTGCGGCCTTTTAGACCTCGTTCTTGAGTGGTCTTTTTTTAATGTTGTAAAATATAGTCATACACATTATACACACGTAGTTACATCGGACCCTTGCCTTCTCCGAAATATACGACGAGAGTTGTTCCTAGGAACAGCTTTCGCCTACAAAGCCATCAAGGCCGACAGCTAAACTCTTAAGAGAGGCTATAAATTACTTTCTGTCAGGATATTTTCCATAAGTTGGTATCATCATTGTCCTTTTTCGTAAATAAATAAAAAAGTTCCTCCCACACGCGTCATTATCAAAAATATCCTTTGCGCGTATGGCCAGACACGTGTGCTGCCGTTAATACCCTCAGTGGGTGGGTGTCGAATCGATTTAGAGACTTATTCGAATTAACCTTGTCCGATGCGACGCCAAAATTACTAAAACAGCTTATAAGTATGTAAGTATGTATTGGTGGAATCTGCGGATTGCGGCAATGCCGACGATGATGTAAGTACTTTTTAGTTTTTGTCACGGTCGCGTTACGAAAGGTGACACCCAGTTATACAAGGTGGGGCAAAGTATGATTACTTTGATAGGGTGATCCCTATTGGAAGGCGCTATAACTTTTTTTAATGGCGCCAAATGTCAATTCGGTTCTGACATTTGTGAAGTAAACAGGACGTAGAATACAAGTCGACAAGCCATGAATCGGTTTATTCCTCAAGAACGCGGAATAATTCTGAAGGAAGCATTTCCGGATCGCTTAATATCTCGTTTTGGTGATTTGCACTGGCCGGCCAGATCATCCGATTCAAGCGCTCCACTTCTTTTTATGGGGTTTTTTGAAGTCGCGAGTTTACGTTAACAATCCTCAGACTCTTGAAGCCCTTAAGGAGAATATTCGCCATGAATGCGAGAATCTGTCGCCCGAAGTTATGGCAAGAGTGATGGAAAATGCCATAAAACGGGTCCGTATCAACTCTGGCGGCGGTCACTTGGCCGATATCAATTTTTCGACTTAATGGAATAAATTCTAATAGATTAAATAAACATATTTCACAAGAGAACCAGAGTTTTTCATTAGAAAAAAAATACAGATAAAGAACATCGGGTGACTACTTTTGCCCCCACCTTGTACATTATCATTGCAACGGCAAATATCAGATGTGCTGTTTCTAAGTGTGAAATATAAACTGTATAAAGTCATTGAACTGATGAATGGAAAAAAACAATGACTGTAAAATAATTTGATCAAACAATATAAAAAATATCTGCGATAAAGTAAGCATTGGTGTGATTAGCAATCGCTGCCGCTGTAGTCAGAAAGAATGATGTACGGCCAAAATTGAAAGAATTTTGCTTTGATGCTTCAAAGGTTTTCTTAGGGATTTCGTTTGGAGTTATGAAAGTAGAATGACGAAGAAAGTATAGTACATGGCGCATATGTGGAAATCTTTCGAGTCAACATTACATCGACTGGGAAACATGCATGAGACTTTGTATGTAGGTACATGACATAATAAAAATAAATTGTTGGTTCCGCAAACCGGTTCACTTAAATATTAGCTCAAGCTGTCAATGCAACTGTTAACAACGCATAGAAATGCGAGGCTTCAAAACGATATAGATAGATAGATATACTTAAGTACATAATTACTTAATAATAAAAAAAATCATTGCAAATAAAGTTGATACAAATTAAAAAGAACTTCTCACTTTAAATAAACTATACATGAACATGACCTAGAGTTATTCATTACATTAAAACATAACGCAGGAGCTTGTAATAATATAGGATTACTCAAGCAAAACTTAACAATGACTAAACTCGGAAAATATTTGTTATCCGCTGTTATAGAATAACTAATAGTACTACCTGCTACTTACTTACTTACATTATCTTATGATATCATGTGAACTTAATGGATTTCTACGCAACATTATTACGTTCGATTACTTTTCGTTTTGTTTTCCTTCTATAAATTATTTTTATGATTCCCAAATTATTAATATGTTTCTAATATACTTACTCACTTTCAAATGGTATTACCGAATCGAGTAAACTCTTAATAGGTCAAGAATCATAAGACCGCCGGCGGTCGCGAAAAAATTGATTTTCAATTGTGTCTGGTTTTACGATCCTCAAGGGGATTTTAATTACTAGTATTTAATATCAAAGTGTCCTTAATGTTTTTGAGTCATCATAAATGTTCATCTCCGACTCAGATAAATTAAGTACTTCAATCGTAATCTCAGAATATTGCAAACCGCAAACCTCTGTAGATAAATGTGTCTTTTATCTGTATGTTAGTTGCCATTTTTATATAGGATAGGACAAATAAAACGAACGTTACGCGGTAGTGAGAAAAAAATTGTATTTAGTGTTTTTGTTCTTTGATTTAAAACATTTATGTATTTCTAAACTAAAGAAATCTTAAACTCGTCATTGGGCCCTCAGGACGACTTCGTCATTTTCTTAAACTTGACACTTTCCTAACTTGTCTCATTTTTAACTCGGCTCTTTCTTTGTTGGTCTCTTTTGCAAAGTTGACACTTTTCCAACCCGTCTCCCCTCCGGACGACTTTGTCATTTTCTTAAACTTGACACTTTCCTAACTGGTCTCATTTTTAACTCGGCTCTTTATTAGTTGGTCTCTTTCTTAACTTGACACTTTCCTAAATCTTAATTTTTTTCATAAACTCTATGAAAGTTGTTACGGGACACCTGTATTCATATTTTTTTCAAGATTAACTGGACTGGATGCGTACAGTCCAGTTCATAAATATGTGTACACTTTAGTACCTTGTCACTTTAATCGCTTTGACAATTCATGTATGGCAGTTTAAACAGACATTAAATAGACAAGCCAAGGTACTAAAGTGTATACATATTTATGAACTCGACTGTACCTACAATAATAAATGAGTTTACATACGTCTTAAAGCGTTCCGACGTAAGGGCCAATCAATGGGTTACCACAGCGTTGTTTCTTATGAAAACTTAAAACAGCTGTTAATCTAAAATTATTCATTTTTTAGGAAAAGTTCTTGGACAAAAGTTATTTAATATCATGTATACTTTGTTGTTGTGTTACACCGATGTGTATAAATTTAGTTACGCACGTCATTAATGAGGGAACACAAAGTGGCAATGCTGCAATGCAAAAAACCTGGCACCTACTGGCTACCCCTCCCCTGTTCCGAAGAATAAACGAAACTTGGGAGCCTTATTATCATACTTGACAAAGAAAAAGAAAAAGCCGTGTTAAGAATAAAACGAATTACGAAAGTGTCAACTTTGCATAAGAGACCAACTAAGAAAGAGCCGAGTTAAAAATGAGACGAGTTATGAAAGTGTCAACTTTGCAAAAGAGACCAACTAAGAAAGAGCCGAGTTAAAAATGAGACGAGTTATGAAAGTGTCAACTTTGCAAAAGAGACCAACTAAGAAAGAGCCGAGTTAAAAATGAGACAAGTTAGGAAAGTGTCAAGTTTAAGAAAATGACGAAGTCGTCCTGAGGGACCAGTTTCACTTAGTTATTACAAAAATAAGCATAACCTAACTGCCCATACATTTCCTTTAAGTAAAATGTACTTATATTCAACATTTAGAGTACCTACGTACTTTCCTTTCAGGGGGTTACTCTCGAACGCAAACTCAATCTTAATACAATTCCAATGCGATTAATATGTATCGATATTGGGATAAGTAAAGATAATTCCGGAACGCCATCTCGATAGTAATTTGTTCAATCAATTTCCACGCAATTTAATTCCAATGTAACTATTGCGCGCTATTGTCGCTTACAAAAGTGCCATTTGACATTTTTTTAGATTTGTGATTGGAAATTGATTAATGCAATTCTGTTTCAAGAGTAGCCTACCAGCTACCCTATCGGCTAAAAAATATGAATATGGACATGGGCTTCATTTGACATTTGAAGCCCATAATATGCCTATATAAGGACAAAATATAGGCTTCAAATGTCAAATGAAGCTCATGTCCATATCCATATTTTTTAGCCGATAGACCCGTGATCCGTTTCCCACCTTATTTATTCCTTGGGATTATAAAACAAATTGTATCTATATTTCCTCTTAGGTGAAACATAATGTTATAGATCATATTTATTAACGATTTAGAATTCATATTTATCCCTCATATTTTTGTTGTTGTCTTTATCGCGTTTTTTTATCTTATCGTCATTGGTTCGATGGTGCACGTTATCTGTTAATAATTGGTTTGAAGGCAGTTACTACATTATTATACTTTTTGTTATTTGCAATTTTAATAAAGGGGGGAGGCCTTTGCCCAACAGTGGGTCTAACAGGGCAGAATAAAAAAAATTATAATGCAGTTTGGCATACTTTTTAGGGTGAATCTGAGATAAAATTTTCAAATGTTTTGTTCTTATCAAAGTTAAGTAGGTACATAAACCTTATTTTTATTATAGTAGATATGGGTAAAGTGAAGCTTTCCTTGTTATTTTTAAATTGTGTGGCATTTCGATGTCTTTATATTGTGTAGGTGTTTATGAAATGAAATTGGGACCGTTCACTTGCATTCCAAAATGTTGTGTTGCGTAAGATTACACATTTTAATTCAATACTTTCACGTTTTATTCATGTCCTTCTATTCGTTCATAAGTATTGGTCATGTCCTTCTTCATCTGAATACTGTGTCGTTCTGTTAGAGTTCTCTACTTTATTAGACTTTCGAATGACATCCATGTCATTAATATGCATATTATATTATGCTTGATGTGATGAGGTTCGATGCCGACGCGCGCATTTTTTACTAAAAAGTAATCTGTCTGTGAGTGTCTGCCAGGTTTCTGTCCAAAATCCGACTGGATTTCTGCCAGTCTTCCTGCGACCAGTGTTTCTGCCACCAAGTAGTATTTGTTTAGCATTGCTGTTCCATTAAAGGTTACTTAGATCCAGTGCATATGTGCATAAGAACTGAGCTTCAGCATCAACAATGCGCGCGGAATAATGTTGATGTTGCAAGCATCCTTGAGCCTGCTTTCTGTCAATCAGGTGTGTTTTAGTTGACAATCTGAAAGCTGAGTCATGTCTTGGTCCGATCTCTATTAAACACCTTCGTGTGCTTTGTAAATGCAAGTACTAATTGTAAATAGTATTGTTTACCTTCTTTCTAGTATTTGTAGTAATTTCTAGTAAGTAGTTAAACCTCTTTACTACTTAACATTTTAAACTTTCATGGTCACAACACAACAATTATTTTTATGAAAAAACGGTACTCCGTGATCATAGTGCAGTGCATGCAACTGCGCCGAAATACCGGGGACTCAAAACCTACAACTCAGACATGGTAAAAATCCCGTTTTTTCATAAAAAAAAACTCTTTACTACTATTTTTACGTTACCGACCTTTACCTGGATGCGTTATTGTGTACCGACGTTTGATCAACATTATTGTACTGTACAGTGGAATTCTAAGAGAGTATTGTACTGTTGGTCGAAGTGAACAACCCAATGATGCGTTTACGGAGCGCGATTGTGCATAGGTACTATTTTAGCCGCGTGCTATTTTTCAATGCTTATTTGACAATTCGTTTGGCGTTGCATGCAATATGTTGCGTACTAGTTAATTGAGGATGTACGTTGGCTGCCGTGCGTGCTCTTGCTCCCATTTGATGGCTATCCTTGCGCTCTAGTTATTCATACAACTTTTTTTAAGGCTAGGGGTTAGTGAAAATTAGAATTAATTTTTGAAGTAGTAAACAGAAAATTAAATTCTGCGAAAATTATGAAATTTTGTTGAGGCTTTATTCTGTAGAATATACCCGATGGAAACACGATTTGATAAAGTTGGCTCGATAGAATAAATTCACAAAGTTACATATTTTTGTGTCATTTTATCTTCTTTTCTAGGTTTTATTCTTAAAATAAGTGATTTGATATTATGAGTTATTTACCAAGATGAAGTTAATAGATAACTTGAGGTATTATAACTGATCGTTTTTTAAAAATTCATCTATGAATTTTTTAATAAATAATATAAACGATCCTTTTCGTGCCGCTTCGCTGTTATACCCGTCCCTTACCGTCGTACCGTCGAGAGAGCGAAAGAGAAGCGCTCGAAATACCTCCCCTTAAAAGTTTAAATACGAAAAAACGGATATGGTGACCAAAATCAAAACATCACGAGCTACTCCGTGCTTTGGAGGTCACGTAAAGCCGGCGATCCTGGTTGTTATTGTAAGATGGCAGTCGTTAAGACCCACCATTAATTGTCCAGCGTGGTGGAATTCAATGGGCTCGAAATGTGCTGTTGTATTGTCCATGCTGGAAGGCCTATACCCAACAGTGGGACATTTAAAGGTTGATGATGATGATGATGATGAAACGAAATTCACACACTAAAATACCTAAGTATGTAGAATAAATCCAGAACTTATAGTGGCAGTAACTTAATATAACAGAATGATTTACCAACAGAATACGTAAGCTAGACGCATTACCTTATTCTTACCTGTTAGTCATTGTAGAAGGAAGACAATCTATTTCCTTATTTCCGTATAAATTCATAATGTGCAATTGTGTTCTATATCTGAATAAATATTACTAATATATCGAGAATATGAGCGAGCGAGTGAGCCATCCTGAATTGATTGGTTTCCGAGAGCTATTTTGATGGGATTACAGTAAATTATGGGGAAAAACTGCATGACACTACGCGCCGTAATGACGTAGTGGGTGTACAACATGTACCTTACATACCTCATGTAATGAGGAAAGACTCGATGAGAGCGTAATATAGGTGACAAAAAGACAAAAAACGATTGTTATCTAAGGCCGGGAACAATCATCTCGGAGCACACAGAAGTTATAAGACACTTCCTCTTTAGACTCTACATCATTGTGAGGTAACGGCGCGTAAATTGCGACAAAATTGTAATTTCTTTTCATATGTAAAAATACTTAGTCCGTGAATCTATCTTGAGGAGCTCAATACAAGTTAAGAGACTTTTGCAAAGTCATTTCAAAGGATTTTTGACCGAATTAAAATATCTCAAGCTCCTCCGTGCATCGAAAGCCTTTCGTCCCGGTTGTTGTCGTAAATTTGGCAGTCGTTAACAGTACTGTGGTGGCAGATTTTGGCCTAATTAATCGTGAAAAGAGGCTATACGAGTAATTTAAGGGCGAGCCCTGCAAAACTGCTAAGAACGAGTAGTTTGTAGTGGAGTGCGGTGTTTTTGTACCTACTTATCTTCTTGCGTTTTTCATAAAATATATAATATTCATGAAGAATTAATGGAGGTTATATAACAACGAGTCCTGCACAATACTGCCTAAGAGCTGTGTGTTTTTGTTCTTAATTTCTTTCGTTTATAATCCAATGAAGAAACTTCTTTGAAGAGGTTATTATAACGGCAAGCCCTGCGCATCTGCTAAGCAGTTTGTAGCTATATAGAGTGGGCGTTGGCAGCTCGGCATGGCAATGTTTTTGCACTGTGGCGTTCACGCCGTGATTATTCAACAGGACGCGTTGGGCGGCGACCGACCCCAATTCGCAATCATACAGTTAATGTACGTAGCAGAGGTTTTTGAACAGCCAGATTTTTGTACAAGGTGTATGAGCCAGACGAAATAATGTAGAATTCAGAGCACATAAAGTATGGACAATAAAAGCAGTTTTAAAAGAAGAAGGGGGATGTTTTAATGAAAACATAATGAAGATAGCTCTTTTTATATGTATGGCGATTCTAAAACAGCTCAGCTGCCGTAAAACCAAAAACAATAGAAATTCAATTATAAGATCTCTTTTAAAGAGAACGTGACAGACAAGCAAGACTAAAGCAAGGATGGGTTATGTTACCAGCAACCTATAAACCAAAATGAAGAAGCGACGTAGTAAACTATTGATATGATATTTGTATATTTCTATGTAAAGCTTTCAATAGACGGCGTTCAAGGAGAAATAAGTATTCCTGATAATACGGTTTCGCTCTAGGGCATAATGCCTAGATTGTGAAACGATTCTCGATGTTTGATGAACTATGACTGCAATGGATATGACGTGGCTCGTAATAGCAATTAGAAACTAAAAGAGCTAATTACTCCACCTTATCTGTGTAATGCCGACCTTGATTTTTATTAGTAGTTTAGGGCCAGTTTCATCAATAACTAATAGATGTGTTTTACTTACTTTAAAAGTCTCATCATTTTTCATTCTCTAAGTTTGGAGCAATTATTGTTATCTATCCCTTTGTATGTTTGTCCAGTGACCTCCGCATACGAAGGCCCATAACAACTGATTAACCTATTATTATAGTTTTTGGACAGTGCAGCAGTGGTAGGTTAAGATGCGATTAGAACTAACGTATCCCATAAGTATAAACGACTCTTAATAATCCTACTTATATTATAAACGCGAAAGTTTGTAAGTATGGGATGGATGTTTGTTAATCTTTCACGTAAAAACTACTGAATGGATTTGGATGAAATTCGGCATACAGATAGTCTATAACCTGGATTAACACAAAGGATACCTTTTATCCCAATATTCCCACGGGAACGGAAACCACGCGGGTAAAACCGCGAGCGGCCACTAGTTATTAATAGTCGTGAGTATTATAATACAATACAATAACATAAAATTACGACTATTATCCCCGAAAGGTTAGTCAGAGAGACTAGGCAATGGGGACAGCAAAAGCAGTCCTCTACCATAGTCCACTTTTCACCAAATAGCGACTGCACAGACATGTGCTCAGCGTGATAGGTGGTGAGCCCATCGCCGCTCTATGTTGTTGGAAGGAAGTACGTGCAGTCTTTAGTCCGTTAGTCGCCTTTTACGACACCCAAGAGGGGGTGGTAGAGTATTCTTTCACTGCTACGCGAGCACGGTTAATAATATAGAGGAATAAATATTTTTGTTTGTTAAACGATATACAATAAACACGGTAGATACCGACATAATTGGAAATGCTATCTGATACATAGGAAGAAGTGCTTAAAGCGGCCCTTGGTGTAAGTAAATGTTGCAACAGGGCTTGTTTTTCATTTATAAGTAAACAAATACTGAACTATGATGACCTTTAAGAGAATCTTAAAAATACATAGCGTCTACGGGATTCAATTTCGCTGTAATCAAATCGATTCAAACGTGTCGAGTCATGGTTGAGAACTGCAGTAAAACACCCTATGTGTAGTAAAAATATATTTATTGGTAAGTTAATTTCATTCGGCCCGGGAGTATTTCCGAGAATCCGAACAGATGCTGCGAAACACGTGATAGAATTTGTAGAAAAATATTATACGTCTTCTTCATCTATTACTGTCGAACTTCGATACATAGCGATCGTTAGAACTTAGTTAAATCTTTATATACTTAAAGATACTTCAGACGAATAAAACCATGCATGACTAAATTCAGAAATCCTTTCTTCTCTGTGTCTTTAATTATTGTAAATTATGTGCCTAACCGTTCAAAAAGCCACGAAAAGGTGTAACATTGAAATATCAATATCACCTTATCAGTAAGTTGATTAAAGATAAAGAACGGAATGTGTATAATATTGCCGTCGATAACTACAAGAACACTGATATTCGGAAAAAAGAAATCGGCAAATTACCATTGCGGTTATAGCTCAATGCATATTACCAGGAATTTGCGAACATTTTATCTGGCCTGACTAGCTACCACCGTTCATCGTGTCTAACTCTGTTGTCCATCATCACAACAATTTTAGTAGCATTGTTGTGTTCGTTCAGTTGGGCTGTACGGTCAGTCTCAGAAATAGCTTAACACTATATTAATACCATGTCGTCAGACTAAGTCGCTCAAAAGATCGTGCTTGTGTAGTGAGTGATGGGTCGAGGGCAAAAAGGAAAAAGGCAAAAACGGGCATAAATGGGCATATTGGGCAAAAACTAGTTTACGCGCAAATAAATGCCTGATCAGTGAGCAAAAAAACTTTATTTTTCTAAAAAAAGGCCTGTTAACCGATATTGTACAGCAATCAATCATTATGTATGAACACAGTTGTTGGTTGCCATGGTACACACGCCTGCAGATCAATCTATCCAAAACAGTGAAATTTCTCTAATCCATATTGATTCTTATCTCCTAGGGATAAAGTTCAAAATATATTGAAGAATATTGACGTTTTGTGGTAGGTTGAAGTGCTGGCGCCTACGCCGCCTGTACCAAAGTGATAAGCTACTTCTGAGGCCGACTGTACAATAGCAAGTGTCACATAATTTATTGAAGATTTCGGGTGCAGTGAGTTTCTATCTTGGGCCTTATCTACGCTATTTGTCATGTACTTAAATAGTTTTTCCGTTGTAAAATTAAACAAAATCTAATGCGTTTATGATAAATTGTTAAGGCTTGATTAGTCACAAAGCGCCGGTGACTGTAGCCGTAAGGCCTTCTGTGCACTGTCCGGTTAGCCTCACTGCGGCTGCCCGTCCGGCTGGCCACAGGATAGTCGGTAGCCGCATCACGCTCACAGTGCGTATAAAAACTGTGTTTTTGTACATATTTTTAATCGCGGTCGGCCGCGCAGTGCGTATGTAGCCTAAGTTCGTCATCACATTACATAATGTCATTCGCGGTTTCTATTGTAAATGAAGTTCAAACATGACAGTAATAAGATTAGTCACAGCGTCTCACTTTGAATTTCAATTATTTTATGAATCATCTCCAAGACTTGTTCAACTTGACCGCTAGGGTTGACGTCAGATTGCAGATTTTTGTATGAATTTTTATATAGGTTTTGTCATGTCATTTCGTTACATTGTTGGCTCTGTGCCCGTAACAAATTTTCTTTGTGCTAATAAGGCCTTCGCAGACGAAAGCCATCACTTTGCGGACTTTTAGATTTTTAAGACGCCTTGCAGATCTAGTGATGTATTAAATGGACGAAAAGCACACCAAGGATTGTCCGTAGTCTAAGCAGGACTCTTTGGAGGCCTAGTGAAGTATTCATAAAAAGAAAATCACACATTTTTGCAACAATCACATTATAATTTATAATAAAGCTGTAAAGTTATGTAATTTTAGTAGTTATTATACACCAATGTGTTATTAGATAAACTCGTTGCCGCTAAAGATGTTAGCATAACTTAAAAGCCTACATCCTTTCTCTTTTACGAGCCGTAACCTTTTAACAGGCTGTATTATTCCTTCAAAATTATGAACAATGACGTAGGGTATAGTACAATACCTTGAACAATTCCACCCTCAATTCCCCCACCTATTGCTGGTTTGAATGGTATGAGATCACAGGCCTTTCTTCTGAAAGGTCGCGATCACAGTGCGTGACAACTATGATAAACAGATAAGATATATATAATGTTTAATTATTAGTAAACCAAAATAAACTCTTCTCTTTAAAAAAAAACTCTTTGGCAGCCCTAACGATAGTAGCAGTTTGATTTAATAGTTTTGCTGAGACAATAGTATAGTTAGTATTAATTGTTACTACTGATTAAGCAACACTACTGGCGGGACTTGTGTTCATTTGATTGCGAAACCTACATTAATGCTTAATTATTCATGGTCCGATGTGAGCATTGGACATACAAATACAAAAGGAAAAGTTAAAACAGGAACGCCCTTTATTGTAAACATACATTATTTGGAATGCCATCTTTAGCTATGTCACGCTATGTCTGTCTTTCGAGCCGTCTAAGTATAACCGTGTCGCGAAGCGGTGAAAGAAACTACCACCCCCTCTCTTCCCTTGGGTGTCGTAAAAGGTGACTAACCGACTAAAGACTGCACATAGGTACTTACATCCAACAGCATAGAGCGGCGATGGGCTCACCACCTGTCACGTCAGTCGCTATTTAGTGAAAAGTGGGCTATGATAGAGGACTGCTTTCCCTAGTCTCTGATTAACCCTTCTTGCATAATAGTCGTTATTTTTATAGATGTGTATGTATGTATGTTTTTAAAGGAGTATTGTATGTATTTTTACATACCAGACACAGCTGTAAGTATCTTAAAGTTTTAAAATAAATATATTTTTCTCACTACAGTCTGCCGTGAAAGGCTGTTGGTATTATAATTTTTATGTGGCCGGTGGTTATAGCATAGAATACATAATGTTATAGGCAGATTAAAAAATTGTCAAACATGATGTCATCGCGCGGCCTACTCTCGCCTGCCTTGCCATTTGTAACTTAAGACATTTATTGCAGCTATGATCGTTTTATCATTATTACATTACGTCAAAGGATATCCTAATTACTATAAAGCATGTTTGAACTACTTTTAATTTTAATGAAGGTTATATAAATAATAATCGTCGCACTATTGATTGACTGATTGGGCCATACAAAACACACCACACTGCCGCAGGCCCAATACGGGTTGGTGGGTTAGTAAAGTAAACCTTTTTTTTACCTACGCTTAGCAACTAAACATTAGATTCCAATCGATCCTTAAACACTTGACTTCTGTTCGTGATGTAAGCTTATGCCGCCACTACACAGTCGGCGATGATCGCCGATCGTGACCCAAAACTCAACACTAGTCGCAGGCGAATGCATAGGCGAGTACAGCCGAGTATGCCCTCCACACAATCGCCGATCACAGACGATTACGGTCATTCGTCTGTGATCAGCGATTGTAAAGGGAAGCCATAACGCCCGAAAACATTCTCCATATGTACCTACTTATGAAGTATTGGCATTGGTACCTACCTTGGCATTGTAGGTGTACACTGTACAGTCACAGAATACCTAATAGAGGGAAAACGGAAAAGGTATCACCTTCCGCTTTGAGAACATTGCGGTCGGTCAACACGGTGACCGCTTGAATCATATGTTGTGATTCATAGTGATCACCTTCACAAACAAAGTCGTTGATATATTCGAATTATTGCAAAGTACACTCTATGCGTCGGTAATAAGTGTTCGTGTTTATTATTTGTAATGACACTCCCTTTGCGTTGGGTTGAGTCACCTATTGATAAATATTGTTATAAACATTAAATAATGTCACGTGGATTCGTTTTCATATCTCTTTCATGATCTTACAGTGTATTTATTATCTTAGTATTACCACAGATATTACCACGGATAATTAATTGTACATAACAAACATTAGGAGTTTTAGCAGTTTTTAATTGGCAATTCTACTTGGTACTTACACAAATTATGTGAACTCTTGTGCATGTCACACCCCGCCAAATTAAATTTCCACATTGTCACTCGATCAATATTCCATTTGGCAGACGTAGCGTCTAGCGACTCTCGAAAGTTGGCGTGGCTTTGCAGACTAGGTATACCTTCTTCTTAGATTATTATCAGGGCCTGTCTAAAGCAATGATGACCGTCATGGTAGGTTACCTATAAAAAGTAGGGCAATTCATATTATTATTTCAATTAAAAAAAAAACTAAATTTTAATTCGTTCGTAATCGTAAGTCAAACTAAAAATAAAGCTTTCCTGTTACTAACTGATCCTTGATATTTAAACATTTCGAGATCGGATGTTGACGACCGACGTAGTTGTTGACATTGACTAAAACTCCTTATCATACAACGTAAGAGCACTAAGAGTAGACAATGTTGATGAATTTGCAAGGGTCGCGGTCAGAAAGGGTCACAAGTTGGTTGGTAGTAGGTATACCTGCTACCCTATCGGCTAAAAAATATGAATATGAACATAGGCTTCATTTGACATTTGAAGTCCATAATATGCCCATATAAGGACAAAAAATGGGCTTCAAATGTCAAATAAAGCCTATGTCCATATCCATATCTTCTAGCAGGTCCTAGAAGTGTGTCATTGAAGAATTAAAATCGAAAGGAATTTGGATGGTTTTTTAACACTTTCCGAATTGTAATTTGTTCGCAATAAAATTTACGTTTTAATCGTTATCATCATCATCATTAACCTATAAACGTCTCAAAGCTTGCCACAGGCCTTTCCAGGCTTTTCCAGGCCGACATTGGGCCATTAATCCACCACGCTGGCAGTTCGTTTTAATATTTATGTAGAATAAAGTGTTATCACAACTTTGAACGCATATAGAGAGTATTCATTGAGTCATATCATTAGCTTGTATCTAAACGTTATTTATGGGCTTTATAGATATTAGCACACAGATCACAGATAGGTTAGGGCCACGCATTTCAAAAGTTGGTGGGTGTTTATGACTTTCGTCTTTAGAGCAACATCCGCTGTCAACAAATCAATGTGCTTTCTGATGCAACTAGTTTCTAAAGGTTAAGGCATTTGGTAAACTGTTATGTTACCTATCCGCATAGCAGCGAATCTTTAACTATATACTGTTTATACTAAACACAGATATTATGCCGACGATAACAGGTAGCACGACATGCCTTAAGACTCTTTGTACTGTGCTTAAGAGGTTCGCTGTCCAAGAATGATTAAAATTCAATTGTTATACAAAGTGTTTGGTAGAGTATCCTATTAAGAAAATCATAATAAAATATACTGATAGTCCGTACAGGGGACCTATTGGGGAGGTTCGTACCTGTTGGGGTTTAACACGGTTAATGTATCATCACTTTTGGCGGTCTGCGGTCGCCTTCGTCGAATTGCGTAGGCTTACACTACACAGGCCAATCGCGTTTTGTTAATTTACTTTATAGGCATAAACAATATTAATTTTTCTTAATAAAAAAACAATTAAGGATGAGTTCCACCTCTGAAACTGAAAAAGTTTCCCCAAGTGTCCCCTATGTGCAAAAATGACAAAGAAAAATTCGATCTCCCATACTATTGTCGTCAGCTGATCGGACAGTTTTGTATGGGAGGTCGAAATTTTTTTTGTCATTTTTGCACATAGTTTTCTTGGGGAAAGTTGTTCAGTTTCATTGGTGGAACTCACCCTTAATTGTTTTTGTATTAAGAAAAATTAAGGTTGTATAATAAAATAATAATATACAAGTTTATGAATCCAAAAAATAACAATTAATAAAAATGACCGCCCGTTGTTTCAGAGCTCTTCCGATTCGGTGCTGACCACGGGCTCGATATCGGAGCGCATCAGCAGCCTGCAGCAGCACGGCGGTGAGCCGATGCCGCCGCACGTCGCCGTCGCTTCCACACTGCACAGGAACAAGAGCTCGCTGCACTCGGCGGGGCAGGGCGCCCTCGGTAAATAGTATACCCTATTGTTGTTTTAAACATGGACAAATCCAGTGATGCACAGCAGGCCTGAGGAAGCCAGCTGGTTATGTGGCGGCTCTCCCCCCAGCACCTGCTTCCCTGTCCAGGTCCAAAGGCCTCGGCAGGGAGTCTGGTGAAGGGGTACCTACCCACTAAAACTCCTACCATCCCATCACTTGTCGTCCGGGTGGTTCGGGACCACAGATAGCCTACGACGCACAGTGTCACGTCCCATACCCAAAAATAAAAAAATCGAAAGAAAGGGAGGCAGATTTGAAATAAAGGTAAGTTAAGATAGATAGTTATCCTCTATAATTAACATAAAATAATAGAAATCATCATTCTGGTCAATAAGTTATCAGTGTTATTATCACTCAGTGAAGTCTGTCGTATAAATATCTCGTCATTCGCTACGTTATTAAGTGCATCTAACAATTAATAATTACGGAGTTCTTATTATAAGTTTTGAATATTATTATGGAGGACATATCTGATCGGAAGTAATATTTTGATTTAAGAGTTAGTAGGAACGATATTAACTTAGATAGTAATAAAAAAAAATTCAACTTTGATGAGAGTTTTCAAAAATACATCCAGAACCATTTCTGGGAATGTTATTATTTCGTGTTCAGTTGTGTGTCTACTGTATTTTGGCAATATTTTTTCTTGCGGAAACTGGCAGATTTCATGATTATCATATGACATATATTATCTTATTCGTAGTAATATTCGTTATTTTGTTTTTTGTCATGAAAAAATATTAATAAATAAATGTAAAACTACTTTTTTTATAAAGAGAATCAAATACTGTGACTAAGAAAAATTAAAAAGCAGCCATTTTTGAAATTTTTCTCCAAACAATCGTTACACTGTGCGACGGTCCGCCAATGGTGAAGATGCCCGGGATAGTTTGGGCTTCCTCCAGACTACCGTGAGGCTCGTGCAATGCTGCTCACAGTCACGCAACCTCCTCACTTTACTGCGGTGGATGGAGGTGGGCAAACTACCGCCTCCTACCGACTTGCCTGCGCCGGATCGAGTCCATATGGAGCTGCTCCTTGCGGATCCTCTCCCTCCTTCTGTGACAACTGCTTCACTGAATGATGTCGCTGTCCAGCATGGCTTTTACCACCCTTAGGGAGTGAGAGGTCTCTGCCCAAGACCATCATCAGACTGTGGCGCAGCCCACGACCCGCACTTCCCAAGGGTGTGCGTTCCTGTGTCCTGCTCAGCTTTACAGCTCTCTGCTCTCAGTATATTTTGGAACCAGAAACATGAACTTGCAGCACTCTTTATATTATTATTCTGTATGATCGCTGTATATGTTATTGAAATTAAAGACCTAATACGGTTAATGTTATATATTTTAGCGTTTTATTAACGCTTAAATATACTTAAGTAAAATTTTTAAACACTGAAAGAAGACTACAACGATTCCCGCCTGAGGTTGTCGTCTTTTTTCAGTGTTTAAAAATTTTACCTAATACGAATTAAAATAAAATGACATCATTTGTTATGAGGAACATCAACTTTCATACATAATCATCTCTCCCACAGGTGGCAGCATGACGTCACTGACGTCCGCACCCCCCACGCCGACGCCATCTTCCTCCCTCTCCACTTCAGACCTGTCAGAGCGGCCGCGCGTCAGTCACGGCAAGCCGAACTTGGCGCCCAAACCGCCCTCGCTGCCCGACACGAGGCCCTCGCCGCCGCCCAAGAAGGTCATCATTAACGGGAAAGCGGCCAGGACGCAGAGCATGAGGGTGCCGAGGTAATAAACAACAAGTGCCTGAAGTATTGTTTTCCTGTTTTCCAGGCAAAAGAAATAGCGCCGAATAGTGGGTGGACAACAAAGTTTCTCGATCGTACATAGATTCACGAACGACTATTATCACCAAAGTGTTAGTCAGCAATGAGGATCGCTGAAGCCTGCGACACTCCTCACGTTTCACGAAATAACAATTGCACATGTGCTCAGCGTGATAGGTGGTG
Organism: Scoparia ambigualis; assembly: GCA_963921215.1. NCBI lineage: Eukaryota > Metazoa > Arthropoda > Insecta > Lepidoptera > Crambidae > Scoparia > Scoparia ambigualis. The sequence continues at coordinate 20,135,977 of OY992508.1, read as the reverse complement.
AGCACATCGCCGCTTTACGCTGTTGGATGTATGCTCATACATCAGTCTCTTTTAAGAGACCTAAGAGAAGATATGGGTTGGTTGTACTATTTTAAAAAGATCCGCTACTAGACAGGTGCAAAACAAACCAGATCGAAGGACTGCCTTGTTGAAAGCCTGCCTACACTACGTCTTTAAGAAGCCATTATAATTAAGATAAAATAATAACAATAAAGTAGCAATAAATATCTTAACATAAAAGCCAGCGACTTCAGCTGTCGTGTATGAGGTGGTGGGACACACGCCTGCAGGTCAACCTATCCAAAACTCAAATTTCTCCATTCGACATTGATCCTTATACCTCTTGTAACAAAGTTCAAAATGTAATGTGTTAGGATATAGTGCTGTACCACAGAATACATAATAGGACAAGTCCAGAAGAAGCACTCCGCAAAGTCATATAAATAAATAGCAACTCTTGCTAGACACAATAAAGTGTAATTCAGCTCAAACACCGCTCCCTTCCCTACAGTTATAATATTCACCTAGAAGTTGCCTCTCTTTCTATCGCGTAGCTCTTATCTCTTCTAACTACTGCAGAGTGTTCGCGGCGCGTGAGTGAGTCGAACTAATGTTGCTAACGTGGGATTCGGCCGGCACGTGGCAGCCCTCTGAAATTGGTCCGTCCGGACGGACCCGCCGCCGCCGGCTACTTGTAGCGCGCAAACCTAAAGTGCGGAGTCCGTGTAGGCCTAGCATGCGGAACACAAGAATATGTCGCGGACGATATTCTCTCTTCCTTCGATAACGGGAACGACAAGCTATCTTGGTTACAGCTGTCAAAACTCGATAAAATTATGTTGCATGTTAGGGTTTGTAGACAAAAATACCACAGGCAAGCAAAAACTACTATTAATTTTTGACATATCGTTAAAACGAGAAAACGGGTCAAGAAAATTTTCTCTTGTTGCGCATGCTAGGCCTACTGGCTGTGCTAATCTTTTCAGAATATCGCATTGCAGTACTAAAGTTCACGTTCTATCTGGCTCAGGTCGCCGCCGGTGTCCCCGCCGTCCCCGCAATCGGGCGGCGCGCGGCCGCTGCAGCCGCCGCCCGCGCCGCAGCCGCACATCGCCACCAAGAACCCGGCCTCGCACTTCGGTCAGTACTGTTGTTATAATTTAAATTGTTAGAAAATCGGCCATTGGACAGGCTTCACTTGAGTGGCTAGTGCTAATCTTTTTAGATTATCGCATTGCAGCATTGGCATTGGTGACAAACGAGACTAGTTAAGCAATTTTGCCGTGTAAATTCTTGTCTTCGTTAACGTAATCGAATCAAATGGTGAAAAAACTCACATTAGGCACCCTGATGAAAAGTGTTAATTCCCTGTCCATGCCGAGCATCATCACGTCACGATTCACATTTTACCCTAAATAAGATGACTGCTAGAAACCACAAGAAACGTCAAGGGCTGGTCAGGTCAAGTGTTTTAAACATGACAAAAACATTCATTTTACTTTTCTTATGATATTGCTATTGAATATAATAATATGATATTGAAAAAAAACACGAAAATCTTTTTGTTATTTTTGTCATGTTTAAAACACTTGACCTGACCAGCCCTTGATGTTTCTTGCGGTTTCTAGCAGTCACCTTATATATAGCATCTAGCCATTCGGCTACCGATGCTTTGTTAACCGATGTTATGTCACTGTTTGTTCATAACCATTGAGATATTATAACTAGAGCAGCCATTCCATACAAACAATGTGCTCGAACTATATGGCAGCGAGCAACGTGGCAATGGGCGGGTCTTTGTCAGATTTTGTATACCATGGGCCGCAACTCGTAACCACGGAGCAAAAACAAAGAGGAGGTGTTGCAATCAATGTAGTCCAGCAACTATCAATGTAGTCCTGACGTCACACCGTAGTTCAACTACTTACGACCAGGTGTCGCTTTCGTCAGTACAACTCTCGTTGGCTGCCGAATAGGTTGTTCGTGGCTCATTCAGTCTTTTAAAGAATTATAAAAAATTCTCGACCCGAACTTTTTGTTAGCATGAAGTGCTGTGTTGTATCGTGTAGTAGTTACACGGATAAAATGAGATTGAACGGAATAAACATATCTTTCCACTCGTAAGTAATATTTAAATTAAATTTATACTTCATCAAATAAAGTTACGACATACACGACATCTAGTGAAATATAGCAGAACTTTTATGACAACTCTGCTAATCTCGTAAATTAGGTAGGTACTTGCTTTGGCTACTGACCACTAGATGGTTTTCTCCTATTTGGACTCCCCCCGCAACCCGCGCAGCTGAGACACTATTATTATATGAAAAAAGTTGTTACAACACCTCCTCTTTGTTTTTGCTCCGTGCTCGTAACACCTCGAATGTTTATAATAACTATCGGCTGTAACGTTCAGGTACTATGCGCGCGCCCCGCGGCCTCCGCCCGCCGGGCGTGTGCCCGCCGCCGCCGCCGGGCGCGCCGCCGCCGCCGCCGCCGCCCGCGAGGCACGCGTCGCTGGTGGCGCCGCCGCCGCCGCCGCCGCACACGAGGCAGAACGTGAGTCACTTGTCAAATCATCAGCCTGTAAACGTCCCACTGCTGGGCACAGGCATTCTCACATGGACAATGACACATGCAAGGCTTGAAATACCGGTATTTTCAATTACCGGTACCTTTGACTTAAATAAAGTACCGGTATCAGTTTGATATTTATAATACAGGTTAACCGATTAGTGTCGGTAAGTAGGATTGTATTAGCACCGGTATTATACATATATAATACAGGTACTTATACACCGAGATTTTTCATTGGTTTTGGAGCCGGAACTCTGTTCATGTTTATCATCAGTAGAAGCGATTTAGCTTGTACAACTAAAAATATGAGCATGAAAAATCAAAAAAGAAATATCAATAGAAAGTGTACGAACCCTTAGTACCGGACGATCTTAAGAAAGTCATTGACTGAGGCGCTTCCGGCGCCCCGCCGCCGGCGCAGCCGGCCGGCCGGGATAGTTCATAGGGGTCACGGTATACGAGTTGATAAGGAGAACGTTACTACGTGTTTTCGACAAAACGTCACTTTTTCAACTTTTTTTTCTTTGCTCGTAAAGCAATTATTATTTCATAAATAGGTACAACACTTTTTTTGTATTATAACGTTTTCGGCTCCAAAACCAATGAAAAATCTCGGTGTATATACGGCCGTAGAGGCCGGAGTCTGACAGTGACAAACAGTCTGGCCACGTCGCAGATAGATATCGGTATTCATGTGACAAACAGAGTGGCAACGTCGCAGATAGATACCGGTATTTTGAGGTACTATACCGGTACTCGTGGAAAAATCGGTATCCAGGAACCGAAATGGAAAATACCGGTACTTACCGATATAATACCTGTATTTTCGGTACCGGTTTCAAGGACTGCCGTCTTCGAGGACAACCGGGACCAACGGCTTTAGGTGCCTTCCGAAGCACGGAAAAGCTAAAGATGTTTTTTTTTTACTTTGTCATTGCGAAAGCTCGAAACGCGTTAATTTTTTTGCGCCTCCCACCTGAGGTAGTATTTTTTCATCATTTCGTTATCGTAATAATTAAATTAGGTACTTACTTCATTAAAGCAACAAAACATGTAACACCCCAATAGAGCACGAACGGCGACGAGGCGCCCGCGCCCCCGCCCCCCGTCCGCGGCTCGTCCATGCGCGCGGCGGATCTAGAATCGCGCTTCGCCGACTTATTCGCGGCGGCCGCGCGGTTCCCGCCGCCCGACCGCTTCATGCGCATCTCTAAGGGCTACAGCAGCGCCACGCAGGCCGGTAAGTACGCGTGAGCGGCCAAACTACCGAACTACCAATTTGGTAGAATCACAATCGGTATATTCGCAACTGTACTGTACTAGACTTTCCATTTGCAACTATTGTCTATGCCAATCCAATTTAAGATTATGTAAAAAAACGGGTTTTTTACCCAACCGCCAATCACTTACGAGTGAAATAGACTCAGAGACGTCCACTAGTTTTAATGACATTTAAATATCTTTACTTCTCTATTTAGTAACGAGAGAGTTAAAGAGACTTAAGCCATTAAAAGTTTATTGTAGTAAAGTAAGTCTCTGAGTACTTACTGTCGAAAGTCACTTAAATAAGTTTTGACAGTTAGGTACAAGATTACGCTGTAGATTTTATGATTAAAATTTAAAATAAAGATAACAAAATATATGAACAACAGATTGTTGTCTTGCAGTATTGTTAGATAGTATTCGTGGCTTTACCTGAACATTAAATTGGATGGGCATAGACTATAGTTGAATAACGTTAATCAGCATTTACGGTGGCATCATCGGTAGCGCGGGTGGATCGTTAAATGTTATTGGGAACAAATGGGGAGTGTTAAAAGCCTAGGCGTAACATAATGTCAGTGCCTTAGCTATACAATTAGTTGACTACTGTATGTGAAACCGTTGGATACAGTATTAAGCCAAGTTTAAGCTAAACGGAAACACCGCTAGTGCCAATCGGACCGCTAAAATTTTAACGCCAGTGGCGCGCTGTGCTACGATCACATATAGTGTTACCAAAGCGCGCGAGAGGTCAAGTTTCGGACTAATTCATTCTATGGGTTGTCATAACTTGCCACCGATCATTTTAAATTAATATTAATATTATTGTTATTTCTAACGTAGAATCAAGTAGAAAGTTATATATATCTATTAATTACTAAATTATTATTTTGGGTTTTGTTATTTGATTCTAACAAGCCTGTAGAGCCAAAATTGGTAGCCAAGACACGGTATGACAGTGCCTTATTATGTATAAGCTATAATCTAACAGAGGTTTTAAAATGACATTACGGTTGTTTCTTTATGCCGCTAGTGGCACTGAGATAATAATTAGTAAAACTGTATGCCTGTCTTCTCAAAATAAAATTCCAACTGTTTCACAAATCTTGCTTTACTTTTCGCACACTTTTATTATTCACAATTCTTGAATTTAAAAGAAAAATCTTTTTCTATTCTCATTAATTACTTAATAATTGACTAACAATATTAATAGATATTGTCGGTTAAAAGTGTGTGATTTGAGCTCAGTTATGAATTGCAGTCTTGTGTCTTGCTTTTTGTGTAGATTGTACATGTAAACGATTGAAATTTGATCCTTATCTAACATACAACTAGTTTACTTATTTTTAGTTTGCATTTGTTTCGAATATAAATCCAATTACGTAGTTTTTATTACTCCACTGATCAATAATTAGTTTAATGATAAACAATTCTATAAATAATGACTTCTCTTAAAATTGATGTGTGATAATGTCTGCTGATACAAAAAAAGTCGAAGATAATAATTATTTAATTGTTTATTGCAATTAGAACTAGATATGACTATTATTCTTAATAGTACAACATTTAAAGGGAAGGACCAGTTCAATCAAAAGGAAACACAGTTATTGTATAAAACTCGACGATGAATCGAATATAGGAGTTGGACTTGCACCTTAACTCACCAAACACGAATTATATATTAAAAATATCATTATTACCTACTACAAATCATAACATCTCTGTCAATTGTTTGAAGTGGAATGAGATAGAATGATATTTTACATATAATTACGAAATTTTATGAGTGAGTTTTGTTGCAAGCCACACTAGGTCTTCTTGATTCCGAAAGTGTTTGCTATAGAACAATGTCTTATCTTATTATACAACACTTTCCCACTATAGGGAAATGTTTTCGAAATGTTTATAAAACATTTGGACTGACAATGACAGCGGTAGGAGTAGTTAGTATCTTTAGATAGTTAACGTATATTTCACGTTAGTCGAAGAGCAAAACGCACATTGATATGCTCTGTAGTCATCGTATTATATGGTAGTGATATAGGTTCTTTAAGATAGGTACAATTCTTTAAAATGTTGACATAATAATAAATGTAGTGTGTACTGTGTAGACTTAGTTCTAAGAGAGTCATGATATATAATGTTAGTTTATATACCAAAATGTATGGATATATTTCTATAAAATTGTTATTTATACAATGTTATTTTGTTATAAAATAAATCCGGTGCATGCTTGCATGTGAAAATGTTTCTACAGTAAAGCTAGCCTTTTCTATCTATATTTTATTATTCAGATATTTAGATAACTTTATATTTATCTAAGTGAAACTACTTTTCTTCTTTTAGATATTTAATGATTAATTATCCTTATTTATTATTATAATATGACAGTATTTTTTACTTCGGTACATATTGTCGTTTTCAAGTACAGAAAATAATTAGAATTATTTTATTTTATTATAACTTCAGAATACCGCGAATGCATTTAAAATTTCATACCACAAATTTGAGATGATTATAATGCGATAGAATTAATTATCAAATAGAAGGATTCAGTGTTTTCAGTTATTTCAAAATGCTAAACATTGATATAAGTCACAAGTTCATTATCCATTAATTCCCCCGATCAAAGTTCCATCACACCGACATAGTATTATACCCGCAGTGTATATTATGATTGTTCTATCACACATCACACAAAACAGCGTTCCATGCAGTATTCCACTAATTGCATTTTTAGTGTTAAGTCATGTTAAACCAAATTCTATATATTATATTATGGTATTGGTATACATCTAGTTTTTATTAAGTTATAAGTTTAATAGTTATAGACTTACACACAAAATGTTGGAACCTATCTTATATTGAGTCAGTTAAACATATTGGTATAGTATTATTTTTATATCGAGCAGATGGTAGGCGTATTAATGTTTATAATCTATTTTAATTTTGCTTAGCAATGCAAAGATTATAGGAAAACAAAGAAAGTATCACGCAACCAATCTTTCTGCCTTATATGAATTTGTTCAACATATGACTGCCTTTCTAATAAACATTCAATCACCCATTTTGAGTTTTTAGACTATATATCGACACTATAGTTCGTTCGCGTTAATAACGCTATCAGTGAACTGCAAGGTAAAGGTGTATTCACTGAATTGATTTATAGAAATTAAAAATTAAAATTGAATGGATTTATAAAAATACACTTAACTGTCAAAAATCTTAAATTAAATATATTGAATATATTTTTCTCCTTACAGCACATTTGTATAATTCATCGAATTTATCGATTATTGACAGGCGGGATTTATTAATTATTTTCACTGGGTATTTGAATGTATTAGTTTCCTTTTGCTCTCTCAGAATATTATAAACTTTTCTCTCGGACACTCCGCATGCAGTTGCTGTTTTTTTGTACTATAATATCCAGAGTCGTATTAATCACACTGTTTAAAGTACTTTAAAACTTCTAAATTACTTTTCTTTCTCCGCTATGAATTACCGAACCACTTTTATTTTTATGAATAGGTGAGTATGAATATTCATTTTTTTTTTATTTAATTCAATAAAAGTATGCGTTGAACTAGTCACTGTGAACTTCAATTTCTAAATAGGAACGATTTGATTGGTTAGGGGGCGTGGCTAGGCCGGCGGACAAGTATGACGTCACTGCATTCTTAACGCGACCGAACTATAGTCCTCAATGACCCATCAATGGGTTTTCGTGGAACTACTCAAAGGCTTTGTTGCTAAATCATCTGTATACATTGTTATTTTAAGACGCAACAATTGTGTTTGGCGATGATTTTTCTTTTCCCTAATTAGTATTATATATTGAAATTATTCAACCTCATTAGAGGTTCATTCTTAAAATTTGATACGCGTAGCATTTGCTTAATATTGCACGATTTATTAGGAATGTTAAAATGATTGTTTATGTGGTTATGTCACAGAAATATAATAATACAAGATAGAAGAAAATAGTGTATGTACCTCGCGTGGCGAAAAGACGCCTCGACGGCTCCATTGCTCGTCTCGAGCTTCAGTCTGCTCCCGAACGCGATCTGCGTGCGACGTCAGGTTTTAAAAACAAAATGACTCGTGGTTCAATAACTGATTGTTCAAACACTACCAATAAAGTTGGAGCTGTTAATCGAGGTATTTCCTTTCATCGGTAAGTACTATTTGTCCTAAAATATCTGTTATTAATTAAAAAACTATTTTATTTAATAACAGATAATATTTTCATCAAAACACGAGCGATTTTGTCCAACGCTAGTTTTCCATTGCGGCTTTAATTTGACGAGCCAGATTTGGCGTGCGTTCAAAACCAGCGATATAAAAATATGCTATTCAAACTGTCGAGTCACGTTCAAGGTCAACGTCAAAGTACCTACGCAAAATGTTACACGCTCGGTCTCCCTACAAATCACTGAACTCTTTTCTTCTATCTTGATATATTTCTGTGGGTTATGTAGATGGAAACTGTTGTTGTGATCTTTATTAATATAGTCAGGTGCCATTACTGCAGATTTGTGTATTTTATCGTATATGTGACGGCTTTTATAATATTTCACCTTACCCATCACTCTGATTTAGCAACATTTTGCTTTTCACCGAAACACTTAACCGCATATCTGTATATTTTTTAATGTGAACATATATACTGCCTTTTTAATTAAAGTATTAATCGAATATATTGTAACAATTTATTAATGCGGTTATATTTATGCAGTTACGGTGATTAGTGAATCGCTATATTCGCTTTTACATTGAAGCATTAGTATTGTGATAGTGATGTCTACGATGCTTAAATATTTAATATTATTTTTTTAATAATAAAAGATTTAAATATGATTGTACTTTCATTGTTCAACCTAACATGTGCCATCATGAGGGTCATTGCAATATGTGAGTGTTAGCTTTTTTCACAGATTCAAGTTGGTGAAGCGATCAAATATTTAATAGTTCATAATTCACATTATTGATACAACAAAATATATTAAATGGTACTTAGTTGTGAAAGAAATATGATAGCTTCGGGCTTTTTTTAAACTACACATTACAGACGCATGTAATATCCGGTAAGTTTTTTTACTTCATTTAAGCATGTTCCTTTGAATTTAGCTTTTAAGTTCACATAGTAATTTGTATTGATATTACAATATCATAAAAATTTTATTTGATTGCACAATATCTTTTGTTGCATGATTATCATAATTCACTGTATGCATTCGCATGGTTTGCATTTTTTTATAAGCATGAAAACACTGAACTGTTCTAATATATGACTAAATGTGACTAACGACTGGCTTCAAAACAATAAGTGTTCATCAACAAGTATTTTGGTTTTCATTAAATGTGTGGGATAGGTTTTAACTGTGAATAAGTCATCATAACTCATAACAATATATATATAGATACAACGAGCGGAGGAATTTACAAGTTTATTTGTGATTTGTGAATATATTTTATAATAAAAGTACATAACACTTATGGATTTAATAATAAGAACTCAATTCAATCAATTGCATAATAATTAAGCCATTTTTACCGTACTTTGTCATTACACATTGAGCTGAATTCGAACTGCTCTACTACTACAGAAGTGGAGAATTGTTGATATTATATTTTTTTTATTATTCAATCGATAAGTGTATTATACAATGTACAGTCCAATTTCTAATGTTGGTTGGGTGTTGCGAACAGTGAACAAGGCGCAGGCGCCGCCGCCGCCACTGCGGGTGCCTCTAGAGGGCTGGTCGGGCACCTCGAGCGCGTGCTAGCACGAGCGGGGGGCCCCCGCCCCCCCTGCTGCCCTAGCCCCGCCCCCCTCTGCCCGCACCCCGCACCTCGCCCCCGACTCGCATCCCGCACACGCGCTCCTGTCAGTAGCTCATGCGCTGCTCTGCCCAGCCGGCACCATCGCAAACCCAGCGGTGCCGCGGCGCATCGTCCTCGACCGGTTGCCCATAGACGAGCTCACCATGCCCGACGGCGAGGTCAGCGATCTCAAAGACGTCTTTGATGAGATCAACCGTCTCTGCGACACCATGAAGACCTCCTACAAAGGTCCGGAGGCGGATGTGCCTTCGGAAGACACACCGCAAGAAGACAAGTCATTGCATTGCGAAATTCTGTCCCAGATTAAGGAAAGTGAACACGAAAGCTTTAACATCTCTCAGAGTGATGGATCCTTCACCAGTGACTTTGACTTTGTAGAAAATATGTTCAGTGAAAGTAGATTCGTGATTAATGAGGATGCAGTGTCTCGCGAAAATATAGCAGTCTCTTGCGAAAACGTAGGCTCCGACTTGGAAATTGCACTCAGCGAAGATGTATTCGCTTATCAAGAGGCTGAAAGTGTGCTTTGCGAAGTATCTACATTCGAGAACATGTTCGCCAGATGTAAACCTCCGCGAGTGTTAGCTGTACGGGAAGACGAATCGTTTCGAGAAGACCTCATGAACGAAATTCACCAGGAGCGTGCAACCTATGACCCCTACCACGAACTCATAAGTCCTGAAGCGTCATTTCGAACGATCGAAGTTATAAATCGTGGACAGAACTGGAGTGATTCTCTAGTATCACTGCCGGTGGAGTCAGCGTGCGAGCCGGCGAGTGAGATGTACTATACGGCGTCGTCAGAAGTGTCCCTACTGTCCGATACAGAGGTTCCTTTGGGTGCTGAGAAGGCTGGAGAGGATAGCTTGGATGGCAAGGACGAAGCCTCCGACGATAGAAAAGACTACGTCATCGCAGGTCACGTGGCCGCCATGAGAGAGCGCTTCGAGAGCATGACGCGCACGAACACGCCCTGTCCCGACCTGATGCGGTCGATGTCGCCTTCCCACGATGTCTTTAGAAATGTCACCCCCTCCCCTGATCGTCTAGGCTAGTATCTGTTATAATATCGTATTGTTAGTGTAGTAGGCACTGCGAAAGTCAAGATTTTTGTAAACCTCTTTTGAAGTGTTCAGTATTTGTAATGCGTATTGATCGGTTGCTACGTTGCTAGTCTTTGTGTATAATCATCTTTCGTATTTTAGAGTATTAACGTGCCAAGGTGGTTAACACTTAGATAAAGGGTTGTGATTGTTTTTTCTTGTAGGTCCATCTTAATGCAATTTATTGAACAGGTACATATCGTAAAAGATTGCTTAGTTTAGTTCTTGTGTAGGCATTTTATTGGAAAATCGTAAAATCTTTATTCTACATTATGTTATTGTGATGATCGTGGAAGCTCAAATTAAGTAGCATACATTAATCTACTTCTAAATTAAGTAGACAAAAATATTAATAGTATGTAACAAGTATATTCAGACCAAGTACCTAGGGAATAATGGAATGCTTGTAGCTTTTATGTAAGTACTTACACTAAATAAATATCCATCGCCTTATTATTAAACTTTTATATACAATGTATGTTTTAAAATGATAAAGTGTCTGTATACACTGTGTTTGTGCGTGTAAATGATTAAAGGTGGATCCGTATTAATTAAACTATACACATGGGCCTTAATTGTACGCGCAGTTTTAATATTTAAATATTACAATACTTACGGCAAAAAAATTGTAATTATTAATATTAATAAACGCGCTTTGGTGGCAGAGTGGGGAAACGCTCTGCCTAATATCCGGCGGTCCTAGGTTCAATTCCCGGGCCGGTGTGTTTCGGATTTTTCGATGCAAACGCCCGGTTTTTTTGATCGTTCACCAACAAGCTATGGCAAGCGTGATTAAGCCAATACCAATTCAATTCAAGTATATAAGGCGACTGCTAGTAACCGCAAGAAACTTCAAGGGCAGGTCAGGTCAAGTGTTTCAGACATGACCTAAAAGAAATTCGTGCTTTTTTATTTTTCATTAAATAATTCATTTTATGAATTTTAATTTGATAGTCTTTGAGTATGTAATTTATGTTTAAGCAATAACATAAGAAAAATAAAATGAAAGAATTAACTAATAAATAACGATTATTTACAACGCACGGGCAGCGGCTGGCCGTTGAGCCACCCGTCTGTTGACCCGTCCGCATCAGCTGGGTGATAAGTACCTACGTTAGTCTGCAATCTTTTTTGTCATTTTTGTCATATTTAAAACACTTGACCTGACCAGCCCTTGAAGTTTCTTGCAGTTTCTAGCAGTCACCTTATATTTCACAGTTCAGTTATTTTTACTAATAAATGTAATAAGAAGTTTTTTTTATAAGCTTACAAATAGCGGTCTTATATAATTATAATACTTATAATTATAAAAGACCGCTGTTGACTTCATGACATTGTTGAAATCAAGAGTTATAGATTTTTTCAATACCGAGAATATTCCATTTGCGATAGAGCTAATTTCCCAATTTTTGTTTTGATTGAACTGCTTTTAACGTTAAAGGCAAAAGATATGTTGTATTAGATCTAATAACACTTAAGGTTTTGTCAAATTGTATTGTGAGGTGCCATGCATGTGTACCATTCCTTGTGTAGGTATGATATTGCCTGCGGAATGAAATCATATCGTGGAGCAGTATTACTTTAATCTTACTTTACAAATTCTTATACGAATTTAGCATAGTAATAGGATAAAATGTTTATTAGAAAAAAATCAACCAGTCTCAGGAAAGCTCGAATGGGATTCGAACCCATGACCTTTGGATTGCTGGTCCTCTGCTCTAACCGCTAAGCTACCGAGACCCCAGAAGACTCGTTGAATTGTTTCTAGTGGTTGATGATTTACGCTGTAAGCCAGCGGTTTAATCCTCACAGTCGAAAGAAATACTATTGCAAGTATTTAAGAATCGATATTTTACATTTCACAATGCTATAGATATAGGATTTTTTTTCTAGTAAACATTTTATTATATATCTATAAAGCATTGTGAATGCAAAATTTCAATAATAAAGATATTTGCATAGTAAGATACGAGTAAAAGTGCCTAATACTGCTCTTAAGAGGTAACAGTAGGGACCTAGAAATAAGCACCCTTATTGCGGAGGTTCGTAAACTTATAACTGCTGATACAGTTTAGGCCCAACCTGTGTATATTTCACGCCTGTCAAAGAATTTAAAACAGTTGCCAATTTACTACAACCCAGGTATAATTTTAACGTTTACGTAGTTTCAAATGTTGCCATAATTATGTTTAAATGTAAATTTATTAACAATAGTTCTTTGAAATTATTTGTTGTGATTTTTTTACGTAATAATGAATTGGATTCTACAGTTTATTCGTATATATGCCTACAGCATACAGGAAATGTACTTACTTTACGTACCTACTACCCTACAGTAGCATCACAAGCCTAAAAGGGGAAAAATAGACCTCTAACACTTTTCGAATCGTAGATGACTTGAATGAAGTGACATGGTATCTTGAACATGGAGTAGTCGTTACTTGTACCTTGAAAAGAACTGGCTTACATTTAGGAGGAGATTGCTTTTTTAAGATTTAACTTTAACCTTTATTTGGCTTTGTGATATATTTTACCGTATTACCTTGGCTTATGGTCGAAAACTTGGCGTATGGTTAAAGAGTTAAATGCTACAGTATAGTATAAAGTTGTCGATATATTTAACCATAATTTAAACTTTATTACCTTGGCTTATGGTCGAAAACTTGACGTGCATATGGTTAAAGAGTTAAAGGCTACAGTATAATAGTATATAGTGTGTAAAGTAAGGATATTACCATTGGGCTGGAGGCATGCAAACGTTCATTCTGCAGTGAGACTAGTTATTTTGTTAATAAGCCTGTTGTATTGAAATATCTGTATTATGTACTTATGTGTAAGGGTATGGTATAATAATTTTCAGATTAACGGTCTTAGTAATAGTTGTCATGTTTAAGAATCCTGTTATATGTACAGACGAGACCTTTTTATTATTGTATTGTAATTCAATACCTATTGGCTTTATTAATAAACCAAGTTTATTTCAAGATCATCTTTAAATCCATTGTAGGTAATTATACTTATGTGGAAACTCTGAAGTAGATGGCGTTGCAGAGGTTGAATTTCAACAAAGCTGGAAGCTTACCACAAGCTAAGTTATTTTTAAACCTTATCGGTACCATGAGCCATACAATATTCTAGATTCTAGACGGTCACCGTTCAATCAACGCTGCCATGTGCTCACTTTTGCGCGCTCGCAGTGCTGCTGCACTGTCACAACAACTAAGCAACTAAGTGCCTTCGCACACGGCGGCGTATCGTAATACGCGCTTATTGATTTGCGCGGCCATGATTGATTGATTGAGCTTCGTGTGACGTCACATTTCACAAAATAAACAAAAACTATCTGTTAGGTTTCAAGATTTTGTTCGTTTAGTGTAGTGTGACGTCACCGGGCTGCATGTCACGTGACTAACCGTTTTCGCACGAAATTTGAAACGCATGAAGAAAAATAGGTTCTTTTCTAAATACTTAAAGCTTTTTCGAGAAAAAAAATATTGTACATACTTACGGGGTATAAATAAGCGTGTGTAATTTTTAAAATACTTTTCCGAAAACTGTCAATTAGCCAATTTCTACTCCTTCCTCAGGGCGAAAACGCATCTGCTACTGCTCTAGATTTTCGTATTTTTTTTGTCTGAGCTGTACGTCTCTAGTTTTTCGAGTTTTTTTCTGTCTGAGCTGTAGAAACTAAGTAAGTACCTACATGGAAGTAATTATAAGCACTGTCGCCGAGGGGTGTCCATGGGCGGCTGTTCGTTTGCCTCTTTGTCACATTAAAAAAACTGCTTGTAATTTCTTCTACTTATGTAGTTTTTACAGCTCAGACAAAAAAATCGAAATTCGGTAAGTATTCTTTTTTGCGATGCAGCTGTACGAACCTTTAAAACTGACTAGTTCACGAAATAGTTCGAACATTCCTTATCTCTTAAAACTATTACTTTAGTATGAACAGGCTAAACAATCCAAATGGATCTAATTTTGACAGGCTGCGACAGCCTGTTTATACTAAAGTATAATTTTACGATTATTATAATGCTTCAAGGCTGTATTTACATAATGATACACACTCCTCATTAAGCATGTTTCAATGTTCTCAGGGTCACCGTCGCTTTACCACTGCAGCGATTTTCGTATGAAGCGCACCGACCGCCCGGGTACGTGCCCAAATAGACGACGCGGTGTGCAAGGGATTTTGACATTTAGACTGGTAAAGCGACGGACTCCGCCATTGTACCTAACCTAATGATAATAGTTTCCCTACTCCGAGGGACGCGATCTGGCGTCCCATGGTGAATCGATTGAATATCGATCATTACTTTCTGGAGTAGGCGAGTCAACCCTATAAATAATCGTGAGCATCAAGTTGGCAGGCACACCATAGAATTAAATGGTTTTGACTATGTCTGTATGTGTATAAATAGTGACGTATAGCATATAAATAGTGATACTATGGTTCAAAAGATATTTGAGTATCTTGGTGGGGCTGCTAACTTGACGTCAAGATAGCAGGCACCTTAAGAAATACAGTTCGTATCAATGTGATTTATATGTCAAAAAACTGTGCATAAATAGTGAATCGTATACGCAAAATTTCAACAATTGTACTTCAATAAAAACCGACATATTACGGTCTCTAAGTGGGCTGCCAACTTGATGTTTCTTGCGATGGCGATTCCAGAGAAACAGGTTGAAGTTTTAAACAAATAAATACATGAAAAAATTGTGTGCGAAATTGTGAATCTTTCAATATCAATAAAAAAAGAATTCTTCCTTGCTATTTTCCAAAAATCTAATGTAAACTTCTACCATACATTAGATTTTAAGTACATTCGTGCACAATTTTATTTATACTTTTTAATAATTAGGTTTAAATATTGTATAAAAGTGGAAAAAATGTAGACAAAAGAAGAGTTTTCTCTCGTTTTGGACAGAAATACTTCAGAAGAGGTTATAAAAACAACTCGATCGTTCCGTGGCTCAGTTGCAACTCAAACGAGTTAAACTTTAACCAAACAACTACACCCAGAACGACGGAACGCACTCAAGGTGCGGTCCGCACTCGTTAACGCGTTTAGATCGACAAATGACGTTTGTGACACATCACCATGCGGACCACTTTGAGCGCGCTAACGCAACTGTCATAAACAAGCGGAATGCGGATTGAATAAATTATTTTACTAGCGTAGCGGCCGATCGCGATTTCACCCGCGTGGTTCCCGTTCCCGTAAATATATCGGGATAAAAAGTATCCCATGTGTTAATCCAGGTTATAAACTATCTGTATGCCGAATTTCATCTAAATCCATTCAGTAATTTTTACGTGAAAGAGTAACAAACATACACACTCACAAACTTTCGCCTTTATAATATTAGTGTGAAGTGTGATAGTAGGATTATTAAATATTTGTTGTTAAAATTGTGATAAATCGACATAAATGGATCAATTGCTTCTTAATCTACATCAAGCTCTTGATAGCGACGATAGTGACGCTGATGAAGAGCTGCTTCTTGAGTCATCGTCTTCCTCGGACGAGGATGTGGTTCTCTTATTACTATAAAGAAAAGTAGGCTGAATCTACATAGCATTCCACGGATTGAGAATTGTAATGTCAGTTTGACGTTATTTGATATTTCTATGGAAACTTATGTCAAGCAATTTGTAATTTTAGTGACTTGAATTATAATTCTCGGATAGTGGAGGACGAGCGAGTGTCGCGAACGACCGAGAGATGGCGTGATTTAGTTTACGTGCGGTGAGCCGGTGATACGAGAATGGTGCGCGAAAAGTTTTATTTGTTTGTGTTGAAATTGGTAAGCAGTGAGTACAGTCACCAGCATTAAAATGCAAAAATATCTAATCATTGGTGGAAGGCATATTATAGTCATATATATGCCTTCCACAAATAATCATATATTTTTGCAGGCCGTCAATAGTCACGTCTTAATGCTAGTGACTGTACATTTGCATCAGAAGTGAAAGTGTTTAAATCGTTTAATAACAACCTACATTTTTATAGGTACGCACCTTATTTTCTATTATGGTATTTACAAAAAAGATATACCTAGGTACGGTCGGGGTCATTGTCGCTTTACCACTTTGCAGCAATTTTCGTGTGAAGCGCACCGACCGCCCGGGTACCTACGTGCCCGCGACGCGGTATGCAAGGGATTTTGACCTATTAACTGGTAAAGCGATGGAGTCTGCCATTGTACCTAACGTGAGGTAGACATTTTCTCAGTAATTCAAAACTTTTCATATTTACTACTCGACCAACATAATTAATCTCATTAAAGCTAGACGTTTATCATAATTGTTCAATGATTAACAAACTAAATATATTTCACTTCAATTAGTTTGCACATGCTGAGTGGTCAGATTTTAAAATGGAATATCGAAGAAGAAACGTATAGTTTGTACTTAATTATTGAACAACTGTGATAAACGCCTAGCTGGCATGCGCCTATTTATGTTGGTCGAGTAATACGTATAACTTCATAAGTAGGTAACTGGAATAAGATATACTCCGAGATTAGTCTATACAAATTCGGCGTTTAATCTAGGTATAAGACCTTATTCCAGTTTGGTCGAATCCACCCTAACAAACAAAGAATAAGCTACGAATAGTTATTCCGTGTTTTGTCTCTTTTACTCTATTTGAAAATAACGTTTACATGACAGGAACAAAACACAGAAGAACTATTTGTAGCTCATTTATTTATTAGTCATAAAATACTAGGCAGGTAACTTTAACATTTAATTCACTAGGAATATACTTGACCCTAGTTAACTTTACGAAAGATTAGCTAGGTAAGTATCTGCTATGAAGTTATACGTATTACTCGACCAACATAATTAGGCGCATGTCAGCTAGACGTTTATCACAGTTGTTCAATAATTGACAAACTAAATGTATATTTTTCGATATTTCATTTTAAAATCTGACCACTCAGCATGTGCAAACTAAAACTGCAATATATTAAGTTGGTTAATCATTGAACAATTATGATAAACGTCTAGCTTTAATGCGATTAATTATGTTGATCGAGTAGTAAATATAAAAAGTTTTAATGACTGAGAAATATCTGCCTCACATTAGGTACCTAAGTATATCTTTTTTGTAAATACCATAATAAAAAATAAGCTGCGTACCTATAAAAATGTAGGTTGTTATTAAACGATTTAAACACTTTCACTTCTGATGTAAATGTACTCGCTGCTTACCAATTTCAACACAAACAAATAAAACTTTTCGCGCACCATTCTCGTATCACCGGCTCACCGCACGTAAACAAAATCACGCCATCTCTCAGTCGTTCGCGACACTCGCTCGTTCTCCACTATCTGAGACATAATCGAGTCACTAAAATTACAAATAGCTTGACTTAAGTTTCCATATAACTGACATTACAACGGTAGATTTAAGTGTAATTTTATGACTTGAATTAAAAATAATTAGACTTTATGTCAGTATCTTAAGTCAATGAATAAAATTGTGCAAGATTGTACTTAAAATCTAATGTATGGTAGAAGTTTACATTAGATTTTTGGAAAATAGCAAGGAAGAATTCTTTTTTTATTGATATTGAAAGATTCACAATTTCACACACAATTTTATAATGTATTTATTTGTTTAAAACTTCAACCCGTTTCTCTGGCATCGCCATCGCAAAAAACATCAAGTTAGCAGCCCACTTAGAGACCGTAATATCTCGGTTTGTATTGAAGTACAATTGTTGAAATTTTGCGTATACGATTCACTATTTATGCACAGTTTTTTGACATATAAATCACATTGATACGAACTGTATTTCTTAAGGTGCCTGCTATCTTGACGTCAAGTTAGCAGCCCCACCAAGATACTCAAATATCTTTTGAACCATAGTATCACTATTTATATGCTATACGTCACTATTTATACACAATTTTTTGACATAGTAAAAACCATCTAATTCCGTGGTGTGCCTGCCAACTTGACGCTCACAAATAATCGGAGGGCCTAGACAAGTGGCATAAACGCTTGTAGAATTGAAAAATATTAAAGGGATTATTTAATATTTTTCTATTAACTATTTATTATATTTTGTTGAAACGATCGAACAGTGAGCATCCGTCAAGTATATGTATAAGTACTTTTCTACCAATTTACTATTGACAAAACAAAATGGAATAGATAGAGAGCGTTGTCAAGTGGCATTATGTATTTAGGCAAGTGCCTACGGGGGTTGAATTATTATTCTCTCTCTAGCCTAAACTGTTCCACTGCTGGGCAAAGGCCTCCCCAAATTCCATTCAGCCATCTCTTTCCTGAGCCAACTCATCCTAGTCGGTCTTGTGTGCGTCCAGGTTCGTCTAACCACCTCCTTCTGGGGGCTAATAACAATTGTCCAACTCCAACTCCTTTCTAAGGTCTACTTTGCACCTTTCCTAGTAATTTAGTCAAGTAGAAGTACATTGCCTTGCTAGTTCGCTTGTTTATAACTATTTTTAACAACTAGCGAAGCAATGTATTTCTCATAGATTTAGAATGTATTTCTACTTTACTAAATTACTGGACTGTCCTAGTAACCAGTGAAGTAACCTTTTATATTTAAAAGGTATTGCATAGGTGTTGAAGTTAGATATTTAGGTACCCCCCTGAGCCGACCTCGTCGACTGAAATTTTAATGTTTGTAAAAACAGATTAACAGCGTGTAGATTCTCTGCCGAAGTATGCAGGTACAGCAAGGGTTTCTTCCGGCGTAAGTAGATTTTCTAAGGGTCGGCACCCAACGACACCTAAAATGAAGTTCATAGGCTACTAAACTGCTTACCATAAGGCAGGCCGTATGCCAGATTCTCGCCATAGTGACTAACAGCATCTTTAGTCTAGTAGCTAAGCCACCGCTCTTAGACCCAGAGGTTCTGGGTTCGATTCCCAGCGAGGGGTACATCATTGTGTATTTGTTATATCCGCCTGGCTAGCTACTACCAATTTATCTATAGTCTGGCGCCACAACAACAATGTTATAGCATTGTTTTTGAGATAAGAAGATAGCCAGTTCCTCGGTGATGGAGAATTCCGGGTAAAGCGCGCGTCCACCTTCGGCTAAGGCCGAATGGTAAGCCATCAGGTAAGGAGATGAAAGCCAAACAGCTTGTAGAGAATTAAAAAAAAGCCTGTGGCCTAGTGGCTAAGCCACACCGGTCTTAAACTCCGAGGTCCCCGGGTTCGATTCCCAGCGGGGGTACATCTTTGTGTAGGTAATTGGTTCGGTTGATGGTAGGGTTTAAGTTCGCCTGGCTCATTACCACCATCTTATCAGCTTAGGCAGAGTCCTGAGTCACGGCGCATCGCGCAGGCGGAATCCGCCGCGCACGAAACAAATACGCCACATGTAAGAACCTGTCCGAGCTGCGAGCGCCTGCGCGATGCGCCGTGACTTAGGACTCGGCCTAAAGGTACTGATTGACATGCTACTAATTAAGTATGCTTATTTCAAGCGTATACGTCATAAGCATGCTAATTACTAGCAACGCTTTGACACATACTACTAAGTAGCAATTGCTGTGAGCGTCAAGTTGGCAGGCACACCACGGAATTAGATGGTTTTGACTATGTCAAAAAATTGTGTATAAATAGTCACTCATATTTTACAATGGATTAACGAAGAAGACACGTTTAGTTCGTAAATTATTGAACAACTGTGATAAACGTCTAGCTGACATGCGCCTAATTGTGTTGGTCGAGTAATACGGATAACTTCATAAGTAGGTACTTACGTAGCTAATCTTTCGTAAAGTTAACTAGGGTCAAGTATATTCCTAGTGCATTAAATGTTAAAGTTACCTGCCTAGTCTTTTATGACTAATAAACAAAGAATGAGCTACGAATAGTTATTCCGTGTTTTGTCTCTTTTACTCTAATGGGCGATTTTCTGACAGCCCAAATTAAAAAATAAAAATTAGTTCAAAAATACTCGATAGATGGCGTTTTATGAAAGGAGATGTTCCTGCCTAAGGGCTGTAATAAATTCTACACTTTTGCTTGTCTATCAAAAAAATAAAAAAATAGTACTTACAAATTTTTATTCAGGATCTCCAGGACCTATTTCTATTTTGGAATGGAATAAATATTACGTAGCCATACACGTGTTCTTCATGGACTCGCCTTTTACTAAGCGCCATACTAATCTATGCTAAGCGCCATCTATGAAGTCATTTACGAACCAATTTTTTTTTGTGGTCTCGGAAAATCGCCTATTAAAAATTACGTTTAAATGACAGGAACAAAACACGGAATAACTATTCGTAGCTTATTCTTTGTTTATTAGTCATAAAAGACTAGGCAGGTAACTTTAACATATATTGCACTAGGAATATACTTGACCCTAGTTAACTTTACGAAAGATTAGCTTGGTAAGTACCTACTATGAAGTAATACGTATTAGTCGACCAACATAAATAGGCGCATGTCAGCTAGACGTTTATCACAGTTGTTCAATAATTTACAAACTAAACGTATCTTCTTCGATATTCCATTTTAAAATCTGACCACTCAGCATGTGCAAACTAACTGAAGTGCAATATATTTAGTTTGTTAATCATTGAACAATTATGATAAACGTCTAGCTTTAATGCGGTTAATTATGTTGGTCGTGTAGTAAATATGAAAAGTTTTGAACAGCGATATATACACGTTACACTAGATAGGCCCTTCCGAACAAGCACTATGTTCCACTCATCTGCGGAGTCGATTCGGCACCTTGCTTTAGTGTGGCTTTGACATTCGCGCGTGCGGAGCGGCGAAAATAATTATTTATTACTTTTCAAAGTGTACACCTAGACGTTTGCTACAATTCAGTTGCCAAGTAAGGAAAATTAATTGTTATTCAAGTCATTATTATGTAGTTATATCGTATTATTAAAAAAGAAAAGATATTTTTTCAATTATTGTTATTGACAATCTATTTGGAACGCCATCTTGATACACACTACGTTGTCTTTGACCGATCTGCGCTGTGATGTCTTTCTGTTGATTTGACGACAATTCAAATGTTTAAGCGCTGCAGCGGCTGCAGCGAACTTTAGGTCTCTCATTCCAGAATTTGAACAAATGGTTTGTATGAACGTTCTTGTCTATACTTCTAGGTCAATGGTTTTGAATGACTGAGAAAATATCTACCTCACATTAGGTACCTAGGTATATCTTTTTTGGAAATACCATAATAGAAAATAAGCTGCGTACCTATAAAAATGTAGGTTGCTATTAAACGATTTAAACACTTTCACTTCTGATGCAAATGTAATCACTGCTTACCAATTTCAACACAAACAAATAAAACTTTTCGCCCACCATTCTCGTCTCACCGGCTCACCGCACGTAAACAAAATCATGCCATCTCTCGGTCGTTCGCGACACTCGCTCGTCCTCCACTATCTGAGACATAGAGTCACTAAAATTACAAATAGCTTGACTTAAGTTTCCATATAACTGACATTACAACGGTAGATTTAAGTGTAATTTTATGACTTGAATTAAAAATAATTAGACTTTATGTCAGTATCTTAAGTCAATGAATAAAATTGTGCAAGATTGTACTTAAAATCCAATGTATGGTAGAAGTTTACATTAGATTTTTGGAAAATAGCAAGAAAGAATTCTTTTTTTATTGATATTGAAAGATTCACAATTTCACACACAATTTTATGATGTATTTATTTGTTTAAAACTTCAACCCGTTTCTCTGGACTCGCCATCGCAAAAAACATCAAGTTAGCAGCCCACTTAGAGACCGTAATATCTCGGTTTGTATTGAAGTAAAATTGTTGAAATTTTGCGTATACGATTCACTATTTATGCAGTTTTTTGACATATAAATCACATTGATACGAACTGTATTTCTTAAGGTGCCTGCTATCTTGACGTCAAGTTAGCAGGCACACCAAGATACTCAAATATCTTTTGAACCATAGTATCACTATTTATATGCTATACGTCACTATTTATACACAATTTAATGACATAGTCAAAACCGTCTAATTCCGTGGTGTACCTGCCAACTTGACGCTCACCAATTGCTCAATAGTGGCATGCTTTCGTGCTAGTAATGAGCATGTCTATCGGTTACCTTTAGTCTTGTTTCTTTAAGTGCTACTCAATTCTATAAAGGCCGAACTCACACCCGGCCACGGGTGATGACAACCGCAGAGCTATTTGCTTTGAGGGTATATACAGCCTGAACTTGCCAGTGCCTCTGAATTTGCCGGCTACACTTGCCTGCAAAAGTATGGAATCACCTACATACATGTGATTTGTTTCGACGATCTTAGCAACTAAACTCTGTTTCACTGAAACAGCACTTACCTTTTAGGAACCATTTTTATAATATTCATCAATATATTATAAAAATGGTTCCTAAAAGGTAAGTGCTGTTTCAGTGAAACAGATTCCATACTTTTGCACGTAAGTGTAGTTAGGCTGCCTACTTGGCTAGTTTAGTCGAGTAGTGATAATAACATTGCTTCGCTCTACTTGTACACACACCAGCAGATCAGCCTATATCCGAAACTGTTAAAGAAGAATGACCTTTTTATTATGGGAGTTAGGCTAGTTTTTTAGCTAGCTAGCGTAACACAGCGCTTTAATGAAATAAATAGTAATCAATAGCAGCAATGCTCTAAATTATGAAGAAAAAATTACATTACAATATCATGCGGGAGTTTGAAGCTATCTTCATTTTTAGCTTAAGACTTTTTAGGTGTATTTTAAGATTATGACAACTGTTATCGTATGACTATCAGTTCAGTTCAGCATTTATTTATCACTTGACTCTTAACGCGGAGTTCTATAGAAAACCTTTTTTAACAGTAATCATTATAATAACATAAGAGAACACTTGATATGTGAATGATTATGACGCAATGGATATCGAATAGGCTGGTTTGGTCATTCTCCTTTCTCCAATCGATGTTGATCCTTATGACTGAACGATAAGATTCCAAATGTAATGACGATCTCCTTGGTCGAGTGGTTTGTACACCGGTTTTCATGGTGTCGCCATCTCTGAGGTCCCGGGTTCGATCCCCCGATCGGGTCAATTTAGATATTTGTTTTTCTAAATTGTCTCGGGTTTTGGTGTTTTCTAAGTATAATAAGTATGTTTATGAGTTGTCTAGTAACCATTTAACGAGTTTCATAACGAAGCTTCTCTTGGTCTAGCTAATTGATGCGAGTGTAAGAAAGTTTATTTATTTATTTATTAAAGGAATTTGTCATTTTGTGGTAATTTCACATGCTGGCGTCTATACCTACTTCTATTGTGCTAAATTACTAACACAGAAAGGCCTTCCTACTCCGAAAATAAATTTCGACAATAATCGTTTGCTATTTACAGCAGCGGTTTCAATTCCCTCGGAAATGTCGTTCATACAAAATAGGTTTGGCATTTAGATTACATAATTAATGTTTAGAAAAATTGTTTAAAATTACAAAAAATAATGGAAAGCGATTATAAATAGCAAACGAAAAAAGGCCGAATTTTGCTTCGGAGAAAGAGTAGGCCCTCAGGTACGAACTGGGCTGCAGGTACGCAAATATCAGTGGGCCTAGCCAAAGTACAGCCTTCCACTGTCCCACTGCAGGGCAAGGCTTCCCATCATTGAAATCAAGTCACCGCTACAATGGGGAACGAAACGCAAAGTCTCACTTGACTCCTAACAAACGTGTCATTTTTTTATCACTTATTGAAATAAAAATTTCAAGTGAATTTAAAAATTTTGTATGCTAGTTGACGTTTATTACGAGTCAAGTGATATCAGCGCCACTAGCGGCCAAACTTGTCAGGTTTCTTTCACATTGATGGGCAATGGCTTAGGGCCTGTTTCCATTAGGTCGGATCTGACAGAGATTCGGAAGTTCTAGTGGCTTAATAATTTGTATGGAAACCGGGCCGAGTGTTTCCATCTGATCGGATCCGACCTAATGGAAACCGGGCCTTAATCACCACTCCTGCCAAGTGCGGGTTTGTGATCACAAACCCGGGCTATACACATTTTCGACCTGGGAATTGAACCCGTGACCTCCGGATATCGACCCAAGCGCTTGACCACTCGGCTACAGAGGCGTGAGCCTAGCCAAACTCGTCTATAAAAAGGAAATCATTATACTCCTATCGGCCAACTAATGATACTTACTGCTTAATCTGCGTTTATTTATTTGAATAAAAAATATTAAATTTTCCAAACAAAAACACGCTTAACATTAGTTTCATTAATACTTTTCAGTTTTTACTAAATGCAATTATTTACAAACAATGGATCTTTATATTGAGTACTGTTTGCATACAGTTCTATGCAGATAGAACTTATGGACGTGCTATATCGATGGCGAAGAGACAATACCTCATTCTTTTTCTTTCTAAGAAACACATAAATAAATAAATGCCTGGAGGCATTGAACTTCGTCGTCAATATATCATGGAGCACACTGACAAGGATAGAAATTAAAAGCGAGCATCGTGTTCATAGCATTTAATCAGTAAAATAGTCAAAATTCTACAAGAATAGGCAAACGTCACAACTTCACGTGGAAATGCTTAAGAAAAATTTCAAGGCAGATAACATTAACGTTTTCAAAATTATCCTTACACACATCGTAACACCAAAAAAATTAAGAACCGATTTTCACTACAGAAATTGCTGTCGATAGTCTATGTGAGAGCTCTGTGATAGGTAGGAGGGTGATCGACGAGTGATCGCTAACTCGCTATGGGACAGGGGGCCGCCAATCCAACAACGCAAGTTGTGACAGCTAGTCGCCTGCGGCCGCGCAGGGAACTGCCGGCCCAACCTCGCTCGGGCGACTCGCGTCACCTGTCCCGACCCGGCCGGCTTACCTGGCGTTAGTATCCGTCACCGCGTTATAGCAACAGCGTGGACACGGGTCAAGCGGACATACGAGTACTCAACGAGCGCCTACCTTCGCTCGGCCGGCGTCGGGCGGCTATCGGTAGCGCGGCTGCATCATGCCGAGCCCCGGCATGCCGCCCGGGAACATGGCGCCCATCTGCATCATGCCGCCCGGCAGCAGCATCCCTGCACACACAAGCGGGTTAGAGCGGGCCAGCGCGCGGGGCAGCAACAGGGGACCGTGGTCCAACACACGGCGGAGCCGTTGTGACTGCTGAACAATCGCCTGTCGCCCGGACCGCGGCCGGATCGCGCCCGGATCGCGTCCGGATCGCGCCCGGACCAACACCGTTCATCCATGCGACCGTCAGTCACTGCGCGCGTAGGGATGCTGCGGGGTCGCGCGTCTACGGTCACATGTATGCACTGAAGTGTGGCGACTCGTTTAAGGTGCAGTATAAGCAAAGGAACACAGGTAGGTAGGATAAATAATTCACATGAAAAATCACACTTTCAAAATACTCGGCGATGTCAACGTATATCCGTAGTTCATGCATGTTTCAGTGTGATCCGATATGGTTGCTCGAAGAATCCAATTCAGCCAACGACTATTAATTCTTCGTTTCATGCACATTGTAAAGCGACAAAACTACTGTACGTAAATATAATATTAGTGTACCCACCCGTAAAACCGACAAAAGTCACATTTTAAATGACACTACGAGAAAATCGAGACAGTAATAAGATAAGAGCTACTACAATAAGCAAATCCATTAAGGAATGTGAATAAAATTACCGCTCATTTTTCATTCCGATCCTCCGATAGTGCGGATGGCACATCAAAATCACAGTTTTACTTTTGGCAGTGTTTGTCTACAGATCGTCGAATCATATGGGGGGTGAGAGTTCGCCCGGCGTGTTAGTGGGGTGTTAGGGAGGTGTGAGTATCGGACAAGCTGTTATGTGTTTATATTACGAGATAGAGAGACAGAGATGACGCTGTCGCGGCAGAACCACGCGGCAGCCATTCGAGAACAGTCCAGTGCTAGGGCATACAACACAGAGTGGCACCCACCGGGCGACGACGCGCACGCGACTCGTCTCACAGCCGAGCACTTCGCTCTTGTGCTGCCTCAACTAGCCAATTAAGCCGAGAGCTCGTCCACACTTTCAAAACATAATCCATTATACTCAATTATTATACTATCTAAAACTATTTTATATTCTACCTATCGCACTGTCCGGGGTTCTATAGCCGTGGAAAGTACACAAGGATTCACAGTGATCTAATTATGATTTATTGAAAACAGAACACTCATTTTCCACGCAGATATGTAACATAAAACGAAATCGTCATTATACAAAGTGAAGTCAGCGTCATATATTGAGCAAACTTTTATAAATTTACTGGGGTTCCTGATTATTATTCTTATCAAATCATTATAACTAGAAAACGCACCCATCTATGTTATTCTTAAATTAATTAAATGCAAGTAATACTGGCTGTTTGAAAGCATGAAAAAAATCTTTTTGTATGCCATTCGTAAATCAATACAAAAATATGGACGTAACTATGAAAACAATAGTCTAATAATATTCAAGATACGTCTGGCTTCAGTATTGGTTTACAAGTAATATTTGTATAAACTTCTACGATTTAGCTATATCAGACCAATTGAAAGATTACTCTCCTACACTTGGACCATTTTCACATCAAAAATACAATTTATGTTAACTGATACAAAAAAATACTGTGTGTCATTTCATTAGGGTACGTAACAAGATTACGTGAATACCATTCTTATTTTCCTAACATTACTTCTTTAGCTTACTTAACATTCGAAACTACATAACACTGCTGTAAGGCTTCACGTTCAAAGAATACATTAGTTTCATAAAAAATAACAATTTTTAACAGTGAAACATCCTAACATAGATACTATTTGATTGAATTGGAATTTTGAAATTCCAAGAACAAACATATCAATGAATGGTTTTAGAAAACTGTAACCCTACATGATTAACCACATCAAACTTCACAATATATCTATTGATAATATTATGTGGAGATTGTCTGCATCAAGATGGATGTTTGTGAATCGCAACTCTTACACAATAAAATTGTTGATAAACAATTTGTAAGTCATAAATATTTCAGATTGTTTTTAACTTGACATGATGAGTTTGAAAACCCTATCAGTTTGTAAAATAATTATGTATATTTTTGAAATGACTGTATTTGCTTTCTTGTGCACGCTAATACTATACATTGTTATGGCAACACTATGCGAATCTATCTGCTATTATGATTGTTTCTAGGGTACCTACTTTTAACATAATGAAGAATTTTATAATTTTAAATGTCTTGTTTTCGGAGTACTTTTCAACTATTGTTTCTAATAAAACTCCACTAATAAAAAAGTAACAACAAACTTACTGCTTACTTTCATTAAAGGATAAAGCTACTTGAAAACCAAACTCTACATTCGTTTTTTTTATCAAGAATAACACCTGTCATTTAAAAAAGGCATTCTAACAATCCACTCAAAACGATTTTATTTGCAATAGTTGCGATTCACCAACACATTTTCATTCCCCACAATGAAAGCGCGGGCGCGATTTGGGCAAAATCCAATATACTGTGGAATCGTATGATCGACTTACGAAAACGAGTAATCGGATATAAGCGTTTCACCACTTTAGGCCTCAGCCACGAGCACGGGCGTATCGCGAAGCATCAAGCGGATTTCTAGGTTATCACGCGTTATAATACTACGTCAGTCTTAGACAGCGGTAATATAAAAAAGCAAGAAACAGAGAAATTGCTCGTCGTGTCACAAACCGCCAGCGGTCGTGGCCATGCTTGGTTTCTTACAGTACTTTAGTACGGTTTTCGTAAATCGATCTACCACGTCCGTATTTTGCCGGTGTCTCGATATTTTAAAACGTCTTCAATCGTGTCTCAGCGATCTAATTTCGTCATTTAGTCTATGGGAAAAATTACAAAATCAGATCGTCGAGACACGCTAACCCTTGATCGGCGACTAGGCAGTAATTTAGTCGTATACAGAGTATGTTGTTTCGCTAGTTTTATAATTATCAAATTCATTATAAATAAGCAAAGTAGCGATACAATTTGCTACTACTCGACTAGAATACTTCGCCTGATGCGAACAAGGCTTTAAGACGTTTCAAAACGGCACAGACAGCAGGTCAAACTACCACAAATAGTCCAAATTTCTTAAATATATTTAGAACTTTATTAATTTGAGTATAAAGATCAATATCTATCAAAAAAAGGAGACCCGCCGTTTTATGCTTAAGTATACTTTTTAATTTTTTTATCTGTTCTTCATTAACTGCCAATATCTGATGACAGTTGTACAGCCGCTAGCTGTCAAATCAAAGTCAAATTGTGAAATGGAAAACACTTGACAATTCACTTTTTTTAAAAGCAAAAGAATTATGGTTTATGCAGCCACGTTAGACATTTTTAAAGTAACATATCTGCCTTTTGAAGACTCAGTGTTTCCATATTAAAAAATATTAATAATTAAATAACTCTAACTGCGATTCGATAAAAATAAGACAAAACTTGGTTTAGGTAGCAAATAATATTAGCTTTACTTTATGACCAAATTTGGCATTTTTTCTATGGAAAGTGCCGGTTCTCCTTTGACAGGGTAGTTAGACCTGCCGGCGTCTGTACACACGCCAGCAGATCAACCTATTAAAAAAAACTGTCAAATTTCTCCAATCGATATTTGATTTGATCCTTATAACCAATCCATAAAGTTCAAAATTGATTGCAGAAATCCGACATTCTGTAGTAGGTTGACCTCGAACAACACAACACCGCGCGCGCACTTCCACTCACCACCCCCTAACGGTAAGCATCGTACTGCTGGTAATACTGACCGGGCTGTATCGGGCGCATCAGATTGAACTGCGGCATGACGGGCAGCACGCCCATGACGGGCGGCATGGAGACGGGCACCCCGACGCGCATCGGCTGCTGCAGCATCACCGGCATCACGGGCCGCCGCATCTGGCGCGCCATCGCCGCAGACATGTGCGCCGCCACCTACAATGTGCACATGTCGCTCACGGGACGGCCATCGGATGCGCTAATCGGTGTGGACTCGGTAATGGTAGAGCTAATGCTGGCTGCTGGCTAGCTAACCTATAGACAATTTATTGGCACTCTAAACTAGTAATAATGTCACAGTGGGCTGACCACGAGCGGCGCAACTTTGTAGAAACGACGGTGTTTTAAAGGTATGGGTACAATGCCTTTAATAAGTAGTTAGCGTTAATCCCCGTCTAAATGTTTTTTAATGGAATGCAAAAGTTTAAAAGTGTATATAGTAATAATGTATTGTGATTACCCATTATTGCTTGTTATTGTAGGGTTATGTGAAGTTTAATATGTTATTTTTCAAACTTTATTTGAAGTATTGGTTTTTAATTTATTGCCATGCTAATATGTGGTAATGTCAACCATGGTATAATACAACTGAAAATTTGTATCATAAGTAATACTCACAATATAATTTAACATTGAAATACAAAAAAAAATGTATAAAAAACATTTGAAGAGTTTATTTTTGTATGGTATTGCTTAGAGTGCCAATAATTGGGTAGTGTACCCTACAATGTTTTTTAATAGCAATTGATGGAGAATACTAATTTTATATGTATCCGAGTCGGATATGGAGCCAATTGGAAGGATCATCCACTGAAGACGTTCGGTAAAACTAGTTCGTCTGTTTCACAATTAATTTGCAACGCTAACTGCCGCGGTCGCGTGTGTCGGTTTTTTAAAACAAAACACAGGCGGGAGCGAGCGGTTTCCGCTCAAGTTTTAGCGGACGCCTTACCAACCCATTGGGTTTCTAAATTACTAGTAAGTGTACTGTGTCTATTGAGACACAGTACACTTACTAGTAATTTAGAAATTAGATTTGTCCTTTTTAGAGAATCGAACCCCTTTATTTTCGGCTAATGGATTGGCTTTGTAGATGTCCCCTTTGTTGAGATTGCTAAATTCTTGTGTAAAGCAAGTTGAAACAACTTATGTTAATGACTTTAAAAGTAATTGAGTCTTGTTCACTTTCAATTTTCCGAATCTTTGTATGGTCATTTGGAAGCATTTATAAAGATTGTGTTTCAGCAGCGTCCGATAAACGTCCAACGTGAAGAATGCGAGCGGCACACATGTAACGCTTGACATTTCTATGAGATTTAGATTAAATTGTTCCCACTTTCGTAGACGAACATAGCACGCAAATTACAATCTGATTGACAATTCGAGGAATAAGATCTGACTGAGCAAATTAGAATAAAAACTTTTAACACATCAGTAGTTCTACAAAAAACTAAATCAAAATTACACTCATGCGTATCTATCATATTTCTACAATAAATAAATATATTATTACAAATATTTTACCCTTTGATTAAGCATTTAGGCATTTAGAGATAAGATAGCGTAATATATACTTTTTAACTCAGGTTTTAGAACTCATAGGTACTTAAAAAAATGGGTGTAGGTTAAAATACCTTCCCGAAGCATGCCTACCGCGAAATAACTGTCCTCTCAAATATCAATCGGACTAAAAGTATGTAAAGAAATAGAAGTTACAAGCAAATTAGATTTCATAATGGAATCAAAACTTGTTCTGCATAGTACGCAATTTTTTGTCTATGTTCGCCTATCAAAGTGCCTAGTGCGAGTTTTGTATACCATTCCATAGAGTTAGCATAAACTAGAATTTGTATGGCATCAAAACAGTTACACAAATTCATAAATAGCTGGCGCTGTTTTCTTACCATACAAGTTGTATTTTACTCAGTCGAATGGTAAAAAAATTCCCACTCAGCACAAAACTAATAACTCGGACTCAACAATACTGTGCTGCTAAGAAAAAAAAAAGCACAAATAACAAAATATGTGAAATCAAAGAATACCAGATAGAAAAATTACATGCTTTTTTCTGATTCTAAAACTGCTTATAACTCGATTTCACACAATTTGCGACTTAAGCTTTTTCGTTTTAGCATAATAGCATAATTGAATCCGAGGTGAGATATCGAGATAGTGTAAAATAATGAGGACATGTGCGCCGCCACCCGCGAGCATGTGCCACATGTATTTACCGCTTGGGACATGTACGCCGCCACCTGCAAACGTTACACGTGTAGTATACAGGCCACGTTCCATAAAGCGAAAACGACACGTTGAATAACGTCCAACATGTTACAATAAGCGTTATGTTATAATAACGTTAAGCATGTTAACAACGATTAAAAGTTCGGCGTGTTACTACTCACGATGTGTGAAACATGTTAAATTGTAAACAGCTATGTTAGAAACTGCACTCGTATATAAAAGAAGACTAAGTATGGATTATAAAAAGATATGAACACTAGTGATAAGTTGGTTTTACAAGTTTCTCACTAGGTGGCGCGGCGCTACTTCGATATTATAGGAATTTTACGAGAGTTCTATTGAATAATCGACAAAAACACAGTAATATTTGTATTACCGAATGAGTGTCATTGTCAAAAAGCGACTATAATTTTAGTCGGGATTTTTACAAAAAAATACTTGTACAATTAAACTTAATTGTTTTTCTACAATAAAAATACTCTTAGGCTCTTTAATCCCTTCTGTGCAAAAATCACATAAACCCGTTGCAGCGGTCTAAGGCCTCGGCTACAAACCACGGGCGCCTCGCGACAGTCAAGCGATCAATAATGCTAGTTCTTTGCTACGGCAGTCTTCAACCATCACGTTAGAGGAACGTAAGGAGCCGAGAAAACCGCCTACAAATACACATCGCAAACCGCCAATGGTGGTAGCCGAGCTGAAGTAAAGAAAACACATCACAAACAAAAGCGCATCACATTTACAATCACATAAAACACAAAGATGGCGGCGGCATCACGTACCTCAGCCTGGCTAGTGCTGGGGTTGATCATCTGGGGCGCGGGCGCGGGCTGCGGAGTGGGTGCGTCTGGCCGTGGCTTGGGTCTGTACCGGGAACCACGGGCTCTTATCTCTTCTAATGACACATCTTCAGGAGGATGCACTATCTTGGAGCCGGCGCCGGTCGCCGTGACCAATGGACAAGCGTTAGCTGCAGGCGGTTTGACGTCACCATTCTCTTTCGGCTCCGAGTTACTGGACGTCGATGTGGTGGGCGGTGCGCTTATTGTCGCGTTGCTGTGGAATAACGTTTGTATTAAAACATACATGCGCTGTCTGCTAGAATCTCCATAAGGTTACTAGGCAACGGGGACCGCATCACTATTAAAGTCTACGTTTAACAACAACATTTTAATCGAAACCTATTTACAAAGAGTAAAGAGGTGCAGCCAGGCTTTTATGATATAAGCCTGGCTGCACCTCTTTATATAAGTTATATCAGAGGTTTTGAGAAACGGGGAATTCTGGCACCGTATGGACAAGCAATGCAATTTTACTGGACGTAAATGAGGCAGGGCTTGTTATCTACTCTGAATTTCTATGTTTTTTACTAAAAGCTACTGCAGACACGATTGTACTATCTATTCAGTGTTACATCCATGCGATAGGTAAGTGCTACACACATAATATACCTATTGTATAAAATAAAAATATAAGAATGCAGAACAACATTTCTCTTGAATATTTTATTGCTTTGAAATAACTGACAATCTGGGATCTAGGTAAAAAAACAACCAGATCAGACCCAGTGTAATGCTATGTAAGAATAGATGTCAACTCTGGCTGAAAGCTGATTAGGTTAAGAAATAAAGTGGTTTAACTACCATGTTTATCTTTAAATAGCTAAGAATAATGAACACTTGAATAAACCAGATACCCGGAGGCTTTATCATTTTCAATACGAATATAATACTAGCATTGCATTGTGAATGCAAAAATAATGAAAATAGATAATACAATATTTACTTGATAGCACTATAAAGTGTTCCTTTATTATTTTTTTATTTTATAATTATATCTAACCTGATGTTAGGGAATAGTGGATGTGCTCTTCACCCTGATTTCACAACTACTGAGGAGTTGGCTATCTTATATCTAGCTGTTGGAACACAACAATGCTAGTAACATTGATAATAAGGCAACAGATGGTGGTATCTTGCCAGGCGAACTTATAAGAAGTTTGGTGTTAACTAACCAAATCAAGGCATCGTCGGTAGCCGAGCGGATAGACGCTCGGGTTGATCGCGAGAATTCGTGGTTCAATCCCCATAGCTCCGTGAGACTACTGGCGTGAACCCACTCCGACACAGTCATTTTAGATTACAGGATGGGTTAACAGGACTGTTTCTTCTTGGCGGGAAAGTGAAGCGTCATGTCTGCAGTTTTGAATTATTTTCTATAATTTGTGTTTTGTCGAATATTAATGTAAAATAATGGTGTATTATTTACAGTTAAGTGTTCGTGAACGTGCATGAGTGTTAGCAAATAAAACAAAACAGTGCAACATCACTTTTCAAATTCTCTCAAGAAGTCCGTGTGAGACCTTAATAAAGTCCCACAGCTTTATTGAGTCTCGAGGGGCTTGGGGGAAAATCATTTACCATTAAATGTTCATTATCACTCATTATCATCAACTTAATGAAGAGAAAATAATAATTACTATTAAAAACTTGACACTGGCTAAATGTGCTGAATGCACAAAGCCATTATTTTACCGTTAGCAGTGAGATGAAAGAGATAGATATAATTTTAAACGTACGTTTCAAGGGAGAGACACACTGAGGACACACTACCGTTTCTGCCCGCTTCGGGCGCGTGGCAATTGGTACCCAATTTTTATGTCGGTAGCGGGTAAGTTGGCAGGTCAAAGGATAATATGTATATGGCACATTAATGATAATCTTTAAAAAAAAAAATTTAAATGAGGTAGTTTATTACTTATTTATTTTTCATTTATAATTATTATAATTTATAAGGAATAAACCTTCAAAAAAAGTCATGTGCACACACACTATAAATAGTCAATGAATGCAAGTTGGCAAATATACCAAACATTTTGTATTAATATAGTTATTAATATTTTTGACATTAATATATCAAAATAATCGGTTGGCAATTCTTAATGCATTAATTATATATTTATTGGTTTTCAACTTTGAGGTAAAATACAAAGATTTATGGGGTGAATTGAATAGAGAATAATAAGAAACAGCATGTAATTGTAAAAATCCAAAGCGGTTGTTTTAGTGTTTACACAATAATGGAAGCTTTTAAGAACACTCACCTATATGCTGGAAAAGTAGGTTTGTTAGGTTGTGAAGAAGCTATACTTGAAGCTGGAAACAGTGGTCGCATACCAGGCATCATCATCCTACAATAAAACATTTATAAAATCTTTTAGCAACATTAAAATCTTTACTTTACCAACATTTACATAACATTTGTATTAAAAATACCTTTGCGCCTGCATAAATGGTGGCATCATAGGGTTCATGCCCATATGGCCTGGATACATTCCTGGGGGCACTGGTCCCATGGGGGTGGGCAGTATTCCCTGAGTCACGTTTGAAGGGCCTGCTCCCAACTGTTTAAGAAAACACAACAACTTAGCTGGTTCTCAATATGGAGATAAAACAATTAAGGTAGGTATATAAAGATACATTTTATAAGTGTCTCGTAGCGGTGAAAGAATACTTTCACCCCATCTTTCCTTGGGTGTTGTAAAAGGCGACTAACGGACTAAAGACTGCATGTACATCCAACAGCTTAGAGCGGCGATGGGCTCACCACCTGTCACACTGAGCTCATGTGAAGTCACTATTTGGTGAAAAGTGGACTGCTTTTGCAGTCCTCATCACCTCTGTTTTTGACTAACCCTTCGGGGATAATAGTCGTAATAATTTTATAAAAAAACTGGATGTAAAATCGAGAGTGTACTGGACATACCAAGGCTGGCGTAGCTTTCTTCTTTGCAGCAGGCTCATCATCATCACTGTCTTCTTCACCTTTCCCTCCACCTAAACAGATAGTTTTTTAACAACTAGCAGCTTAAACAAATTCTCTTCGAAGTGTTCAAATTTATCAATATTTAAAGTATATTTTCATTGATAAATAAATAACAATAATAAATAAATAATTACATTATCTTGCTTTATACACGATAGATACATTCTACACACAGAAATAACAAGCAATTAATGCAAAAGAATATACGGTTTTTACATACATTTTGGTCCAACAGTCGTAAAACTAAAAGAATTATTTATACCTGTTTTCTGCTTCTCATGTTCTCTTATATCTTCAGGTGGGATACCTTCCATACCATAGATTTCTATTTCTATATTTGACCTATTTGGTAATGAATTTGGAACTTTGTCTATGGCTTCTTTGTGTACCTATTGAAAAACAAGTCACAAAATATAAATTGTTGGATGCTTTTAATTAATTTTAGTATGATTAAATTATCATCGAAGTTAATGAGGGTGTTTATTAACGTAGTACTCTAATAAGAGCAGAATAAGACGCGCCAAAATGTCTAAAGATAAAACTACACGCCGCGTGCTCTGGTCGTGGGCGGGCGGGGCGCTTGCCAATTTTGTGGGGCTGACGTACCTGCATGCAGTGTATTGACAAGCCTGGGCCAGTGTATAACTTCTTGTGGCAAATGTGACATTTAAAATGTTTGGCTTTCTGATGTTGAATTAAAATTTTTTCGTCATCAAACTCCCGGTTACAATACCTGAACAGTGCGCTAAGGAAATTATTTATTTACCCGTATTTTTCATTATAACCATATGAATAGAAAGGGTGACCTACTTACGAAGGTCGATATCGTTTTGAATATTGGAAAAGGATACCAGCACCAAGGTTTCGATGCCTTCTTCTTCTTTCGGCCCATGTTTAGAACTGGTTTTATGAACTAACACAAATTACAGACACTAGCTAAGAGTATTTACTAAGTAATGTTAATTTAACAACAGTATATCACAGATTATTACACTTAAATTGAAATTAAACCAATTTTACTTGTTACTTTACACAAGCAACGCAAGTCGCAAATCGTTTAGTAGGAAAGCAACGCAAAATGGCGGCCATACATTAGCAGAGCTATTGCTTCATTCCGAATTCCGATTCCGCTTACATTAACATCTGTCAAAATAAAAAAAGAGTAAACGCCACATACATACAAAAACCAAGTCATAGAGAATAGAATGTATATTCGAGATTTTTATCGTGATTTTAATCATTGAGTCAATGATTTTAATGATTGATTGAACATCTCTTTTGTTTATAACTACCACAGACATGTATGTCTGTGATAACTTGTAACTACAGACGTATTTTAGAACAATATTCTCTACGTGTATACGTGTATGATTTTAGTTTTTCGACTAATAGGTAGGTATATAATTAGAGAAATAATGAACTAGGTGAATTAATCACGTCACAACATCATGAGTATTATTATCATACTTAGAAACAAAATCGCATTATAGCCATTCACGGCTCCATAATTTAATCATTATTGAAACTCAATGACGTTGGAATGTTAAAAAATAAGGTTGTTTTCGTTTATCCCGGCGTTTTATGCTAAGTTGTAGTAGGTACTACATAAGTTTTAAGGCCTGTTCAAACCTGAGCGGTATTCGCTGCCGCTGTGGATAAAGGTATATACCGCGCGGTTGCCGCGCGGGTTTCGCTCAGGTATTTAGTATAAAGTTCCGCGGCTAGAGCGACCTGCGCGGTATTTTTGCTGCCGCTACCCACAGCGGCAGCAAATACCGCTCAGGTTTGAACAGACCTTTAATCTGAAAACTAGCAATATCTGTCAAGAAATGACAGTTGTACACTCAGAAATTGTTCTGAGGTTGTACCAAAGACCTAAAAAGATAGGGACAGGAACTATTGTTCTATAGCTACAACAGGTTATATAAATATTATCATTTTCGACATAACATTATGAAATCTAAATATGTCTCTTTTCATCTAATCGATAACGGCGTTTGATGAAAGAGACAAATATATTTAATGTTTTCTAGTTTCTGGCAATGTTTTTGCATGACGTCACGATTTTAGGCGCGCGCGCCACCTCCACCATTTTATTTAACATCACTCACACGTTAGTCTTTGGTAGGTCTTAAAAGTAGTGATGAGTCAAGCACAGCTGTTAACGATAAACAATACTAAATACTATGTATTACATTGTGCCACAGACATATAATATGTCTGTGCATTGTGCAAACTAAAAACTTCGGAGCGTCCAATACGTTTATGATAAATAATAATTCACGATGTTTAACTGCTCTAATTCATACAATTACTACAATTTTTAACATTGAAAATGTTTTTTCGATCGCTCCGGTAGGGCCCCATTTTCGCTGAAAGTTTGTTTGCCTCGTGGTATATGGTTGTTTAGGGGCAAAAAGACGTATGATAGCTCAAAAGACGCAGAATTTGAATAGCTCTCAGATGGTGAAAACATTTTTTTGTATAATTTGAAAACTTTTTCGAAAATTGAAAAAAATCAAAAAAAAACCTGAGTTTTTAACACCTTCCCTCGGAATATCTTCGATATCTCGTGAACAAGGTCGAAAATCGAAAAATTGAAAAAGTCTCCTACAGATTTTGAGACGGGAACATTTTATGTCTTATACTTTTTTTTGTGGGATTGATAGGGGGGGCGGTATGCTCCCCCTTAGCGGCGCGTGGAGCGTCGCCATGCGGTATTATTAGGGCGTCATAGCCCTGTGGAACTTCGCAGCTTTGAGATACAAAGATCTATTAGGACTTAGACGCGGAAAATTAAGGGTTTCAGGATAGTATAAACAAATTTTGGAAAAGTCGATTATTTCTTTTGAAAATAAAAAAAAATCAAAAAAATCAATGTTTTATACGAAGATCTATTAGTACTTAATAGACGCGGAAAATTAATGGCTTTAGGATAGTATAAACAAATTTTGGAATAAGTAGTCAAAAATTTTTTTTGAAAATATTTTATTTTTATTTTTTAATTAATAATCTATTATAGCTAGGTTCATTTTCAATGCCCTTTCAAGTCGTGTAGAACACGAGATCTGTGATTTTTTAATGTTATTATTATAGGTTACCTAGTAATGAAGCAATAAAAAAGAAGTGGCTTGATATAATGGGCGATTTTCTGACAGCCCAAATTAAAAAGTAAAAATTAGTTCAAAAACACTCGATAGATGTCGTTTTATGAAAGCTGGGCTACTTATGGGCTGTAATAAATTCTACACTTTTACTTGTCTACCAAAAGAATAAAAAAATAGTATTTACTTACCTATTTATATTCAGGACATCCAGAACCTATTTCTATTTTGGAATAGAATAAATATTACGCAGCCATACACGTGCTCTTCATGAACCCGCCTTTTACTAAGCGCCATACTAATCTATGCTAAGCGCCATCTATGAAGTCATTTACGAACCAATTCCTTTTTTTTTTTTGATCTCGGAAAATCGCCCATTGGGACGGAAAATATTAACCCAAGTATTATCCACATTATTACATTATGCTTATGGGTATTTTTTGCACTGACATGTTTACCTTGACCTGTAGCCGACCGTACAGATTTTTGTTCTTTTTTTAATTCTATGTGTTGCATTATATTTATTTATAATAAATTTTTAAGAAGATCAACTGCTTTTTTATTTAGACAATTTATAGGAACAATATGATCGACAAGCATCTGAGGTTCCATGGGTAAAATTTGGCCGCACTGAAAGGGGCAGGTTGGGCTCACTGAGTGCAAGTATCGATTTACTTCTAAGCCTGCTCTGGTATCAAGCCTTCAACTTAGTAAATCGAAACTAGTATTCGGTGGACCTAGCGTGCTTTTTGGTGTATTCTAAAATTACAACGATTCTTAACTGGGGCGGTTCTCACATTGCGCTACGGAGAGCAGGGGGTCGATCGCGCTAGATAGTCTCAACCGGACACAACAACCGCAGCCGTTCTGCCGACTTTGTTGGCGCGATCGCGTTTTTAAATGCGATAGCACTACTAACGGCTGAGGTTGAGTTCTGGTTTGCTTGGGATTATTTGGCGCGATCGCCCCTCAGATCTGCTTGTATGCGCGTAGCTATACTAAGGTTTTTGTGTTGGTATAGAAAACATGTTATCACGCGCGGATTAGCAGATCCAGTTTCGACGCTCCCCAGACACATTTTCCATAAAAAGAAGTACCTACTTACTTACAAAGAACGTTACAGCCCTGCGCGTAGCAACAGATCTGCTCTCCGCAGTATGACTAGATTTTATTTGACAAAACAATAACACAAAAACCAAGCCAAACAAAGTCATAGTCAACAAATTGTTAATAACTTATTATCTCGAATCTGTTAAACTTATTAATAATAAGTATAAGAGATTCGAGACCAATGATAGTGTATTAAAACTTTATAATACACTATTATTGTTCGAGACAGTGTGAGAAACCGCCTTAGTTAAGAAACGTCTAGGGGAATGTTTTTAGTTTTTGAGTACTTACCTACTTTTATGAAATTAACAATTTTTTATAAATCAAAACGGTTGTAAGTTGTTTACGCTAGATAGCGGGCGTCTATCGATATCAAAACACCGACGTTTTTTTGGCATCCCTACTAAAAGACGCCATTTTATTTAACACAATGGTTGTAGGTATGCACGTTTTTTTGTAGGTATTTCTCGTCCATATATTTTTAGGTCTGTGGGTTGTACAGCCGCTAGCTGTCAAATCAAAGTCAAATTGTTGACATTTAACTTTTTTAAAAGCAAAAGAATTATGGTTTATGCAGCCACGCACGTCAGACATTTTTAAGGTTAGACCGCACTAAGCGACACTTTACGGCAGCGGCGCGACGCGACACGTACCGACCAAATATTCTTTGTAAGAAATTGTATGAGGTATAACGCACTACGCAGCAGCGTAACTACGCGCCGCGACACTGAGCGGCAAAGTTGACCAACTCATCAAATCTGACGCGCCGTGTCGCGTCGTGTAGTTCCGCTGCCATTAGTGCGGTATAGCAAGCGACGCGACGCGACACTTCACTTTTTAGAACGTGTTCAATAAGTGGGTAGTACGACAAATTGTGTTTAACAAAATGTCTTTCGACGAAGTGAAATTAATTATATTAGTCAGTCAGTATCCTGAGATATAAGCCTGCAAAATGAACATTACATGAATTCTCTTAGGAAAAACAACATTTGGAAGGAAATTGGCGAGGAAATGTAGGAAATGAATTCGTCCACTTGACTCAAATACAAATACAAATCTCTTTATTGTGATGCCGGCACTTCACTTGGCGTATCGTGTTCGTGTGGCGATATCGTTGTGTTTGCCCAAATAATATGGCACATCACTTGGCGTCAAACAAGCCATCCACACATGGCCTATACGGGCAAACAACGCAAATATTCACAATATTTGCTTGTTCACAAACAAATTGAATGCAACAGTGATGGACGTGTCAGGCTTATTATATTTATAGTCAAGTCAAGTCAAGTCAAAATATATTTATTCAATAAACTCAATTAATAAGTACTTTGAATCGTCCAAATCTTTTTTAACCTACCACCCATTCAGGACATAATTTTTTAACTGTGGCAAAGAATGGGCGCAAGAAACCACAGCGCACAAAAGCAACGACATTTACAAACAAAAAAAGAGTATGTCGTTACCAGGTCAATACAAAATATGAATTTAAAAATAAAAAAAATGATGCAATACAAAATTACAATACATACAATGTAGTATCAATTAAATAAAGACAATTAGAAATAGCTGTTGGAGTGCTTGGAGCATTTCAGATCCAAGCTGTTTTGTCTTCTGTGTAATCTGACACTTTATAATAAGCTTTTTTATAATGCTTTTTTTTGATTTTGATTTTAAATTTATTAAGATCTAATTTCTGAATATCATTTGGTACTTTGTTGTAAAATCTTACACACAGACAGACCCCTAAAAGAATTATTTATTTTATGGAGCCTAGTATAAGGTACTGCTAATTTGTTCTTACTTCTAGTGTTTACAATGTGAATATCACTGTTTTTTGAAAACATTCCAGTATTTTTATGAACATAAATCAAATTTTCATAAATGTATTGTGATGCAACTGTCATTATATTTATATTCTAAAATCTCTCTCTGAGAGAGTCGCCAGCCTTTAGGTTATATATTGCTCGAATAGCCCTCTTCTGAAGCACAAAGATAGTTTGAATGTCGGCAGCATTTCCCCACAGTAAAATGCCGTACGACATTACACTATGAAAGTAACTTAAATAAACTAATCTGGATGTATCAACGTCAGTTAACTGACGGATCTTCATTACTGCCGCAGAGCTAAGTCTATTCGACAATTTAGCTATATGTGGGCCCCACTGAAGCTTGGCATCTAACGTGATGCCTAGAAACACAGTGATGTCCACAGGATTCACATTCTTATCTTTAATTTGTACACTAGTTGTTACTTGCTTAACATTAGGCAATACAAATCTTACACATTTGGTTTTTCCCTCGTTTAATAGCAAGTTATTTACACTAAACCAGTGAACAATCTTTGAGATCGCATTATTCACATCGTCATAATTTGGGTGTCGTCGTTTCACTTTGAATAAAAGTGAAGTATCATCAGCAAAC
Source organism: Scoparia ambigualis (assembly GCA_963921215.1). NCBI lineage: Eukaryota > Metazoa > Arthropoda > Insecta > Lepidoptera > Crambidae > Scoparia > Scoparia ambigualis. The sequence continues at coordinate 20,093,668 of OY992508.1, read as the reverse complement.
AATACTATCTCATGACTGTCTTTTACAAAATAAGGTAAGTCATTAATATAAACCAAAAACAAGAATGGACCTAGTATTGAACCCTGCGGAACTCCCATTGTAACCACTGAACCCGGAGATCTTTTACCGTTAATGTCGACCTTCTGAATCCTGTTACTCAAGTATGAGATTAGAAGGCTCAAAGAAGCATCCCTAATTCCATAGTGGTTAAGCTTCCTGACCAAAGTTTCATGTAAAACACAATCGAAAGCCTTGGATAAATCACAAAATACCCCTAGGGCATCCTGTGATTCCTCCTAGGTATCAAATATTTGGATTAAAAGCTCAACACCGGCGTCAGTTGTTGAGTGACCCCTAGTAAAACCATACTGTTTACAATGTAAAAGTTTATTTCTATGAAAATGAATTTGGATTTGGTCTAGCATCAACTTTTCAAAAATTTTACTAAATGTGGGTAGGACAGAAATAGGTCTAAAATTAGAGGGGTCAGAAGTGCTACCTGATTTAAACAATGGAATTAATTTGCTTTGTTTCATTAGGTCAGGAAAAACACCACAGTCAATGCATTCGTTAAATATGCAAGCTAAAACTGGAGCTATTGTCATAATTACTGATTTAGTGACATCCACGGAATTACCCCACAGATCAGCAGTTTTCTTTTTATTGAGAGTGTTAAATGTTTTTAATATATCTATAACACAAATTTTTTGAAAACTGAAATTACTTTCACAATCTTTAACATTCTCCTTCAAAACAGATTCAGCTACAGTGGGGGAGGAAATCAAGGCTTTTGTAGTTGAATGAAACTGGAATGTCAGTAAAAAACCTCTCAAATGCTGCAGCAACGTCAGCATCAGAAGTCAAGGTTTTATTATCACAATTTAAATTGTACTCATTATTACGACTTCTGACCTTTCCTGTTCCTGTGTATCTGAATGCGGCTTGTCAACACCTGTTTTTTTATTGTGCAGGGTTCTCCTAAGTTATTTTGAATATCGATCAATGCAACGTGTTCGGTTTTGTTTTATGAGAGGCATTTTTGGGATCCCAAATACAAGGATGCATTTGGTATAATTACTATGTTTACGTATAAAAAACTGAACACGTCTGAACAGGACAGCCGCACGCGCGCTTCTGAACAGAACCAAGTGTAGACGGCCGACGCAAATATTTGCCGTATTTGATTCCTTTGATGTGTGATCAAAAACCGACAAGTGGACGGAAACGCATGTTCGCTATTTGCGTTGTTTGCCATATTCGTGCAAATAAAGCAAATATATTCAAATAGGCCGTCTACACATTGCCGTGTTCGGACAAATAATGCAAATACGCGAACACGATACGCCATGTGAAGTGCCGGCATGAAATGTATACATAGATTGCTGTTGTTGGGTTTTTGGTGTTTCACTACATTTCCACCATTTACAAGGTATACAATAATTTGATATAGGTTTGGAAAATCTAATACATTTAAAATTAATAGAAAAAGTAATATTAAGTTAGCAAAATAACGTTCAAATCAGTTTCTTCCATCTTACTCAGAAATTGTGGATCGACTGACAGACTTTGCTGCAAACTGTCGCGGCACTGCAGTTCAAGTGCGGTATACCTAATAGTGTCGCTACGTGTCGCGTCGCGCCGCTGCCGTGAAGTGTCGCTTAGTGCGGTCTAACCTTTAAGCTGGATTTACACGAAGCCAATACTTGAGACAATCCACTAAGCCAGTCCAATAAGCCAATGCCAATGCTAAGCAAAAATGCCTTGTGGACAATCCAATGAAGTGGACTGTCTCTATTTACACGATGCCAATATTGGATTGTCTCAAGTATTGGCTCCGTCTAAATCCAGCATTATAGTATTAGGCTGGCCTCACACAGCCGGAATGGCTTGCTGAATTAAGAATCTGAATTTAAGATTCTGAATTCCGGCACCTTGACTCACACATTCTTAAAAATTCAGATTGATCAGTAGTCTTGTGACTCCCGGCATATGCAGACGTCTCCGAGACGTTAACCGCTTGCTGTTTCAACCAGGGTTGCTATTTTTTTTTCGCTGTTCCTACCAATTGACGTCCTCCGTGGTCAAGTGGTAGTGGTAGCGTTTTTCTATGTTTATGTATATTTATCCATTATCTAGTTTAACTATATAAACTAGTTTCAATAGAAGCTTAAATTGCTATCAAATTTTATAAAAATAAAATATAAAAATAAAAATTTATGGTAAATCCTGCTAAAACTGCTAAGCGTTGTTTATAAAAATGCACCAAAACTGCTATATTTACCTTTATAATTTTTAAGAATGGGCGAGATCAAAAAAAAAAAGAAATTGGTTCGTAAATGACTTCATAGATGGCGCTTAGCATAGATTAGTATGGCGCATGGTAAAAGGCGGGTTCATGAAGAGCACGTGTATGGCTGCGTAATATTTATTCTATTCCAAAATAGAAATAGGTTCTGGATGTCCTGAATATAAATAGGTAAGGACTTACTATTTTTTTATTCTTTTGGTAGACAAGTAAAAGTGTAGAATTTATTACAGCCCTTAGGTAGGTACGGCTGGTGGCCGGCTTTTATAAAACGTCATCTATCGGGTGTTTTCGCTAATTTTTACTTTTTAATTTGGGCTGTCTGAAAATGGCCCATTGAAGTACATCGAAAATTAAACACTATTAAAGCAAGGTATCAATAAGATAACATACAGACTAAATATCTAAAATTTACTTTTAAAAATGCAAAAAAAGCAGGATCCTACTAAAAATGGCAACACTGAAATAATTCAGAATCTGAATTCCAGCATGTGTGTGCCGCTCCATATAAAACGTATGGGAATAGGGCAGGAGCCCCAGTTGTGGCCACTACCACGGTTTTGGCCACTTGCAACTTTAGAGGTCAATAAATAAGGCATAGAAATCAGATTTGCTTCGTAGTCTGTGGTAAAAAATCCTTTATCTATAGTCCGTTCTGACAAGTGACATCCCCTCTCCTTACTTCACTAAGTTTATTTGTACTGGCACCTCGAGACCAACCGTTAGGTTATGCAAGAAGTGCCAGACGTCCCTGCGCCAGTAGAACACTCGCGCAGGAGACCACCAACGTTAGGTCTTGACGCCAAATTAGTGCCCGCCGCAGCGCGCTCTTCATTCGGTACTCATAAGACTAGTGTCTCAGGAGAGTATCCCTGTGAACACGTGTAGTTCACTGCCTATTGTCCAGATAGGTAACCGGAGCTGTCGAGCTCGCTCACTTCTCGTTGCACGAAGGGCACAACTCGCAGTTGCCACTGCTAGGGTCGTCGACTCTAAAGTCGACTCCCAAGTGTCCACCTTGGTAGCGGAGTAGTAAGCACACTCACTTCTGGGAACCCATCCGGGCGCCTAGCCAGTTCCCCCGTCCTACGCGGCTGGCTGGACCGGAGACTACGGCCTAGGAGGCCGCCTCTACTAGTTATCCAGACTAGTACCGGAGATGTCAACACCAATGTCCAATGAGAACCACCGGACAAAGCTGCCAACTATAAGGGAAACTCACGTTCCCCGCAGGACTTTTCGCTTGTGGCCCCTCAGAGACCGCTACTAGGCCCCGCTCGCTGTGCACAGTTTGGAAGTCCTGGCACACAATAACAGGACAAACGAACATTCCCAAGCTCTACAGCTAACCACACGCCACTACGAGTCCAACCCATGTCCGGATCCCGCTGGAGGCGCCTGGTTAAAGGCACGACCAGCGGGGGCTTGAACCGGAACCCCGTAGTACCCCTGAAAACACAACCGAACCCGTAGTTCCAGTTGCGATACCCTATCTATTGGGGTCGGTAGATAGGGACAAGTGACAGTTGTTGTGACGTCATAAGCTTCAAGACAATTTTTTGTGAGGTTAATAAGTTTCATCAAAATTTTCTGGTACTTTCTTAGGGAAAACCTTAAGAGACACTAGGTAAGTAATCAATAAATTTCTCAGAAATCTTTTTAATTTTTGTTTTGGATTTTATTGAAGCCTTCTAACAGAATGTCTAGCAACATGGTTTTGAGGTTATTTTGTTACTTGTTTATATTCCGTGTTGGGAAGAGGGGGTGGCCACAACTAATACATTAATTTGTACTTTGCTTGGGTTGTGGCCATGCTTGTGGCCACAACTGACTCCAATACAACATCAGTTTTGGCCACTTTGTTTTTATTTTATGTTTGCTGCTTTACAATTACTAGCTGGTTTGGCATTACAACTTTTTATTTCTTTTGTACTTAGGTTGGGTGAAATGGCTCCAAAAAATAATAAAATAATGCGAAATTGATAATTCGAGGAGGAAGCTTTTTGCTTATTCGCCTTCCAAAGTTGCGTTGGCCTAGGGGTGTTAATGCATTTTGGTTTCCCATACAAATTTTCTAGTCGAAATTTTTTAAAATTAATAAGCCTTTTTTATTGAAACTTTGCATGCTAGAGTAAAATACAAGGATCTGAATAGTTTGCTGAAAACATTTTTAAAAGTTTAAAATCGCAATAACTTAGTTAAATAAACGTTTATAAAAAATGTTTTCAGCAAACTGTTTAGATCCCCATATTTAAAAAAAAAAATTCGACTTGGATGTTTGTATGGGAATCTGAAATGCGTAAACCCTATATAAGGTGGTATGAAAGTAGCTACTGCTAGCCGAAACATTAAAATTCCAAGTGCCCGCGTTCATCGGGAGGTTTTCTAAGTGCCTGGAAAATTTGCAAAAATGCAAAATATTGGAAATTTGTTAACTGTTACCTACCTAGTTAACAATAAATATTTACTTCTATATTTTGTTTTATTTTCTTTGAAAACGAAATATATCCTTACTAATTTAATGGCCACAACTGGTGCAATGTTATGACCACAACTGGGGGAAAAGTGGCCAGAAATGGTGAAATCACACCTTTTATATTTAAAACCATATAAAAAAATATATATTGACTTGAATCAAACATCGCATAGAAAATTTAAAAGGTAAATGTATGCCCTTCATTTTGGTTATTTCAAACCGCTACATTACACATTCTTGTATTAGTAGAAAATTTTTGAACATAGAAATTCCCTTAAAGTGGCCAAAACCGGGGCTCCTGCCCTACGCGCGTTCTGAATTCAGAATCTTAAATATTCAGACACGGAATTCCGGACGCTCGTCAGCTCACTCTTCTAGATCGATCTGAGAAATTCAGATTCTGAAAAAATCAGCATGTGTGTGGAGCATAGACATGGGCGCCGCCGTGGCTCGCCGCCGCCGTTTAGGTATGGCGCGCCGCCGCCGCCGCCGACTGTTCAAAATTTCGCGCCGACTAGACTGTTCCAATGTGTAGGCTGTTGTAACAATAATCTCAGTTTATTCTTTACTCATGTGGGCCGTGCGGGCGCCGCGCGGGGCGTCAGCTCAGGTGCTCGATGAGGACGAAAACGACCCTATTTCCGATCAAGAGGGAGAAGAATCAGAAGAACGCCCTTTGTTTGGCACACTGCTGTAACTGTAACCGGAACCTCGTCAGCTTTCTAAGCCTGAGCTAATGCTCGAGCGCGCAAACCTCGGGTACTCAGACCCTGAGAAAGCCCCAGTTAAAGAACATTACGTAGGGCACGATTCAATCACATCGGCCCTATCGGTGTTAAACATGCTTCGCACCCACTTGGAAATACCTTTATTTCCACGGAGAGCTTTGAGTACCTCCCCGCCGCGGACATGAAGCTCCCCCCTAGAGGGGTCGGCTATAGGTAATACAAATGGGTGCGAAACATTTGGAAATACCTTTATTTCCACCGCTGATAAAGCCTGACGGCTCACTTGCCCACACTGCGTCTGGAAGTCGCTAGCAAGGTTCCACCTAAGTTGCCTATAGCCGACCTCTTCATGGGAGAACCTCACATCAGCAGCAAAGAGGTACTCAAAGCTCTCCGTACTCTAACGTGAATAAGGCTAGTGGTCCTGATAGAATCCCGGCCATAGTCCCACGTAAGTGTGCACCTAACTTGTCTACTGTTCTAACACACCTGTATCGCCTCTCACTTGAGACTGGTCTAGTTCCTCAGTCGGGAAAGCTGGCTAATGTGCAGCCTGTGCCCAAAAAAGGTAGCCGTGCCGATCCATCTTACTGTAAGACGATTTCAGTGAAGTCCATACTCTGCAAGAATACGGAACGTGTACTGAACTCTCGATTGCTGGCATAGCTTGAGACCAATGATCTTCTCAGTGACTGCCAGTTCGGATTTAGCCTATTATAGATCTGAGAAGTTGGAACACACTGGCGCATTGGACCTAGAAATAGTGGACAACTTTATATACCTGGGTTCCAACATCAATAACGATGGTTCGTGCAAGAAGGAAGTGCGCAGGAGAATTGGCATGGCTAAGAGCGCCATGTCTCAGCTTGCAAAAATCTGGACAGATCGCAATATTTCCGTAAAAACCAAAACCAGACTGGTACGGACTCGTGTCTTCTCGATCTTTTATACGGCGCTGAGACTTGGACACTAAAAGCTGCAGACCGCAAACGCATTGACGCTTTTGAGATGTGGTGCTGGAGAAAGATGCTCCGTATTCCTTGGACAGCATTTCGGACTAACTTGTCTATATTGCAAAAACTCAAAATCTCCTCGCGGCTGTCATCCTCGGATGTCTACGCAAAATTTTAGAATACTTCGGTCACATTGCAAGGAAAGACGGTGACAAACTCGAGAAGCTCATAGCGACCGGCAAAGTAGACGGGAAACGGCCTCGAGGACGCAGCCCAATACGTTGGTCTGACCAGATCCGCACCACTCTTAACTCTTCAGTTCACAGCGCCCTCCACACCGCCAAATACAGAAACAGATGAAGGAAAACCATACGAAAGAAAGTGATGCAGAAGGGACGTCACGACCCTCAGCATTGAGGAACACGACGCAAGGAGGAACTCCATTATCAATTTTAATTACTTAGTGACTTTTTGCAATGCGACGATATAATATTTTGTTGTTGAAATCTTTGTGAAGTGTTGGTTTTATTTATCACTCTTATTTCTACCTTTAACTACATAACCAAAAACGACTTCAGAAATCCCACGCCGCCGGCTTCACGCCGCCGCCGAGCATATTTTTAAGGCGCGCCGCCGCTGGATTTTTTTTACTCGGCGCCCATGTCTAGACTGGAGCATACTGATAATGTATGGTATTCCGACCTTTCTTAATTCAGAATCTGAATTCAGATTCTTAATTCAGAAAGCGATTCCGGCTGTGTGAGGCAAGCCTTATTAATGTCTGCCTTTTTTATATTTTTCTTATTAGTTCGTGACCATGGATACTAGTCCTTCAGTCATAATAATTATTAGAGTTCATTGATTAGGTATGCTTAAACTGATGTTAATGAGTGATGATAATATGAACGTTTAATAATGTTATACGATGTTCCCTCCAAACCCCTTGAGTTCTCTAGTAAAGATGTGAGACTTAACTGAGATCTCGCACGGACTTCTTGAGAGAATTTGAAAAGTGATGTTGCACTGTTTTGTTTCATTTGCCAACACTCATGCAAGTTCACGAACACTTAACAGTAAACAATCCACAACAAAACACAAATTATAGAAAATAAAAGTCACTTCTTCACTTTCCGGTCAAGAAGTCGTATGCCTTTTGAAGATTCAGTGTTTTCATAATAAAAAATATAAATAATTAAATAACTCTTAGGTATCCGCGATTCGATAAAAAGAAGACAAAACTTTGTTTAGGTAGTAAATAATATTAGCTTTTATGAGCAAATTCTATTGCATACAAGTTCAATTTTTTTTTTATAGAAATTGCCGGTTATCTTTTTACGTAGATGTCTGTGCTTTTCACTAAAGACGGCTGTATGTGCCTGATCCCTTTTCTTTTTCCCAAAAGCAGAACGAAACTCAATGGTCAGGTCAACTTACTTTATTAATGGCGGAAACCGGCGGGAAGTCAAAAAAGCATTCGCAATTATTTTAATTGCCTAATTTTCCATAAAATGCGCGGAAAACATTTTTTAAAGCATACTTAGCATGTTCTTTTTACGATTAGCGGGAACTGTATCTGCAATAATTGGTATCTCCACATGGTTTCTTGTTTGTTATTAACCTATTTTTTTATTATTTAACGGTTATAGCAGCTTTTTAAGCTTCGAAAGACCATTGCACACTATTTGTTGAAAACTAAGTAAACAATGTACGATTTGTATCAGGCTGTACAATTAGGTACTTACCTACCTACTTACTCAGACCAAATAAATTTTATTTGGTCTGAGCCTACTTACCAATAAAAATAATTATAAAATTAGTGTTAATATAATTTTAATACTTACTCAAGTAATGATCTTAAAATATGATACCTATGTGTAGTAATAAAGTAAGTACCTAACAGAATGTAGCCTTTTTATATCATCCTTTTGTGTCCCGCTGCTGCTTGCTCCCCCAAACTCTTCCACCGATCCCGATCCAGAGCCCAAGACTGCCATTCTCCCTTGTGTGGTTCACAAGGTCATCGCACCATCTCTTTTGGGTCAATAAGTTATGTTGTCTTAAATAAATAAAATATGATCTAATTACTTATTAAACAGTAACTTCTTATACTTACCTAACTGTGTATGGTAAACATAGTTGAAACCACATGAAACACGATTAAGGTTTCTTATTCTATTTCTTCTCAGTCAGGCGTTCTCAGCCTCCTGTAAATTTTGCCATTCTTCTGTAAGTAAAACAGTATTTCTAGACAATAACCAATTTATTTTCAAAGCTTACCTTAAACAATATTAAGCACAACGGTTATCGAGTTCTGTCCTCTTAGATACATCCGCACTTGATGGCTGCCCGAGCAAAAGTGAGTGACTTGCCAAGCCGCCCAAGCCGGCGACCGACACGTGCCAAGATGGCGTGCTATTAGTGTTGCCAGTAAAATAACGTTAATCCATTAAAAATTAATCTATGAATGAATTCGAAACTATAGAACCTTACATTCGACCATCCTGACGTCGTGCATGTCCCCGTGCACGCCGACCATCGGTCCCGTAACCTTACATTCGGCTTGTCAAGTCACTCCCAGACATCAAATACCGGTCGTAAATAAGCCAAAGAGAAATAAAGTTACAAAAAAAAAGTTTAAATATTACAAATCTTTCTATGATTGATTACATAAGTTCTTCTGTGATTACAATATATAAATTCTTATAATATAAAATGTTAGAGTATGATTAACGATACATGAATCTTTACAATATTGATGTCATGCTAGCCCTTCCTTTCTGCAATGCATCACTATTAACAGGTAAGTCCTTAATAATTCATCCTATTATTTAATATATCCTTTAACTAGTAGATTATTAATACAATCAATCTTCGTAACAATGATGTCATTCTAGCCCTTCCTTTCTGAAAGTCATCATTACTACAGGTAAGTCCCCTCCCCACAATGATGATATCATGCTAGCCCTTCATTTCTGCAGGACATCATCACTACAGGTAAGTCCTTCCCCACAATGATGATATCATGCTAGCCCTTCATTTCTGCAGGGCATCATCACAAGGAGGTAAGTTCAATTACTTAATATGCAGATACAAATGTGTAACCCTTCCTTTTTTCCTGAACTTAAATATTGTGAACCTTCCTTCTTATAACTTAGATTTTCTTTATTACATAATATTGAATGTATAACAAAAATGTAATCATAATGATAGACACAGCTATATTACATTCAGTCCAAACTACATATAATTTTTTTTTTGCGATCTAATAAATAGCAAATATTCATTGGTTATTATTATGTAATTTGATAGGACAAGTATACACAATCAGTTAAATATATTGATGGATACACCAAAGAACCCATTAAATCATTAATATAATTTATCTATTGACATGACTTCTATTAAAAGAAATATAAAATTTTAAAAATCGCCAAACAAATACAGAAACAGTTTATTGTATAACAGTTAATTGATATCACTATCAAGGCTATCGTCCTTATCACTTTCATCCTCATTTCCGTTAACATTTAAAGCAGCCACGTGTACCCAAGGCAACATTCGATCGGAAGCCACGGTGGTTTTGCGCTTGTTTTTAGTACTGGTATGGCAGCAACTCTATAACGGTCATTGCCGAGTACCGCGACTACTCTATAGGGCCCTATGTATGGCGGCACTAACTTATTACTTTGCCCATTATTGTCAAACGAAGTTCTCTTTATCTTTACTAACTCTCCTTCATGATAGACACGAGCAGGACGCCGGTTTTTGTCGTAGTTTAATTTTTGCTTTTCTTGTTCTTCGTTAATTTTATCCTTAACAGATTCCCGTATCTCAATTTACTATCATTTACTATCTTATTTAATATAGGGTTAATTTCTAAATTAATTTTAGGTCCAAACATTACTTCAGCCGGCGTCCTTCCCGTAGTCTTGTGAGGGGTCTTATTCATCCCCCACTGAACCCTTCCTACTTTGTCGTCAAAATCTTTGTCATCAAAATTGAGATTTTGAGCGGTTAGTGAACTTAAAATCGTTCGGTTACATCGCTCGACTTGCCCATTGGACCTTGGACTAGCTACCGCGTTTAGGATATGACATATACCCTTTTCTTTACAAAAAATCTTAAAAGCGTAGGATGTGAAAGAGGTACCGCGGTCGCTAATGATACGGTCAGGATTCCTGAATACGTAAAAGATATCCTCTAACACCCGCACTGTAGACTGAGACTTGGTGTTACGCACCGGCCTAATGAGTATGAACTTCGTAAAAGCATCTACTATCACGAGTAGGTAAGAATTTCCCCTCTTTGAACGCACAAATGGTCCAAGGTGGTCGATATGCAGCGTATGGAAGGGCACTGCAACCTTTTCAATCGAGTGCAAAAGACCTTCGTTATTATGGGTTTTCTTAGAATATGCGCATTCGAGGCAAGCTTGTACATATTTCTTAACAAACCAAGGGCCCAAGTCTGCTAATTTACGAATGGCATAATTGAATCGCAATTGGATCGTATTGTAATTGTTTGACACATTTGGTATTCTTTTACATAAATAAGAATACCAAATGTGTCAAACAATTACAATGCGATACAATTACGATACAATTGCGATTCAATTATGCCATTAGTAAATTAGCAGACTTGGGCCCCTGGGCATTTTTGAGAACCAATAAGTATTTTAAATGCGCTCTAACGTCTTTTACAACCCTAAATGACCAATCTCATCATGGTTCATTCTGCAGATCTGCCACCTTGCACCCTTTGGCACTACCCAACGAAGTTTAGTCCTATCACCATCTAGACATCTATAAAGCTTGTCATCTTTAATTAAATAGTTGTCTCTTATGTACTTCAGCCCATCAGCATCAATATCTGATGTCAATATATCACGGATCCTAGCAAGTTCTGTTTCCCCTAACTGTAACGTCTGAATCCAGTCATCTTTAGTAATAACCATTATGCTAGGATACTGGTCTTTACCAGAATCATTCATGTCATCATCAATCACCGGATTTCGTGAGAGAGCGTCTACATGCGACATCTTCGTACCGGCGCGATATTCCACGGAGCACTGGAATTCTTGTAAAAGTAGCCACCATCGGGCGATGCGCGGTATCAAGTCGCGCTTTGAAAATATCGAACGCAGCGCGCTACAATCTGTGCAAATTATAAAATTCTGCCCTAATAAGTATACACGAAATTTCTTAAGTGAACATATTACAGCTAACGTTTCGAGCTCAAATGCATGGAATTTTTTTTCCTCAGGTGAGGTTTGCCTACTGTAGTAAGCTACGGGTCTAAAACTATCATCACCGTGACGACGTTGCATAAGAATCCCGCCCACACCAACCTTGCTAGCGTCGGTGTGTAACTCCGTTTCAGCGGTCGTGTCATATATCGTTAATATCGGTCTTTCGACTAAACATCGTTAAATGCACACTCTTGTTCCTCCGCCCATACACAATCCACATCCTTTTTAAGCAGTCTATTTAGAGCATGGATGCACAGACTTATTAAGACTAGGGGCCACTCGGGCAAATTATGAACTGATGGTGGGCCACCAGAAGTATAGGTAATTAAAGACAATGAAAAATTGATAATAATGTATTCAAATTGAAAAAGAATTTATTATACGAGAGTATTATTTTTGCTGTTGGCGGGCCACCAGTATTCGACCGGCGGGCCGCATGCGGCCCGCGGGCCGTAGTCTGTGCATCCCTGATTTAGAGGATGAGATAAAGTAGCGAAATTCTTGATAAATTTTCTAAAATAACCCACTAGTCCTAAAAACTGACGAACAGAATGTGGATTAACAGGGCGAGGGAAGTTGAGAACAGACTGAACCTTTTTATCCCCAGGACGAACGCCAGCAGCGCTTATCTCGTAACCTAAGTAGTTTATTTGGTTCTGAAGAAAATTACACTTTAATAAGTTCAATGTTAGATTCGCCTGCTCTATCAACTTCAAAACCTTTTCTAACCTATCCAAACACTCCTCTACGCTCCTACCATATATGAGAACATCATCAATGTAAGCTGTTGCCTCTGAAAACCTAGCAGATCCTAATACTTTGTTCATTAGCCTCTGGAAAACGACTGGTGCATTGGCAAGCCCGAACGGCATACGGTTAAATTCGTACTGGCCGTCCGGGGTTACGAACGATGTTAATGGTCTAGAATCCTCTGAGATAGGTACCTGGTAGTACCCGGAAGCCAAATCTAGAGTAACAAAGCACGCCTGCCCCGAGAGTCTAGCGATCTCGTCCTCGATGACTGGCATTGGGTATCGCTCCTTCACAGTGACAGAGTTCAAAAGTCTGTAATCGACACCAAGTCCTTGTTTGCCGTCTTTCTTCCGAACTAAAATTATGGGACTCGCGTATTCGGAGAGAGATTCCCTTACTATTCCAGCATCGATCATTTCCCCAACCATTACCCGTACCTGCTTTCGTTCCTTATGTGACAAGCGGTAAAGCTTATAAACGACGGGACGATTACTATTTAACTCTATTTGCATCTCTGTCATACTAGTACATCCTAACTCCTTCAGTGACCCAGCAAAACAATATCTATATTTACACAGAAGATCCATCAGTCGTTGTTTCTCGGAGCCTGTGATTGAATCACCTATTTTTACTTGATTAAGATCTAAATCAGTTGGTACGTTCTTAGTTGAGGTGTTATTTGACGAAGAACATACACGATTAACCACTTGAACCTTAACGCCTCTGCCTATAACATTGCCCTCATATAATTTATAGGAAGTTGACACTGGGGCGACATGAACAAATACTTTCCCCTTCGTAACCTGATATGCCCCACCAGTAACTGTTAACTCTTGATTAGGTCTCCCTATAATCTTCCCGTTAATTAAAACGTGCCCATCATTTATGTCACTAACACATGCCTTAACAACAGCCGCACCGTATAACACAACATTCGCACAATTAATTAAACTAACACTTTGTTTCCCTAAGTCATCAAAGCGTGGAAGAAGAGTTTCATCACTCACATTAAAGAATTTCAGGTCGTCCGAATTCTTAAATACTAGCACTTGAGACTGCACCGTAAAAGTCTGCCCTATCAACAATGGTGAATCGAGGAACCTATCTTCCATAACATGGCATAAAACATCGGCACTAACGTCATCGACATAAAGGTTAACTTTGACCCCACCAATAGAACTAACAACATGATTTCCGAAACCCTTCAATGGTATGGGAGAATGATTATAGATTAAACCCAGGGAGGATGCCACAGTTTGTCGCATCAGTGATACCTCGCTACCAAAGTCTATGAAAGACATAAATGGCATACTATTTACCTTGACATATTTCGTAAACTTATCACTCGATTCAGAAGCAGTTATAATCATTGCTTTCGGAATATTCGCCGGCTTACTCGTATCTTGAACTTCGGTTTTCGCACTACAAGATTCGACCTTATGACCGAACCTACGACACTTTACGCACTGAAGCAACGGCTTAGGGCACTTGAAAAATGGGTGGCCTTCTCCCTACAGTTATAGCAATATAGTTCATTGAATGAATTTTTTTTTTTTTTTTTTTAATTCTACTCCCCCGACGTGGGTCAAGCCGGAGACGTTTTGTACTACGTGGTACTGCTAACATATCTAGGCCGCGCTAGTGCGGCTCTCTATTCTGCTTTACTGGCGTAGTGCTCACATTTTTACCGCACGATTGTGCCCTATCTACTTCCTAATTCTATTCCATGCTATATAATTCGTTCAAAAGTCTCATTTTCCATTTTTCTTGCACGCTATGTGCCCTATCTACTCTCTCTATTTCTATTTCTTATCTAATTACTTATATCTTAAACATTTTCTGCATATTGATATGCCCTAATACTCTATTTGCCCTATTCTTTAACTTAGTTACTAAATGCATATAAGCACTTCACATTTTTATTGCTCTTTCTCCAGAGCCCTTTCCATTTATTACTAACTTATTACATTTCTTATCTTATTCTTATATTAAGTTTTTCATTCGCATAAGCGTTCCATTTTTATTGCTCCTTTTTATGGTGCCCTTTCATCTTAACATAACTTAATTTATGCTTTACTCTATCTTATTTTCTATTTAACAATGTTGTCTTATTTACTAATTGCTCTGCTACTTCACATTTGCTTTATTACCAGTGGTCGGAGTAGGTATATTGATTTTAGATACTTGCGTCATGATATCATAACATGGACATGCATTTCTTCCGGAATGTACCGGAGTTTCCAAAAATTTGGTAAATAGAGTAATAAAATAAAAAACCATATGTAAGCAAACAAAATTGTTTATTGTTAATACAAATAATCATTATTACAGTTTTATTAAAAATAATTATTTTTAATCCTCATCGGTTACAAGTTCTACATTTTGATTTTCTGTCTCTATACAATTAAAATAAATAACTATAATTTTTTCAATATTTTCTAATTTTAAGCTATTTCTTTTAACATCTAAGATCCATTTGTAAGTGGAAAATGATCGTTCAACATCTGTAGATGTCAATGGAGCGAATTTGAAATAAAGTTTCTGATTATTTGCTACGCTTTTTTCAATACTCTCGCTGTATTCTCTAATTGTATCTAAATCTGGATTTCGTTCCATAACTGATTCTATTTTATTTTTTATATTCTCATTATTGCACTCGTTAAGCGTAGCCCTTACTTGATCAAATACTAAAAGTGAATCAGCTAGAGATAAATTTTGTTTTTGTAACTCTTTTAGGGCTAGTAGTATAATAGAGTAATTTTCTTCAATATATTTTAAATCATTTTCTAAATTTTGTTTTTCCAAAATGTTTTTTGCGTTTCGTATGGCTATAGCATCAGAACTGCTCAAGCAGGATAAAACTTCTTTTATTTTATCTAAATGTTGAGCGTAGTAAGATGCTGCCTGTAACCAAGTACCCCATCTGGTAATGACTGGTTGCGGAGGCAACGGTAAGTCAGGATATTTTTCTTTTAAAATGTTTACCCTACTAGGAGCCTTTAAAAATACTTTTTTAACATTTGATATAAGAATATCAACATCGTTGTATTCTGACCTTATCTGCTCACTTACACGATGAAGAGCGTGCGCCAAACATGTCACATGCTTCATTTCAGGTAAGTAATGTTTTAAATTTCGCCCTGCAGATAGCATGTACGCTACACTGTCAGTGCAAAGCATTAAAATATTGTCAACTTTCGCTTCAAAAGTGTTTTGCCATAAATTTTCTAGACATTGCAGTACAAATTGTGTTATTGTTTGTCCATTTACTGCTGTTAGCATTTTACAAGCAATCAAATAAGGCCGGCCTGCACTATTACTAGGATGCAATGGTTTTATTAGGAAATTGACTATGTATCGACCAAAAATGTCTGTTGTCTCATCCAGCGATATCCATAGTTTCTCATTTTTATTAGTTTCATAAATCGAATTGATTTTATTCCTATAAAACTTCTCCAAATAAACTTTTCGTAACTGTGATTCGTCAACCACTTTACGATTGGTACAAACGCAACAACAAGTACTGCACATATATTTCTGAAAAAACTCTTTGAACGCTGGATTTTTCATTTGCGACCAAGGAATATTGCATAGAATCAGGAACTTAATGAGGTCGAAGTAAAATTCCTCTTGCGGTCTCTTAAATTTTCCTTGATGTACAGCGCCTTCAATGTGTTTGGTAATGTTGCCTCTATTCACAGCTTTCAAATGACTTTCACACTTTGTACAGTATATAGTGCCACTAGCGTTATCGTAAAGTAGCTCAGGATAGTGCAATAACCACTTTTGCACTGTTTCAGCCTTGACCTTTGCCATATTTATTTATATCTCACCTAAAACAATGATTTAAATTTACAATATATACATACACAACTGTAAAGTCGATAATGAAATTCTGTTTCATATAAAGTGTTTTTTTTAACTGAAGCGGTGATAGCCCTGCGGTGTGCGTACCGGACTCTCATGCGCTGTGATGATTGCTATAAAGTGATTTTTTTAACTGTTTCCAAGTTCTAAAACCTTCTTAAATAGTGAAAATAATTAAAACTTACCCGTACAAAAACAACTTCAAATGGGCCCAATCCAAGAGTAATAAATCGATGTCCGTAGTTATAAGCCAAATTCGTCGTTTTAAGTAGATTTCAGAAGACAGTAAACAAGCCAGGGTCAAGTCAAGATATTCACAACACATAAAATAAGCGCACTCCACGAACCGAAATAAGTGAGTGAGCCACTTGGTCTGGATGTCGGTGCGAGCGCATTGTTTACGAACAAACAGTCAATGAGTCATCCTGGATACTTGATTCTAATTGGTCAGATGCGTTGAGCATAGAGATAAGAGGACAAAAGACCCTGTTTGCCGGATGTCGTGTGTTGAAATGAATATTATTATTATATCATTTTATACATGCTTAGGCTTTTACTCCAACACTTTTACTACAACAAGGTTTTTACACACCAGTCATTTTTTACTATTAAATTCTGGTCATCTACGCCACTAGCAGCATAGCGTTGAGAGTATTGATACATTTTTAACTAGTTTCATGTAATAATTTCGATGTTTCGGTATTTTTATCATAATAATCCGGAAACTCGGAGGAGTATCCATATTAACATATACGTTTGATGTCAGTGACCTTAATTCAATATACCTACTCCGACCACTGTTTATTACTTACTTAATTTTATACTACTTATATATATTATGTATACCCTACGTATACCATTATACAAGTGGTTACATATTATTGGTTATTTTTATTTCTTTTTATTACCGTTATTGCTATGTCTTCGCAGTATTTTATAAATGGTGTTCTTTTGTACTTATCTACTAAAAACTCGTATATTTTGCTTTGTTTCAACTTCGCACCAATCATTACCTCGAAACTCATTCTCTTGTATTCATGGATTGGGCAGCTTAACAGTATATGGGCTATCGTCTCCTCTTCGTTGGGGTCACAGATACACGATGGACTCTCCTTGCACTTGAATCGGTTCAAGTACGAGGAGAATCCACCGTGCCCTGTCATCACCTGCGTTAGTGTGCCTGTGGGTTTCAGTTCCCTAACAAGTTTATAGGCCGCGGTTGCACTCGGGAAGAACATCTTCGTGACGGAGGCCGTTGCACCCGACTCGTATCTCCGGGCCCATTCGCCAATCGTTTCGTCGCGTATGAAACGCTTGGCGAATGAAACCGGGCACCGGTCGTAATCCAACCTCCTCCGTGACGAAGATGCCGCCTCCTTTGCTATTTCGTCAGCGCGTTCGTTTCCGGGCAGACCCGCGTGGGCCCTCACCCAAAACAAACTCACCATTTTGTTTTGCCCTAATGCCCTCCGCAAGTTCGCCCGTGATTCGAGCGCTAAGCGGTGAAGCGAGCCACGGCTTGTTACAGTTTCTAGAGCAGATCTAGAGTCACTGTAGATTCCGTAGCTCGCTTCACCCCTTTTGACGATTTCCGCGGTCGCCCTGAGTATTGCGAGCAGTTCGGCTTGGTATACGGTACAATATCGTGCCAGGGTGATTTTGACCGATGCGATCTCAGCTCCCCCCCTCCAAACAGATAGGGAGGCGCCGACACCTCCATTAATCTGAATGTCTTGCACCGCATACCTGTCCAGGGTCTCCTGGTCCTCTAATGGAACAAACTCGCTCCCAACACTCAGGGCGGGATGCGGAGTCTCCACAAAACGAGCTGGCAGCTCCATATCCCGGTCATCCGGCACTGCCGAGGTCCTGCCTCTCCTCGCATCGTATAAGGCCGAGGCCTCCAAGATGCGGAGGTCGAGTGGCAGGATCCCGGCCAGCAAAAGGGCCGAATTTAGAGACACCGTGCGATATGCCCCACAGAGCTTTTGCACGAAGCCTCTTTGTACCGCCGCCAACTCGTTCCGGGTCCCTATCTTTTTGGCAGCTGGTGCCCATGCTGCCGCCGCGTATGTTATTATTGGCTCTACCGCCATGACATAAATGTGCCTTGTGACTTCTGGGTGCAACCCCCAACTAACCTTCGCTGCAGTCCTGAGCCGCTTATAAATGTTTAAGGCCTTTCTGCAGACGTTGGCGACGTGTGCATTAAAGGTCAGTTTGTCGTCGATTGTGAGACCCAGGACCTTCATCTCTCTCTGCATAGTAATGTCGCGCCCTCCCATGCTTAACCTTGGTGTGTCATATTTCAGCTTCCTGGTTACCGTTATAGCTACTGTTTTATTGGTAGCAAACCTTAGCTTATTTATGACACCCCAATTCCAAGCATGTGAGAGCGCGTCATTTGCCTTCCTCGAGACTTCCAGCCCTGAGTCCCCTTCGAATGCCAGCAACACATCGTCTGCAAAGGCCTGTACGTGATGGCCTTTCCCGCTCAATTCCCACAAAAGTGGGTCCAGCAGAAGGTTCCAAAGCATTGGACCTCCGATGGAGCCCTGCACACACCCTTTCTCCGTTCTCCTCTCCGCTTTTCTCCCCCCGTACCTCACTTGGACCTGCCTATCTGTCAAATAACTATCTATTATTCTTCTAATATTTACGGGACAGCCTACCTCTGCGAGTCTGGTTCTAATTTTTGGCCACCAGGCCGCATCAAAGGCCCCCTCTATGTCCAATGAAACTATAGTTACTATCTTTTTATTTTTTAGCTTCTGTCTTATGTAGTTCATTAGGACATCGAGGGCGTCCTCGGTGCTCCGTTGGGGCACAAAACCATATTGATTTGGACTCAATTTAGGGACCAAGTACCACTTTACCCTTGCTATCACCATCTTCTCAAAGATCTTCCCCAATACCGGGAGGAGCCCAATGGGTCGGTACGCCTTCACATCCGTGTAGTCGGTCTTGCCTGGTTTTCGTAATATCACCACCACCGCCTTTTTCCACCTGTTGGGGAAATATCCCAGCTCTAAACATTTGTTGGCTATTGACAGGTAGATCAAGGGGTGGCGGCTTATCACCCTGTGACAAATATCCGATGTGAAGCCGTCCTCTCCCGGGGCTTTCTTGGGGTTGAAGCTCTTGATTGTGTCTAGCAGTTCCGGCATTGTGAAGTGTGGGTCGTGAATTTCCCCCTCCGTCTGTTGGTTTACGATTCTTGCTAGGTCCCTAATATCCCGATGTTCTTGGCTCTCCCCTTCTTCCTTATCCGCTGGGTAAAATCTCTCGGCGATATACTTGGCCGAGTCTTCCATTCCCAAGATTTCCCCTTCCTTCTTCAGTGGCAGGTCATCTCGCTTCCTCTCCGTCTGTTTTATAACGCGGTACACACCGTCCCATATGAATTATTCGGAATCCTAACTGGCCTAGTGTTCCTGTTACTATTTGTAGTAATCGAGTCGGAGTATGGCTTATTTCTAAATTGATTACGGTCAAAATGTTGCGGTACTTCTCTATTACTCATAAGAAAGTTAAGGAGCTGATCAGGGTGACTGCAGCGCAATGCATTAGCGCTAGAACGCATGGTCTTATCGGTTAACCCATGGATAATGCAATCCACCGCGCGCTTCCCCTCGATGTCGCATCGGTTTATAAGTGCTAACTTTTCATAATAATATACCTCAAGAGGTTCGTTAAACCTACTCTTTCTTTTTAACACATCTTCCAGGGACTGGCCATAGTTTTGTTCGAAAGGGAAAGCCAGCATTAGTTTTTGCTGCCACTCAGGGGCCCAAGTCTGCTAATTTACGAATGGCATAATTGAATCGCAATTGGATTGCATTGTAATTGTTTGACACATTTGGTATTCATAAATGAGTAAGAGAATACCAAATGTGTCAAACAATTACAATGCGATCCAATTGCGATTCAATTATGCCATTCGTAAATTAGCTGACTTGGGCCCCTGGCCACGTGTATAAAATAGAATTCAAACTTTCGTACCAAAGCTTGGCCAATCCATGAAGTTTTTGCATGGCAAAGTGTACAATTGTTTTCTCGTCCCAGCCGTAAACAGTAGCACACTCGTTTACTTTCTAAATCCAAATATCAATTGTTTGTCCTTTTGAAGAGGGGTCAAAATCGGGAAGAATATTTCTATGATTCATAATGCTATTAGATTGTGACGAATTGGCCACTGTTAACGGCTGCGAATGAGGTTTAAAACTATTCATGGAATTAATTATATTTGCAATGTCTTTAGACGTAAAAGTTGGACTGCCTGACCTTTCTTTCCGCTTAGTTTCCGACGGATGCTCGTCCAGATCGCGCCGCGCTCGCTTCATCCCCAAGCTGCACTCGCGCTGAACGCTCTTGTCGCGGGTGCTGCGGGTCCTGCTTCGCCCCCGATCCCGATGTTGGACGCGATGGTCTTCGTGTACCCGACGCTCTCTGCTTGACGCATCCCGCCAAGATCGGCCACGCCCCCTGTAGCGCATCCTCAAGTGAACGCAGTTTATCTCGCTGGCGCTGTATTTCTTCCTCCCTTTCGCTGATGACTCGACTGGGCGCCCGTCTTCCGTCGGAGCTGCGCAGGCGGCTGCGACTGCGGTAGCCGCGGCTCTCTCGACGAGTGGGACTGCGGCTGCGCCTTGTCGAGCCCAACCGTTCCGGCGTTTCCAAACGCCTTCGCGGCGTGGATTTGCTGTCATGTGGCATCGTTTCTGTAACTCCAAACACACAAAAGTGTACCATTTATCACTCAACAACCAAGGTGCATTGACGCTTAAGTAGAAAATGAAAAATTCGATAAGCAATTATAATTTGAAATATTTCGGAAACGGGGCGTCCTAGCGCAAAACGGACGAAAATTTCGTTACTCTTTTAAAACCCCCACTACCGTCCTTAGGTATTTGAATGTCACCTCAAATGACCTTGAACTTGACTTTTTACAACCAAACTTCAATCGGTAAGGGATTATAACATTTCCTAATAAGTAGTAGTCACTTAATTTAAGATTTTTGATGAAAATCTAAAACGCCCCGCGCAAATTTAATATGATACAGATATTTCTAACGTAATTATCTCAAAACAGTTTTAGTCAAAATGTGTATGATGAAATCACAAATAATTTAAAACAGACTCAATCATGGTTAACTAATTATGCATTAGCACTGCTAGAGATAACCACTGACGAATGTGAGCATGTACATCCCACTTCTGAAATGTAAGTAAAACAGTATTTCTAGACAATAACCAATTTATTTTCAAAGCTTACCTTAAACAATATTAAGCACAACGGTTATCGACATCTGTCCTCTCAGATACGTCCGCACTTGATGGCTGCCCGAGCAAAAGTGAGTGACTTGCCAAGCCGCCCAAGCCGGCGACCGACACGTGCCAAGATGGCGTGCTATTAGTGTTGCCAGTAAAATAACGTTAATCCATTAAAAATTAATCGATGAATGAATTCGAAACTATAGAACCTTACACTTCCTTAGGAAGATGAAGATTAATGTCACACTAATTCAAGTACTTTTATGAAAACTTTTGGAAAAAAGACAACAACACAGAGGTCGGGGTAATACGAAAAGACTTACCAGTGAAACTTGACTGACTTGGCCATTGCTTAGTAAGTACCTACCATTAATTAGGGCTAGAGCAGACATGCAACTTTTAGCAGCGGCGATCGGCGGATTTAAACGCTTTTTAGAAGCTGAATGCATCGACTGAATCGCTAAAACGTGCGATTCCGTATCATGTGTGCGGTGGCTCTTACACCTCTTTCTGTCTTATGTTGTTTTATTCAACACACCAAAGAAGAATCTTAAAATAACCAAGTCGTCAGACTCACTCAAAGTCTCTTCCCCCCTAGACAAGTGGCAAACGCTTACCCCTGTCTATTCGTAATTTGTCGTACAATGCGCGCGCGCTACTGTGTTTTCACGTAGCAATTGGCATTGTCAAGAGCAGTGTACGACAAATTACATATAGAGAAGGGGTGAGCGACACTTATCTAGGGGTGATTGTGCGAATTATTACTATAGCATTCAAACGAATGAGCGTAAAATCTGGAATCGTAAAAACGTATGGCATCAAAGTAGTTCCAAGTTGGTTACACAAGTTCGCTACTAGGTGACGCTGCTTGGGTCTTCCAAACACATTGTATTTAAATCTTCATATTACACGTCTGTGATAGATAATAAACTTGTTCGAACAGTGAAAATGACTCAGAATCATTGAGTTATAATGTACTTAATTTATCTCAATGCTCAGAATAGATAAATCTTTAACTGTTCTGTGGAAAATAGCAACACTCAGCTTAGCACACAGTCGATGCTTTGCAACACAGTCATGATCTTCAACTCTCAACTACGGTAATAACTAACTGACAGTAGGCTGATACCTGCCGGCGGGCCGCACACACGATCAGTTCGCCGGCACATCGGCAGGTATCAGCCTGTCAAGGGCCCCACAGACGATCTGCAGGTATCGGCCTGTTAGTTAGAAGTACAACGCACGGGCGGCGGCGGCGGCCGGCGGCTAGTACTAACTGACAGGCTGATACCTGCCGGCGGGCGCCACACACGATCAGTTCACCGGCACATCGGCAGGTATAAGCCTGTCAGTTGACTGATACCTGCCGGCGGGCCCCACACGCGATCAGTTCGCCTGCAGGTATCAGCCTGTCAGTTCCGCCGCCGCCACCCGTGCGTTGTACTACTAACTGACAGGCCGATACCTGCCGGCAACCTGATCGTCTGTGGGGCCCTTAAGTCTGTTATGGTCAAAACTGCTTAGGTTCTTGAAGTCGGGACATACGTTCTCCATGCTCATCATAAAATTAAATATCATGGATGATTGTCACTAGCAAGAATCCGCGGCCCATATTCATTCTTCCGTTTCTGTCGAAAGCTATCGAGGCCGTGTTCATAAACAGTTTTCGAGGTTTATTTACGGAAACAACCTCGTTAGTCCTTTACAGTCTGGTTTCAGGCCCGGGCACAGCACAGTCTCCGCTCTCCTTAAAGTCACTGGCGACATTAGGCAAGGTATGGAGGATACCAAAGTCACAATCTTGGTACTTATTGATTTCTCCAATGCCTTTAATATTCGTCCTTCTATATTCAATCCATACTCCTGTGGAACGCGCTACCTCAGGAAATCAGGATGGCTACGAGTCGTGACGCATTCTAAAAGAAAGTCCACATGCTCCTGTTTGATAAAACCATGGCAGAATCATCTCAGTAACGTCCTATCTTTTAAATATTATGTAGTGTATGTTTATTTATTTGTGAATTTGTATATGTATGTTTAATTTTAGTATGTTATTTTACAAGTTAAAAATTACATTCACGCTCTCTTCCACTTTTCCAAATGCACCTACCATGTTATCTCTGCACCACCCTAAGGTTAACTGGTCGAAAATGCTTCAGGCATTAAGTCCGCCATGTAATATTATAATGTTGTAAAAGTTTAATTAATTAAATAAGAATCAACCGTTGATCACGGTAATAGACGTAGTATAGTTATTCATATTGCGTAGATATTGAGTGAAAAAAATACAAAACTCAATGCCATTTAGTTCACCCAATATGAATCCAAATTAGCGCTGGTGTCGTAACTTAAAAATACGAAAATTCACAATACCAATCCGATCCAATAGCGATCGGTTTCGAGAGTAAGGGGGCTGACCGTTTGTAGGGGGCCCTGTTTTGATAAAATTGGTAAAATAAAATAGGGTTGCGCGCACTAAATCGAACAAAAACTTTACTATCTACGCCCACAAATTTTAGTTTAATTTACTTTTGGATCAATGATTCCCCTTCACTTATTGTCAACGGGAAATGGAGTCCAGAAGACTTACTGTTGCAGAAATAAGTGTATTTCGAGTGTGTGAATATTGTTTTACGAAAAAAGCTCTGTCTATTACCACATGACTCACGTGTGACCAGTTCTCTGTCAAGTAAATTTTATACACCCTTTAGGTATGTGTCTGAAACTAAACTCTATCAAGAGGCTTAACCAACAAAGTAGCTTTATCTGTTGCGAGGCAAACATGCCTACACCTCAGGAGTGCTGTAGTAGGAGAATTAGCTGTGTTTGCTTTGAATTTTGCAGTATCACGATAACGCGTTTCTTTCTTGACAATGTCTGTGGGGGAAGCGTGAGCCGGCCGCGGGCTCCGCATGACAGCCATGAGTCGGGGGCGTGCTGCCAACCCGCCCTCCTATTGGCTGCAGCCTCGCGTCACGTCACAGACATCAGCGCAGGCGCAGATTAACATTATATTATCTTATTGTGAAGTGCTCACAAGTGTGTACTAGGCTATCTACAGTAGGCTATTGAGTTCGTAGAAGAACATACCTTAGGATTTACTAATTTAGAGAAAATGGAATTTTAGATAAGGACTGCCACTGATTTCAGGTCAGATATATTGCGCCCGATTTGGTTAGTATAGTAGCAGCGGTTGTCAATGTTAACAGCATTGTTGTATTTCGTCAGTTTCTCAATAGTAAGGAAACCGGAGAAGTGCGCTTCTATCCTTGGTATTTTAATATTGGACAAATAAATCACAGCACTTTTGCGTTGTTATTGCATCTTATGTTTTAATTACTTGCTTCCTATCTATTCGAAAGAGATCCAATTATTGCTCCATAAAGTTATAAAAGTAGCTACATAGATACATACCTACATAGGTTATATCCTTTAACTATATAACTAAAAATTAGTTGTTTTATTCGCGCAATACTTCCGAACAAAGACATTAAACTATAATCTCTTTGCTTCCGAACGACTGCACCTATTTGGCTAATAGATACGTGGTGTACAGTCACGAGCACCAATATGTATACACATTGACTCTTATTCCATTGTATTAAGAGTTACAATTGTTTACATATTATTGCTCGTGACTGCACGCAGACGAAGCCGCGGGCCGATCGCTAGTGAAATATAATAAAGTAATGGAGCCGCCACGTGCCTACCACGGGCAACCACGGGACGTTCTTCATACCACCGTCACGATATGTGTATATTTTCTTTGCCCCCGTGGCATTGAGCCGTGGTACAGCCTGTTTTCAAAGTCAAACTCTGAACTCCTAATAAACGGGACTTACGCGTATGTTTTTATCAACGGAAATTTATTTTCACAATTAGTAGTAGGTAAGTACTTTTCTGGTTGGCAAACTTTATTGCTATTAGCCCCTACGATGATAAAGTTGACTGTTGATATCTGTAGCTCGAAAATCTTATTTTTTTTTAGCACTGAACTGTAATCTAATATAAAATAATTGATAAGTAGCTATGTGTGAAACTTAGTGATAAATAGAGGATGTAGGTACCTTACTGCAAATTCCCGTTCATGCTCTGACATTATCTTGACGCGCCTTCCAATGTACAACCACAGAATACAACTAAGATAATTTTTATATCACTGTCATCTGCTCCACAATTTCATCGATGTTGAAACAATGTCGTATTTAGTCTGTTAAAATCTTCAGTCACATAATATTAAACGTCGTGATCGAAGGTTAGTTTTATACTTACCGTAAGTTAGGTGTACGGCGGCGGCGGGCGGATGTCGTATTTTAAAAGGTGTTTGTTTATTGTTAGATCTTAGTATCCCTAAAATATTTAACCTTTAAGCAATCTCAAATAATAACCTTTAATCTAAATCCGGCTTCTGTTCAGACCACAGCACTGTGACTACTTAAGTCAAGATCACCGACGACATCCGCCTTGGCATGGTAAACGGTCACCTACACGGAGAGAAAATTCTATTAGAGGTAACCAGAATAAAGTTAACTTAACCAGATTGTCGTGTAATATATACGACAGCTAACTAGTTTGTCGAGTTTACTACAAAAATCTAGTAATAGCTTACAAGAATATCTGGCACAGTTAAACAAAATGCTGGTACACATAATTAAAATTTGTGTATAGTGCACAAAAACCAATTTGTATCCATTACATACTTCCCTTTCTTAAGTATAACGGAATTGGTATTGTTCGCAACACCATTCTTTATTTTGGAGATAACCAGATTTTTAGTAAAGACTGATCGATTAGTAAAGTGACTATTAACAAATTTAATGTAAATATAACCAAGTTGAGATTTTACTAAACTATATATTTTTTTACACTTTACTACTTATTTTGTGTTCGCTACAAACATTGTGATTAGCCATTATCAGACCAAATTATTGAGTTTACTATAATAAGAATGTAATATTGTTCAGTTTACTATATTTTTTTAGTAATTACAACAATGTTTTATTTTTTACGTTACAATTTTAAGCAGGAGAATGGGTCTTTAAAAAAATATGTACACAAATGCCATGTTGTTAAAAAAATTGGAAATCTGTCTGTTTTGTCACGAAATTTGCATATAATTGTAGCGACTAAACAGACAGATTTTAACTTTTTTTAACAACATGTAAATGTGTACATATTTTTTAATAACCCATTCTCCTTTTAAACATTGTGAAGCAAAAAATAAACACGATAACAGCTACTTACATTTTTATAAAGACTCAATTGCAGCAAGCTTGTAATACAAGCCGTAGGTACTAAAGTAACCTTCTGCGCCAAGCTTCATTTACCTACTATTTATAGTAAATAAAGATAGCTTGGCGACCGTCGAGGTGGATTTTGACACTTCTTGTCAAAAGATCTGACCCCAGTGTCGCCACCTGGTGACTTTTTAATTTCAAGAAACCGTCATTTTATATGTTTATTGAAGGCATGGTCAACAAGTTTTAAATAAAACGAAACATTAAACGTTTGTGAGTGTACGAGTATATTACATTTATTTAAAAATTTACATGGTGGTCTTACATGTTTAAATGTATACAGATATATGAGTAAAAGTTTGACTAATCTTAAAAGTGTGATGCTTGATCATTAAATGTTTAATAGGTTTTATTTCGTATCAATTGTAGGCGAATCAATTGATGAAAATATTGATGTTGAAGTCCTTGGTGATATACTTGCTGATATGCTGGATGGGGGCACCAATATTAAATTTGTTATGTCATCAAGGGTGTCGTCGTTGTGATCAGGAGTATTTACAGGTGTGGACGATGTGGAGCATGAAGGCTGCTGCTCAGCAACCTATAATAAAATATTACACTAATTAAAATACCTCATATGTTAAATTATTTATTTATTGTTCCACAATATAAATTGTCTTGCAATTGGCGGACTTAACGCTAAAAGTATTCTCTCTCAGTCAACCATAGGGATAAACAGATCATTTAATACAAATAACATAACAATTAAGTGACATACATGCACATGAAGGTAATGTAACTTATAACAGACAAGTACTTATACATATAAAATAAATAAATAAATATATAGGGACAAATCACACAGATTGAACTAGCCCCAAAGTAAGTTCGAGACTTGTGTTATGGGATACTAACTCAACGATACTATATTTTATAATAAATACATATATAAATAAAAATCAAAGACCCAGGGCAATTTGATAAAGGCCATTTTCCAACTTGCCCTGACCGGGGATCGAACCCGGAACCTCTCGAGTGGTGGCCTGGTGTGGGTGCCATTACTGCCATTACACCACAGAGGTCGTCAAATATACATATATACCTATGATTATGATACTAGTTTAGAAGTTATGGTTATAAGGGATCACAGTTAAAATCACAACCCTCCTTTTTGCTTCTCTGTAGTTGGATAAAAAATAAAGTAGGTACTTTGATGAAGTCCAAAGATATTTTCATATTCCAATGGAGTTGGATGTCTCAATTTTGTAACTTAGTTGTCATTGTCACGGCCCTGTTTAGATATCAATATAGGGTTATTGATATTTTTAAATTTAATGTTATATTTGAAAATGTTAAAACTAAATAACAATGGGACCATGCAAAGAAACAGACTGTTGCCAAATCGGCACAGTCGTTATCAAGAAACATAGTAACATACAAACACATCTTACTCCAAAGCACATTTTAACTACCTTCTCCCTCAGACCAAATAAATTTGGTATGAGCCTTCTCCGTGCTGTAGTTCTTATCACTACATTAACATAAAGTAAGAACAGTAGGTAGGAACTTATCACTTACTGTTAACGGGTTAGTTAAGTCGTTCCACTGGATAAGATTTTTTTGGAAACGCACACGGTCCCGTACAGGTCTTATCAGCTCTTTGATCGAGTCCGCATCCAGAAGACCAAGTGTTTTGATGTCTATTTTGTTCTCTGAAAATAATACAACATTTCATGTCGGTACTTAAGTAGACGAGCGAGCGAGAACCATCCCGCCGTGATGAATTTTCTTATAGATGTAGGCAAGTAAAACTTTCCTCACTGTGTTCATTAGTATAGCATAGAGTAGGTATTGTTCACAAGGCGCACGATTTTTCAACCACTGGCGTCGATCGAGCCGTCGAGTTTTAATGTTGCTCTATGCATTCAATCACGTACCTATTCTTAGAAATTTCTAGTCTAGGTACATATAAGTATAATTAGGTAGGTACATATCGTCCGTCCTATTGATAATGCTAGATAAATCTTTACTGGTCATAATAAATAGTATGCCTAATCATAATAATAACATACATTTTCTTACAGGAATTCATAGGAAACTATTAGGTAAGTACTTACTTAGCCAAAGGAATTTTATAAAACTTACCGGCAAAAATTGGTACATACTCGGCCAACGAACTCACGTTATAATCACGAACACTTCTTTTATTTAACTATTAACTATTTAATTGACTATTTGTTTTTCACAAGTCACAGCGCACGCGCACGTAGTGCTCCGAACCGAAAGATGAAATGAAACATGGCCGCCGGGCCGGCCGGCCACCGCCAGTCGATGTCCAACCAAAATATTTGCACACGTAAACAACGATTCGTTTTGTATTACGATCCACATGTTACAAAAAACATTATTTATGGTACTGAAAACATACCTAATCTGGTAAACAGTACTATTTAAGAATCTTTTTTGGTACTTGCGTTATTTTAGAGACAACTTAAAAATTGTATTAATTATTTGACAGCTTGCAACAACAAACAAAATATGGGGTAAACAGTACTAATATGAATCTAGCTTAAATAAACAAATAAATCATTTTTTGTTACTTCCGTTATTTTAAAGACAACCTTAATATTTCATTGTTTAATTGACAGCTAGCAATAACAAACCAATTATGACGGTATACTTTACTATTATCGAAATTTTCTTTCTAAAATAATAAAATGTACTTATAAAAAGTTTTGGGTATTGTTTACTAAAGTGTTTTTACTATAACATTCTGTTTTTTATTAAAATACGACTATTTGTTGTTAAAAGACAATACGGTCAATTTTACTTAATTCTGTTTCTTTAAACTAGAATGAAATTTACAATATGTTCTGGTAGTATTGTTATAATAATTTCTTTCCGTGTAACTGTGCTAACATTGCTGGACTTCAGAGTTGACTTTGACATCCTTTTATCTATGATATCTCCAACGGTAATTGAGTGGTTTCACAGCTACCTACCTGTACGGACGCAGGCAAAGAGTTCGCCTTGAAGAGAAATTCTCTACGTGGTGTGATTCGACGGCTGGTGTCCCGCAGGGTGGCGTTTTATCTCCTCTCCTCTTTGCTATATTTATCACTTCTATTTCTGAAAACCTTTCTTCCTCCTACCCCTATATGCAGACGACTTTCAAATTGCCAGGCACCACCTGGTAATCTCGCCGAAGCTATGGTAACTAACGAAAATCTAAAACATATTGTAGATTGGAGCCGAGCCCACTGACTTAAAGTCAATCCAAGCAAAACGCAGGATATTGTGGTCGGCAGCTCCAGGTTGCTTTCCAAGGTAAACTGGGAAACCCTCCCTAAGGTTACATTTGATGGAGTGTACATCCCTTTTAGCAAATCAGTTGCTAACTTAGGCGTTATTATTGATAGCTGCTTGAGTTGGGGGCCGCAACTACAAGCTGTTAGCCGCACAAACTACGCATCTTCGGCATCTTTAAGAAGACTGCGTAACTTTTTACACACTGCCACTAAAACTGCGCTAGCGCATTCGCTGCTTTTTCCCGTTTTAGACTATGCCGACACCTGCTATCTTGATCTTTCGGAGGACCAGCTAAATGAACTTGAGCGCCTTCAAAATCTTTGTATTCGATTCATATTTGGCTTCCGCAAGTATAATAATGTTTCTGAATACCGCGCTACACTCAAGTGGCTTCCTATTCGTCTTCGCCGGAATACTTACATCCTCTCCCTTCTATATAACATATTGTTTAATCCCACCTATCCTTCTTATCTAAAGGAACGCTTCAGTTTCCTTTGTTGTTCATCCTCGCGCTCGTTACGGTCATCAGAAAATCTATCCCTTAAAACCCCTCTTCACAACACTACCTTTTACGATTGTTCCTTTACCGTTGAAGCGGTTTGTCTCTGGAACTGCTTCCAGAGTTGCGATCAGGCGTGCTAAAACAATTCACGCATTTAAGGTGCACGTGAAGAACTTCTACATTTCCTTTTAACCCTATCCTGCTGCATAGCTGTCATTGTCCGCTACGTCCTTCCTGAGACTATTATATTTAAGTAGGTATGTACGAGTATATGTATGCCTATATATTTATTACACCCTATTGTTTATTTATTTTATAAGTAATGTTAAGTATTTTATTTTAGTTCATTTTAGTTTGCTTTTGCTTTGAATTCTGTAACTGTGGTTTGCACCTCCGATCTTAATTAGAGTGTATAAGTTCTCTCCATCCGACTGGTTGTCTGAAAGAGATCGCTTTAAAGCGATAAAACCCCCAAATTGTAACTTTGTAATTGTGCTCATTGTTATGTCTTATGTAAATGTTTGTGGTGTTAAGTTATATTAAAAGTATTGTCTGTCTATCTCAGTAGGTAGGTATATTAATAAAAATGAATTATCGCAAATGTATGTTCGCACATAACTTCAGAAAGCGGCTGACCAATTTGGCTAATTCTTATTTTGTTTGTAACTGTCAGGAAAAGGTTTGTATAAAATATCTTTTTTTTGGAAATTCGACACGTGATAAGTCGTGGACTCATGGGCGGGTCGCTAGTGATTGATAAAATCGTGTCGTAGTACCTATAATATACTAGCGGCCGCTCGCGGTTTCACCCGCGTGGTTCCGTTCCCGTGGGAATATCGGGATAAAAGTATCCTATGTGTTATTCCAGGTTATAAACTATATGTATGCCGAATTTCATCCAAATCCATTCAGTAGCTTTTACGTGAAAGAGTAACAAATATCCATCCATACTTACAAACTTTCGCGTTTATAATATTAATAGGATTATACCTATACCATATCTACCCCTACCTGAAGTTTAGAACCTAAAGCACTAGTAGAAAATCCTAAACTTTACATAATAAATAACAGACGGTGGAGTGGAAGTGCATCATAGAGTAATTTAATAGTTCTGTACCTGGGTAACTAGTATTGTTTTTTTGTACCTACGTCATCAAAATGTAAAAATAAACAAATTTTCATTTCAAATTTTAATACGGAATTCCAAAACAGATGTTGGCAAAATGTTATTGTTCAACTTAAGACAAATGTGCCCTGTTATTTGCACACACGATTGCGCAGTGCCTACAAAAATTAATATATTTTCTTTACTTCGACAAACAGATAGCCGAGCCAGTCATACAGTAAACAGCATATTCTTTGCATTCGTCATATCGTGTCAGCTCAACTGTGAAGAGAATTAAAATAAATTGGCTTTAGTAAGAAGCTTACAGGACGGTGCATTGTTTGCTTTATTATTTGACATTAAATTAGACATTAACGATATACATAACATACAACCGTGTCGCGTATAGCGGTGAAAGAATTAGTATTCTTGGGGGTGGTAGTCCACCCCTCCTCTCTTCCCTTCGGTGTCGTAAAAGGCGACTAACGGACTAAAGACTGCACATAAATCTAACAGCATAGAGCGGCGATGTGCTCACCACCTGTCACGCTGAGCACACGTGCAGTCGATATTTGGTGAAAAGTGGACTATGGTATGGTAGAGGACTGCTTTTGCTGTCCTCATTGCCTAGTTTCTGATTAACCCTCCGGGGATAATAGTCGTGATTATATGTGACGTGACAGAGACCACACGGAAAGAAATTATTAGTTGGTTTTACTATATTTCAACAAAATTTTAGGGTTAATATAGCACCTACTCTTGAGTTTTGTTGAATGAACAAAAACTGTATTGTTGATCAGTTTCGGTAATTTTAACTTATTACATATTTGTTGATTCAACATTTCATTAAAATGGTAAAATTAACCCTCTAACAAGGGGTTAATATAGCACCAACCCGTGGAATTTAGTTGTTTTTGCCAGTAGCACAATGGTAATTTTAACCGTCTAGCAATATGTTAATTCATAAAAACAACCAACCATGACAGTAAAATTGACCTTCTAACAAGGTTTGCTTTAACGTACTCGAAATGTTAAAAATAGATGTATGTTTGTGTTGAATCTACTTGCTTTTAATGGTTAGTTTTACTGGTTTGCACTTGGTGCAAACTTGTAAAAACAACCAACCATGACAGTAAAATTGACTCCCTAACAAGGTTTGCTTTAACTTAGTCAAAATGTTAAAAATACAAGTTTGTTTGTGTTGAACGTACTTGCTTTAAATGGTTAGTTTTACTGGTTTGCACTTGGTGCAAACATGTAAAAACAACAAACCATGACAGTAAAATTAACTCTTTATCAAGGCTTGCTTTAACGTACTCGAAATGTTAAAAACACGAGTGTGTTTGTGTTAAATCTACTTGCTTTTAATGTTAGATAAACCTTCGAACTCAAGGTTGTGTTAACTGATTTACTATATTGGATCAACTCGTACTATATTGTTGGGGCAACCCAAAATATTTTGGGTAAAACCAACAGTATTTTAGCAAAATCCTTTTGTTGATTCGATCAATGTCAAGGTGTTGAACTAACCCACTTTAAAGGTTAAATGTACTGTACAAAAATGGGTAGGGTTAACAGTCCTGCACTGTTGAACCAACTTTTGCTGTAATAGTTAGATCTATATGTATGTTTTGTTGAATTAACCTCAATTAAATGGTAAAATTAACAGTGTAGTTTTGTTGAGGCAATAAGTGTCTAGGTGTTGTATTAACCCGTAATCAATAGTAATTTTAACATAGCAGTTTTGTTGTGTCAACATCTACTAATTTAGTTGGGAACACTCAAAATATTTTGTAGTATCAACCTAGACATAATAGTATTTTCAACAAAACAGTTTTGTTGTTTCAATAAGTGCGTTTGTGTTGCATCTACCTGATAAAATACTATTGAATCAACCTTTCGAAGTAGAGGTTGGATTAACACGAGCTACAATGTTGTCTCAACTTTCGCTATAATTGTTAGGACAAAAACTTGGATTATATTGTCAAATAATTATTCAACTTAGGGTGATATACTTAAGAGGGTTTACGCATTTCGGTTTCCCATACAAATTTCCAAGTCGACATTTTTATAAACCAGTAGGCCAATTTTGATGAAACTCTGCATGTTGAGATAAAATATAAAGATCTAAATAGTTTGTTGAA
Source organism: Scoparia ambigualis (assembly GCA_963921215.1). Classification (NCBI taxonomy): domain Eukaryota; kingdom Metazoa; phylum Arthropoda; class Insecta; order Lepidoptera; family Crambidae; genus Scoparia; species Scoparia ambigualis. Next base: position 20,059,767 of record OY992508.1, on the reverse strand, counting down.
AACATTTCCAAAAACGTTTATTTTACTGAGTTATTGCGATTTTAACATTTTTTTAAAAAATGTTACCAACATACTATTTAAATCCCTGTATTTTACTTTAGCATGCAAAGTTTCATTAAAATTAGCTTCTTGGTCTTTAAAAATTTCGACTTGAAAAATTGTATGGGAAACCGAAATGCGTAAACCCTCCTAATGGATCACCTTAACTTGAATCATGTTGAAATATACCTCGTATACTCGTACGTATAACATTATAAAGTAGTTAATTTGACAATATAATTCAAATAGTCCTAATAATTATAGCGGAAGTTGATTCAACATTGTACTTCGTGTTAAGCCAACATTTACTTCGAGAGGATGATTTAATAGTTTTTTTTATCTGTGAGACTAGCACGCTAAGTTTTATGTCGGACATAAAGCATTCGTCTCTTGTGCGAGAGGGACAAATGCTTTACGTCGGGCATATAACCGAGCGTGCTAGGGGGACAGGTAGATGAAACAAAAAATATTGACACAACAAAACTGTTTTGTTGAAAATACTATTATGTCTAGTTTGATAATACGTACAAAAAATTTTTAGTATTCCCAACTAAATTTGTAGAAGTTTACACAACAAAACGGCTTTTTCATAAATACTATAGGTTCTAGGTTAATACAACACTAAGACACTAAAATAGAATGACCTAATATTATTTAAATCACACAGATAGAAGGTAGACACGACACTAAACAAAAGTATCTTCTAGCTAATACATAGATATACATATCTTTAGCCTAACTAAGAAAACAAGTTGGTTCAACATAGCAAGTACTGTAAAAAGAACATTAAAAAGCAATTCATACGGTAAAAAGTTTATTCTTAAACAATTTGGTGACGGTTTTTACAATCTTTAAACGATATTAAACAACGTACACAGTACTTAAGTCTAAATTACCCAGCCGCGCGTCGCAGCATACTTTTTGCTACGATTGGGTGTCGAGGAAGACGCCCGCTGTCAAGCTGCTAAACAGTCCCCCGACGCGACGACGGACGCCTGGAAAATAAAAATAATATAATAATTAAAATAGGTTTAAAATTATTGTTTTCTGAGGTTTCTGTGACCACGGACCCTGTAAAGGGTTCGAAACGTCAGGATAATATAAAAACTATGTAAATAGTAAATTAAACGCGAGTTAATCCGTAAAAAAGTGTTTCATTTCTAGGTTTAAAATATTATTTGTTAGTTTTTACAGTTTATTTTTTGTGTCGAGGGGTTTTTCAAATTTTTTATTTTATTTTTATTTTGTCTTTTTTAAAGTGATGATCTTCAAATTACTGATCAGGTCATGGTTACCTTATCATATACTTTCAACATTATTGAAGTAACACGATAGGTACCAAATTTCGAATCGATAGGACATATGGATGGTAGTCAGATCCCCTCATCAACTATTAAAGAGCTGATGATCTTCAAATGGCTGATCAGGTCATGTTAACCTTACCATACCATTTTTAATTAGTCTACGCTATCCCACTAGTGGGCAAAGGTCTCCTTAATTTTTTTTTGTTTTTTATATTAACATTAAACCTTCTGGATTTATAGATGGATCTGGTAATAAGTATAGTATCATAAACTTTCTACGGCAAATAAAGCTTTTATTTTTAATGCATATTTATTTTGATAAATAATTTTGCTTAAAACATATGATTGTATCTCGGATAAGCCTAATGCAGAAGATTGGTGGTAGGTAGTGAGTAGGTAGGCGTTTGTCTGGCACAGACTATAGTTCGCTAGATTAGTTGTTTTTTTATTATTATTAGTATCAAGTAGTAATAAGTGCCTGTAAAGGTTTACATTGAAAAATAATTTGACTTTGACTTTGACATATATGTACTTTCAATATCATTGAAGTAACACGGTACCAAATTTCGAATCGATCGGACATAAGGAAGTTAGTCAAATCCCCTCATCAACTAGAAAAGAGCATATTCAAACGGCTGAACAGATCTTCATGAAACATGGCTAAGAACACTCGGGATAAAACTATCTATGACACAAAAAAAACTAAACGAAAATCGGTTCATCAGTTTGGGAGCTACGATACCGCAGATAGATACACAGACAGACACGTTATGCTTGTAACATAATTGTTAAAAATATTTACAAGTAATGTTTCATTCCAACACTTACGCGTGATATTCCTCTTGATTTCAAGTGTTTGTTACTATTGGATGCCGGGCTCGACGGCGCTAATATTATATCATAAACATTATCACTTGCTGTTGCCGCCTCCGAAGATGTGTCCTGTAAACACAAACATTTAAATAAAGATGGGAAAACTGTGGTTTAACAAAAATTATGTGTTATTTTAACTAAAGCAAAGCTTTTGATTCAACTGATATATATCAGTTGAATCAAACAAAAATAATGTGTTATTTTAACTAATTGAAAGCTTTTGATTCAACTAATATATATCAGTTGAATCAAATTTCCTTTCCCTTCCCTTAGTTAAAGTAACACATTATTTTTCGTTAAAACCAGTTTTTCTTTCTTACAATACAAAGCTTTGTATTGAACGTGGCGACACGCGGGACTGAAGGCCGATTTACACACCCATAAGTAAGTAAGTAAGTAAGTAAGTTGAACTTACTACTTTCTTGCTTACCTACTTAATGCGATAGGTAGACAGACTTACTTGCCGCCCGGCGTCCACACGTAGTTTTTACTTACTTAAGCGATGGACATGTAAATCGGCTATGAACTAATGTAACCACGTTCTTGCAAAATGTATGTAACCGATTGCGTTGCGAGTTGCGACACGCAGCGTGGCGCTAAGCTTAGCTAAGCAGACAACGAAAACAATAAACACGTAGGTACCTTCAAAACGTTTGACTGTTTCCGCCGAAATACCCATTCGGCTAAATATACGAGACCTTAAAAACAAAATAAGTATTTAATTAAGGTACCCAGGCCAGTCGCGTTTTACGGCGAAAGACACTATACACGATAAAACTTATGTGCTGGGTAGATACACGTTTTTATATTAAACCACATTTATATGTCCGCACACTTACTTAAATCCATTACACACTGAACTGTCCACCTCACCTCCGCAAGCCGTGCTCTTTATTCGAATATTCACGTTCAACTAAGCAGTCGGCAGCACACACAGCGCGAAGCCGGCGCGCGCGCGGTCTTGCTTGATATAAACGGCAACGTCGCTTCGTCAATCGATAATTTTTGTACAGGACCTTAACCTGTTTATATATTTATTTTAACCCTAGCCCGTGAGTTAGTTTAACTATGTGAATTTGTTGATTTAGTTATAAATCTTGCTCTTTTTAACTGTTTATATTGTTATCCCAACTGTTTATGTAACGGTTAAAACAAACATTTGAAAGGGAGAGTTTATACATAATTTTATCCAGTGCGTTGCAAGTATTGACACGATGAATTTTTCTTTGTAGACTAACGACACGCCCTTTTTGTATACAGCTTAATCTACAAGGCTGAGCTAGATGAAATACGAGCTTGGTTAGGCAGAATATCCAGTTGAACATCTGACGAAAATTCTCTTCTGTTTTTGTCTTAATTTAATTTGGCATAACGTGTTAGGCATATTTTTATTTGTCATAATAATATTTTGACTAAATTGTTTTTGGCATACTATTTCAGTAAGCATAATAAGTCTAATAGTTATTAGGTATAAAGATAGTCTGATAGATTAGATAAGACAGAAGGTGAGGTTACAGTTTCAAAATCCGCTATAATTTGGATTGGTTTTTTAACAGGTTTTGTCTTTGCAATATTTTTTATTTTATTTATAGCTATTTGAATCTGAGAAACCAAAAGTAGCTATTAGGTATATTAAATATAAATTGGTTACCGTAGTGTAATAATAGGTTAGGGTGCGGCGGGGGTGTAAGCCGCCAACATGTTTATTTTTATACGAAAAGTATTTTATTAAATGCAAACACAAAGTTTCCAAACCTTACTTTTTTCTTATATAATTTAATGCCTAACAAAATTATGCTTAAATATCATTATGCGTAAGCAAATTTAGGCTTTAAAATAGTTTATTTATCAATTATTATGCTAATAGTAGTTATGCTTAAAAAAATGTGCCTAAAAAGTTATGCCTAATTAATATTGTGCGTAACTATTATTAGGATAAGTAAAAGTATGATGATGTAGTATGATGAAAAGTACGAGAACGGGAACCACGCGGATAAAACCGCGAGCGGCCGCTTGTAATTATATAAAACTAGCGACCGCTCGCGGTTTCACCCGCGTGGTTCCCATACCCGTAGGAATATCGAGATAACAAGTATCCTATGTGTTAATCCAGGGGGTCAGCTAACTCCATACCAAATTTTATTAAAATCGCTATAGCTGTTTAGACGTGAAGAAGTAACAAACATACACACTCACAAACTTTCGCCTATATAATATTAGTGTAATGATTTTCGGGCGAACTACATTGAATCAAATGAAAACAATGGGCCTGCGTTTAAAAACAAAGGCCGGTTGTTTTACGGGCCTAGGTAGGTGTATTAGGCTGTATGAAATTCCTTTACATATCATCTTCACTCATCGCACCGGTTACGTAGTATTTCCGGACCTAATTGAAGTAAGTCATGTCAACATTTCATTGCAAGTTTGAGAAAATATCCCTTTGATGTGCGGTAGGATCAGCAAACTGTTTGGCTATAGGTACACGTCGCGACAGGTCAAATATTCGCCGAATCCCGATAATGTAACCGTAACATCATAAGTGTCCACTCACTTATGTCATTGACAATAGCAGTGCGATTCTCTAAGTTAAATAAAGCCTTAATAGCAGCGGCTGCCGCAGTGCTGAGAATTAACTCTGTCTCTCTTATATTCATAGAATTGGAAAGAGAAAGCAGATCACAGCCATGCGCGCAGCGTCTGTGTCGCTTAGAGAATCGCATAGCCGAACTTCTCGTGAATAGACGCCCTTGCTTCTTGAGCGCGCGCAGATAGTAATTTGCGACGTTGCCAGCAGATCAGCACAAATTATTTAAATTGTTATTTCAACTATTTGTGAAAGGGTTAAAACAAACATTTGAGAAGTTTGTGTCCTGTTGAAGCACTAATTATATCTTAAATTTCATGAAAATCGTTAAGTACAGCCGTTTTCGGCAATCCATTAAAAAAACCAAAAATTTTTCGTTTAACAGTAGGTACCTACTTACCTATTAAGGTAGGTAAGTATATGGCGTTTAATTCAACTTTTCATCTTGTTATCTTCCAAAACAAGATCATAGGGCCGGACATAGAAATGCATTTTGCCCTAACTATAAATAGGTATCGAACTCGCTCACAAATTTTTACTAGAATCGGTTGAGAGAGCGACCTATACTATAGACGGAAAAGCTGAACAACCAGACATACGAAAGCAAATACAAATATAGTTTTAGTTTCGCCCTGTCAGTTTGTCTGTATTGAAGGTAGGTATGTGACACAATAATTTTATCTCAGATAGCATTTAGGTAGCGTTTAATTTAACAACATACATTTGAAAACGTTAGCTCAATCATTCGAACACGTTGATTTTGCTTTTTGTCATGCTGTTGTTTTTACCTGATTATATTGATGGGTATCCTAACTGTTTGTGTGACGGTTAAAACAAACATTTGAAAGGGTCAGGTTAACAATTCGAACAGGTTGATTTGGCTTTATGTGTTTGCTGTTGTTTGTACCAGTGTATATTGTTATCCCAACTGTTTGTGTGACAGTTCAAACAAACACTTGCAAGAGCTGTGTGAATCGTTTTTTTTTGTGTAGGACTTCATTTGTTTATATTATTATTGTAACCCTAGCTCGTGAGTTAGTTTATCCATTCAAACATGTTGATTAGGCTTCATGTGTTGCTGTTATTTTTACCTGTTTTATTGCTATACCAACTGTTCGTGTGACGGGTATAACATACATTCAAAAGCGTTAGCTCAACCATTCAAACTTGTTGATTTAGTTTTTTGTCTTGGTGTTGTTTTTACCTGTTTATATTGCTATCCCAACTGTTTGTGTGACGATTAAAACAAACATTTGATAGGGTTGTGTGGATCGTTTTTTTGTGTGTAGGACTTAACTTGTTTATATTATTATTTTAACCCTAGCTCGTAAGTTAGTTTATCCATTCAAACATGTTAATTTGGCTTAATGTATTGCTGTTGTTTTTACCTGTTTTATTGCTATCTCAACTGTTTGCGTGATGGTTAAAACTAACATTTGAAAGAGAATTTTAATCCTAGCTCTTGAGTTAGTTTTACCAATCGAACATATTGATTAAGCTTTATGTGTCGCTGTTGCTTTTACCTGTTTAATACTGTTATATCAACTGTTTGTGTGACGGTTAAAACAAACATTTCAAAGGGTTGTGTCAATCGATAATTTTTGTACAGGACTTAACCTGTTTATTTTTTTTTAACCCCAGCTGGTGAGTTAGTTTAACTATTTGAATTTGTTGATTTAGTTATAAATCTTGCTGTTGTTTTTAACTGTTTATATTGTTATCCTAACTGTTTATGTGACGGTTAAATCAAACACTCTGAAGGGCTAGTTTAAACATTAAAACAGGTTAATTTAGCTTATTGTATTGGTGTTTTTTTACCGGTGTACATTGCTATCCCAACGGTATGTGTGACAGTTGAAACAAGCACTTGAAAGGGTTGTGTCAATTGTTTTTTTTTGTATAGGACCTAACCTGTTTATGTTGTTATTTTAACCCTTGCTCGTGAGTTAGTTTTATCATTCAAGAATATTGATTAAGCTTTATGTGTTGCTGTTGTTTTTACCTGTTTAATACTGTTATATCAACTGTTTGTGTGACGGTTAAAACAAGCATTTTAATGGGTCGTGTCAATTACTTTTTTTGTATAGGATTTAACCTGTTTATATCATTATTTTAACCATCATTCGGAAGTTCGTTTAACCATTCGAACGTTTTGGTTTAACTTTATGTCTTGCTGTGTTTTTTACCTGCTTATATTGTTATCCCAACTGTTTGTGAATCGGTTGAGACAAACATTTGAGAGGGTTATGCCAATCAGCTTGGTTCCAACATTAAAATTTACATTAAATCAACTATTGGGAATAGGCATAATTAACAAATTTATTTTGTTGCTTCTGGTAATCGACAAATGGTTGAATATCTTTTGTTGTTTTAACGTATTTATTTTGTAAATTTAACTTTAAAAATGGTTATTTCAACAACTTGAACAGTAGAATCAACAATTACCTATTGAATTAACCATGAATTGTTACGCCAACATGTACAAATAGGTAAAAACAACTGTTTTCATATCAACAAAAACTTTTCTGTGAAAACAACAATTTGTTCATGTTGCTTTAACCCATCACTTTGTTAATTCAACTAATGTGTCGCCAACCCGTGCAAAATCAACCTTTTTGTTCTTTCAGTGCAGGCATTGAGGAACGCAAAAGCAGTCCTCTGCCATAGTCCACGTTTCACCAAGTAGCCACTGCTCAGCATGCATGACAGGCGGTGGGTCTTTCGCCGCTCTACGCTGTTGGATGCATGTGCAGTCATTAGTCCACTAGTCGCTTTTTACGACACCCAAGGAAAGAGAGGGGGTGGCAGTATTCTTTTAGGGTGCTATTCCGAACCGAGCTGCCAACTGGAACTGCCGCGCCGGCAGCACGTGCAGCGACTACATGAAGTCGGCCGCAGCTGCACTACTGGTTTGTAAGTATTTATATGAAATGGCTTCCAAGCGCTCACTCACTAAAGGCGCACCCACTAAAGAGTGAGCTACGCGGCACGGCTCGATACTTTGTCTTTGTGTGATTGTCGAACTTAATAGTTCGACAATATCTTAGCCTAGTTAATGTTCAGCAACAACTGCATTTTTTTTATTCACTACGGCTTAACACTTCACTTCATTACAGGTCTTGCAAAACAAAATAATAAAATCGCTTTTTAAGCTTTACAAGGAAACAACTTTAATAAATATTACACTTAGATTAAAACAAAAACCTTTTTGTTTTAATCTAAGATATTACACAATTAAATATCTAGGTACACGACATGCATACTCATCAGAAAAATACTTAACAACAACATTCACACACACTCTCATTCATCTTTCACAAAAAAATGTCAAACACGTAAAAAATTACGTACCTACGTCGTAGTGGCGACGACCTAGTTTTACGTATTATGAGAACCAACTATGGAAGAAACTATTATTTTTGAAGGAGTACAGATATATAACAAGCTCCTTCAGACACCACAGGGACCTTTTTTTTTATAAAAGAAGGAGGCAAACGAGCAGGCGGGTCACCTTATGGAGAGTAGGTTATCATCGCCGCTCATGGACACCCGCAAAACCAGAGGAATCGCAGGCGCGTTGCCGTCCTTTAAGGATGGAGTAGGGTTAAGGAAGGAATAGGAATTGTGAGAAGAGAGGGGGGGGGGGGGAATGGGCCTCCGGAACCCTCACTGGCCGGACGAAACAAAACAGCACCAAGTGCCAATATTTCACGTCAGATATTCGTGAGGGTGGTATTACGCCGGGCGAGCCGGTCCAATGCGTACTGCAACGCAGCGTGGCTCTACCATTCAGTCAGTGTCAGTAATTTAGCACCACCCAGGGGTACCGTGTAGGGTCTCTTAACCCCCAGACCTTCGGAATGTTCAAGTCAAAGCTAGCCTAACACATAATATCTAACCATTCCCTATTTTTATAGATGCTTGATTTGAGTTAGAGTTTGAGGTAGTTATAGTTTAGAGTACGTGATGTGACGACTAATAAAAACATGTATTTGAATAGTTATAAGTTCTCATGTAAGTGACAATATTGTCTTAAGAGGGTTTACGCATTTCGATTTCCCATACAAACTTCCAAGTCAAAATTTTTAAAAACCAATAAGCCAATTTTGATGAAACTTTGCATGCTGAAGTAATACACAGGATAGACATGGGCGCCGAGTAAAAAAAAACCGGCGGCGGCGCGCCTTAAAAATATGCTCGGCGGCGGCGTAAAGCAGGCGGCGTGGGATTTTTGAAGTCGTTTTTGGTTATGTAGTTAAAGGTAGAAATAAGAGTGATAAATATCATTCCAGCTGTCGTGAAATTAAAAACGGAGTCCCGCAGGGAAGCATTTTAGGCCCTCTTTTATTTTTATTATATGTAAATGACATATCTAGCATTACCAATCATAAATGTATTTTATACGCAGATGACATTTCCATAATTGTGACGACTGAAAAGAGGAATAATTTACTGACTGATCATGAGATGGACATAAACAATACTATTGACAATTTAATTGAATGGCTCGAAGCAAATAATTTAAAAATTAATCTAGATAAATCTGTATATATCCAATTTAATCAATCAAAACATAAGAAATATAATTTAACTTTAAAAATCACTAAAATCAATGAGGTTACAAACGTAAAATTTTTGGGCATTATTATAGACCAATTTTCAAACTGGAAATTACAAACAGAGAATGTTTGTAATAGAATAAACAAATTTGTTGTTGTAAGTCACAAAAGTCACAAATAAAAAAACTGCAGTTTTATCATATCGTGCTTATGTAGAATCCGTGTTGCGGTATGGTTTGATGATATAGGGTAATAGCACAGATTGGAACAGAGCATTCATAGCACCAAAAAAGTGCATTAGGGCCATATATGGAATTCTACCTGATGAATCATGCATACCTATATTTAAAAGTCTAGGTCTGCTGCCTTTCTCATCGCTTTACTTATACGAGGCTTGCAATTTTGTTCATCAACATAAAGATCTTTTTGCAAAAGCATCTGATGTTCAAAATTCCAGAGTACGAAGAGACACACATAAGCTTGTCATAACTAAACACAAAACATCTAATTATAACAAGAGTTGTCTTGTAATGTGTGTCCGAATATATAATAAGATTCCTAACGAAATGAAAGAACTGGGTAGTCTTTTGTTTAAAAAAAGATTGCTTAAATGGCTAAATGAAAATAACTTTTACACTGTTAAAGAATTTTTTGATAAGTAGTTCTGTATACTGACATTTATAATAAACTTTTGTTAACAATTGTAAAGTGTAGTTATTTGAATTTTTAGACTTATTCGATTATTAATAGATTGACATTGTTACTTTTTGGCATGCTATTTTGATAGTGAGACATGAGCACTTTTGTTCGTTTTATGTAACCACCATTTTATACCATGTTTCTTGCAAATAAAATATTATGATTATTAATGATTATGATTATGATTATGAAATAAAGCCAACACATCATAAAGATTTCAACAACAAAACATTATATCGTCGTCGTACAGTGAAAATTCACTAAGTAGGTAAAATTGATAATGAAGTTCCTCCTTGCGTCGTGTTCCTCAATGCTGAGGGTCGTGACCTCCCTTCTGCATCACTTTCTCTCTTGTGGTTTTCCTCCATCTGTTTCTGTCTCTGGCGGTGTGGAGGGCGTTGTGAACTGCAGGGTTAAGAGTGGTGCGGATCTGGTCAGACCAACGTATTGGGCTGCGTCCTCGAGGCCGTTTCCCGTCTACTTTGCCGGTCACGATGAGCTTCCCGAGGTTGTCACCGTCTTTCCTTGCAATGTGACCGAAGTTTTCGAGAAATCTGCTTAGACATCCGAGGATGACAGCCGCGAGGAGATTTTGAGTTCTCGCAATATAGAGACGTTAGTCCGAAATGCTGTCCAAGGAATACAGAGCATCTTTCTCCAGCACCACATCTCAAAAGCGTCAATGCGTTTGCGGTCTGCAGCTTTTAGTGGCCAAGTCTCAGCGCCGTATAAAAGATCGAGAAGACAAGAGCCCGTACGAGTCTGGTTTTGGTTTTTACGGAAATATTGCGATCTCTCCAGATTTTTGCAAGTTGAGACATGGCGCTCTTAGCCATACCAATTCTCCTGCGCACTTCCTACTCGCACACACCATCGTTACTGATGTTGGAACGCAGGTATATAAAGTTGTCCACCATTTCTAGGTCCAATGCGCCATTGAGAGAAAGCTGACGGGGTTCCGGGGACAGTTACAGCAGTGTGCCATACTCCCCAACATTTCTAAGATACTATGCCAACGCGTTGGTGTGGATCTTAACGCTAGGCACGTTCGCGAAGTCCCCAAACAAAGGGCGTTCTTCTTGATTCTTCTCCCTCTTGATCGGAAATAGGGTCGTCTTCGTCCTCATCGAGTAACTGAGCGGACGCCCCGCGCGGCGCCCGCACGGCCAACATGAGTAAAGAATAAACTGAGATTATGTTACAAGAGCCTACACATTGGAACAGTCTAGTCGGCGCGAAATTTTGAGCAGTCGGCGGCGGCGGCGGCGCGCCATACTTAAACGGCGGCGGCGAGCCACGGCGGCGCCCATGTCTAACACAGGGATCTAAATAGTTTGTTGAAAACATTTTTAAAAATTTTTTATTTAACTGAGTTATTGCGATTTTTAACTTTCTATAGAGGACTTGAAATCGCAATAACTCAGCTAAAAAAACCTTTTCTAAAAATGTTTTCAACAAACTATTTAGATTCTTGTGTTTTACTTTAGCATGCAAAGTTTCACCAAAATTGACTCAATAGTTTTTAAAAATTTCGACTTGGAAGTTTGTATGGAAAACCGAAATGCGTAAACAATGAGAATAAAATCTTTGAACTGAAGCACCGGCCTGCATGACACCTGCTGGTAAGTGACGATAAGGCCGACGGTGGAAGCGCACTTTACCCGGAATCCTCAACCATTGAGCAACTGGCTATCTTATCTCTAAACTGTCGGAACACAACAATGTTATTAACATTGTTGTTATGGCAACAGACTTTACCATGTACACAAAGATGTACTCCCGCTGGAAATAGAAGCCGGGAACTCTGGGCTGAAGACCGGTGGCTAAGCTACTAGACCACAGAGGCGGTTGAAATCTGTTTAGGTATCTAAATTAAACAAATTAAATCACAAACATAAACATCTATTGTACTATAAACATGTGTAACAAAAATTATCAGGAAATCGACTGCTTGGTTAGGTTAGGTTAGGCCACGACTCTGTGATACCTGAGTATACCTGAGTAAAACCTTTCCTCCATAACACGGTCAATCCGAGCCGAGGTTAGAAAAATCTTCAGGTTTTCCGATCTTGTCAACCGACTGTAAGGCTAGCCGCACACACGCAATAATATTGTCAATAAAGTGCATATTGTCAATAATATTGTGTGTGTGCGGCCCGTATTGCGGTATTGATCAATATTATTGTAGATTTCCAGAAATTCTGATCACGGGCACGTCAATATTGGGAGGAGCCAGGAATATTGACAATAATATTGACGTGTGCGGGAGCGCGGCAATATTTTAGTTGAAAAAAGATTTCAAGACAGGCGGACATTAGTTTTTTGTTCACGTTTACGCGCCAAAAGGACAATAGAGGACTCAAATATTGTAAATAATATTACTAATCTCAAATAAAAGCGATATTTGTTATTATGAATACATGGGAAACTTATCCAGAACTGTGGAAAACATCCATCGTGATACTAAAGATAATAGTTTTTGAAAGCTGCTATCTCTCATTCTCATGTAATTTTTAAATTCATGCTCTTCTATAAATAGTTCATTTATTAGATTCAAATGATTTAACTCAGTTTTTTTTCTCACCCAGTCTTTAATCCATAAGAAAGAAACGATTCTTTCTTAATTATTTTTAATTCGTAATTTTTGATTATTTGCATTAAAAAACGCTCAAATAAACTCAAACTTAACGAAACGTTGAAAAAAATATCTACCTCAGGCGGAAATCGAACCCGCAACATTTTGTTTTTAATTACCTACCTATTTAAAATACTTACAGTAATCAATGCAACGACTTTTTTCTTTCTGTCCATTTTAAACCGTGCGTACACGAATCAAGCTACTGTGCGACTGAGTGAAAAATTTACAATAATATTGCGTAGTGTGTGCGGTACCACATATTGATCAATATTATTGACAATCTTGTATTGACAATATTATTGTATGTGTGCGGCTCACCTAACGAGTCAGAGAATCTGACGCTTGTATGTTGTGTGTGATTCCCTCACAAAAACCTCCGAGAATAGTTTATTCAAGAAAAGCGTGATACCTCCCACATCCGTGCGACCTGCGAGGCGGGCGCGGCAGCAGCCGCAGCCGAAGGTCTCAAGCGGCGCAAATACGAAGCTCTTGGCGAGAGCTATGTGTTTGTGCCGTTTGGGGTGGCAACGCTGGGGCCATGGGGCTATCGAAACGCATTGTCGAAGCCTCCGGCGACCGGAGGGCTGGCAGCTACTTTTGCCAACGAGTTAGCTTAGCCATTCAAAAGGGCAACGCTGTCAGCTATTTTAGGACTTTGCCGCGCGGCAGCGATTCCCTTAGAGATATTTTTTATTTGTAAGGTTTTCAGTTTTTAAGTTATTTTGTTTTAGTTGATAGGTTTTTTTTTCTTTCTGTTATAGTAATAAGTAAATTATGTTAAGAACTAGCATAATAACTTGTGTATTAATGTAATTTCTTTGATGAACGTAAAAGACATTAAATAAATGTCATTTTATACTTAAAAAAGAAAAAAAAGAAAAGCGTTCACATGCACTTATTAACATTGAGTTAAACTAATAGAGAAGCAAACCTCATTACCGCGCGTCCTAAAAAATGTAACCACTATTTAACCGCGACGACGTAGCTTTGAAACCAATAAACATTTTAATGTAAACATATAACTGTCTCATCTACACAAGTCGCAAGAACCATGCTGTCACTAAAATTAGACAAAGACAGATACATAGTCATGCGCTGGCGGGCCAGTGTTGCCTGCCATATGAATTTTACCCCAAAATAAGAAAAAAAAATAGAATATTTTTGAAAGCAATTGTTTTATAAAATACATGAATTTAAATAATACTATTATTATAAAGAGGAATTATTTGTTTGTTTGTTTGCATGTAGCCGATATACTCGGGAACTACTGAATCGATTTTAATATTATTTTTGACCATTAATATGCTACTATTTTAACATAATTGAAACTATGTTAGCAGGACAGGGCCTCAATCACACTAAGCACCAACGATATTACCAAAACTATACCTTTACTGTTCAGCCGACTTCGTATAGCGCTAACGCATGTGTCAAACGCGATAGCACTATAAAAGTACGTCTAACGACTACATTTCAGTTGTGGTTCGGTTGAGATTATTTAGCGTGATAGCCCCCCCAGGACACGATGCGTTTTCTGAGTAAATGCTTACATAATGCTTGCGGTGCTGCGGCCGAATGTCAATCAGTACTAAGTAGGCCTTTGCTTGCAATGTGTGTCGCGATTTATCCCGTTGATATAGTTTTAATATGATGCTTATATGTATTTAAGTATGGATATCCGTTAACTAGCCGCCATAGTACAAGCTTTGGCTTAGTTTGGGGCTAGCTCATTGGTGTGATTGTTGAAATATCTTTATTTATTTATTATTTACTTTACGAAGATAAAGTTGCGAGGAACAGCTAGTATTATTTAAATAACATGTCTTGCTTACTAGATACATAAAAGTAAGAATAAGTAATGAAATAATCCTCCTGCCCCCGAAATTTTATCGTTTTCGCGAGTAAGAAGTAGTTAAATGTGTTCTGAATTACTAAACATAATTCCATTTTTTCATTTTGAGAAGTTAAGTAATTTATATGTCAATAATCTAGTCATAATCTAATTTTATGTAGGTATTTACTCATGCTGCATGATAAAATGTCACTATTTTAATGAAAAAAATATTATAAATGTTCTTTTATAGTTTTTGCCCAGTGAATGGACATTTATTCGGCATATAGAGACATTTATCGGGCCTTTATCAAATGCACCCAAAACGCGCGGGCGTAAACCCATCACTAGCCATAATGGTAGTTTATTTATACAAACAGTAATCAAACTCCGCTATGAAGTATTAGTTTTGTGTTTAGTCTCTTTTTTGTATGTTTTCATGCTATAATCTTGTTTTAAATATTTCTTCTCACGGCGTCCTGCATATTTAGGCACCCTGCAAAATTGATCATATTAAATAGAAAATATAATATGATTATTAGATTATTAATTGATTAAATATACTACAAATTAATAAGATTGCATTAATCACTGGAACGAAACTTAAAATATAATTACATATTATTATTTAAAATCGGAGGTTACAACTTCATCCATTGATTCATTGGTTTTTAATGGCAACACTGAACATAAATCACAATATTTGTTATTTAATTATTTTTTGTGTGTGTTTTTACGTCAATATCAATACATTAACAATGTACATACGTATGGAAAGTAATTCCGCTTGAGTTATGATGGTTCTGTGACCTTTAATCGCACTCTTTCACTATGCATTTACGCATTTTCCGTCCGGTTCAACCTGGGCGGCGTCACACTGAGGACTGAACTGACATTAGCTAGGCATAAGGCTGTGGCCTTATGTGAGGTGGCAACGCTTTCGCGCGGTAATTGCTAATCTAGTGTATATATATCAATGCTTATTAACGTCAAAACTAGTAAAATATTAGTCAACTAAAATTGATTCGAATCTACCACTAGTACGGATTTTGGGAGAGCCTCCAACCTCCATCTGAAAAGGGCTAACAAGAAACTCAGGAGACTTTTTCTCTCCATGTGTTTAATTTTGATGTGGTGTGGTAACTACGGAAGATTCTAATTTCTTGCCGCTCATACACTCCGGGTCAAACAACAAAATCATACATACACGGACCTGAAAACAGGTACGTGCATGCATACTTATCTATTATAATCATGACTATTATCCCCGAGGGGTTAGTCAGAGAGTAGGCAATGATGACAGCAACAAACAGTCCTCGGCCGTGGCCATAGTCCACTTTTCACCAAAGAGCGACTGTACATGTGCTCAGCGTGACAGGTGGTGAGCCTAACCAACAAAATCATTCAACTAAAAATAAATATCTTGTAAAAGCATAACGTGTATCTTGTTAAAATATCATTAATTTCATGAATTTATGGTATGTAGAAATAGTCCAGTTCGAGTAACATGAAGACACTGACTGATGTCTCTTAAATTTTGCATAACCTGTCTGAAACAAAATAATTGGCCTACGAGTAAAATCATGATACCATGATATATCAATAGCACATAGATTTCAGTGCCCACTAGTATTGCATAATATTTAAAAGTATATTCGGTCAAGCATGTCATCAGCTTAAATGTCGAGTGGACATCGCGTCTCGCCGCCTCGCTCAAAAAATCGTATTTTAGAAAGAACGTATTGTATGAAAGTGTTTTATTGTAAAAGAGTATTCAATACTATGTTCTAGTCAAAAGCAAAATGATTTCAAAACAGACTGTACAGTTTAGCATAACTTCGTGTCTAAATAAATGTTTGAAAGTGGGCGGCAGAAGCAACAGTCGTCGCCGGACCAAGAGACCTCTACTTCGGCAGAGAGTGCCCGGGAAGGTAAGTCTCTAATTCAGTTTAATGGGATTTTCAAATACCTGAATCTAGAAAAAAAACCCTTCTAACATATTGTTGACGGACAGACTTTTGTTTTTCTATCTTGGTTCCAATCTTGGGGCAAACCTATCAATATTTTCATTCATTAGCAGCCTATAAGCGTCCCACTGCTGGTCACTGGACCACTCTCCCACGTGGACAATAGCACGTGGGGATAATTTTCATGAACATTATTACTCGAAGTAGTTAGGTGTTTTTACATACTTACATACATTATATTATACATCACGTCCGCTTCCCGGAGGGGTAGGTGAGACCACAGATTTTCATTTGCTACGATCGATCCTGAACACACATTCGATAACGATAAAGGCCTGAGCGGTATTCGCTGCCGCTGTGGGTAACCGTGCGGGTTTCGCTCAGGTATTTAGTATAAAGTTCGGCGGGTAGATTGACCTGATCGGTATTCGCTGCCGCTCTACCCACAGCGGCAGCGAATACCGCTTAGGTTTGAATAGGCCTTTAACGCTGTAAGTACCTACAGTTCGATTCAATTAGGACGGTGGTTGTGAATTTAGCTGCGAGTGCCTCAGTGCGCAGGTGCCCAGCGGCAGAAGGGCCACCGCGGGTTGCGGCCTGCTAGCAGGCGGGGGTGACACCTAAAATTCGCTACTGCGACGCGACTTGTGACTAACTTCACGGAAGCCATTCTATTTGAATCGGACTGTATTTACCTACTTGCATGAAAATTATGTTTCTCACATTTTTCTGCCCGCTACGCATTCGGTCTAGCGAACACCCGTACCCCGTGTTGGTTTGTAAATTGTCAGTGTAGTCGGTCTGATGAGCTGTAGATGAGCCCTTGTAGGATAGTGGTCTGTGGATACGGACGTTAAAGTAATATCTGCCTACTTCTAATGAGTAACTTCCTATCAGTATTGTTATATTGTGAAATGCTTACAAATACACAATTATTTATTGTATTAACAAACAAATGATTGCAATAACTTTGAAGAAAACGATTTGTTTGTTATTTTAGGCACTTCTTTTATTATTAATTTTATTTTTCCTCTTAGAAAAATGATATAGTCTTCAGGGTAACTTCTTTGTCAACATAATACCGGTGAAATGACTCCAGTAAGTTACAGTGACACCTAGGTACTTCTCGATTACGTAGGTAAGTATAATTATTGAGACCACCCTTTGCTATTCATTTAATGAAATGCTTAGCTTTGCACAAACTCACATTGCCTAATCAAACAAATAATTACGATAGCTGAAGGAAAATTGTTTTATATTGTTGTCATTTTGAGTTTTATTAAGGGTGGATTCGACCAAACTGGAATAAGGTCTTATACCTAGATTAAACGCCGAATTTGTATAGACTAATCTCGGAGTAAGTCTTATTCCAGTTTGGTCGAATCCACCCTAAGTAAAATTTGTCTTTATCGTAGGTAAATAGTAGAGCAGTATGTACCTAAGTTGTTTACATAATAATTCCATTGTGTTTATGAGTGTTGAGATCGAGCAGTCCTATTTCGTGTCGAGGGTCATGCCAAAAAAAAAGCTAAAAACCCAAAGGTTGCTCTTAGCTTTCAAAGTTTTCACCCTGAGCACTTCTCAACTATTTAGAAAATATATCAGACCCCTAGACACATAAAAAATGTCGAAATAGTAAGTACGTAGTCATTGCATCGTTCTTGCCTTCAAACCTTTTGCGTATGAATTTTTCTTTAAATTTAGGAAATAAAAACTTATATTTTTCTGTACTAAATATATTTAGGTTGCGCATCTTTCACATAACTTTTTAAGTCCTATTATCAGAAGTCCGAAAATATTTGATACCATTTTACATCATAATTAATGATCACTCTTCATAAAAATATTTAATACTAACGATCCAAACTCATAATAATTATCAGAATTCATAATATCACTAATCGGGATCGGAGTAGGTAGAGCTATTTTGTGTAGGTATATAGAATATTATGGATATTCCCCGAATCCCGGGATTTGCTTTTTAAGTAGAAAAACAATAAAAAAAACTATTCATGCCTTAGGGAGTAATGAAAGAATACACTTCCTCTCCGACGGGTAAGTATAAGAAGGACGGGTTTAAGTAGGTATAGTTAGTACTTATAATAAAAAGATAGAAACTTGATTCATTAAACCACATATACTTTTTTATGCAACAATTTCTTATAATTATACAAGAATCAACAATCATTTAACATTTTAATTCTAATGTTGGAACATATTACCATACAAATTATTTGTTCCTCAAAAAATTAAAATATGATGAAACAGAACAAACTATTTGTATTTACAATAAAATCTTAATTAAAATGATCAACACGTTTAAACATTAACTGAGGAGATGGATATCAAAAGGTACTTTTGTCCACCCCTTGCCGAAATTATTTTTTTAAGATTCCTAATCTCCATGATAAACTTCAACTCCAGGGTGGTTAAGATGGTCCAAAAGAAGCCTATGTCCAATAAAAACAGAGACCTAAACATCGCCTCTTTTTCCAAATTGGATACAAACATGTCCGATCCGATCCGTTCCGGCATGATGAGAGGTTTCCAAAAAGTACATCCTATACAATTGTTCATTATTCAAAACAAAAAGTATTCATGTCACTGAAACAAATTTAATTAAAGTCTGGCTAACAAAAGCTGAACCAGGAAAAACGCGGCAAATTCAAAAAAATCATGACTGGGTAACACAACACAGGGTCACTCACACAGCTGCAATTTTCTCAGAAAAATTTCAATTTGACATACGACATGACACATCAGATAGACACACATAGAGACAAAGTGTTGCCAATCAAATAACTACGAGGTCCAGCGTTCGTTGGCCAGACTCTATTTTCATAGACAAGGCTGTATTGGATAAAATGTTTACTAAAAAAAATCAACCAGTCTCAGGAAGCTCGAATGGGATTCGAACTTATTACCTTTGGATTGTCGGTCCATTTTTTTCTAGTAAACATTTTATCCATAGCATTGTGAATGCGAAATTTCAATATTTAAGATAATAAGCTAAAAATTACGTCTTTATCGATTGTTAAATACTTGCAATACTTAGTATTTCTTTCGACTGTGAGGGTAGGTAAACCTTCACAGCTTAGATTAGATAAACAAATAGATATGCCATACCTACAAAAAAAACGTGTAGGTATACCTATGAGGTATTACCGCAACTAAACATGGCGGCTTAGTGTTGTATACATATAGATTTCGTCATTTATCTGTCGATGAAACTTTCGATTTCGTACTGAAGTCTACTTTGACATTATCTTTATCATAGTAGGTTTTAATGTTTTAATTATTTATCTAAGTATTAGTAAAGATATATGCATGGTGGATAGAAATGATTGACCCTGGAGGGACATTACCTTAAATCCTTTAGTAAGCTCAATTTACATAAAGGAAACATTTCTTTATTTTTAACAAAAAACCAAACTACTTTCTAAGATTTTTATTTTTTTCTTGATTTACCCCACCCTGGAATTAATAATACTAACTCTACAATAATTAATAATAACTCGCTATTTATTTCACTAATCGATAGCATTATTTTTCAGAAAAATATATCTTTATTCAACATTTAATCTTTGAAATAAAAGAAACGTGAAAGCTAACATTTATTTTATCTGCAATTCCATACGAAGTACATGTAAACATGAA
Source organism: Scoparia ambigualis (assembly GCA_963921215.1). Lineage (NCBI taxonomy): Eukaryota > Metazoa > Arthropoda > Insecta > Lepidoptera > Crambidae > Scoparia > Scoparia ambigualis. The sequence continues at coordinate 20,039,616 of OY992508.1, read as the reverse complement.
AGAAAATTTTAGGAAATCTTTGATTGCAGATTACGACGGAACATTATTTTATTTTAAAAAGATACAGATAACTTTTTAAAATAAAATTATGTTTCCATTGAGTAAAATGATCTAGCTAAAGGATTTTGAGGTAGTTTTCCTCCAGGGCCCATCATTTTCCGCCATTCTGTATATATGTATACACGGTGACTGGAAATTAGTGGCAGAGCCGTTAAGGGGACGTAGTCTAGGGTTATTCCGACAGATATCACTATGAGACCTACCGTCCTTACTTAACCCTTTCCAAGTTTTCAAATAGTTATAAATCCTAAAAAAAAGTGCTTTTAGCCTACTTTTTTTTTGTTTTGCAACAAAGATATTCTAAATAAGTAATATTAATTATTAAGTCTCCGCAACTGTCATTATTTTATGCAAAAACTGCTAAACAAAAACGGAAAATGTAAAAAAAAATACTTTGATGGCTGATAAAACATCAATTTTTTGGTTAAGTAAGGACGGTAGGTCTTATAGTGATATCTATCGGAATAACCCTAGACTACCTCCCCTTAACGATTCCGCCACTCATTTCCAGTCACCCTGTATAGTATGGTACACCGGTACCCATGCAATGGGAATATTGAGAAGGATATCGTTTGAGATAGTACTGCAAAAATAAAAAGATAATTCGTAGGTACATCCTGTATTTATTTATATTAATTCGCTTTTCAATGTTACGGGTCACTTATAAACTATGGTCACTCACTATAAATAAAGGCCGGCCCGTGACTTAGTTAGGCCCCATAGCAACTGGGCAATGTAATTAGATTACTATCGATAGTTTGGCAACACTACTTAAATTTAAAATTTATGAACAAAAAGTATGTAGAAAAAAATTTTGAAGAGTGGTTATTACGAACACAAATCGGTAGTAAAACAAAAGGTAGGAATAATAGTTTTTATAATAATAGTTGACCCATTTTTTTATGCGAAAGCATCTCTTACTGATGTAATTTTTAATTTCTTCGTTCTTTTTTCTTTCTCATGATTGTTGAAAAACAACACGTCTATACCTATTTAACCCCTTGAGCACCGTAAAACCCGACACAATTGAAAATCAATTGTTTCGCGACCGCCGGCGGTCTTATGACCCTTGACCTATTACGGTGCCGCAACAGACTTAGAGTAAATAAAAATAAATAGCAGTAATTATCTAGGCAGACTTAAAACAAGAACTACCACCTAACTATCAACCTATTAACCAAGAACTTTCCAATCCACCGCTGAGAATCAAACGAGACTGCGCCCCGTCCTAAAAGACTCTCTCTCTCGCTCTCTCTCTGAGGCAGCTCGAAACCACATTTTTTTATATTTCGGGTTTACAATCTAGATCTTTAGGTTAGTTACCCAAGTAATATGGAAAAAATTAAATGTCAACTATTTCCAAAATATATAAGATGACTGCTAGAAACCGCAAGAAACTTCAAGGGCTGGTCAGGTCAAGTGTTTTATCCATGACAAAAAAGGAATTCGTGTTTTTTCGTAGGTACTTGTCGCCAAGCTGACGGGGGCAACGGCCGGCCGTCTGTTGACCCGTCAACGTAGGTACTTATAGGCAGCGGACGGGTCAATAGACGGCTTTCGGTTTCCCATACAAACTTCCAAGTCGATATTTTTAAAAGCCTTTAAACCAATTTTGATGAAACTTTGCATGCTAAAGTAAAACACAGGGATCTAAATAGTTTGTTGGACATATTTAAAAAAAAGTTTATTTAGCTGAGTTATTGCGATTTAAAGTCCACTATAGAAAGTTTAAAATCGCAATAACTCACTTAAATAAACGTTTTTTAAAAATGTTTTCTACAAACTATTTAGATACCAGTATTTTACTTTAGCAAGCAAAGGTTCATTAAAATTGGCATAGTGGTTTTTAAAAATTTTGACTTGGAAATTTGTATGGGAAACCGAAATGCGTAAACCCTCATAAGATAAATTAGATACTGAAAGAGCATCCAATTAAAATTCACAAAATGAATTATTTCATTAAACATAAAAAAACACGAATTCCTTTTTTGTCATTTGTGTCATGTATAAAACACTTGACGTTTGAAGCCCTTGGAGTTTCTTGCGGTTCCTAGCAGTCACCTTATATACTAGCGGCCCGCCCACGCCTTCGTCCACGCTAACTTAGAAAGACCGTCATAGTTCAGCCATTTAAAAAAATATATCTACAAAATATAAACAAAAACCATCCTCATTAACGCTCTATCTTTTAGTGAAAACCGCATAAAAATCCATTGCGTGGTTTAGGAGAATAGTGCGGTGCCACAGACAGAGGAAAACGGCGCATTTACTTTATAATATGCAAAGAGATTTAATATAGGTTTAATGTCTTTGATAATATGTAATGATAATGATAATGATGTAGGGATACGGATGATATGCTTGTTGGGATCACGTCACTGTAGGGAAGCCAAAGGTAGGTAGGATGGATGCCACATTGTAGGAAGGCAAAGGGAAGATCTTCCCTTTGGCATTCTACCAGCCATACGCATCCCTTCATCCATGCGCTCCCCTACAACACAGTATAAATATTTATACTCTGCCTACAAGTACTATACAGTCATTACATCTATATGCATTTTAATGTCGTATATGTCTTCATACAGAACGATGCGATCGCACAATTGTATCAGATACGCTATCTTTACAATGCGACAATGGTCTTAATCTGGTGAAAGCTGCTCGGCTTTGTATTTGTTATGTCAACAATTTAATATCTATATAATCAATCACTATCGCATAACTTCATTTCGTAGAACCTTTGATTGTCTACACTAATTAATATGTTTAAAGTTAATTTTAAACTCTTTAGCCTCTTTCGGGCATATCAGAAACGCCCAACACATGAGTGTCATCAGCCTATAAACGTCCCACTACTGGGCACAGGCCTTCTTACATAAGGATATTGGGCCATAACCCACCACCCTGGTCTACTATTCCTTTCGAGTGGCAGATGTCCCGCTCCGGGACATTTTGGAAAAATATTAAAAGTAGGACGCCATTTTGAAAATTGTTGGTTTTTATGTATTTTTTATTTGCCTTACCCTTTAGATTTCAAAAAACTGTAATTTTACTGATTTTTTATATGTTGCATTTTTGTAATGAAAATAAAAATTTTAAGAAAATAAAATTTAAAAAAATATAATCGAAACAGTTTCCCGAGTAAACCGAATTTCGGTACAAAAACTCTTATAATTATAAAATTATAGTATTTTTAGTTAATACCTTACTATTAAATATAAACAAAGCTAATATGTTATTCTAAAACTTAAAGTAACAAAAAGATACATGCCCACCAATGATTTGATGCCCACTATATTTTCTAGCTTTACACACCATCCGGACGTAAACGACGCGAGTCGAGCGCGTTGAGAGCGAAACACTTTTATAAGCAACTGCCATTTTCTGATAAGGGTTGGTAAAATCAGTTACCTTAGAAGCTCAGGATAGAAAACACAAAATTGCGCGAAAGCTGAGTACAGTCATACTCTGTTAGTTAAAGAAGTAAAAACGGTAATTTAAAAAACTGAAAAACCCTGTGTAATTTGGAAATAAAAAAAACTTAAAACTGAAAGTCTTCATACCCGATTGCACTTAACTTAAGAATCGCCAAAGTTGCAAAGAAAAATTGAAGCAGTCGGCGGAACCCATTCTATTAATGGAGGCTTAGTGAATTGAGAGCACATATGTACCTATTGTACATTGCAGATTACCTACTCCAATCTACTAGACGGCTGACTTTCTAGAATGGGCCTCGACTGCTACTATGTATTTTTCTTTGCAAGTTTAGCGATTCATAAGTTAAGTACAATCGGGTATGACGAGTTTCTTGTTTTAGGGTTTTATCATTTCAAAATTACATAGAAACGCAGTCAGGTTTTTAGTTTTTTAAATTACCGTTTTATCTAGTTTTATTTTTGTTTGAGTTTGTAGGAATAGTAACCTATATACACATGAGACACAAATACCTCTCAAGCTAAAATCCATCAAGCCATTCAGGCCGCAGAGCGTGCCAAACAATAATACTCTCGAAAAACATAACCCTCCTTCTGTCGCAGTCGGGTAAAAAGAAGTAAAAAGATACATACATACATATAATCACGACTATTATCCCCGAAGGGTTAGTCAGAGACCAGGCAATGAAGACCACAAAAGCATTCCTCTGCCATAGTCCACTTTTCACCAAATAGCGACTGCACATGTGATTAGCGTGACAGGTGGTGAGCCCATCGCCGCTCTATGCAGTTAGATGCATGTGCAGTCTTAAGTCCGTTAGTCGCCTTTTACGACACCCAAGAGAAGAGAGGGGGTGGTAGTATTCTTCCACCGCTACGCGTTACGGCGACTACTTAAAATAGGCATTTTCAGTTTTATCGTCGTGAACGCATTATTTACATATATACCTGACGAATGTACACACGGCGTCGGATCAACCTACCCTAAACTGTCAAATTTCTCCAATGAATATTGATCCTTAGAACCAAACAGTAAAGTTCAGAATTGACAGTTTTGGGTTGGTTGTTCTGACGCCGTGTGTACGGTCGGGGTCACCATCGCTCTTTACCAATTTGCAGCGATTTTCGTATGAAGCGCACCGACCGCCCGGGTACGTGCCCGTACCAATTGACGACGCGGTTTGCAAGGGATTTTGACCTTTAGACTGGTAAAGCAACGACGGAGTCCGCGATAGTACGTATGTGTAGGTTATGTTCCCTGTTTCGCGTAGGGGTAGGTGGAGACCATAGCTTCACATTTGCTATTATCCTGACACATCCATGAAAGCATAATAATAATTTAAAATAAGAAAAAATATGCAAGGTATTCTATTCTTATATTGTAATATATTTGATAAACAAAAATAACACACGTAAGCACACTTTAATTTCCAAATAAAACCCAACATTAAGAAACTTAATGCTTTGGGTTTTAACATTAATTAATTATTTATGTCGTTATTATTACTGATAATGGATGGACTACTAGCTGAGGGTAACCGAATTGAGAAAGAAATAGGTACCTACTTTGCTATATTGGGAATGTATCCATGGTTTTCAATGTTATTTACTTAATAAGACGTGAAGAGTATTTTTCAGGAGATGAAAATGAAAACCTTTTATTGAATAAGTGCTATATTTTTAATTTAATTTGGTGGTTTATTGACTTGGCCATGTTTTGTCATATTTTATTACAATTACCGATGAAATATAAAAGTATTTTACTGTCTATCAAAACGCAATGAATATAAACTCAAAAATCTTGTAGTTTATAGTAACTTACTATCGACACCGAATTGATAATCGATACGTGTTATAAGAAATGCACTAGAGCCGAGCACATTAGATGACGTTTAACTCTTTTGTTACCAAAGTTGAGTAAGGATATCAGGAATTGTATGTAATGGCCACAGACCACAAATGGCCTATTGCACTTTTGGCGATTTGATCTTCTTTTATTTAAAGATGACAAAATAAGTCTATACACGGCACAAAAGCTCAATAGAATAAATATAAATATATGACGTGACGACCAATATCCCACCATCTCGTCTCTCATTCTACATCAAAGATATAATTTTCATTTAGTCTATATTACCAAAAGGGCGCTATTTGGGAGCCTCTCCACCACCACACACTTCTCAGCAAAAGAGAGGGGAAACCGCTGACCAGTATGCGCAATACGAGAATATGTTCTCGACCCCTTTTCTCGTGTTATGTCTATACACGATATGTCAAAAATAGACATAATAGTAGTTTTTGCTTGTCTGTGGTATTTGTGTCTACAAACCCTATCATGCAACATAATTTCATCGAGTTTTGACAACTGTAACCGAGATAGTTTATCGTTCTCGCCATCGAAGGAAGAGAGAATATCGTCCGCGACCGATCGATCGATCTCGTGTTGCGCATTTTTTTTTATACTAATCCCGGCAAATGACCTCACTCCACCTGATGTTAAGTGGAAATGAAGTCCAGGCGCGAGGACAACTGGTGCAGCGTAAGAGACGTAGCATCAGTCATCCTCACTCTGCCGGCCCACAAAGTGCTTCTTCACGCCTCGTTTGAAGGACCCTATGTCATAGGTAGGAGGGAATACGTGTGCTGGTAGACTATTCCATCTTTTGGAAGTGCGGCAAAGAAACGAGTCACCAAATTTCTTTGTGCGTGATGGAATGTTAGAGACTGTAAATTGGTGACTCCGGCATGCAGGTCTACCTGATCCGGATCTCAATCGGATTGGCAATCCCTCTCCTCATTTCATAAAGTTTATTTGTACTGGGCAGGGCCAACCGTTATAGTTTTTTTTAAAGAGATGTTTAATATATGCGGTTGTCACATTAATAATAATCCTGTTAACCCATCCCGTAATCTAAATGACTGTGACGGAGTGGGGTTACGTCAGTAGTCTAACGGAGCTATGGGGATTGCACCACGATTTCTCGCATTCAACCCGAGCATCTATCCGCTCGGCTACCGACGCCAGTCGGACTGGCAGTGGGAGGGGACACTACCGCAGCGACTAGCGCGTTCGGTTTGCGATATTGCACTCTAAGCAACTTTTGCAATGCCGTGTCGCTGGATAGGTGACCAAATTAAAAACATTTCGAGCTCCTCCGTGCTTTGGAAGGCACGTAAAGCCGTTGGTCCCAGTTGTCGTCGAAAGATGGCAGTCGTTAAAACCCACCAACCCGCAATGGGCCAGCCTGGTGGGTCATGGCCCAACCTCCCCATGTGATGTTGTCCATGTGGGAAGGCCTATGCCCAGCAGTGGGATGTTTATAGGCCGATGATGATGATGACCAAATAAGTCGATATTGGGGCGGCGCAGGTACGGACGGCGGCGTCGAGCACTCCTCGCCAGCACCGTCCCACACACCCGCCACCTCATCGGCCTGTGCCGGCGACGGCGCTGGGATATCTTCACCCGATGACGGCAACGACACCTCCGGTCGCTCCGACCGGACTCCGGACAGCGCAGCAACAGGTGCTCTATCTATCAATATCTTCTAGCAATCCATAACATACAATACAGTGTATCCGCAAAGTGTATGTCAGAGACAGGCAATAAGGATCACAAAAGCAGTTCACCACAAAACTCGATCATTATTCTTGTTGGCGACGCGTCATAATAATAGGTTTTTAAATAAGTAGTTACTATGAAGTTATAGATCTTATTAATGTGTGTAAAGAAACCGGTCAAAGAAAGCTCCAGAATAGCTCAGAGAAGGTTTAGGAACACGTAGAAAGTTGTAGAACATTCTGGAAGGCTGTGGAACTTTCTAGAAAAGTACAGGTACCTATGTGTTTAGAATGCTATAGAAACATCTAGAAAGTTGTAGAACATTCTGGAAGGCTGTGGAACTTTCTAGAAAAGTACAGGTATGTGTTTAGAATGCTATAGAAACATCTAGAAGGTTGTAGAACTTTCTGGAAAGCTGTGGAACTTTCTAGAAAAGTATAGGCACGTTTTGATGGAACTTTCTAGAAAGTATAGAAATATCTAGAAAATTGGAATGTTATGGAACTATCTAGAAAACGGGATCACCTATAAATACGCGGAGCATTCTATGATCGGCAGTCAGTGTAACAAGAAACGTTCTCGAGTTAACAAGTTCAAGTCGCAAGAATCCAGTGCGCTATTACAATTCGGTAGAATAAAGGCCGATTGTTTAGTCAGTTTCATTACAAGCTTCCTCGAGTTAACATCTGTGTTAGCAAGAAGTCAAGTCGCAAGAATCCAGTGCGCTTTTGCAATTCGGTAGAATAAAGGCCGATTGTTTAGTCAGTTTCATTACAAGCTTCCTCGAGTTAACATCTGTGTTAGCAAGAAGACAAGTCGCAAGAATCCAGTGCGCTTTTGCAATTCGGTAGAATAAAGGCCGATTGTTTAATCAGTGTTACTACAAACGTTTTCGAGTCAACAAGTGTGTAAGTCGCAAGAATCCAGTGCGCTACTATATATTCAGTCTCACATCAAACGTTGTTGAGTCAACAAGTGTGTAAGTCGCAAGAATCCAGTGCGCTACTATACTGTGATACTACTCTGTAAATCTGAGGAAAAATAAAGGAAGAATAAGTATTTCGAGGCTTTTATTGACAGAAGAACAGGTACAAGCGGACCCAAGATCTACAAGACTTCTCTCGGCATCCTTGTCCCAGCCAGCTCGTAAGAAAACAGTCAACAAATACAGTCCACTACCCGACGGACGGTAGTCGTTTAGCCTGGCTTCTGCACGTCTCTAAAGACAGAACGCGTCATAGAGCTGCCGCCGCCGTAAGATACACCCGCCGTCCGCCACAATTCTCCTATCGAAGTCCACTGTTGGTCGTTTTCGGTGGCAGAATTTTACTGAATGAAGACCATCATATTTTGGCCGCCAAGCAGCATTGCTTCGTTGCGGTTTGAAGGGTACAGATCCAGTGAAATTGCAGGGCATGGACAGTATGAAGAAGGCATGAAGCATAAGTACTGAAGTTTCAGGGTCGGCGCGGCGCACGTGTGAAGCCCTCCGTGTCGTGCAAATCTATTGCGGTGTCTGCTTTTCATCAAACGGGCTATTGGCATGTTTGCTTGATTAGTAATATAAAAAAACATCGGCCTCCCTGGCAGGTTGTCACTCCATCTAGACGGAAGACATACCTACAATAATTAATATATAGTCTAAGCATTTATTCGTCGTAGCATATTTTGGCTTAGCACTAAACCGAGTAATTCTATATAGGTACTTACCATTGCTACGACGAATAGAACCCCGCTCAGCATAATGTTTCAGCTTCAAAAAACAAAAACTGCTACTCTGATTTTCAGAGAAGACAGTGAAGTGTGTGTATGTTTGCCTGCCTCTGTTATGTTACCAAAACATTTTACATTATGCTAACAATATTAATAAATAAGAGGTTTTATCTATAAATAAGTATCCAAGTTATACTGATATATAGTCGTATATGTGTAAATATATTGCTATTAACAATATGTAGTAATTATACCTACAATATTTACTAACTAAAATAAATATAATAATGCCCATACCCATCTATTGTATAGCGATGAGTTAATTTTAATGATTCGCCCAGTAGTAGGACAATATGTAGGATATACTTTACAAAACTTGTTTAAATCAGTATTGTTTATATGTCTATTCTGTACTCGGAGATTACGAATATTAAAAATAATATAGATCAAGATAAATATAGATAAAATACGCCAGCTCAAAGTAGCTGGCCTATCTGCTGCTCAAGTAGATATTTCCTATATGTTTTAAAAGAATGACCGGATTCAGAATTCGTGGTGGAGGTATATTATTCCAACACCTTGTGGCAGCATAGCGGAAATTTCCACGATATGCAGACGAACTACTACGTTGGCTTCGTCGCAGTCCAGGGGTCACAGTCACATCCAAACGTGTGTATTGGTTTGGAGTTTGCGGCAAGTGCCAAGCGTGCGGACGCGGCATTAGAACATATTACTTTATTCTTATTGTGCAAAGTTCGTATGGGAATGGCATAGTAAGATTAAAGTAATAACTGCTCTAATAGATGATGGCAAGGTCCCAGAGCATTTTGCCACTCGACCGACCAAGGCGAGTGACAAATAGTTCCAATTGCTTTACCAGCTTTAGGAAAACCCCTTGGTCTACATTTTCATTGATAAAACAATTAGTTTTGATAATGAAGAATGCTAAGAAATGTAATGAATCTAAAAAAGTAGTTGAATCTAAAATACCTAGTTTGGGGAGTAGGTACTAGTAATAAGTAATGTAAGTACGTAACTTATTACTAGTACCTTCTCCCCTCTTTTATTTAATAAATCATTTTTTATTATTATTATTCACGTATTTATTTATGTTCCTAAGTGTAGGTTTTTATAATATTCCACATAAAAATAATAAACAAAATTACTATAAAACATTAAACATTATAAAAAACCTAAACCTAGGGTGCCGCTTAGCAGCGGGGCAGGGCCCAAGCTACCGGTGGTTAGGGCTGCAGAGAGAGGAACCTCCTGACGATGCGTGCCGTGTGAAGAAGTACCGCCTTCTGTATCTGGCCCTTGATCCAGCCGTCTAGCGAGAGCCTCTTGAGATGTTGGTCGAGACTCATCGCTATAGCCCGTTTGCAGATACGACTATCGGGACAATGATATTATTATTCTCTTTATTTAAATTATATCTTAGGAAAACTTTTTTACAATATTTTATATAAAAAAATATATTTACAATATAAAATATTAATAAAAACTTAACCTAGGTTGCCACCGGCAGCGGGGATTGACCCAAGCTATCGGTGGTTAGGGCTGCAGAGTGAGGAACCTCCTCACAATACGTGCCGTGTCAAGGAGTACTGCCTTCTGTATCTGACCCTTGACCCAACCTTTTAGCGAGAGCCTCTCTAGATGTTGATCGAGGCTCTTAGCTATAAGACCGTGTGCTGAAATGACTATCGGTACAATAATAGTTGAATCCACATCCCACATGGCGGCAACCTCGTGAGCCAAGTCAAGGTACTTACTGAGCTTGTCCTTCTCGGCTTTCACGAGGTTCTCGTCATGAGGTATGGTGATATCAACCAATATTGCTCGGCGCTGAGATCGGTCGATCACCACGATATCAGGCTTATTAGCGACAATAGTCCTATCCGTGATGATAGAGCGATCGCAGTAGAGCGTTGCATGACCATTTTCGAGAACTGGCGCAGGTGCGTACTTATAGTACGGCACCTATTATTATTATTATTAAGTATTTAAAAAGTATGTCAGGAGTCAGGATTGTGGCAAATGGATAGTTGTGGCCTACCCACCCTTCCGGAAAATGGGGGTGATGTGTGTATGTGTTTTATTGTAGGTTTCATCACCTTTTCACCGACCATTAACCATAACTACGTTAATGTGATTATCATTTTCCCCGACCACTGTAACTACATTAACACATTCATGCCCAATACACGGCGCCGTGGGTTTTTCAATTGTGTCTGGTTTTGTGGCAGTCTATGTGTTAATGTGATTAACAAGAATTTTAGAATTCAAATTATACTTATTTATAGCATTCATGTGGATTAAAGTTCACACTCTCAAATTATAACAGTAGAAAATCAATTGGTATCTATCACATCACATTTGACTTAATATATTTTTTTTATTCAACAACGGGTAAGCGCTTGGCCTCCATCTCACTTGATAGTAGTGACGATAAGGCCGAAGGTGGAAGCGCGCTTCACCCGGAATCCTCAACCACTGAGGAACTGGCTTACTGGCTATCTCATCTCAAACTGTCGGAACACAACAATAGCATAAACATCGTTGTTATGGCGAAAGACTTAGATAAGATGGTGGTAGCTAGCCAGGCGGACTTAACAGCCCTACCACTAACCGAGCACACAATGAATGTACCTCCCGCTGGGAATCGAACCCGGGACCTCTGGGGTTGAAACCGGTGGCTTAGCGACTAGACCACAGAGGCGGCTAAAAAATATGTTATTATGGAGTGCGCCATAGTTCACCTAAATTTTCAACTCCGATAATTGGATGTTCTTCCCAACATTTTTTATCCTAACAATCACAATTCCTAACTACTCTGTTTCTAATGTTCATAATTCCGAATCATTCAACTTCGTAATGTCAGTAGCAATAAACATCTAATAAACTATTATTTGTTTTCCTATATTTTCTCAACATAACCGTCTTTTACACTATTATTTAATTGATTGAGGATACTAGGTGCCCTGCTCGTGTAGGTCACGTGATAGGTTAGAAATTTAAGACAATCGCGAAGCGCAGCAAAGCGATTGTCTGGAATTACGAGGTTATTTTTTTTAATATATAACAAAAATAGTAGCTGCCCTACTCCTGTAGGTCACCGTTGTATTTTCTTTTAATATGAGTAAAAATATTATGGAAATTATGATAAGGGGATAAAAGCGTTATGAAAAACAACAGTAGGAATTACAATTTTCGGAAACTTAAGTGTTATGATTATGAACATTGTCGTGTACCTACTACAAATTGTATGAATGAAAACTTTAGGAAGAAAGATTTTAGGAAGAGTATCATTCGGATTACAAATCGGTAGGAACAACAATTTTGGGTAAAGAACTTTAGGTGAGCCAATATGGACCCGCTATTATGGGACGAGAAAATTGTCTTGAAATTTTCATATTTTATTTAAGTACCTATTTAAGAGGGTTTACGCATTTCGGTTTCCAATACAAAATTACAAGTCGAATTTTTTTAAAACAAATGAGCCAATTTCAATGAAACTTTGCACGATAGAATACAGGAATCTAAATAGTTTCTTGATAACATTAAAAAAAAAAGTTTATTTAGCTGAGTAATTGCGATTTAAAGTCCACTATAGAAAGTTTAAAATCGCAATAACTCAGTTAAATAAACGTTATTTGAAAATGTTTTCAACAAACTATTTAGATCAGATTCCCTGTGATTTACTTTAGCGTGCAAAGTTTAATTAAAATTGTCTCATTGGTTTGTTAAAAATCATGACTTGGAAGTTTGTATGGGAAACCGAAATGCGTAAACCCTCTTAAGGGGGAGACCTTTGCCCAGCCACTATAGGTTAACTAAAAATAGTAATTGAAGAAACCTACCTGATGGTGTGAAATAAGAATTCACAACTGTTGTGTCCCATAGTCATACGTGGCTCAGCACGGCATACAATAATTATTGTATAAGGGCTACCTTGACCGGATAACATCATGTGACTAGGGTCCACAAAATACATTGACATACCAACTGGTTTCATTGTGAAAGTTGGTCAATGTAGCATACCCAAAACAATGTATATTTAAAAGTTCTGATAGTTATTAACTTTATAACCAAAGTTTTTGCTGATATTAATAACATATTCTTACATATTGTGATTTATTTGTTATTAATAAACATAAACTTAGTTAAATATAAACTTATATTTAGGAACAAAAATGGCGACGGCATAAGTTTTTACTAACTTTATTTATACCTAACGGGGTTTATGTTTAGATTTATCAGCTACTTATAAAGTCATCAATTATTGCTACGAAATCGTCTCGTGTTTAATAAAGATCGACACTGATGTAACTTTTTCAAAATAGGTTTTTAACATTGCTAATGCAAGTGGATAATAAATATTAGTTCCAAGTTTTGTAGCAAATATTGACTCGTATTTTTGGTATTTTGATAGCTAAGTCGTTACATCGATCTGTCTACGAATAGCTATTAGCACCTCCGGCTCCGGGGCCGTAGCTTCAGTCTTAAAGTTGAGCGAAGTTGTACCCACAGAACAGTTAATTAACTATTCCACCTTTTTTTATTAAATTCTTTTTCGGTTTAAAGAGCGAGAGAGAGTTGCGAGCAGATATGCTGCTCGTTTGTCAAACATTATAATATTATTGTACTTATTTTCTAAATGTAACATTTCACAAAAAAACAGATGTTATGTTACCTACCTACCTACCTACGTATTTCGTTCGTCAACGTCCACCTTCTCTTTAATCAATTCCTTATCCCCTTCTCTGTGACGAAGACTCCTAGAGGTTGCTAAAAATTTAATTACTATTGCGTCTGGTATTACGAAAGTCTACCTCATATAGGTTATTGTTGGTTTCCATTTTTTCGTGTCTAGTGGCTAATTATGCTCAGCTTTAGATTAGTCAACACCTGATACCTATTAGCACCATATTTTTTTATAGATAGGTTTGCTAAAGAAGTATAATTTACTAATATTTCACGACGCGGAGATGCGTAGTTTTTACGCTATCATTTATTGAAAATTGCAAAGTAGCCAAGAATTAAAAGATAATCGACATGTTGTTTGACGTAAAATATTAAAACGTTTAGTTTTAAGCAACTATAGCTGCCGTACTCCTGTAGGTCACATGATAGGTTACAAATTCATGAATTTCGAGGTTATTTTTTTTATTAGACAACAAAAAACCGGCTCCATTCAAAACTATCTTGGAGGGGACGGGGATGGAGGGGGTACGGTAATGGTAACTTGGTAGAATATTTTTTTTTCCTAATAATAACCTAACATAACCTCAAAATAAAAATATCTTGAAAACTGTGCATTTCCGCACTTTGCCTCCCTCTCCCCTTCCCTCCTTTTATTACGGTATTGCTTAATCTAAAGTGCTTCCGCAAATCATGTTTCCTCTTCTGTCTTCTATAAATTTAACTAAGTGTCGTCTACTGTTACTAGTTTCATTACTTCTTCATTAGTGTCCATTTGATGGTCCAATTTAGCCCTTCCAAGTGTCCATCCTTTTCCAGCACCACATCTCGAATATATTATCATTGTCCATGTTTCACATCAATAAAGGGTTTTACTACATACAAAAGTTTTGATAAATCGTTTTCTGACATTTTTGCCTATATTTTCCATGTAGGTATTTGCACTATGCACCCTTTCTATTCTGCTATGAAGCTTCGGCTCGTTTTGCTATTCTGGTTTTAATGTCTTAAGAGTATCAAAAGTCATTTCATATAATAAGTACTGCCTATTTATTGAAAGACGAAAAGTTTTCTATTGGAATGTTGTTTAAATTAATAATACTCTTCACGAGTATTATTAACAATTTTCGGAGTTTTGGAATGTAAAAATGTTGGTTGTATTAATGTTAATATGAAAGTAAAATTTATGAAAAATATGTTTAGTGTTCATTTGGATTTCTAGGTCTCTTTTATTTTTGGCCAATGCCGCAATGTCGTCTGCAAATTTTATGCTTATCATTTTCTGTCCATTTATTGTTATTCCTTTTCTTATTACCCCTATTACTTTAATAAAACCTTCTATTAATATATTGAAGAAAATGAGTGCAGATAAGGAACACCCCTGTGACCTAGGCCCTTTAAAAAGACATCCTTCTATCACAAACGTCGTGGTAGTTCTGCAAATAATCATATTGGCATGAGAAGCAGGCTTTCTGAGCAACTACAGGTTTTTGAAAAAGCAAAAAAAATAAAACAAGTTTTTTTTTACGTCGTGAATCGTCCCCTACTCAAGGAAACTTAAGTTGCGGTATGACCTCTCTAACCCTCTCACTTTTAATCTGAATTGTTTTTCTTGTTTCTGAAAACCAAAAAAAGCTCTATAAACACTAAAATAAAACCACTGAAGAACAATAGACAAAAATTTTTACAATTCTTTTTGAAATTCGCAACACCGTATTATAATCACCTATTGCTGAATGAGCCTTTGAAACGCGATTGGCAATTTTTTATTAAGCTTGTCCTTTGATTTAGATAATAAAGATTTTATTTGGTTGTTTTTAGTTAATTATAATCAGCAATTCCTGAATCAGATTTTTTTGTCTTTTCGATATTTACGGGTTGTTGGAAGTCACTTAAAAGATCTTTTTATGTAATCTTTTATTCTTATTTAGGTAATAAATATAATTGTTAAAAGAAGTAGTAAAACAGGTTCATTTGTTTACATAACTTTCTTTTCTTTGTTATCATTCCAAACATAATTTATACTTAAATTTATTAAAGAGGCTATGGTTTCTGCTGGTCGTAGTTGTTTATGTTAAAAGGTCTACACTAATCTTTTATGTTTTTTAAGGAGATCGATGAAACCTACTTGATTAAATAACTATTATTTAGGTACCTAGGTATTTGAATATTTACATGTATACATTTTCATTTCAACTACTATTTGTGTACACCTACATTATCGGTGGCCAAAACTCAGTTTGGGTCGCTGCGCCCGCCAACTTAGTTTGTTACTTATGTCTACGTGAAAGCATGTTGAACTCTGATACCATGCACTAAGCGTGTGGCATGCGTTTCTCATTCACATAATGGCATCGTTACAAACGAATTACATCTTAATCGTTATATTAATTAAGAAAACCGATCATGTTGATCACACAGGCTTAGAATACAGCACGGGTTGGTATTTGATATTTGTTTAATATCACTTTTTTTGATGTCAATTTGCGATTCTTCCTGCAGGAATGCGCATTTTTTTATTCCTCTGTCCGATGATCTGGTAATTAAAATGATAACAAAACACTATAATGATACATTATTTTAACATATGTAGCCTACATACTATTTAATCATTTTTCGTGTCAAATTAGACATCGACGATTTCGAACACTTACGAGTGCGGGTGCACTTTTTATTTATTTATTGTAAAGTTTTTATTAATGTGACGTAAGTAAGACATGGTTTAAAATTTAGGTATTATAGTTCAGTTAATGAATGTTTATTAGCCTCAGTAAGTAAGCAGAATTGTACCACTGTCCCACTGGGTATTGATAGACATTCTATAAACCATGAAAGAGTATCATTACGCTTCCTGTTATTCTGAATTAATTTCTTTGTTCTGATTATATAATATTTTTAATTACCTGTAAAGTTAAATAAAACGTAAGTCCAAGTTAAATAAAACTGAAAAATCTTTATTTATCAGCGTATTTGAAGTGATAAGCCGCGTGTTAACAGCACGTTCGTAGTAGGGCTTGCAATCCTTCGAACCTTCTTGTCGTGCCTACTCGCCGGCGAGTCGCGTGGCTTAAAAACAAGGTTGGCTCATTGTACCGTGACAGTCGCAGCAACCTTACCGGGCGAACCACATGCCTCACCTGTCGCGGGCATGACGGTCTGACGAGCGCGCGTACGCGTAACGTAAATTCAAGATCTCGTGCACAATAATACGCCGATAAAAAACATTAGCCAGAAATAAAAGAGAAACAAAACAAGTGAAAGCATAAAAATAGTGTTCAATTCTGTCGAAAAGTGCGCGCATTTTTTGACGTTTCTTCGGGGTTTTTTTTGTACATTTTCAAACTTTTGCACTGAAAATGGGGTTGAAGCACGACGATGACAAACGGCCCAGCAAACTAGCCATCATGGATGAGGATGTTTCGGATACACCACGTGAGTACCTAATTTAATTTTCTTCACTATGAACGATGTATATTTTTATGAACAAGAACCGTAATAAAATATGATTTGTCAAGGAGTCGTGCATGTGCAATTTTTTTTATCGTAATTATTTCTATTACTCACAGACTAACGTTTCATTTTAAAAATATAATAAATTAAATAAGTACTGATAAGACCTTTTTATTTTATATGTTGGTTATTTCATGTTATGTTTCTTTGGCAAGGTACATTTTTATTAAAACGACTTAAGAGCATCAAAGTAGCCTACCTACCTTTTTGTTTTTTTTTTTGCTTTTCGAATTAAAATAGTTCAGAAGAATATAAAATTATGTAACTAGTAGAATTATTATTGTTTATAATTTTGATACTTTACTTTTTTATATTTTATATGTACTTGTACAGTGGTTAAATAGGTTTTAACACTTTTTTTTTGGTAGTTCGAATAAAAAAGTCCAAAAAATAAACAAATTAATCAAATGAAAATAAGTACAGTTATTATAAACTTGTAGATACGACAGGCAGGTAGATAGGTACAGTGTTAGAGTGTTTCTTTTTTACAAAATCATCCTATTATGCACGTAAAATTTCTGAACATACTCGTGGTAGAAAATTGAGAGGACGACAATTAATTACGTTTTTACAGGAACATTTCTCATAGAAGTTGTTGTTTTCAAATGATTTTAATTATAAACATATCGTGTAAATGGTTAATATTGTATATAAATCATCTTTCGCGAGTTACAACTAGAGAGGATCTCAATGCCGCCTCAGCGGCTTACGAGTTTGAGTTGCGAATTGCGATCTTGCAAATTCGGAGGATGCAGGTCTGAAGACCAAATTAATATATCTCGAGCATCGAGCTCCTCCTAAATGACAGTCGTTGACCCTTTAAAATCTTTCAATTGCATTGGCCAGCGTTGTGGGTTATATGTCCCAATGTGCAAGCGGTATAATGTTTTGTCTGAAAGTATTACGAGTATGTTGAGGAAAAATAGTAAGAAAAAGTTAGCAACTATTGCGGTTTCATCCACTCTTTGATGTTGTAAAACTTTTATGATTATAATTATTGCGTGGTGTACCTATTTGCTTTTCATCACACTTATTTTAGTTAGTTTTCTTAAAATGTCTACTAGAAAAAAAATCAACCAGTCTCAGGAAGCTCGAATGGGATTCGAACCGACGATTTTTTTTCTAGTAAACATTTTATCCTATATCTAAGTATAGCATTGTCAATCACATTATCAATACGATAATTGGAAATCATATTTAATTTTATTCCATTAAGTAATAACTTAAGTTAACAATTCATTATGATTTATCATTTTTCTTTCACCTTTCATCCCAAAAAAACGATAAATTACCTATAAATTTTAGCCGTTTGTGTCGCTTGGGGAGAGACACTTGCCCGCTATTTTTTCTCGTACCAGGATACGTATGTTTACTGGTTATATTTCGGTTCGACGCGATTGTTTCGGCGTGCAGTGGTACTGGGGGTAGCGATGCGCATTTGTCTGGCACTGACTATAAGCTCGTTAGATTAGTTGTTAAGTCTTAACTATAAGTTAGTTAACTGTTTTTTTATTATTATTTGTATTGACGTCAATAAGTGCCTGTAAAGGTTTACATTGAAAAAAATAATTTGACTTTGACTTTGAATGCAAAATTTCAATAATAAAGATAGTTTTCTTAAGTCGAGCTAAATCAAGTCGATTTAAACGCTTGGAATCTTCCAAGCGCTAAATGTTATACCTATTGAAGTTTGGAAGCCTTTGCTGTGTTATTTGGAAGTGAAACTCATACATGCATCACGGCATTTACGACTGTTTCTCGAAGGAGTACACAGAGACCACAACTTTCCGTTTGCTACGATCCTGACAAATCTTTAGATTCATTTATTCTCTTATCATAAGAAAAAGAATAAGAAAAATGTGAATTAAACTCGAGTACCTACTTGAGTATCTTCATGTAAATTGTTTCAATTATTTTTTGTTTTCAAATTAAAATTGAAACAGTTTATATATAAAAATATGGTTTAAAGTGCGTATTGCTGGATTGTACTTACTTGTTAAGTTAAATACTATAAGCTCATTTAAGTGAACTATGTTCTTCTTAAGTAAATAAAGTTTCTCTGAATTCAATTGTGAGAGTATACGTTTATCATGCGCGGTGTAATTTAAATCGCAAAAATCAATAAGTACTAGGTATAAGTAATAAAAGTACAATTGTTTTCCCAAATCGAGACACCGGAATTCTCTTTAAGGTACAGTCTGTGACATTCCATGACTATAACATTTGTGTTATTGATAATTAGTACGTTGCAATCGTGTTAGTTGCGCACGCTTTACAGCGCGTTATACCTATAGCGGCTCATGCTGTATATAGGGATTCGTTAAGGTTTTAATACTTTATCTTGAGACCTGAGGGCTTAGTGTTTCAGTGTTTTACCATTCAATCACGCAACACGAGATGATTATGAAAAAAAATGTACAAGCAATAATGTAATTGTCTAATATCACACTTCGCTTCATAACAATAATTTATTTTATTCATAAAAAAAACTACTAATTTATTTTGTTGTAGTTTTTCCTTTTTTACAGTCCCTGATTATTGGAATTTGCTTTCCATAGATTATTTGAAAATCAACCATAATTTTTTCTTAAATATCTGAACATATATACCTATAAGTAAAGGTACATAGCACGTAGTATGATGATCATCATCACGTAGTAAAACATATTATGCGTGCAACAGTAGATAATATCTTTTTTATGTCCATCCCAAGGTTTCCTGCTTGAAATTTTGAGATCATAGTTAGTGATAATGTGACTGCTATTGTCAATGGTAAGCACCATACACACAATAATTATGTTATATACAAACAAATACAGCCGCCCACGATACAAACGTTATTGAGAAAATAAATTGTTAAGAATGCTCTCAAGCATCATAGTTATAATTTCCTATTCATTCTTTTATTAAATTTTCTTCCCACATTTTTCATTGTATAACTCTATATTTTATTATTATTACCGATATAAACATGCGTGAGAATTATAACTCGAAATGAATTGTTTTAAAAACAGTACTGTAATATTTTTTGACGATCGTAACATTATGTCATCATTGTAACTTACTTGTGAGAAAGGCTTTATCGTTGTCTGCCTTGTAGCCTAAGTTTAAAAAATCTTTTGTGTGCGAAAATGGTATCTCATTTCTTTAAACTACAATACACTTAGTATCTTAAGTTACCATAGACACTTTAGCCTAGCCAGCATGTACTTTTAATTTCAATATTCCAAGTGTTTCAAGTTCGACGTTTAGGGAAACCCTTATACACCCCGGTCCACAAGAATAAAGTTTTAGTAACAGCATCGCTAGCGTCCTGATCAGTGGAGCAAGGAAGATACTCCTTTAATGTCTTTTTTTCATATCCTTACACGCTACGACTCAATACTTTACTGCAATATTTCAAGCACCGCTATCAAACCTACATTTAGAAGCATACGATATTTAACGTCGTTTATGAAAACAATCAATATCTTTCATTAGGGCATCCACAGATGTGAAATGTTGCCAATTTTTTTATCTTATGTAATAGTAGTAATTTCTTTTAATGTATTTAAACTAATACAGCGCATAGTACAAGTACTTTAAAAATACGTAAATTTTCACAATATAGTAGTAATACTTAAATAATAACCTTAGAGATTGAGAAAAGGACTCCCTCCCCGGTGTTGTAACTGCAAGCGTCTTTAGGATACCACTTGCTTACCACCTAATTGAAAAAAAACAAACAAATATTATGGAGATAGTCACTATAATTTAAGTGAAATATTACAATCATAATTAAATTTTAACTGACCCAAGAGGTTTTACTTTATGACTTGTAGCATGGAGTGCTTTCTTAGAGGATTAACAAAGAGGTTTTCGCGGGGTGGCAAAGCGCGAGACATGTTTTCCTTGGTTGGTATTGCAAACTTCTTTAGAGGATACTGTAATCGCATTTCGGCTAAGCGGACCATTATACTTGTATACCACATATCCGGATAAAAAAAAATTCACAGATCTCGTGCTCTACACGACTTGAAAGGGCATTAAAAACGAACCTAGCTATTATAGATTATTAATAAAAAAAATTATTTTTTTTATTTTCAAAAAAATTATTGACTTATTAAAATTTGTCTAAACTATATCAGAGCCCTTAATTTTCCGCGTCTATTAAATCCTCATAGATCTTTGTATAAAACATTGATTTATTTGATTTTTTTTATTTTCAAAAGATATAATCGACTTTTCCAAACTTTGTTTATACTATCCTTAAGCCCTTAATATTCCGCGTCTATTAAATCCTAATCGATCTTCGTATCTTAAAGCTGCGAAGTTCCACAGCGCTATGACGCCCGAGTAATACCGCACGGCGACGCCCCACGCGCCGCTAAGGGGGAGCATACCGCCCCCCATATCACTGCGTCACTGCCACAAAAAAAATATAAGACATAAAATGTTCCCCGTCTAAATATCTCTATGCGTTTCTCTCAGTTTTTCGATATTCGACCTCGTTCACGAGATATCGAAGATATTTCGAGGGAAGGTGTTAAAAAATCAAGGTTATTTTTGCTTTTTTTTCAATTTTCGAAAAAAGTTTTCGACTTTTACAAAAAATTTTTTCACCATCTGAAAGCCATTAAAATTCCGCGTTCTTTGAGCCTTCATACGTCCTCATGGCTCTAAACCACTATATACCACGGGGCAAACACACTTTCAGCGAAAATGGGGCCCTACACCGGAACGATCGAAAAAACATTTTCAATGTTAAAAACTGCAAAAGTAGCCTCCATATAATTTCTGATACCTTTGGACATGTAATTTTATTCTTTGGAATGGCGTAAAAAATGTTAGGTATTGCAAAACGTAGCTTTTGTTATTGTGCTTATGAAATAAGTTACGATGTGACCTTTCGTAATGTTTGTTTTCTAAGCGAACTATATAAATATATACCAACCTCTATTGACAAATAACATTAAAGCCACCTTAAGGTATACAAATGAATAAACAATTAACTCTTCCCTAATTGTTATTTAAAATAGTTCATTCCACACAAAATCCATTAATCGTTACGGTTTTGAGATAGTAGTTTATGAAATTTTTTTATGTAATGATTTGTTAATGAATACGTCTATGACGTAATCTAATACTTGCAACGTACTTTTCGTGAAGAGCCAATGAAGTCTAGAGATGCTCGTATTGCACTATTGTTTTCGTTAACGTGATCGAATCGAGGATGAATGTCGTGCTCAGGCACTTTGATAAGTGCATTAAGACTTTCTGCTGCATGCAACTATTAGTTTATAGGACGTTTTCCTCAAAGACGTTTTTTTGGGATTCCTATTACAGTACCCACCAATTTTTATAACCCCCAATGCATAAAGAGGGCTGTTATAACGGGTGTATTCGTTTACCTTTAAGTCTCATCGTAGCTGCGGAACGGATGAACCGATTTAGATTTTGTTTTTTAGGTCAATATATTTTTTCTAGAAACATTTATTGCATAAACTAATTAGAAAATCACCAACGTGGCCCTTATCCAAGGTCACACCCTTCCCGAGCAGGCGTTTGTTCCAATTACGAAA
The DNA here is from genome assembly GCA_963921215.1 of Scoparia ambigualis. Lineage (NCBI taxonomy): Eukaryota > Metazoa > Arthropoda > Insecta > Lepidoptera > Crambidae > Scoparia > Scoparia ambigualis. The sequence continues at coordinate 20,017,072 of OY992508.1, read as the reverse complement.
TTCAATTACACTTATCGATGTGCGCGGTGTCGAAAAACGTCTCGATAACCGTTGTTTAGTCGTTACGAAACGTGCATTTGTGATATTTGATTATATTTTTCGATACATGAATAATGCATGTCAAGGATGTCCGCTGGTAGAAAGCGTGTAAACAAAAGCAGCCGGCTAATGAAATGCCTCCGTGTCACGCACGCCGATATCAAGTTCAAGTGCAAATGTGCATTCACAAGCCAATTATAAAATGGCGGTTTGGCCTAAATTCTGTTGTTGCAATTGTGACGTTATGTATACATGTGACTTTGTTCGTGGTTATACAATTTTCTTTTATGAACGTTTGTTTGGTTTTATGAACGTTTCTTTGGTTACAAAGTAAATTAAACGAATTTAGAAAATTTTGTAGAAAACTTTCACTCTGGTGTCGAAGAGACGTAATTTTATTTTAAATCTTCTTCATGCCTATTTGTTAATAGTCAAAACTTACTACATAACATAACATTCATACATTATCATCGTCTAAGCGCCGCTGTATTAAACAAGCACCGTATTAACTAAGTACCCTATATTAAAAATGTTGTGCAATACATTTAAACGAACGCTCATTAATGTTAATCATACACTTAACCGAATTTATAACCAGCTTAAGTTTAAGAAACCATACAACCGTACGTTTACGTATTTCGGTTTTCCATACAAACTTTCAAGTGGAAATTTATAAAAACCAATAAGCCAATTTTGATGAAACGTTGCATGCTAAAGTAAAATACAGGCATCTAAATAGTTTGTTGAGAACATTTTTAAAAAACCTTTTTTTAGCTGAGTTATTGCGATTTAAAGTCTACTATGGAAAGGTAAAAATCGCAATAACTCAGTTAAATAAATATATTTTTTTAATGTTTTCAACAAACTATTTAGATCCCTGTTTTTTACTTCAGTATGCAAAGTTTCATCAAAATTGGCTTATTGGTTTTTAAAAATTTCGACTTGGAAGTTTGTATGGGAAACCGAAATGCGTAAACCCTCTTAAATAGAAGCCTAATAATGGAAAGTGTTGACCACAACGTATAAAGCGTCAACGCTTTTAAGTTCAAATGCGACAAAAAATATTTATTGTCTGTATGTTTGTTAAATCGGAAAACAGTCATAGGTACATTATAAAAAAAAATAGCTAAGATATAGGTAGCTTCTTAGTGCTGTCACCAGGCTGAAATAAGCAACAATAAATGTATTAAAACTGTTTTAACGGGACCTAAACTTAATCCCATGTTAGGTCCCGTTAAAACAGTTTTAATGCAATGCAACGCGATTGTTTAAAGTCTAACAATAAATGTATTTTATGTATAATATCCAGCTTAACGTAAATCCATAGTAAAGTACCTTTTTACCGGCATCTAATCACTGTATCACCTTAATTGGTGACTACTCGTATTAGTTGATTGACTTGATTGCATTGCGCGCCGTTGCGTCTTCCTCGCGGGACGTACGGTTGCGAAAACGGCCTGTAGTAATGGTACTTAGTAACGTTTCCTTTGAAGATAGCCATCGAGGGCACCGTGCTATGAACGTACATTGTCGTTGTTGTTGTTACGAGGTACTCTGTTGGAATCCGACACTTTATCTATACTCAATTGCTGTTCGTTTGTCTCGCTAAAACTCGAGAATGACTGGACCGATTTGGCTAATTTTGATCTTGATTGTGGAAATTCAGGGGAGATTTAAACGGTGCGAAAAAACAATAAAAATCCTCAAAAAAAGCTTAAAAAATAAAAAGACATCGTGCTCTATATATAAAAAAAATTATTGCTGTTCGTTTGTCTCGCTAAAACTCGAGAATGACTGGACCGATTTGGCAAATTTTGATCTTGAAACATTTGTGGAAGTTTAGGGAAGATTTGAACGGTGAGAAAAAATAATAAAAATCCTCAAAAAAAAATAAAAAATAAAAAGACATCGTGCAATATAGGCATTAATTGGTTTCTTAAAACTGTTTACTGTTTTCTTACTTCTTTTTCGCGACATTGATATTTTTCCTGTCAGTTGAGTTGTCATTGTGATTTGGACAGGACAACGTCTGTTGGGTCTACTAGTTTTTAATAAAAATACGTAATACGTATAAGTGGACTATGGCAGAGAACTGCTTTGGCGGTCCTGTCCAGTCCAGTCTCTGACTAACCCTTCGGGGATAGTAGTCCTGTTATGTATATGTGTGTGTGTATGTATGTAAAAACACGTAATATTTGTTTTTTTGCGTTAATAACGCTCGAATAAACTCGAAAATAACGAAATGTTGAATAAACGACGATCGTAAACCGAACGTCATAACCGCTGCGACAAAACATACGTTTTAAGGGACAAATAAATAAATACTCTTTTTTAAGCTAAACAAAAATGAAAAAAAAAGTTTAATTGTCCTTAAATAAACCCTAGCCTCAACAGATATTTTTCAAATATTAATATTATTTTATTTTATCCAACAACGCAATAACCAGTATCCACCGTTAGGCTGGCCATATTTTATTGCTGTAAAGGTAAGATGCGTTTTATGAAGTTCTACACGTGTTTCATTTATTTTGATTCGACATTGGTCGTTAACAATCGCAATGCTGCCTAGCGCTGTTGCTGTTACTTCATCCCTGTTACGAACTTCTCATAACTTTTTATTGTTATAGCAATATATGTATAGCGGAATCCTTTAGATCGTCGGCACGGTTTTACTTTGCGGTTTTATTATAATATTTGGTCGTAATTTATACCTTATAAAGACGAAAAATAAATTTAATAAAATTAATTTTCGGGTGCTCCAATTGATTGAAATGTATTAAAATATTCAAAAAAATAGATATTTAAACTTAATTACTTAACGTAACACTGCACTGAGTGAGATTAAACATCCGTATGGCAATTGGACTTGCTCTAGTGTTCTAGTACATTTTTTGACATACTATTTACATTACATTACAATATTTCCTCGATGGCTTCGACTGAAATTGGTTAAAGCTGGCTAAGGGGAGAGAGAGAGCTGGAAGGAAGTGGGGGAGACCTTTGCCCAGCAGTGGGACATTATAGTTTAATTAAGGTAGGTTAGGTTTTAGGTATTTCTTTCATTTTTTCTTTTTTTATGTAAATGCATTGTACATGTTTGTGTGATTATGTTACAATAAAAGTATTATCTATCTATCTATCTATCCATCTAACTAATTAAAAAAAAATTACATTACGGCGGTTTCCCGGAGGGGTAGGCAGAGACTCCAATTCAGTTATCAACATGTCATTGTTAATAAATAATGTCACGAAATATATTTCTGATCTTCAAATTAACCCCGCTTCGCTACTTAGCTGACATTTTTGCTTCCTTAATGACGTAGTTATGGCTGTAAGTAATCTAAAAGTAAGCCTCGTAGTACAATAAAAATCTTTTTGAATGTCAGAGTAGTAAAATGCAGACTGTAGTTATCTGGCACATGAAGGCCAGGAACTTCACGTTCGGAATGATTCAGATTTTCAGATAACGGACTTATATATCTCGTAAGTGATATGGCTAGATGTATTGACATTGTAGAAAATAAGTATGACGTGTCCAAGGCAGAAAGCAGGCTTAAAAATTTAACCGATAAATATACTATATTATTAAAAAAGATATCAAATGAAATTGCATTATATTTGACGTAAAGTGGTACGTTTAAGTCCTTAAGTACTTTTGTGAGAAATTGTTATTTATTATTTGCTACGTCTCACGGTTAAATGTGAAGTTATTTTTAATATATTCACGTAATGTGCTATAATAAAATTCCGAGCATATATCAGGAAATTACGGATCTGATGGAAATGCGGAAAAAGAACATTTGACACATTGTTCTTTTCTTTATCAAATAACTAGCGGCCCGCCCGCGCCTTCGTCCTCGCTAACTTAGAAAAACCGTCATACTTCAGCCATTTAATAAAATAAGTATATCTAATCTACCAAATATAAACAAAACCATCCTCAGTTAACGCTCTATCTTTTAGTGAAACCGCATAAAAATCCATTGCGTGGTTTAGAAGAATAGTGCGGTGCCTCAGACAGAGGAAAACAGCGACTTTATAGTATGCAATGAAGGTCATTAGGCAAAATTTTAATTTATTACAAAACTTGAGCTAACAAGTTTTTTTCATTTTCCCTATGTGTTTTAAGTGTCAGAAAATATGCAGGCTGTAAAATGTGAATTACCTAGATAAACATTGCCTTTTTCGATTTTATGCAAAGCGCCGAAGCCGTTAAACGTATTTGTTAGCAGCAGCCGCAGGTAGCATTTTCCTTAACCATTACTTTGAGAATTACTTCTACTGTACAAATCTACATTGAGGAATCGTACAAGTTGAAAGCAACGATTCAGTAATAGTTTTGTTGCGATTTTCTTGAATATAAAGTAAAGTATGACAGTAGGACATGATATAGGAGGACATCAGCTGCTCTCCTTACATCACTGTTTTATTTTGTACTGGCACCTCGAGACCAACCGTTAGGTTATACAAGAAGTGCCAGACGTCCCTGCGCCAGTAAAACCAACTCGCGCAGGAAACCGTCCGCGTTAGATCTTGACGTAGAATCAGTGGCCCGCCGAAGCGCACTCGCACGCACTCTTCATTCGGTATTTTCATAAAACTAGTGTCTCGGGAGAGTTTCCCCGTAAACACGTGTAGTTCACTGCCTATTTTCCAGATAGGTAACCGGAGCTGTCGAGCTCGCTCACTTCTCACCCTATCTGTAGGGGTGAGTAGATAGGGATATAGGAGGACACCTATCTGCCGTCCATACACTAAAATGCCATTAACTGCAAAAGTGACATTTCGAGATAAACGCCATTTATTGCAAAACGTTACGTGGTGTTTAGCCACATTATAGTTTAGTATTTTTAATCAACGGCATTTAAGTCATGGGATTATAACTTTGTGATTTGAAAGAAGAGAGCTATGAAATTGAATTAACGACGTTATAGCATTTTTTTATTAAAAAAAAATTTTGTATAATGTCGATTTTTGTGTCGATATCGATATCTCAGGTAACTAAAAAGATAGAAAAAAATAAGTCAGACAGTTCGATGGCGCGTTTTATTCAGAGTTCAATGATATCAAAAAGTCAAAATCGACCTCAGGTCCGTTAACGGCATTTTAGTGTATGGACCTTTGCTCAACTGTGAGACATGATATAATATCATGTCTCACAGCTGAGCAAAGGTTTCCATCATTGAAAGACTTCGCTACAATTGATGGACATTGGCTAAATCAGCACGCTTGCCAAATGCGGGTTGTGATCACAAACAAAAAACCGAAACACATTTTGCCCGACATACGAATGGTATATAGGTACCTTTTTTAATTTATTTCATTTCTTGTCCCCGACGTGGGTTAAGTCGGAGACGTTCTTAATGCTACTCTAATCCGCTTTACCGCGGCTGTCTATTCTTATAGTGGCTTGCGCCTGCATTTTCTATGCACGTTTCGTGCCCTATCTACTCTTCCTATTTCTATTCTAATCCTGCTGGTACCCTAGTAGACTGGACCTCCGGTTATCGAGCCGAGCGCTTATCCACTTATAATAACATACATACATACATAATCACGACTATTATCCCCGAAGGGTTAGTCAGAGACTAAGGCAATGAGGACTGCAAAATCAGTCCTCTACCATAGTCCACTTTGCACTAAATAGCGACTGCACATGTGCTCAGCTCGACAGGTGGTGAGCCCATCGCCGCTCTATGCTGTTGGATGTATGTACAGTCTTCAGTCCGTTAGTCGCCTTTTACGACACCCAAGGGAAGAGAGGGGGTGGTGGTATTCTTTCACCGCTACGCGATACAGTCATCTTAAAATAACTTATTGTGTTATCTTCGTTCTTGTAAGTGGCCAGTAAGTGAGCGGCAGTATTATTTATATTTATTCGGTGTCCTTGAAAGATTATCGTCGTACTCGTAATTCTAATTCTGTACCTTCGACCTTTTGCTGAGTAAGGGCCAATTTCAGGGCCACCTTTTTTAGTAGTTTTTAAGAGATTTTTTCTGTTCCATTTTACCTTGTATGGCAATGGGTAAGTTTTTTTTACTTTTGCGTATTATTAAAGTAAAAGTTATTCACTTTTTACTTTCTTTTACGTTTTTATTATATTGAAAGTTTTATGTCTTTCTCGTCTCATCTACACATATAAAATTTGAGAAAGTGTTATTATGATTTGATAAATTTTACACTGCTTGCAGCTGCCTGCTGTATTTATCGATTTTATTGACTCATCTTTTACGGTAAAAGTTGTTAACTAAGTATATGAACGTGCTTAAGAATAGTATCCGGTAACTACTGAAATTTGCTTCATAGCGCCCTCTTGTTGCGTGTAGTTTTAAATATACCTACTGTAAAAGAGACGAGGCCTTTACCACAGTAAATATATAAGCTAAAGCAGTACCGAAACTAGGCCATTTTGTTGTGTTTATACGTACGCGCCTTTTGAGCGTTAGGGTTTTCCTCTAATTTTTGCGGCTACGACATGTTTGAAAAGCTTCATTATTAAATATATTGTAAAAATTGTCATTCTAATGAATAGCTTTTAGAAAAGGTTTCTTAGAAATAGCTTTTTTAAATAAATTATCGGAAAACATGGACACGGCACTATAAAATTGATTTTGTCTACACTGCGATGTCCGCTTAGGGGCCTTGTTTAGACGTGCGTCTGTGGGCGTACGTCTTTTCGAACGTTTGTACGTAGCTTCTTTACTGCTTTAGCTTATATATTTATATATATATATATATATATGATGCAATCCTGTTATCCCTCATCAGGGACATAGGGCTCGAAGAAGAGATTTCCACTGCTGTCGATTCTGTGCGGCAACCTCCAGGTCCTTCCAGCCGATATCAGCTGATGCAGCCTCTTTTTCAACTAATCGCCTCCAGGTGGTGGTACGGGGGCGGCCCGGCCTTCTTTTTCCATACGCTTGCCACGTTAACCCTTGCTTGGATAGTCTGGTTGTCAGGTCTCCGCAACACATGTCCTATCCAGCGCCATTTTCTATATTTAGCTTATATAATTATATACTGTGCCTTTACCGAGCAGTGGGTGTTACCGACAGGTAGATATAATAATCATCATTTTCACTACATATTATAAAGTAAAGTCGCCGTTTTCCTCTGTCTGTGGCACCGCATTATTCTCCCAAACCACGCAATGGATTTTTATGCGGTTTTCACTAAAAGATAGAGCTTTAACTGAGGATGGTTTTTGTTTATATTTTGTAGATATATTTTTTTAAATGGCTGAACTATGACGGTATGTTAGCGTGGACGAGGCGCGGGCGGGCCGCTAGTTACATATTATAAAAATAAAGTCGCCGTTTTCCTGTGTCTGTGGTACTATTCTTCCAAACCACACAATGGATTGTTATGCGGTTTTCACTTATAGAAAGAGCAATAGATAACTGACGATAGTTTTTATATTTAATTTGTAGATATTTTGTACAAAATTGCTATATGACGGTGTTTCTAAGTTAGCGTGGACGAAGGCGCGGGCGGGCCGCTAGTAAGAAATATTTCAAACTAGCCCCCCGCCCGCCCACGACTTCTGAACACTCCGTACTCCGCGATGAATTGAAATTTTACATACCTACATACAGATACCTACAGTATAATCATGACTACTTTCACCCGAAGGGTTAGTCCGAGACAAGGCAATGAGGACATCCGCTCTCCTTAATTCACTAAGTTTATTTGTACTGGCACCTCGAGACCAACCGTTAGGTTATGCAAGAAGTGCCAGACGTCCCTGCGCCAGTAGAACACTCGCGCAGGAGACCACCAACGTTAGGTCTTGACGCCAAATTAGTGCCCGCCGCAGCGCGCTCTTCATTCGGTACTCATAAGACTAGTGTCTCAGGAGAGTATCCCCGTGAACACGTGTAGTTCACTGCCTATTGTCCAGATAGGTAGCCGGAGCTGTCGAGCTCGCTCACTTCTCGTTGCACGAAGGGCACAACTCACAGTTGCCACTGCTAGGGTCGTCGACTCTAAAGTCGACTCCCAAGTGTCCACCTTGGTAGCGGAGTAGTGAGCACACTCACTTCTCGGAACCCATCCGGGAGCCTAGCCAGTTCCCACGTCCTACGCGGCTGGCTGGACCGGAGACCTACGGCATCTAGGAGGCCGTCTCTACTAGTTATCCAGACTAGTACCGGAGATGTCAACACCAATGTCCAATGAAAACCACCGGACAAAGCTGCCAACTATAAGGGAAACCCACGTTCCCCGCAGGACTTTTCGCTTCTGGCCCCTCAGAGACCGCTACTAGGCCCCGCTCGCTGTGCACGAGTTTGGAAGTCCTGGCACACAATACCAGGACAAACGAACATTCCCAAGCTCTACAGCTAACCACACGCCACTACGAGTCCAACCCATGTCCGGATCCCGCCGGAGGCGCCTGGTTAAAGGCACGACCAGCGGGGGGCTAGAACCGGAACCCCGTAGTACCTCTGAAAACACAACCGTAGTTCCAGTTGCGATACCCTATCTATTGAGGTCGGTAGATAGGCAATGAGGACAGTAAAGCAGTCCTCTACCATAGTCCACTTTGCACCAAATAGCGACTGCACATGTGCTCAGCGTGACAGGTAGTGAGCTCATCGCCGCTATATGCTGTTGGATGTATGTGCAGTCTTTAGTCCTTTAGTCGCCTTATACGACACCCAAGGGAAGAGAGGGGGTGGTAGTATTCTTTCACCGCTACGCGACACGGTTATAAGAACGGTTCAAACGGCCAAAAATTTTCTTTCGTACAATCCTTGTCCTGACAAACAAAGCAAAAAAGAATTAGCCAAATAGATGCAGCCATTTTGAAGTGATACGCAAACATACATTGATGGCAATTGATTTTTGTATATACAGCGTGTTAGTTAACACGATGGATATATTTAATCTTATGGTAGTTTATGCCTGGGTAAACATAAACAAATAAAAAAATACTACTCGAAGCATCCTACTAATATTATAAACGCGAAAGTTCTTAAGTATGGATGGATGTTTGTTACTCTTTCACGTAAAAACTACTGAATAGATTTGGATGAAATTCGGCACACAGATAGTTTATAACCTGGATTAACACATAGGATACTTTTTATCCCGATATTCCCACGGGAACGTTAACCACGCGGGTGAAACCGCAAGCGGCCGCTTGTATAAAATAATTCAGAAAATCGATGTTAATATTTCATAAAATTTTCCGTATTGTTTGTGCAGCACCCTGTGCTTTCGACTCATTTACGCGTCGTATGGCATTGAATAAGTAGCTATCTGGTGGTAGTGGTTGGTGTGACCCGTTTTTCCTTCATACTTGATCATATATTCGATCTTTTCCCGCGCTTAGTGTATACGCTAACATCAATTAATAGAATATCTATGCAAAAAAATTAAGATTTTGTTTTGATGAATCGGATCGGGAATCGACTACTTAATGTCCTCCCTTAATATGTCCCTCGGTTTAACTAACACGCTGTATAGATTAATGAAAAACGTCAAGAAACTCAAGAGTTTTCGTTAGGATTCTGGTCCCCAACATTCTTTTGCGAATAGATATCAAAATATCTTTAACTTTTTGGCTCATACAGCATTGTTATCCTACATTTAGACCGTTTATCATGTTTAAGGGGAAATCCCTTTTCAAAGAATGATGCCTGTATATCAAGAATAACATATATTTAGGGTGAACACAGGCTTATTGAATGACGATGCTTAGACGTTTTCCTTTAAAGAGCTATGAGTGAATAAGGTAGAGGTACTTGTAATGCACCTCACAAGTAATTCAGGGTTGTTTCCGCGTCTGACCCATCGGATGTCACTGGAAACTCTTTAAATGTCCCATCCTACATGTTTAATCGTAGACAAACAATACACGCTGATGACACATTCTGACATTTTGAATATACACATACATTTATACAGATCATATTTTATATTATACTAATAAAACCCTAAGTTACCTATTTATAGAGACTCTACATTTAGTAAAGTATGGTGTTTCAAATCTTCCGAAATCAATAAAGGTGTTTTGTTAATATTCAACGTCAACACGTGAACAAAAGTAAAAAAAGTTTCCATGAATCAGACGAAAACGGAAACAAACGTCACATGCTTTGGGAAGGTTGTATGTAAATTAAATAATTATGAGAAATAAATTATTATATTTTGGTGCTAGGTTTAATGACCTCTAATGTAGCGTGATGGAAATAAAGTATATTATATTAAAAGAAAGTTGTGCAAATTAGTGTCACGAAAGATTTTTTTATGTGATTGATTATTTGATTTAATGTTGTATTTTAAGGGCCGTAAAACTAAGCGACTGTGATGATTTTCCCTTGGAAAGAATTTGAAAATAATTGGGTAACCAAACGCCTATAAACAGTTGAAAATTAGTAGACAACATTGAAAAGACAATGTTTATTCAATTGAAATTATGTGATTTAAAGTCTTTTTGAAAGTTCTGAAAAGTATACACAATAGTAGCAGTCGTAGGTAAGTACACCTATTTTTTATATTTTTCTACTAACTTTCTAGATTGCCATATCTTCGTTAGACATTTAAGTTTCATTGTAAATTATAATACAACATCACATATATCACAATATATTGTAATCGGGTAATAAAAAGAGGTAGTTTCCGATTAACGATGTGAGCGTAGTTTTTTTCGCATTGGAGAAATTCTCTTGGCCTTCATCTCGCCCAGTAAGGGTCAATATACTACAATCGATCCTTTGCTCAGTTTTGATGTGAAAGACGAACGAACACAAACCATTTCTGCAAAAGAAATTTTTGCATAATTTAAGTACTTACAAGATTACAAAATGTAATAGTTTTAATTGTGAGAGTTTTATTTTTAAATTCTGTTAAACGAGCATTTGTTGCTATTGAAAATAAAATGCAAAGAAAAAGTATCAGGTTTACTTTAGGTTTCCCGGATTATATACCTACATACTTTTAAGTCAGACAGATAAATGTAAAACTTAAGACGCCTATTTATTAAGACGCCTATTTAATTACATCTCGAATGTGATTTTTGCGTAAAATGCCCATTTTCGCTATTTGTAGTAACTTTGCAGTTGTATTTATCGTTTTTATCGAAATAGGATAATAAATTCATTATAAAATCTTTATTCCTCATGAAGTAACAATTACTCTGGTATAAATTTTGCTCAATAATATTATCGTAGACAGGAGATATTCACAGTTAAATTATAGCGATTTTCGAAGTTTTTTAGTTTAGAATAAGATTTTTTTCCTATATAAAATCAATAATATCTAAAAATTCCGAGTCCACTACGCACTATTCGACTATAAGAGATAACACTATATTTTTTTATTTTATTTGTTTTATTCAATAAGTCATAATTGTTAATGTATTTTTGTTTCTGAGATCCATAACGCCAAAATTGTCCATTTTACGCAAAAATCAGTCAAGATGTAATAGGCCTCTTAAGAGGGTTTACGCATTTCGGTTTTCCATACAAACGTCCAAGTCGAAATTTTTAAAAACCAATTAACCAATTATGATGAAACTTTGCATGCTAAAGTGAAACACAGAGATCTTAATAGTTTGTTGAAAACGTTTGTAAAAAACGTTTTTTTTTTAGCTGAGTTATTGCGATTTAAAGTCTACTATAGAAAGTTAAAAATCGCAATAACTCAGTTAAATAAACATTTTTTTAAATGTTATCAACAAACTATTTAGAACCCTATGTTTTACTTCAGCATGCAAAGTTTCATCAAAATTGGCGTATTGGTTTTAAAAATTTCGACTTGGAAGTTTGTATGGGAAACCGAAATGCGTAATAATTATGCATACCTACTTAACAAAAAACTTACGGATTCCAATAAACAAACCTAAAAATACATTTCAATATTTTTTATTATCTGATTTGAATAATTATGTATTACTTATGTATCATAAGCAACGAAGAGGAACTAAACAATCTTAATACGACAACAATGAATAATAATGACGTTAAACCCATCTAATTAGAAAACTGTTTATTATGACGTACTTTATACCTGATTTAGATATTTTTTAACAACTGGTTTACCGTAATTACTATGTGTAGTTTCTCATGTGTGTGGACATGGCATCGACCGCACACAAGTTTCCACGGAGTTGCAAAAAACCTTTTTCTTGCGAGTAACTGGTTTTAAAAATAATTGGGGAATTACATTTGAGTATGTCATGCAGGGATGTGTTTTCTTAATACTTAGGTGTCGAGTTTTTAACGAAGTTTGTACCTGACTTTACGGATCTATTGTCGCATATTTGAAATACTGTTTTACTATGAAGTTTTGAACACTTCACGTGCCATGATATGACTGTGTGACATCTAACAATGACTTTTATACAAAGAAATACTTCAGAATGAATTCTTAAACATGAGTAGAAATTAATAGTGAGAGTGAGAATATAAGCATTTAATCTGAATTGATATAATTATTATAAAGTCTTTGTTTTGACTACATTCTCATAAACTGTTAGTGGTTGGCTAGAACATTGTGTGAAATAATAATAGAAGAATTATGTGCACATTCTTATCGCTGACAGCCCTAATCACGTTTGTGTGCAGGATGCGTGATTGATTGCAGTACTCGGAGGTAACAATTGGCTTTTATATGGTTGAAATTCTTTTGGAATTTATTATCATAAATACGTATAAGATATGTTGATTGTTGACGTCATCATCATCGTCATTACATCATCATCATCAGCCTATAACGGTCCCATTGCTGGGTACGCATGCAGGCCTTCCCACACGGACAGAACAGGGAGATTGGTCCATACACACCACACTGGGTCAATGCGAAGTGGTAGGTTTTAACGACTGCCATCTTACAACAACCACAGGGACAAACGGCTTAATGTGCTTTTCGAAGCACGGTGATAATTTATTTAGTGTATCTTGATCTGATTTTACTTAAATATAAATACACACAGTCAGTAGGGTACTACGAGACTACGAGTAATATCCCGCTCTATGCTGTCCGATATAATTGTCCAACCTTTAGATCTTTAGTCGCCTTTTACGACACCCGAGGGAAGAGATGGGAAGTTAGTAGTCTTTTAATAGTGAGCCGTCACCACACAACTTAAGAGGAAACACTACGTCGACGTGGCATGCAAAATTCTCATACAAAACACAGAAAAAGGACCATTCGTAGTCCTCTGTTTCCTTCTTCAGAACTGGACCAATTTTTATTACATTTTTTTAGCATCGATTAAAAAAAGAGATTTTCTATGCCAGTATGTTTGATTTTTTTGCATAAGGTTATTTATTTAATAACCAGCAGTCTTCAAAATTAAGCAAAATCACTCCGTTTTAAGGCGTCTTCAGAAACATTAAGTGGCTGGCTGGTTTAAAAAAAAATCAAACATACAGACAGAAAATCTCTTTCTATAACCGATGCTGAAAAAGTAATAAAAATTGGTCCAGTTCTGAAGGAGGAAGCAGGAGACTACGAAACATCGTTTTTTTGTGTTTTTTGTATGAGAATTTTGCATGCCACTTCGACGTAGTTTTTCCTCTGAAAATAAAAGACTTGTTTATCTTGATAAATGTAATAAACACTAATCCTGTTTGTAATTCTGACTTGTTTGAAGTGGATAGTCACGATGATGTTGTATGCAGGCTGACATTAAACTTAATATTCCAAAGGAAGCTGCCTTATAAAAACGTGGTTTTAATTTTGGCATCCATAATATTCGAGAAGCCTTTTTACACGCACGAATCTCGTGATTCAACAGAGGTGTTGAGTTTGCATCTTGTGCAAGTCTCCTTTTTTGTAACATTTTTTATCCATTTAACTTGATTTAATTTTTCTTATTTTTAATTATATAACGAAGCTCTTAACAACTGGCAATCTAAATGTTTCCGTGGAAAATAAGATATGATAGTTTCACGTTTTTTAGTAATCTTAGAGGGGTGTCTCTCCTAACTCATAACTATTGTGTCATTCCTAGCCCTTGTGTAAGCGTAAGCCAACATTTTACCTAAATAAACTTATACAACAAACGTGTACGACAGCCCTGCTGCTCAAGCAAAAGACCCCATGCATTGCATAGGACCGTCCCTGGATCAGAACACGAACGAAACTCATTCTTTCTTCTGTTACGGCCACAGAACAATTAGTGGTTATGACTGTGGAGTTTGAAAGCACAACAACTCACAACTCGGCACATTAAGTTATATAAAAGTCATATTAATTGTTCATACTTAAACCCTTAATTATCTAAAATTATACATCTTTAAAGACTTCTACGGTGAATGTTGATGAACGGCTTACAATAAACAAGTAAATACTATATTAATGAATACATAATTTAAAAATACAGAAATAAATAAAAAGCATGCATCACACATGTGTCTCTGGTTACCGGTGTCCGACCCGTTATGGCGCAGTAATATGATCAATTTTATCGACAAATCCACTGTAATAAAACATTTTATTCCTACTGTTAAAAAATTGCAGATATTTTAATATTTTTTTTACTGAGTCCGGGTGGGTTCATTTATTTAGAAATATCTACCGATGTAGAGGACCTATAAGCAAAAAGGTCAATTCTTTCGACAGCTAAAAGAGTAGGCAATAAGTTGACATCAAAAAGATTATCAAAAGCTCCCATTAAAATCTTTGAAAAACACTTGAAACTTAAAATCAAATCTCAGTCAATTATCTGTATAAAGGTCGAATTCCGTCTGCTGGGCGACCATTCGTATTGGGTGGTCGTAGTGTGTAAGTGTAAGTTTTTGTGTATACGTGTACCTATGTAATATATTTAAGTGTGTATTGTTGATGCTTTGTAGTTGTGCTCCCTTCCACACTAAGGTGTTCGCGAAAGACCAGCGTCAGGTTTTCCTATAAACTAGGAGGCCTGACATCATGCTGAGCGGGCACCTGTTAGTGCCACTTATTTTGTTTCTCTTTAAATTTTAGATGTAATAATTTGTGTGTTGTGTCACTAATAAATGTTTTCTATTCTATTCTATAAAATAAAATGATGCTTTTTTATGTTTTTCAATGTTACAAAAAAACTAGACCGTGAACATACTGTTTTTTTCCACTTTTTGAATACACTAAGTCATTACCTAAAAACTAGTTTTAAACCTTAGCTATAAGTGAACTAGTCTAGGCGTTATGATTAATTGAATAAGACTTAAGAGTCAAATTCAATTAATCATAGCCCCTAACGCTTTTGATAAGTCAAAAGCGAATTCATCCCTATAATAGGTGTCCCTACTTTTAATGAAAGCTTTTGATAATCTTTTTGATGTCAACTTATTGCCTACTCTTTTAGCTGTCGAACGAATTCGCCTTTATGCTTAAGGTCCTCTACATCGGTAGATATTGCTAAATAAATGAACCCACCCGGACTCAGTAACAAAAAAAAAAATATCTGCAATTTTAACAGTAGTGTTAAAATATTTTATTACAGTGGATTTGTCGATAAAATTGATCATATTACTGCGCCCTAACGGGTCGGACACCGGTGACCAGATACCAGACACACTGTATAAGCAATGAAATGCATTTTCAGCTCGTGTTTCTCGCTGACTGAAGCTATTAGCTAGGTGTAAGCAAACATTGTTAATTAACATGTTTATTCTTATGTGCCAGACGTGATTCACCTTAACCACGTGTCCGCGTGTTTGTGATACACCACCTGTCAAACGCAAACACTTCACTATGACAGGTGCTTAAGTACCTACTTATCTGTTTTACAGCAACTGCATTATACCTTTTTCAGTGATTATGTGATAAAGTAATGAGTATGATTGCCATAAAAAATTAAATGATGTTCGTTGGTAAGCGCGTTACTTGAGTACGGCTGAAAATTAGGATAAAATTTTCCACGTAGACAGAATGACTACGGCAAATTTGATATAGAATGTTGTCGCAATTAGGTGTGTATTGTGCAATTAGGTATGTATTGTCACTCTGATTTTTACTTTTTCTTGAGAGAGATTTACGAAAAAACAACTAACACTGGTGTCTTATTTCTTAGAAAAAAACATGAAATTCCGAGTAACACTAAATGTTTGCACAAAGAAATGTCAATAATTAGTTTACAAACATTCTTCATTAAATTTGGCCGTAGTATATGACATACCTACTTAACACTTTTATTTAATTATTGCTTTAGCTAACAGCTTATAAAAAGTAATAAATAACAAAAAGCTAATGATAAGCTACCACATATAGAGACATTATACCGGTAATGATATGAAAAATAATTTAAAATAACATTTTGGTGTCAGACCCGTTGTTCACGGGATATGTAGGCAGAGACCAAGTTTTCCTTTAAGCATATGTACCTATTTGCTTGGCAGCCGATAACGTCCACTAACCGACATTTGGCCAGTGCGGTAGAATATGGTCCAATTTCCCCACAACCCCATACCTATACCTAAATGTACGTCTATGGCAGAATAACAGAGTATGTGGGTCTCCAGCAACACTTTTTGTCTCTGTTATTTTGGATTTATTATTATTATTATACTCTTTATTTAACATATATCTTAAGAATTTTTTTTTACAATATTTTATATAAAAACATATTTACATTATAAAATATTATAAAAAACTTAACCTAGATTGCCACCGGCAGCGGGGATAGACCCAAGCTATCGGTGGTTAGGGCTGCAGAGTGAGGAACCTCCTCACAATACGTGCCGTGTCAAGGAGTACTGCCTTCTGTATCTGGACCTTGACCCAACCTTTTTATTATTATTATTATTATGTCCTGCCAGCCCAGCAGTGGGAATTTATGGGCTGTTTTTATGATACTGCTTTCTATTTTTGTTTTATATTTCTTAGAAGAAAATAGTTTCATAGTGTTAAATAGTACCTACCTAAGTTACGTAGTAACAGTGAAAGAATACTACCACCCCCTTTCTTCCCTTCATGCAGCATGCATGCAGGCATGCAGCATGCAAGCAAGCATGCATACAAGCACGCAGTATTCCAAAAAACATGCAACTTACATTCAACTTGCATGCAAGCACAAAGCATTTATTAAAATTACAAAGTTATTTGTCACACACAAATCTAACCTAACCTAACCAACGGAACTATAGTTTTGCATGCTTAACTTTTTCTTTATAGCGGGGGTGGCTCATAAAAACATTTATTATTAAGAAATATATGAAAACAAATATTAGTATGAAACCAATTTAGGAATATTGGCATTAGTATTAGAATGATCAGGGGTTTCGATCGTTAGTCTAAGAAAATATATGAATAAAAATATAAGTATGAACAAGGTGTATGATTAGTGATATTATGAATTCTGATGACTATGAGTTTCGATCGTTAGTATTAAATATTTTTATGAAAATAGAACATTATGATGTAAAATGGTATGAGAAATATTTTCGGACTTCCGATAACAGGACTTAAAAATTTATGTGAAAAAATGCGCACCCGCAGTCGCTATTTGGTGAGCAGTCCTCTGCCATAAGTACCTAATCCACTTTTCACTGCAAAGTGGATTACTTAGGCTGATTTCACAGTCACGCGTTTAATCAGCGCCGGCCACACGCGTGCGCTACACTGCATAGTAGTTGCGCGTTTGAATTGCGTGATGACTATGAAACGCAACTACTATTCTGGAGTAATTGTAACCGCACCGCGCGCGTGTGGCCGGCGCAGGTCAAACGCGTGACTGTGAAATCAGCCTTATGGCAGAGGACTGCTTTTGCGGTCCTCATTGCCTAGTCTCTGACTAACCCTTCGGGGATAATAGTCGTGACTACATGTATGTGTGTGTAGGTCGTAGCACGTAGCATGTTAAAGATATTACCTACCTAGGTACTATTTAATATCCATAGTAGGTACAAAGTTAAGTCTGTGTTGCTCGATATATGGAAAATGCGCCAATGAAACGAGAGCTATATTGTTTTTAATCGTTCTACAGGTGATTTCCTAGAAAGTGACACATTTACCTTATTCTTTCGCAACGGTACTGACTAAGTTACGATAATACAAACGTGAGTACCGACACGTTCGGTGACTATAACTATTACGGGCATTTGAAATTTTTACGTTACTTGGCTGTGAGTAAACATGTTAAGTAATTGTATCGCGATTATGTCACGATATGACTGTGTGTATGGTAGGATTGGTAGGTCGTCTAACGGCCGAAATGAATAATCAATATAATTTATCAAAGTTGTTTTGCCTAGGTACATAAGTAAGAAGTTTAACTAATTGTACAGAGCATAAGTCAAATTTCTAACTCAAGTATTTTCTATTTATTTATTCTGCAACGGGTAAGCACTTGGCCTTTATCTCACCTGATGGTAAGTGACGATAAGGCCGAAGGTGGAAGCGCGCTTTATCCGGAATCCTCAACCACTGAGGAACTGGCTATCTTATCTCTTACTGTCGGAACACAACTATGCTATAAACATCGTTATTATAACGACAGACTTAAATAAGATGGTGGTAGCTAGCCAGGCGGACCTACCACCAACCAAAGTTCTAAGTATGGAAAACCATAGATATATTATTGATTACTAGTTTTTCACTGTTCTTGGTTGACGCTTGAAGAATCAAGAACAAAGTACGAACTGTGTCAGTGACGTTTTTCAATTGTATAAATTAGACGTTCTTCCGTTGTTCTGTTGTTTTCTGTCTGTATAAGTTATCTTTTACTCACTCCTTTTATAACAATAAGTGGCCCTTCGCGCCGCCCGCGACTTCTTCCGCGTGAACCCCCCCGTCCCCATTCGGTGAGGAATTAAGTGCCAAATTTTTTTTTCATATGAACCTTGATCTGACCTTTACAAACACAACAAAAAGTAATCCGTCAAATCGGTCGAGCCGTTCTCGAGTTTAGCGCTGAGCAACAATACATTTGGTGTTTTATGTTTTTTTTACTTATATAGATAATTTCGTAAGTGGAAACCAATCTCTGCTTGGTTTCCGCTTACGAAATCAACTAATCATTGTCAACCTAGAAATGTCCGTCTGATGGGCAATGAATGACTGAGTGCAACAGTGGGACATTAGCAACTAGCTTTCGCTAATGATGCTCAGTTTGTCATACTTAAAAGTAAAATAAAAATATTACATAACAATACAAATTGTATGATGTGACGTGAGGCTAACTAATTGTACAGTCAGCATCAAAAGTAGCTTAGCATATGAAATTTTCAAATGATTGTTACGGTTGAAATGACCAGAATTAGCTGACATAGCTGTTGAGTCAAAAGTACATGACAATATACTTTTGCATTATTGCCTTAACCATTTATAATGAACACAAAAAATGTCATATAATTCTGAAATCTTAAATAATAAGTGTCTAATTAGACACTTACACGTGACTATTACTTTTGCCACCATGTTTTTGTTCAGTTACTTTTGATGCTGACTGTACAGTACAACCAGTTACAGACAAAACATAGCGTGCGCTTAATTTGCCTTCAGTTAAGTGATTCATAACATCAGACTTTTAATAAATAGTAGTATATGTCATACCATACGGCCTTACTTAAGAACAGTATTTACGTAAGCATTTTTTAGTAAAACATTGTATTGCCTACGTCACACAAACTTCATTTTAAAAAGAGACCAAATTAACTAAATAATGCCTTAATATGTGTTTATAATTAAGGTCCTTAGTGGTTGAGTATGTATTTGCATATATATAACAATAATAGTGCAAGATAAAACGATCAAACATCATGGTGCATTGTTAAAGGTAATATGAGATTTTTAAAAGTATATGGGGGAGGTAGAGGAAAACGGAAAACCATTGTCTTGTCTCGATATCTCAAATTGAAATCACTCGTATTCAAAGGTTATGGGTTCCACCAAGTTTCCACCTGCGCTGTGATAAGTTGTATTTTTTGATGTTTTGTGCATTTCCGAAAAAGATTGATAATCTTTTATATAGAATAATTAAGCAATTGACATTGTAGTTATAATCAGGAACACGCACTTCATCACTAATACAGAAAGCAGTTAACATAAGTACGACATGGAGACCAAAGGTGTGATAACGATTACTCACTTAACGTATTATCTGTTACACCTTCATGAATATATTAATATGTTTCAATATTTGTTGGAATTTGGAACACTTGAAGCGACTTTAAATAGTGATCCACATAAAAGATAAGTAATAGCGGAGGCCTGTCAATAATACTGATGTCGAAATTTTAGCTTTAGCGTTTTCGACTGTGTCTCCAGATAGCAAAGACGATAAGGTTGTCTGTTAGTCACTTCCGGTTATTGTTGCAATCACTTTCGATGTCGCAAAAGCTTGGAACACAGCTTCAGATGTCTAAAAAAAGGATCCGGTCACTTACGGCCAATTCCCTGAACGACCACTTTGTAAATTCCTACATCGGCCATTTCCTTGATAGAGCTTTTCCTACTTCGGCCATTACCCTGAAACACCATTATGCAAATTCCCACTTCGGCCATTTTCTGAAAGACCACTATGCAAATTCCCACTTCGGCCACTTCTCCGAAAGACCACTGTGCGAATCCTACAAATACTTCAATACATTATTATTTTGGCTAAGTCTATAGATTGGTAGAAGACAATTTAGTTAGTAATGGAGATCTATGAAGAACTGACAGTAAAAAAATAATTACCTGCCCAAATCTTATTTGGGGTCGGCACTATATTGTCTTTCTCTTCCATTCTCTTCGATCCATCTTAGCAGCCATCTTAACACATTAACTCCTTTTTTACCATTTCATCTTTTACATCATCTCATCATCATCATCATCCAAGGGCAAGCTAACGGTCGGCAGCACGCTCTTGATCCCTTTGGTGTCGTGCGTGTGGGCTGCGGTGGTCGTTTTCCGCCTTCAGGGGTTTGACGTCTGAATGCCATACGACGTCTGGTTGCTGTTATGACTAATTCCCAAAATGTGAACTGCCACCATGGTTTTTTTCCCATTTTGCACACATCTCTAAACCTCCATTTACCAAAATGACTATTTCCCATTATGTACACCACCTAAAGGGGCCTTTTCCCATTAAGCACACTTCTCAAAACCTTCGTTTATCAAAATTTGTATGACCACTTTCCAAGAGGTCAATGTCCCAAAATGCCTTTTTCTAATCGTGTAGGTCTTGTATGCCCCATTTTACACTCAGCTCCTTACACTGCTCCTGCTACGAGTGTGTAGGTACTGTATTTTCCGGAAATCGTTTTTTTTAAGTTTTGATTTGTACCATTCTTATATTTTTACACGTCTGCACAAAAAAAGGAGTGCAATGTTTTCAGGATACAAGTAGGTATGTATATTTGTGAGTTTTTTTTATTCCACGATAACTTCCTAATACCTGAACTAAACCTAGTCGTAAAAGGTATCATTGGAATCGTCAAATTACCGCAAGTAACATAAGCTAGAGAAGCTCATTCTAGGAAGCAGCAATTCCAGGAATTCGTAATGATGAAAACTTGTATTTTAGGAAGTTTCCTGTCTGAAAAGCTGTCCTCTGGAAAGAAGCCAGTTTTAAAAAGCTAAAACTTTAGGAGGTGGTCATTTAGGGAAGTAGTCAATATGAGAAAGTTTAGTTTTAGTTTATTTAGGGAAAAAGTTTACATTTTTTGAAGTGGTCATTTAGGGAAGTAGCCAGTTTGAAAAACCTAACATTTTGGGAATTGGTGATGAAACCAGACGTCGTGGCAACCAGACGTCAAACCCCTAAAGGGTTTTCCATCATGTGGGGAACGGGCTGTATGCTCATTTGCTTCTTCTAAAAAAATAACAAACACTCTCAAAAAAACTGACAGCATAATAATATGAACTTATTCAAAGAATCAAAGATCATTTTGTATAAATTAAGTAACCGCATTACTTAGCGAACTACAACTGTTAATAATGTCTATCGTCATGGTGGCATTGTGATTCGTGATCAAGCAGCACGCACTCTGCGATGTAGTTATACAACCTGTCGGTTAGTACTGCGTACGACATTATCGGTAATGTTTTACATGTTTTTTTGTGCAACAACAAAAAAACAGACGCACTGTTGGGCAAAACCCGCGACCCGCGACCCGGTATTCGTTCCTCAAAATATTAAGAGTATCCTTCAGTGTTTTACATTAGCTCGGTAGGTACTTATGAACCTTTCTTTGGTAAGATGATGATTCTTTTGTTAATGATTATCCCCTTCTCTGTCACGAAGGCTCCTAGAGGTTGCCGACAGCTTGAGATACCGCCATCGCCTTCATGAGTTTTACATTAACTATGTATATGTTTTTGATGATGATAGTTCTGCCATCGCCCTGGGCAACTTATTGAGCATTCTCAATAGTCTTTTATTCAAATTATTTTACTTTATTCACAAGCATCTCTCTCGTTCTCTTGTAAACAACCTGAATACCGACCTATCTCAATTGCCTGTTTAAGAGAAGGTATGTAACGTGCTTGCACCTACCTACATTGTTAATCATGTCAAACATAGTACATTATTGTAATTATCCTTTTAAGCACTGTAAATATTTATTGAATTTAACTGGGCTCTACTCGGCACGTACTAATAGTAACATTGTAATTGAAGCAATATACTTAGTTAAATATCGGAATAGTTAAATTGCATATTATGTTGATTACGTTTCTACGGTCTGGTTTATAAATTATGTTTGTAGTTTTAAGTTACTTCTT
Organism: Scoparia ambigualis; assembly: GCA_963921215.1. Taxonomy (NCBI): domain Eukaryota; kingdom Metazoa; phylum Arthropoda; class Insecta; order Lepidoptera; family Crambidae; genus Scoparia; species Scoparia ambigualis. The sequence continues at coordinate 19,994,392 of OY992508.1, read as the reverse complement.
CCTTTTAATTATACTTTATTCGGCGAGGCTCCGTGTAACAGTAAATTTTTCTGTAGGTTTGTAATATAGATATTATAAATATGGCTTGACTCAATTATTATATAAAACACATTGGGCTTGTCTACAGTTCGAAGGGTTTTTAATTATTTTTTTAAGTACATTAATTGATTTTAATGTATGAACACGCCACTCTTTAATTATCTGCAAAGATACTGAGAAAGAACCGAGATTCGCGGTCAATATATGAATTCTAGTCAGGTTACAAAGCATAGTGCGACATAGTGCGACATCCGTTCTCGGAGCAAGAACAATGTATCGTTCACTGATAGTTTCCGTAGCAGTGTTTACACCCAGCCTGTGCCGTAACCAGCGACCAGTGAAGGTCCATTTCTTTGATTGTTTTTTTCCTGCTTTACCCACTGTAACAAGCGTAGCGTAGCGGGCAAGGTTATTAATTGGCTATGGGCTTTATTGTACGAAACTTATGTATCAGCTGGTTTCTTTTGCGCATTTTGATTTGACGTAGTAGATTGATGTCTAATTATATTGATGTATTCTTTAATCCCCTTTACGAGGTTACTTTTCATTTTTAAACAACCTTTAACTATAATGTGAATTCCAAATTCTTACCATTACTTTTTACTTTTTTTACATTTTCCTTTCTTACACCAATTAGGTATCAGCCTAAGTTAGGCTTCTTTTGAAACTCGTTTTTATGGGTTAGATAACGGCTAAAACATACTTATTTTACAAAGAAAATACCCAGACCTGAAATCAATATAGTTAAACAGTTTTTTTCTAAATTTACCCAACCGCGAATCGAACCCGCGACGTCAGAGATGGCGACGCCATAACCGGCATGCTAACAACTCATCCACGGAGGCCGTCATTTGAACGTTTTTGGTTTATATGTTTTTAATTTTAAGTGTTAGTGTTCACGTTCTAAGATATCCTAAATGTCTGGTACTATTGTTCTTCTCCCTGCTCATAATGACAGGCTATCCTTAGTTACGACTTTGTGTCACAAGTCACAACAATTCCATTACATTGATGATTTCCTATTTGGACAACCTCCAAAATAAACGTCTCGGTGGTTAGCCAAGGTAGGTAAGTAGGTACCTCATAAACTAACTCTGTAAATATTTGTACAGGTTTAATGCGCAGAAGTGTCAGCAGGAAAGATACTTAATTTTAGTGTTAGTAACGCAAATAATATGAAAAACTTACGTAAAAACTTTGCTTATATTAACATACATATAATCACGACTATTATCCCCTAAGGGTTAGTCAGAGACTTAGGCAATGAGGACATCAAAAGCAGTCCTCTACCATAGTCCACTTTTTTCCAAATAGCGACTGTACATGTGCTCAGCGTGACAGGTGGTGAGCCCATCGCCGCTCTTTGCTGTTAGATGTATGCACATACAAGACTGCACAGTCTTTAGTCCGTTAGTCGCCTTTTACGACACCCAAGGGAAGAGAGGGGGTGGTAGTATTCTTTCACCGCAACGCGACACGGTTTGCTATTTGTAGGTACAGTCACGAACACCACCAATATGTCTACACTTTGACTCTTATTCCATTCCAATAAGGGATACAATTGTTTACATATTTTTGCTCGTGACTGTAAATAATTATATATAGAGTATAGGAGCACTGGTTGAGTTTATAATCATCATCATCATCATCATCATCGGCTTATACACGTTTCCCAGTTGGGTTTTAGCACATGGGAAAATTGGTAAAAAAACGATGGAAAAAGTTTGTTCTTTTCATTAACATTTACGAGTAGTAACGTTTTCTACATGTTTTTCGAAGCGCGATACATTATCAAACCCCTCTGTGCGGCGGAAAAACACTGGGATTAAAAGCATCATTTAGATAAACAAACTACCTGCAGGATCTATAGTAATGAGGTTCATTTATTAGAATACGACACGCAAACTGCAAAGGATTTAGTGTGGCATCAATTAAGTGTAATATTTTGTAAGCATAGGAATAGTTCGGAAGGCACGCTAAGCCGTTGGTCCCGGTTGTTGTCGTAAGATGGCAGCCGTTAAAACCCACCAACCCGCACTGGGCCAGCGCGGTGGGTTATGGCCCAATATCCCTACGTGCTATTGTTCACGTGGGAGGCCTGTGCCCAGCAGTGGGACGTTTATAGGCTGATGATGATGATGATGATGATGACGATAGGAATAGTTCCAAACAACCTAAACAACCTCTTAGGTTGAGGACTATCCTCATACGGGTTGCGATGGCAACAACATACCTATTGCAGGGCTATTCTACGCTATTTCGTGATACTATAAAGTATTTTCCTTTTTTATATTTATAAATATTGATAAAATGTGAGTAAATAAAAAATATCTTTATTATTAAAATTTTGCATTCACAATGCTAACTATATAGATGTAGGATAAAATGTTTACTAGAAAAAAAATCAACCAGTCTCAGGAAGCTCGATGGGATTCGAACCCACGACCTTTGGATTGCCGGTCCACTGCTCTAACCGCTGAGCTACCGAGACCCCAGAAGACTCGTTGAATTTTTCCTAGTAGTTTGATTTACGCTGCAAGCCAGCGGTATTACGTCACTGTGAAGTCTACCCTCACATTCGAAAGAAATATTTGCAAGTATTTAACAATCGATAAAGACGTAATTGCTTATAAATATCTTTATTATTGAAATTTTGCATTCACAATGCTAACTATATAGATGTAGGATAAAATGTTTACTAGAAAAAAAATCAACCAGTCTCAGGAAGCTCGATGGGATTCGAACCCACGACCTTTGGATTGCCGGTCCACTGCTCTAACCGCTGAGCTACCAATACCCCAGAGTGACTGAGATGCAGATCAACTTTTTTGAGAAGTTGACTTCTCAAAAAAGTTAATCTGCATTTTTTTACATTTTGATCCGATTTATCAATGTTTGTTGTACCTATTCGGTTACACTTACTGGTAAAAGGTAAAGTTGTACCGGTAAACAGTTAAGATTTCTAACGCTTGGATATTTATAATATAAACAAAAACAAAACACAAACATACAAAAAATTGTGTAGCGAGCGTGGTCTATTTCCATCGGTCACTTTCGCTTATTCGTTCAGAATGAGCCCCCGATGAATGGGCCAATCGACCTCGGGATGTGACCACTTCAAACGGTTACGGTCATACCACGCAATTGATGAGAAAAACGTGGCCTATTGTGCTAATAAAGTGGGTTAGGAAGACAGATTAACCCTTTATTACACTTCATAATAGTGGGTATTGCTCATTCGCGGCATGTACATGCCTATGCGCGTTTTAGGTTGCGATCTTGCACGTTGAAGCTACTTTCACAAGACCGGTCGTGGTGGAGATCCTTGGGGGAGGCCTTTGTCGTACAAAATATCTACAAATTATAAACGAAAACCATACTCAGTTAGCGCTCTTTCTGTAGTGAAAACTACATAAAATTCCATTGCGTGGTTTAAAAGATGAAAGCGGAGCAACACACAAAGGTAAACCGCGACTTCACTTTATAATTCATAATGATGGTAATTAATCATAACTTTGTACATATAAAATACAAGCGTTCGCTCGCGGTTTCACCCGCGTGGTTCACGTTCCCCTGGGAATATCGGGATAAGAAGTACCCTATGTGTTAATCCAGGTTATAAACTATCTGTATGCCGAATTTCATCCAAATCCATTCAGTAGTTTTTACGTGAAAGAGTAACAAACATCCATCCATACTTACAAACTTTTGCGTTTATAATATTTGTAGGATACTAACAACTTCACGTATACCTAGCGGGCAAACTATCAACCGACAAAAATAAACAATAGACAAAGATTGGATCATTTATTAATAATAGTAATAAAATATGCTTTAATTGCACACAAGAACATATACACAGAAAAACATTTTTACATGGCTAAAGTACAAAACAGGCGGCCTTATTGCTAACAAGCAATCTGTTCCAGGCAACCTTGGGTGATAAAAAATTAAGAACGAATAATAAAATGGGTGCAAGATAAGGAAATAAAAAAAAATAGGAATATATGTTTGAGAATTAGATGATACGACAAAATAATACTTATATAAATGAGATAAAAAAGATCACGCAATAATATGATGGGAGTTATATAAAGCTATGAGGATATACTTAAGAAATGACTCTGGACCTGACCCTTAAACGAATCCAACGTGCGAGGACTCCTTGCTCACTAGTAGTGCATTCAATAGCCGACAGCATCCACAGAAAAGGAGTAGGGTAGGAAATTTGTGGAATGTAGAGGAGTTATAAGAGCAAGGTAATAAGCAGAGCGCAAAGTACCGCTAGAAGAAGAGGTACGGAAGGAAAACCAATTTCGTAGTTAAAGAGGAGAAGTTTGTAGAAAGAGGACAGAATATAGATAGAATATTATTATTTTATGTGAATCTTGTTCGATTTAGAAAAAACCACTACGAAAATTTGTTCTTCAATAAGAATAATGATAGTTATTAACTAATAATTTGTTTTCTTTTTCAGGTAAGTCATCTACTTATCATTATCAATGTCAAGAAGCTCCTACCAATGTTAAGGTAAGGTTAAGCTTATACCATAAAGTTTATGTAAACGACGCACGCTCCACATATTTTTACAACAATACCACGTTAATTATAACTAAACAGTAGGTAAGTGCCTACATTGTTTATGCGCAGAAGCCATTCAGCCAGATAAAACAATATACAATTCAGTAAAATTTTGCCATATGTTTCTATGATTTCAGTATTATTTTAAAAATACTATAGCATTATTTAAAAATATATTAGATGTTTGTCACTTCTAGTTATTTGCTGCGCGATCGCAAAAACTGACATAAGTCTCGTAATAACCTTCAAAGCAAAATCAATCATATTGATATTTAAAATTAGAACAATATTGTGCATTGAAGTTTCAGACCTAGTAATTTTATTAGATCAATGTTTTTCTTCTGCGAAATGTACAAAATCATCACGCGCTTGTGTTAAAAATTAAATTTTACTTTTTTAAGATAGGGGTGACCTACGGAATATTAATACAAATATTTTAATTAATTTAATGTATTTAACTAATTCAGCGCATAGTACAACAGTAACTTAAAAATACGTAAATTTCGTGCAGGTTCCCCTTAATTAAAACTTACACAACCCACGTGGTGTTAACCTTTAGTTGCATTAGCTTAGTGTATTTAACATTACATAATTGTCCTTGTAAAAGTGTTGCAATTGTTGGGTAAAACAAACTGAAAATTCTTTTCTAGATTTCGTTGATCACGTCAGTCTTATTTTGCGCCAATGTCAAAAAGCCTACATAATGCACCTAAACGAACAAACTATTATCATGTCTGTTATATTAAAACTACGCTATAAAAGAACATTTTAATGAAAATATAACAATAACTATCTCTTGAATGTTCTATGTACAATTCTACAAACTAAGAAACTTCCCGAAATATAACCTTCATACTACGGACGGTCTTATCGCTACACTACAGCTGATCTTCAACTGATAGATAAATCATTGGATAGACATTATCAGACGTAGGAGTAGGTTCAAACGAATTATCAATCAAATTGAATTATCTACTGCTCGTATATTGCTACAGTTCCTTTGAATGTTTTGACGTGCTAAAGTCACCATCGAAAAGGTAAATTTCTTAACTGCTATTCGAGAGTTCTTAAACTGTTACACAACATATTATGTGAACTAAAGCAATTAATTCACTTTTACTCATTTATAGAATGGAGTAAAAGAAATTCGGTTTGATGTTACAACCCAAATTCGGATGCATGAACAAACTAAGACTTGCTGAGTGATAACAAATTGATGATTTTTAAAGAAGTAATTAGTCGTATGAATGCTTATTTTTTACACTCATATTATTAAGTGGTTTTTGAGCCTGAATAATTTGAACCCATTTCGCGTTGAGTAAACGTTGATGTCTTAATCGAGTATTATTACCACTTTTATAACACTACATAGCAAAAATATAAATGTGTTCTCATCATTTACAGCATTTTTTTTTGTTGGTTGGGAAACGATGTTAGTCTTTTCATATATTTAAGTATAAAGTTTTTATGATCTGAAGATACATCTAAAAGAAATCATACGATTAGCTTGGTATGCTTTAGTGGGTAGTTAAAATAGTTTTTGATACGAATCGAAAACATCGTGTTTCATACTAGAAACATTATGCAACTCGGTGTTTTTAAATGTTATTTATTCGTAACTTTATTCAAGTTATAGCATAAAATATGCTTATATAATTATGATTTCTTTGGACTACTGCGCGAGTCCAACTCTAATATTTAATGGGTTTCATTTTATAATGCAATCGTATTGTTTCATTTTCTAGAAGTGTTTTGTCGAATATGAATGTGAAATTATGGTAAATTTATAAACTACTACTTATATAAACATTTAGAACTTGGCGCCACCGCGCATTCAAGTAAGACACAATAGAAATTGTATTCATAGAGCACTGATCAGTGCGCGGCCGCAGTTGAAAAGATAATATAATGTTAGCTAAAAAACTGTTTTTTATATCTCTTACTTGACACTGGCTAATTGTACGAACCACACTCAACTACTTATAACAAGAAAGAAAAAAAAATTAGCGACAAGTAGCTGCTGTTCTAACGGTCGCCAGAGAAAGTCTCGTTAGCAGTCGCGAACTATCCTAACAAAACAATTAGTGAAGAATTAACATAGCTTAATTTGTCTGTTAACGATGTCTTTAATGTGTGCAATTATGAATATTCAAAAGGCATTTTCTTAGATTCGTTGTTAGTGTTAGTGATGTTCTTTAGAGACAATGCGTAATGGGAACGAACCAAATGATTCAATAACACTTTCGTAGGTAAGTACTAAAAAAGATTTTGATTTTGTGAAGTTGCCTGATACTGAAAACTGGCAAGTAACTAACAAAGGTTTTATCCTATTTTGAGCGACAAGCTTCCTAAAATGCGACATTTTAGTATCTAGAGTAGTATTGAACAGCTTTCCAGATAAACAAAGGGTTAATTTACTTTATTGTTACGTTAGAGATACCTTACAAAATGTCAGACAGAAAGATAATTGAATTTTGAAATCCTACGTGGCTAATAATACTCGTAGATACTTACTAGTTGAGTACCTATTGCTTTGGCCAGTTGCAATAGCTAGGTTTGAAACAGCAGATTTAAAAAAATAAAGATAATGATAAGGAAAATGGTAATCGATGTTCTATTTGCTAGGCAAAGTGAGTGAAATATTATGCGACAACCTCCGTGGTCTAGTGGTTAGTACGCCGCGGCGCCCGCCGGTTCTCGCGTCGCGCCATGTCTGAGGTTCAATTCTCGGTCTGGTCAATTTAGAAAAAAACTGTTTTTCAAATTGATTTCGGGTCTGGGCTTATAGGGCTTAATAGCCTATATAATTCCGCAAATGGGCCATCCTTTGATCCATATAACAACAATTTGTACAAAATGTACAACAACATGTTTGTCCGAAACTGAAAAAAAAACAGCCGTTCCATACAAAGCGAGCGAGCGACCTCGACAGCTCCGGTTACCTATCTGGAAAATAGGTAATGAACTACACGTGTTCACGGCGAAACTCTTCCGAGACACTAGTTTTATGAGTACCGAATGAAGAGCGTGCATCGGCGGGCACTGATTCGGCGTCAAGACCTAACGCAGAATGGTCTCTTGCGCGAGTTGGTTTACTGGAGCAGGAACGTCTGACACTTCTTGCATAATCTAACGGTTGGTCTCAAGGTGCCAGTACAAAAAAAAATTAGTGATGTAAGGAGAAGGGATGTTCCATACAAAACTACTCCTACCTGCCTGCAGATCTTATGAGAACTGTTGTAGTTCCCGTAGTCAAAAACAAAACCGGTGACATGTCCGATAAAGGAAATTATAGGCCTATTTCCTTGGCTACGATAGTAGCCAAAATGTTTGATGGTCTGCTTAATGCACAGTTGGTCAAATACACAAACCTACACGACAACCAGTTTGGTTTTAGACCTAAACTGTCTACTAAAAGTGCAATACTGTGCCTTAAGCACACCGTCAGATATTATATGGCTCGCAAAACACCGGTTTATGCATGCTTCCTCGACCTGTCCAGGGCATTTGATCTGGTGGCGTACGACATATTATGGGAGAAACTAAGAAGTATAAACTTGCCCGATGAAATAGTTACCATGTTCCGCTATTAGTATGCGCACCAGACCAAGAACGTCAGATGGGCGGGCGCAATGTCAGAGCCGTATCGGATGGAGTGCGGTGTGAGGCAGGGCGGTTTGACCTCGCCAACGCTCTTTAACCTATACCTAGATGCGCTGATTGTCGCGCTCAGCAGCCAACATGTTGGCTGCCATGTCGATGACGTATGTGTCAATAATCTGAGTTACGCTGATGACATGGTGCTGCTGAGCGCGTCTATATGTGGGTTGAATAAGTTGGTGAGGGTCTGTGAAGAGTATGCTGAGAGGCATGGCCTTAAATATAATGTGCTGAAGAGTCAGTTCATGGTGTTTGAGACCACTGGTGCTAGATGTCCAGAGAGTATACCACCTGTCATGTTAAACGGTGTCTCTTTAGAAAGAGTGACACAATTTAAATATCTAGGACATATAGTGACCACTGGTCTCGAAGACCATGCTGACATCGAAAGGGAACGAAGGGCTTTGTCGCGGAGGGCGAATATGTTGGCTCGTAGGTTTTCGCGGTGTTCGGACGGGGTAAAAATTACCCTATTTCGAGCATACTGCACAACACTGTACACCTGTGCCCTGTGGGCCAACTACTCGCAGAAAGTGTACAACGCCCTTCGTGTTCAGTTCAACAACGCATTCAGGGCGGTGTTGGGGCTGCCCCGCTATTGCAGCGCCTCGGGCATGTTTGCAGAGGCGCGGGCGGACTGTTTTCATGCGACCATGCGCAAGAGGCGCGCGTCGCTGGTGGTTTGGGCCAGCTACAACACCGTCCTGAAGATGATTGCGGATAGGGTCGATTGTCCCTTTACCGTAACTGCTGTAACGGACATGTTTCCGTGGCTTCGGGTAGGGCGGCAATAAAATTATTTTTTTTTGTTACATGTCTTAATTATCATATATTTGTTTTAACCTTTTATTTATTTTAATTAATTAATTGATTGTTGACATTTCTTTATATTATTTATTTTATTAATTATTTTATTCGTTTTAATGCTTGTTTGTTAACTATAATTTATTAATTTTACTATATTATTTGTGTCATTGTTGTAAATGTAGGAATTTCATAATTTTATGATTATTATTATTTTTTTTAATTTTTAATTGATTTATTTATTTTGCTTTTTATTTAATTTGTTGAATGTTAATTATGTTATTTTAATTTAGTAATCCATATTTTTAATTCTATTTTTTTTTGTGTTGTTATTTTTATTTTGAATTATTTGATTTTGTACATGATTATGATCCCATGTTGGTTGAAATAAACGCATTTTATTTTTATTTATTTATTTAAAACTGAAAATACTATTCGTTCTAAATGAAGAACTGCAATTTTTATTTCCAATTTCTGATTTACATCTATAGAAATAGTTGTTCTTTGCATTTAATTACCAAACATCCTGTATAATTTATGCTTTTAATTTTCTATATTTTATGCTTTTAATTATATCGTAAATTATGTCCAAATAAGCATTATTGCTGTGTTTTTAAACAACTCTCAAATTAATTAATCTTGTTTAATTTATATGTTTTTTCTTAGAAAAATGAGAAAAAAGTATTTAACTTCAAATTAGTTTTAATATGAAATAGGAAGTACGATAAAAACAGTCGGGTTAATAGGAAGTACGATAGAAACAGTCGGGTTACTTGCAAAATGACACATTTAGGTAGCCAAACGCCCAATGACACATCGTGTCTACGCAAAATGACATACGCAAATTGACACATATTCTCATACGCGAAATGACACACGATCGAGGAAGGACTACGCGAAATAACATACGCGAATTGACACATTCAGTCATAATATTACACTTGCTGAAAGTTATAGTTTAGCATTATGTTTACTCATATATTTTTATCTCTGTTAGACAAGTACTTTCTAAACCATAAGAAAACAATGTTTCTCATTATTTTTATAGTGTGTTCTGTGTGGTCGGCGATACTGTATTTGCGCGCATGCTCATGTGTTTCGCCACATTGTTCACGCATTCATAATAATTTTGCGTATACCTAACTATTTGCTAAATTATTTAAAATATTACGGAATATTTGCCGAAAATTAATCCCACGCGGCGTTCAAATGTCTCCCTGCATTTGATAAGATACATACATACATGTCAAAAATTTATGGGTTTATTCACTTGCAGTTTCAGAGATTTTTCCTTTAAAAAACAAATCATAAAAATCAAAAGCAAAATATCTTTATTTAGTAAGCTTAAAATAAGCATTTTGAATCGTCTAAATTTAAATGTTACTTTTATGGATGGATGGATAGGCATAGGAAAAAGAAACCTAAATAGGTTTGCAAGGTATTTCCAACATGCATAGGCAAGAAACAGCAAGAAGTTTTTAGTTTTTTACATTCACTTTCATCGGTAATTAGCGCGTGGGTCCGTAGGGGGCCCAGCGCTGGGGTCCCACTTTTGTGACATCCACTATTTTCTCCATAATAACCGTTTTATATGCTGTTAGCTAAACCTTCGTTTATCCTCAATCTTACCTGATGGTAAGAAAAGATAAGGCAAATCTCGGATTTCCCCGCTTCTCTTTTGTTTGAAACTTTGCATCGTATTCAAGGATAAAGATATGCGTTAATTTGCCTTTTGAAAACTAACCACGTTAAAGGAAAACCAATGAATCTACAATGAGGTAGATAGCTACTTAAATTTCTTAATCTTTAACGAAATATTTGATCGTTTTCATACAGGTAGCTCAATATGACTACCAACTGACCATTGATATAACCAACTAAGGCGCTGGTAATTAACGGAGGATATCCAGAAAAGGACCGCAGCTAGAAAATTACGATTTTAGCACTCGACATAAGTAAAACATCTCAATCTTCTCTGTCGATTGTTTGAAGTGAGAGACAATTACGTTATAAATGTGATTTGATAATCGTAATTAGTAAAGTCTGTCAAATATATTGTATTGTATAATAAATGTGTCAGAATCATAGCATATGGAAAGCTATGTTGTGGCTTTGAACTCTGTCGTGTCGCCGCAACTGAGTTCCCAAAAGGTACATTTCCAGCGCTGAAAAGTTACCATTGTAGGGTAAAAAGGTACATAAGCATTTTTTTTCGCTCAAATCACTCTTACAGCTTTGATTGCTCTTTCGCAACGAATGCACACTGAGTAATTAAAATTAGTATCTAAAAAAACGTGCCCGTACCAAATAGACGACGCGGTGTGCAAGGGTTTTTGACCTTCAGACTGGTAAAGCGACGGAGTCCATAATTATTACATACACACACATCATTACACACACATATCATTTATTATGAGTGGTAGAGCCACGCTGCGTTGCAGCACGCATTGGGCCGGCTCTCCCGGGGTATAACCACCCTCTCACTAATATCCGGCTTGAAATAATGGCACTTGGTGCTGTTGTGTTTCGTCCGGCCAGTGAGGGTTCCGAAGGCCCCTCCCCCCACCCCCCTCACAATTCCTATTCCTTCCTTAACCCTATTACCCTTACCCTACGTCGTTTTTTTGTGTTTTGTAAGAGAATTTTGCATGTCACGTCGACGTAGTGTTTCCTCTTAAGTGGCTGGTTTAAAAAAAAAATCAAACATACAGACATAAAAAATCTCTTTCTATAACCGATTCTGAAAAAGTAATAAAAATTGGTCCAGTTCTGAATGAGGAAACAGGGGACTACGAAACGTCGATTTTCTGTGTTTTGTATAAGAATTTTGCATGCCACTTCGACGTAGTGTTTCCTCGTAACTCGACGGTTTTCACGGCGCGGCTTCGGCGCATCGGATTCTGTACTGCAGTATATTGTTAACGCACATAAATAATCCTGCGGCACTTTAGTTATTTAATCTGAGCTTTAGTAGATAACTTTGTTGAGATAGTCCCGCAACGATAATTATATTGGAGTGCTGTCAAAGTAATCTGCGCTGCGGTAATCTTTCACGTGACGATAAAATTTGCCGAGATTTGAACAGAGATGACAGTCCGTCCTAAGAAATCTGTTTTATCAATTTTCTTTTTAGTATTATGCTTGTATCTTGGAACGATCAATGAGTTATATCTTCCACGTGTGTTCGTCAATTTCAAAAAATTATTATATTTTTGTAAGGACGTTCGTTGGTAAGACGCCGCGCGCCGGGGCAGCTATATGGGCTGGTCTAAAAACCTCAGTACTTACTTCTCTATTGTTCTCTTATAAGGATACAAGATTACAAAGAATAGTCTACCAGCACACGTATTCCCTCCTTCCTATCACATGGGGTCTTTTAAACGAGGCGTAAAGAAGCACTTTGTGGGCCGGCAGAGTGAGGGTGGCTGATACACGTCGCTCACGCTGCACCAGCTTAGTTACCGAGATCCACCGAGGTTTATTGTTATCTTATAAATGATTTTATTGCCAGAGGTTTCTACAGTCATTCCCCCGCACCCATTATCTGTTATTTCAATATAATGTTATCGGGCATCGTTCTGTCAATATGTTTATTCTTCTGAAGATTTCCTCATACTTGTCGTTTCGACACAATTCTGAATCGCGATATGTCTGGAAACAGGTAGATAATGTCCGTATATTTGCGTAAATTGAAAACGTCATGCGTTTTTTAAATTTTCAATATAATATGTTTTCAATTTTCTTTTATTTCTTACTCATCATAATCATTCACTTGCCCTGTTCCCATGTTATTAGGGGTCGGCGAAGATGTCTTACTAGTACTTATAGTAAATTATCATTTACATTTTCCCATTTAAAGTTATTCCTCGTACCTTACGTACCGTACGTACTCGTACTCCTTCCAGAGTGGTAGAGCCACGCTGCGTTGCAGCACACATTGGGCCGGCTCGCTTAATACCATCCTCTCACGAATATTCGGTGTGAAATAATGGCACTTGGTGCTGTTGTGTTTCGTCCGACCAGTGAGGGTTCCGGAGGCCCCTTCCCCTCTCCCCAATTCCTATTCCTTTTTTAAACCTATTCCTCCCTTAAAGACCCGCAACGCGTCTGCGATTCCTCTGGTTTTGCGGGGGTGTCCATGGGCGGCGGTGATTACTCTCCATCAGGTGACCCGCCCGCTCGTTTGCCTTTCTCTTTTATATAAAAAAAAATTACTTATGTTTAATTAAATTGAATTCTGTCAACGTATCAGATCGAAATCAGGCCAATTTAAAAAAAAAGACTAAGCATTCTCAACAAATTATAAAGAAGTGAATAATGAAGGTGAACCTCGTGAAAAGGCCATGTTGATTGATAGTTTTCCTTTAAAGTCAATTGAAAGTAAGTGACTTTATTGCTTTTATACACAGGACACAAGGACAAACCGTGCTAAGTTAAACTTTTCAAACTGAATATTTCGGATTGTATCTGATGTTTGATAACGAGGCCAGTAACTTCTGAGAAGGAAAACACAACATCAACATAAAAAATGCAAAAACACGCCGTGCCGCGAATACCACTTGGGTGCAAGTGAACCATTGAAGTATTATAACTAGAGACGTACCGCCAAACAATTATTGGCACACTGATTTGCGATCGCAAGGTCTACAATTTCTTGGATCACTCACCATCGGCAGCCATTATACGGTCAATCCAGATCGCGATCCTTGATCGCGATCCAGATTGATTGTGTAACGTGTAGATTGAAAAATCGCGACATCGAATCAAAAAATATCTAGAAATTTTGAAATCTGGATAGCGATCTGGATTGACTGTGTAAGGGCTGCCGTGGAGGCGTTTGCAGCCCATGGGCCGTCATCGCCACTCAGTGCGCAACAACATGCGTCGCGTTGTCGTCTCTAGTTATAAAACCTAATGGTGTGAACATGACAATGTGACGCCGAGCGGTCTAGAGAGCAGGTAATTGGATGCACTCGAGTTACCGCTGCTTCTTATCAGCCTCTAATTCAGGAATTTATACTTATACAACCGTGTTGCGTAGCGGTGAAAGAATACTACCACCCCTTCTTCCCTTGGATGTCGTAAAAGGCGACTAACGGACTACAGACTGCACATACATCCAACAGCATAGAGCGGCGATGGGCTCACCACTTGTCACGCTGAGCACATGTGCAGTCGCTATTTGGTAAAAAGTGGATTATGGTAGAAGTCTGCTTTTGCGGTCCTCATTGCCTTAGTCCTGACTAAACCTTCGAGGCTAATTAGTCGTGATTAAATGTATGTTTTTTTATACTAGCGGCCCGCCCGCAACTTAATCCACGCTAACTAAAAAACACCGTCATACTTCAGCCATTTTGTCCGAAATAACTACAAATTATATTCAAAAAACCACTGTCCTATAACGATATTTCTATCAGTGAAATGAAACCGCTTATACATCCATTGCGTGGCTTAGAAGGAGAAAGCAGATCCACTGACAAAGGATAACGGCGAAATTACCTACTTGATAAAATGTAGATAATGATATTGTGCAGTAGGAATTATGCCGAATGGATGAAGACAATCTAAATCCATTTATTAACTAAGCTACTACTATAACTATAAATTTTACCGACTCTTTGATTCCAATGATGATCACATTGTACATCACCAAATAAAGTAAAAATTCACCCCAACGGTTATTTAGCTGTTTATTTTTTTGGTGATTATTTACTGTTAATTGGTGTTAATTTAAACCCTAAGCCTTATTTAAATGCTAGCCAGCGCGTCGTTGAACACCTCAAAGGTATAATGGCCTACTTTTATTACTTAACTTAATTTTGTTCGCTGCTGAGACTATCGCGTGCTGTGATCGCATGATAGATTTTAGTCAATCAATAAGGTAACATTGATGTTTCATTACTGAACTCAAAATGCAACAAAAAGAAACACAGATGTATTATTCATTAACTTATGTATGCTAAAATGCACACGAGGGGATCAGATTATGAATAAAAGATAAGATGTCGCATTTTTCATAATTGGGTTCTTTTATAATGAATCGACCCATTAGGTACTATTGTTTAAGCAGGAAGACGTGAGCCCAACAGTGGGATTTTTATAGGCTAGTAATCGTGGAGCTCGATGGCGCAGCGGCTAGCGCGTTCGGCCTGCGATCTTGCCCGCTAAGCAACTTTCGCAATGCCCGGTCGCTGGATGGGTGACCAATTTAAAAACATCTCGAGCTCCTCCGTGCTTCGGAAGGCACGTTAAGCCGTTGGTCCCGGTTGTTGTCGTAAGATGGCAGTCGTTTAAACCCACCAACCCGTATTGGTCCAGCGTGGTGGGTTATGGCACAATATCCCCACGTGCTATTGTCCACGTGGGAGGCCTGTGCCCAGCAGTGGGACGTTTTTAAGCTGATGACTAATCGTGATGATGAAATAATTAACATCGAAACCTAAATCAGTGCACTAATCGGTCAATGTCAAGGTATCATCAGGAGACAATATAACAAATAATTAATTCAGATACTCGTGTCGCGGTGCGGTACCGTTTCGTCCTAGAATGTGAATGTTTCGTGGTATCATTGTGCTGTGGCACCGTTTAAACGCCATTGTTAGTCTGTGACGCGGGACAATACATGACAAATGCACGCCAAAAGCCTGTGACGGCTAAGGCCGCTGGAACGCGGAAAAATATGACAACAATAGATTTTGGCGATGTTTAATAACCTATCCGTTGACTATAATAACTTACATCCTATGTACTTATCCATCCTATCTGTTGGCCTCAGATCAGAAGTAGCTTTACAACTGCGTTCATTCTAATGGTTGCACGAACGCGATTGTTCTGATGGAGTTGGTATGACATAATATAACTAGTGTTAAGCTACTTTTGAGGCAGACCGTACAAAGCTTTGACGATACTGTATGATGCAAACTCTAAGGCCCTCTGAGATGATTGGAGAGTACATAGTAATCAAGCGGAGAGTGGAGGGTAGGAACGATATCTAATTGATAACGACAACATTCTCACCTCTTCTTCTAACAATTATCCTGAGTAAATAAATAATTCTTCTTCTCTCTCAATGGCTGTCTCATAATATCGTCCAAACCACCACTTTTTTACGATTCGCAAACCAAATTATGACAATAAAGTTCAATTTGAAACACAATCAGAACCTGTTTCGAACGATGTTCAGACACTGAGGTTTCACGTGCCACCTGACACTTTATAAGAGGTCTCAGGACGCCATTGTTTAAGCATACCTGCCATCAGTACATTTTATATTGTACACACAACAGCGTTTCAGACCATACAAAACTGTCCAGTCAAAATTCTCCAGTACATTTTCAACTGTAGTTGGGTGTTAGTTGAACTAATGCGATCAATAAAGATTTTCCCTTTGTTTTAAATATGTTTTGAACTCTGATCTGTTCATATTTATTATTGTTTATAAAGATCTATCCATACTTTTAAAGTATTTACATTATCATAAAAATAGACAAATACATGTGTTAATCTTAGACGGTATCTTAAAGTGATTAACTTAAATCTTCCTCTCAGCTTTGCTCAATCTTGTAGATGTAGTCCCATAAAAAAAATCGTTATTTTTTCCTATTTTATGCTACACAACTTTAACACTAATATATTTTAAGTTTTGTTATTGCGGCATTATTTATTTAATGTAAATTTTTTACTGTTAAGTAATCATTTTCAGTAATTTTCCATTTGAAAAGCAATATAAGGATAATATTAGCTATTACTTCCTTCCAAGAAAATTAATTTGAAAGGCAAATGATTTATCTGTTTCGGAGTTCTTAGAAATAAGGCTTTTGTTCGGTAGTTAAGAAAGCGTTGTTACAATATTGTCTTTTGGCATTGTACCTACTTTGAAACCGGTTATCCAAGTTAAAGGAAAAGTAACGCCTTTTACTTTTCTTTAAAAAATACTTGCTAAATCTTCTTGCAAGTCTTTATAGTATAAACTGTGAACGTGAATTACTAACTTGTCATACTAATATTATAAACGCGAAAGTTTGTAAATATGGATGGATGTTTGTTACTCTTTCACGTAAAAACTACTGAATGGATTTGGATGAAATTCGGCATACAGATAGTTTATAACCTGGATTAACACATAGGATAATTTTTATTCCGATATTCCCACGGGAACGGGAACCACGCGGGTGAAACCGCGAGCGGCCGCTAGTATCTAATAAATGTAGTGCAGGGGGTGGAAGAGCAGTGTAGCAGGGGGTGGAAGAGCAGTGTAGCGGCGGCTCATGATTGAAAGAATACTACCAACCCTTAGGTGTCGTAAAAGGCGACTAACGGACTAAAGACTTCACATAAATCCAACAGCATAAAGCGGTGATGGGCTCACCACATCACGCTGAGCACATGTGCAGTTGTTATGTAGTGAAACGTTGACTGTCATGTGGCTGTGGACTGCTTTTGAGGTCTTCATTGCCTAGTTTCTGACTAACCCCACTTTTTGAGTGGTAGAGCCACGCTGCGTTGCAGCACGCATTGGGCCGGCTCGCCCGCGGTAATACCACCCTCTCACTATAATATCCGGTGTGAAATAATGACACTTGGTGCTGTTGTGTTTCGTCCAGCCAGTGAGAGTTTCGGAGGCCCCTTCCCCCCTCCCCCTCCCCCCCTCACAATTACTATTCTTTCCTAAACCCTATTCCTTTCTTAAAGGACGGCAACGCATCTGCGACTCATCTGGTTTTGCGGGTGTCCATGGGCGGCGGTGATTGCTCTCCATCAGGTGACCCGCCTGCTCGTTTGCCTCCTTCTTATATAAAAAAACCCTTTGAAAATAATAATCGTGAGTGACGAGTTTATATATGTATATTATGTATGTATGATTCTAATAAATAACTGTTTATCTAGCTCAAGTGAAGCCTAGACGACATCAGCTCAAGTGTATCTTTAATCCCTACTTCCATTGTGATGCTAAATCACACTCACGCATCATAATGAAACGTGTTTCTCGCATGATTCCGTTCAGCGTTCCACAATGTGCACAGCTGACTCATGTCAAGTGCTTTAAACAAATACAGTTTTATTTCATTATAGATATTACAAAAACATATTTACTCATATTGTTCGTTTATACTGCCTTCTAAAGTTTATAAAAGTAATCAACGATAAAAGTAAAGTACGACGATAAATGGATGAGAAAGAAGATTTCACCGATTTACTCATATGAGAAAGTGACAAAGTCCCAATAACGATCGTTTTCATAGTTCCGTTACCGTTGAATTTTAAATTTTCATCTATTGACCGTATACATCGCTGTTTTCATCATATATTACATGCGCTGCCGCCGCCCGGTCATGGAACGGATTCGTGTATTTTGACCTCTAAGGCCTGCCACTCGTCTAACAACTTCTTTTCTTTATTAAAAATTCGCAACGGCCGGGCTTGGCATAACGAATCAGATCTATACTCCAAGGACGCCAAGAGAATTATGTTATTACTAGTTGCCCGCCCGCGACTTCGTCCGCGTGAACCCCCGTCCCGGTATACCGCGACGAATTTCCAAACAAATTGTAGCCTATGTGTTATTCTGATGTATAAGCTATATTATTGTAAAGTTTCATTGAAATCCATTCAGTAGTTTTTACGTGAAAGAGTAACAAACATCCATCCATACTTACAAACTTTCGCGTTTATTTGACAGTTGTAACAATAAATATGTAATATGTCGGAAATGGTAGATAATAGTTTAACGATAATTAACCAATAGCTTTTTGTTAAGATAATTTGTAAATATTTTATTTTTACAAAATAGATAAGTATGCGATTTTTTATCTGTGGATTACAAGACCCGAAACACGGGCGGCCATGATTGAGCCTTGATTGAGCTTTATGTGACGTCACATTTCACACAATTATCAAAAACTTTCTGTCAGGTTTCAAGAAAAAAATATATATTTATTGAAATGTGACGTCCGTCACAGAGCAAAATGTCACGTGACCAACCGTTTTCGCACGAAATTTGAAATTAATAAAGAAAAATATGTTATTTCTATTTAATAAAGTTTTTTCGAGAAAAAAAAATATTGTACGGGGTATAAAATAAGCGTTTGTAATTTTTAAAATACTTTTTCGAAAACTGACAAGTAGCCAATTGAAAGTTTGTAAAAAGTTACGGATGTGAAAGATGCTAATTATTGTCAGCAGTGGCTAACGATGATGATAGTTTTTATTTGTAATTTATATCAGTGACATATTCTTCTATGTTAAGAGACATTTCTTGTTTCACACAATACTTAAATAAATTATGATTCTAGTTGAATGAAATAGCCTTAACGACTCGCTGATAGCTATCTCAGTTTTTTTTGCGAAGCGAGCGTGTTTGTTTACTGTCGAACAAAACGCAAAGTGACTCATTCCTCAAATAACGGCAAATTATGACTTCAAGGCTTGTTATATATAGAAACATTTATATCATAGGTACATATTACCCTGCAGTGATGGGTGTGGGCGGACAAAAGTAGAAAAACGCTTGCATCCGGCGTAATGTGCACAATATATAGGTACAAGACGATCCGCATTCGTCACTTGAATAGATAGACGGTATGCTGTGCGCACAAAACAGATGCGGGTCTCGATTTTGCAACTTTATTATGCTGTTTCTTGTTCCACTGTTTTATACTTTATTAAATATTTATGTTCTCATGGTAAGTGAATTTTTGTACATGGGAATAAATCTTACAATGTCCATAATAGTAGCCTGATTCTGAGTTACAGGGGGCTGATTTTGACAATTAGACTTTTTGGAAAATGTTGTAAAAAGGCCAATCACGATTGTCGATGTTAAACGCAACAAACGACACGCAACAACCAGACACAAAGTAAAGTACAGCCTTAAGAGGAAACAACGTCGAAGTGCCATGCAAAATTCTCATACAAAACACAGAAAAACGACGTTTCGTAGTCCCCTGTTTCCTCCTTCAGAACTGAACCAATTTTTATTACTTTTTCTTTTTTTACTAGCCACTTAACGTCTCTGAAGACGCTTTAAAACGGAGTGATTTCGCAAAATTTTGAAGGGTTATTAAATAAATGACTTAATGCAAAAAAAAAACATACAGACATAGAAAATCTCTTTTTTTAAAAGAAAAAAAACATTAAATGAAATAAAAACACAATTCATCACTTACAATTAAATCCACATAGTATTTATGTACAATCAAAGTTTTAACAATTTAAAGGAATTTACAAGAGAAGCTTAAAACTATGATATAAAATGAAATATGAAAGAGACTTTGCCGGACGTATTTTACGTGTTTACTTACGATAATTTTACTTTATAATGTTACCCTGTCAATTGCATGTACCTACTTACTTGCAATTGTTGTAAAGAAACTTTTTGTCAACTCTCATAAATTATGCGCATTTAAAGTGGCCATAATTGAATAACAACTTCTTTTTCCTGATGTTTCGAGGGATTCTCCCTGTAACTACAGACTCCACCGGACTCCGCTGTGTTCATAACGTCAGTATAAAATTATACTTTAAAAAATTCGTGTACACCTGTATGTACATAAGGAGCGGTGTTTTTAATTCTAATCGAACCCGTTTGTATTCTACTGACGACGTGCTGACCACTGTGGTGGGTGTGGTATAGAACGGCTGTTATTTAATCACGCATTGGCCGAACACAACACATTGTGAGCGACAATGACAAACAAACCACTGCATGCAATAATACCTTGCTCCGTGCGGCTGCGCAGCATTTTTCTTTTTTTCATTTACGTAAGCGGAGTGGTCGCCATAAAACGCTATGGGGTCACATGACACCGCCATTCATAAAGCATTGCTGCAATTTGATGCCGACTGAGCATTGAACATGAATTTTCTCTCTATTGTTATGTTAAGCATTTCTTTAAGCAAATTATCACTAGAGCGGGATATATTCATCATAATGTTTTTATACTATCATCAATATCATCATCGGTCACTTAAACAAAGACCGCTTATGACTAGAACCGGGTCCAATGGAAACAGGTTTGACAAGCGTTATTTTATTACGTAGATTCACGGTCTTGTTTTTTTCAGGCAAGATGTTTAACTTGCAACCCAACCAACCAACCAACCAAATACGCAAATTGCAGCACTATTTTAATATAAGTAAACGTGTATATAAACCTTATTCAGTTTGATAATGTGATGAAAAAGTACTAGAACATATCTCGAGGTTAAGTGATGTCCCAAATGCCTGGTAAAGAAGCGAAGATATTTATTTATAACACTTGAATAAATAAAGTATAATATGTGTAAGTGCTTCAGACATAACTGTCATAATGAACTTCAAAGCAAAATCAATCTTATTGATATTTATAATTAGAACAATTCTGCTTGAATTTTCAGATCTAGTAATTTAATTAGAGCAATGTTTTTATTGTGCGAAATGTGCAAAATTATCACGACCTTGTGTTAAAAATTAAAATTTACTTATAAAAAGGGGGTGCCCTGCGGAATATCAATACAAATATTTTCATGTAAGAATTATTCTTTCATGCGTAAAATTAAGAAAGTTGTCGAAAAAATATTTTTTTGGGACACATTACATTTATGTATTGTTTGATATGGTTTAAAGAATTTGTTTCAAATTTCAACAAGGCCATGACCTTGTGCAATGATCAGGTTAACTTACATAAGTTGTTTTAATGTATTTAACTAATTCAGCGCATAGTACCTACAAGTAACTTAAAAATACGTAAATTTTCACAATTTCGTGCAGGGCCCCCTTAAGGACTATGAAATTAAATAAAACAATAGGTAAATAAAGTAGGTACCTAATTGAAACAAAGGCTATCAGTTAATGCGCCAATCACCACATCACTTGCGGCTAAGATGATGATGAATAACATAATAAAAATAAAGTAAATTGTGTGCGCCAAAGCATTGTTTTAATGAAAAGGAAAATTATTAGGTCGTAAATTCGATACGACTCCGTTGGATTGTTTTCCTTACTACTCGCACATGCATTCCGCTTTCATAAGTTTTCTATAACACAAAGAGATTCTATAACACTACATCAGATGTCTGATAATGTTTGAGTTTTCTATTACACTGGTTTGCGTTGATGTGAAAGTGTGGTACTTAGTTAAAACAATAAAATGTACAAACACATAAAAAAGCGAAAGTTAAATTAATTACAAAAATATTAATGCAGTGTTAGTATTACCAGTTTCAGCGGTATGATTGTAATTGCAACATATATGTTACAATATAATATACCTAGGTAACTAAAAGTTATAGATGATTTTTACTGTGAAGAGTTTTTCTTTAATAACAGAGTTTAATTAATAAAGTAGTTACGTAGATAAAAATAGTAGGATAATAGTATCGCCCTCTGTGAAAACATTTTGTAAGCTGAAATAAATTCTTCAGTAGTTTTCTTGATCCTCACCAGATGGCGTTGTGTATCAGCGTTCAATCAGTTCCATTAATCTCAAATAGATGCCGTTGTGTGTAGCGCTTTACACAATTGACCATAGTCATAAAAAGTTTGATAGTATTTATGAGTTACATTTCTTTTGCTCGCAATTGGTGTTTATGGTCAGTGTAGTTTCAGCTAGAAATATGTACAAAAATCTTTATATAGATACAAAATATATTAACTTTCACCCGTGGCTTCACCCGTGCGATATTTGGTATAAAACTTATTATTATAGCAAGTCTTTCTCGCATGATCCCGATTATAAAAATCTGTGTAAAATTAACTTTTTATCATTATTATTGACTAGTTCAATCTGTTGTTGCTCCGTTTTGTCGTGAAGGGAGGACATAAAACATTTTCGAATTTATAACAATAGATAACTTACGTATCCAATAAAAAATACGCCATGATGTTTCTTTCAATTTCATAGTCAATATAACAAGTGCTTGCAGTGAGTCGGCTAACAAGCATACCGATACCTTGCGGCTCAAAGGGCGTAACTGTTTTTATAACACATTTGCTCGTAAAGTGGCTCTTATTACACCGATTTCAGCATCGTAATGTTGCTTATTACACACTAGTGCGGTAATGTAAAATTACTAATAACACACTAGTGCGGTAATGTAAAATTAGTATTAATTTGCATCTATGGACAACACGGACCACGCCCACACAGTCCACGCTTCAGCAAGAAACAACTGCACAGTCTGCACAAGTGCTTAGATGGTGAGCTTTTAGTCCGTTAGTCGCCTTTTACGACACCGAAGAGAAAAGAGGGGTTTGGTAGTATTATTTTGATTAGCCCATCGCCGTTCTATGCTGTTAAATGTATGTTCAATCTTTAGTCCGTTAGTCGTCTTTTACGACACCGAAGGGAAGAAAGGGGTTGGTAGTTTTATTTTGATGAGCCCATCGCCGTTCTATGCTGTTGAATGAACGTGCAGTCTTTAGTCCGTTAGTCGCCTTTTACGACACCGAAGGAAAGAGAGGGGTTGGTAGTATTATTTTGATGAGCCCATCGCCGCTCTATGCTGTTGGATGTATGTGCAGTCTTTAGTCCGTTAGTCGCCTTTTACGACACCCAAGGGAAGAAAGGGGTTGGTAGTATTATTTTGATGAGCCCATCGCCGCTCTATGCTGTAGGATGTATGTGCAATCTTTAGTCCGTTAGTCGCCATTTACGACACCCAAGGAATTGGATGGAAAGACTCCCTACCTTTCACATACTTATATTTAGTCGATTCAAACAGCGGCTTCTTGCTCAATAATTACTTTGAAAGTTTAAAAATAAATATGTCTAGTTTTAGTAATGAAGAACTAAGCTTACAGTCTACACCACCGGAAATAATAAGTGAAACACAAAATGTTATTGACAGCCTGTTATCATCTAAGTCCAAAGAAAAGTACATGTTGGCTTACCAAAAATTATACACTAGAAAAGAAACAAAAACACGCAGTAATTTTCAGAAAAGGTGTTTTCCTCGCAAATATGTTATAAAACGTCGTATGACATACGTGCGCTTTGATAATTACAGCCTCTGCTTTCTTGTAGCCCTCGCCTACGGCTCGGGCCAGCAATATCGCCTCGGCTGTAATTTTCATCTTACCGCACTTATATCATAATGTACTATTATAACACATTTGCTCGTAAAGAAGCTCTTATTACACCGATTTCAGTATCGTAATGTAATAAGTTTCGCACTTGTGCGGTAATGTAATTTAAAAATTAGTAATCATTTGAATCTATGGACAACATAGGCCTTTAGCCCGTTAGTAGCTTTTACGACACCCAAGGGAAGAGAGGGGTTGGTAGTATTATTTTGATGAGCCCATCGCCGCTCTATGCTGTTGGATGTATGTGCAGTCTTTAGTCCGTTAGTCGCCTTTTACGACACCGAAGGGAAGAGAGAAGTTTGTAGTATTATTTTGATGAGCTTATCGCCGATCTATGCTGTTGGATGTATATGCAGTCTTTAGTCCGTTAGTCGTCTTTTACGAAAACCAAGGGAAGAAAGGGGTTGGTAGTATTATTTTGATGAGCCCATCGCCGCTCTATGCTGTTGGATGTATGTGCAGTCTTTAGTCCGTTAGTCGCCTTTTACGACACCCAAGGGAAGAGAGGGGTTGGTGGTATTATTTTGATGAGCCCATCTACGCTCTATGCTGTTGGACAAAGAAAAATATATGTTGGCTTACCAAAGATTCATGCACTAGTAAAACAACAAAAAACGCAGTCATTTTCGGAAAATGTGTTTTCCTCGCAAATATGTTATAAAACGTCGTATAGCATACGTGCGCTTTGATAATTACAGCCTCTGCTTTCTTAGCAATATCGCCTCGGCTGTAATTTTCATCTTACCGCACTCATATCATAATGTACTATACCAAAATACGACTTTTCAGGAGAGCCAAAAAACTAAAATTTCATTTTTTTTTACACATCTTGGTTGTTATTGATCATATAAATATGATTCTTACACCAAAAGTCGTTGATTTTTGTGGTGCATAATATTAAAAGACAACGTCTTTAGAAATATTTATAGGTACTTAGTTTAAATGTTAGCTGGTGAATACGCCCGGTTTGGTAGTTGACGTCTAATTCCCCGAATGTCTAGTCGCCATACATCCATTTTCCGGATGTCTACTCGCCATACGTCTATTCCCTGAATGTCTAGTAGCCGCAAGTCTATTTTCCCGAATGTCAAGTCGCCATACGTCCCTTCCCTGAATGTCTAGTCGCAAAGAAAGTGTTTAGTTTGGATTTTATTCATACGTAAAATACGAGTACAAAATGTGATTTAGAACTTTCCCAGATGAATGCTGTTTAGGAATAGTCTTTTATACACACATATAATTGCGTAGTAAACGCAGGGTGTAACGTGTAATCAATCACCAAGTTTCAAAATTTAAAATTGTTGTTTTTATCGTTCTTTTATTATTTTATTCCATTCTTTGGGTTTATATTACAATACTTGCAACTGTTTTTAGTAGAATAGACCAATTTGGCAACTCTTAGTCCATCAGAGGCTTGTATTCTATAGTAACATTTATAAAAAGGGAAGATTTTTATTTTTAGATTTTAGTAATGACAAACAATGTTTTGTATTTTATAGTTACCTGGTACTTACTAGAAAAAAGATAAGAAAGAGTAAAACGCTTCAAAACTTTTTTCTTATTGCAAAACAATCTTGATTGTTGGCAATAGTCCTGAAGAAGGTAATAAAAATAAGACAAATTAATTGAACTTCAAATTATTTATTAACAAATGCTAGAAACATAGTTTTATTACGTTTTTACGTTACTTAATCGTTAGTTATAAAATATTTAAGTATCAAAACTAATATATAATTGAAAACATAAATGAAGACTTTTCATTTAATACAACCAAGGATACAATACAACTAATACGTTAGTTGCTAATAACACCACTTCATTAACTCAATCATACTTACCCACTCGCAACTGTACTTGATAATGATATGTGCAAATCCGGCATAACAAAGCCCTGTGTATAGAGAAAATCAAATTAAACAGTAAACAAAATACTTAAAGTTTATTTAACTTTAGTTAGTTTAATGTTCATAAATGACTTTTGAGGAGCTCGATGGCGCAGCGGCTAGCGCGTTCGGCTTGCGATCTTGCCCGCTAAGTAATTTTCGCAATGCTGGGTCGCTGGATGGGTGACCAAATTTAAAAACATCTCGAGCTCCTCCGTGCTTCGGAAGGCACGTTAAGCCGTTGGTCCCGGTTGTTGTGGTAAGATTACAGTCGTTAAAACCCACCAACCCACATTGGGCCAGCGCGGTGGGTTATGGCCCAATATCCCCATTGTTCACGTGGGAGGCCTGTGCCCAGCAGTGGAACGTTTATAGGCTGATGATTATGATGATGAAATTACTTTTAGGCATACTAATATACGCCCAACAATTTTATTTGAGAGTGTCGTTTACGTCCAACACTTTGGTGATGCCTAATAATGATTGCTTTTACGTCCAAAAATACAAAAAGGTCTACATTACCAGCCTTGAAATTTGGGGTCGTATTCACCATTGTTTTCAGAATTTGGGAACTTTAAATATACAGTTCCATAGCGGAGAATAAACTGAATAAGGGTGGCATTCAAAACTTATTTTGGCCAAAATGGTGGTTACGCCCTTTGAGCCGCAAGGTATCGAAAAGTCCGCCTCATGGTAAACCTTCAAAACAGTATCCTTTATTATTATTATATATTTAGATACAGTTCTATAATTGTTATTAAAACTGGCTGCACATCGGCTATACAGGGTGGAAAAAAGACCGTAGTTGGAAGAAAAGTACCCTTAGTATTGATAATGGCAAATTTTACTGAAAGGAAACATTCCTTCATTTTCAAAATTAAATAAACTACACTTAAATATTTTTGAAAAATCACTTGCTTAAGCCGGGTATCAAACCGGTGGTGAAGTACCTAACATAACATCACTATAACTCGATACAAAAGGCGACACATAATGAATTCAGTCGAAGAATACGTGTGTGCATACGTGAAAATGGGTCTCATTTTGAGCAATTCATAAGTTAAGTGAACTATTTTCTTTACATAGTAAGTAAGCTTTACAATAAAAAAAATATTTTTGTTGGTCTTCTTTAATTTACGATACTATGTTGTTTAAAAGAAATTGATCCTTATGAATGACTCTTTCGGTTGGTATCATTAAAATACAGGATGTTTTTATTTCACATTTCACCGGTTTGATTACCGGCTCAAGCAGGTGACTTTTCAAAAATCTTTAAATGCAGTTTTAATTATGATTTGATATGATTTGATTTTGATATTAAAGGTACTTTTCTTCCAACCACGATTTTTTTTCCCACACTGTATAGTATAGATCTAAGTCTTTATTTTACGGTGTAGAATTCTTACTCGTTGCCAAGTCTTATAGATTGAATAGACTGTATGCCGAATGGATGCGTAAAAAAGTTTTATGCGATCATAGGTCTTTGAACTGTAGTTTTTTTAACTCTTTAATCGGTAAAGTTTATGACTGCCATATAGGTGTACACACTGATATACTCGTATTTTGTTTGTTAGAAGCATTGAGGTATTATAACTAGAGACGAAGAAATTTTATGCGAACTGAATTGCGGGCCATAATGTGCTGCAAACGCCTATAATTTTTAAGTGGTTGCGTCGCATTTGCAGCCCATAGCATAGAATACATAATCCCGCCCCTAATTTTTCCTCGTTTTAATGAAATTAAGGGTAAGTAAAAACCTACGGGCAAAAATGACAAAAAAATTTCGACCTCCCATACAAAACTCGAAGAGAATATTTAGTTTTGGGTATGACGTCAAAAAAGGAAATACGTATCAGAATTGAAATTGCCAGTACGTTCATGGAAATGCAGAAACTTTATACAAACAAAGATATTAACTACCGATATATATCTACTTAACGAATAGTCAAATGCTACGTTCTGTCGATATTTCTCTATAGTGTCGAAGGATGGACCATTAGTAATTAAGAGCATGGAGGCTAGGATCAGTGCATTCGAAATGTGGCTATACCGTAGAATGTTGAAAATTTCCTGGAAGGATGCAGAATGAGCAAGGACTTGAAACTTTTGAGCAAAGTAAAGAAAAGGAAAACATCTTATTTCGGACATATCTATATACACGACAAATATAACATAATCCGGAAAATCTTGGAAGGGAGAATCGACGGTAAGAGAGGCAGAGGAAGGAGAAGGCTAACCTGGTTAGACAACATCAAGAGCTGGTCCAACATTAAGGACGCTGCCAGTATTTGCAGACTGGCACAGGATAGAAACAAGTTCCGGAAGATGGTCGCCGACATCCGTTGAGGATATAGAACGACGAGAAGAAGGTATGACGTTAGTCGTTATGCCTACCTCAATGAAATCAACAACTATTCATCTACGTTTTTGAATTTTTAAAGAGTATTACTACATTATTATTAAGTAGGTAAGTACTCGATTATTATTCCCAAAGGGTTAGTCTGAGACTTTAAAGGTAATGAGAACCGCAAACAGTCTGCTGTCACAGTCCACGTTTCACGTTTCATCAAATAACAACGACACAATGCTCAGCGTGTTATATGGTGAGTCCATCGCCGCTATAAGCTGTTGGTTGTATGGACAGTCTCTTAGTCGACTTTTACGACACCCAAGTAGGGTTACCATCCGACCGGATTAGTCCGGGAATGTCCGTACTTTTAGGCTTTGTCCGGCTCTTTAATTTGTCCGGATTTTGGAATATAAGTAAGTTAGTAACAAAACTGCATTTTAACTAATATTAAATAAGTCTACGGTTAACGGTTTTAATCTTTATTAACTTCTCATTTATCTAAAAACAAAACATAAAAAAGTAAAGTTTCCATTTTGTGACTAAAAAGTCCTGACTTTTATCGAAATGTCATGCTTTTTGTCAGGACTTTTCAAATTTCAAATGGTAACCCTTACACCCAAGGGAAGATATGAATTGGGAGTATTCTTTTAATAACGAGCCGCCACCACACAGCTCACAGAGATTATTATTAATGAATTATAATCCTGATAACCCATCTTAATGGTAATACGCTACTTAGGAGTGGGTTTTCGTCAGTAGTCTAACTCTAACGGAGTTTTGGGATTGAACCCCACCGTTGCTATTTAACCCAAGCATCCATTCCGTTGTGTAACCGACTTCGAAAACCTATACCTAAGTACTTTCAGTTATTAAAGGTTACCGACCAACGACGCTTAATTTATTTCTTTACCCAAGTAGGTACTTAAAGATAACAAAACAAAAATCAAAGGATTTTAAATTGAGGTCGGTGTTGGTAAATTATGGGACGCATAAATGGGATCTTAACCTTATTATAATTTATTCATAATCTGATTGACGCCCCCCTATTTGACCTATATCTTCACTTTTTTGTATAGTTACATAAGTTATTGTGTACGATATAGGTAAGTAGTTGAAATCCGCTGTTAAAAGTTAAAACAAGAAAATATTTGTTAAAAACACGTAAATGGTGTATTTTTGTAGCAATCATTTATCCTAGAGAATAAATAAAAGAAATCGGTATTTGAAAACGATGAGAAAAGATTGAATTGATTCACCAAAAGTGGATCGCTAATACAGCTTGAAAAATTTTTTTTTTTACGCTAATGGCGGCCAGTGTACTTTTAAATATTTAAATGAAATATTTCTTTCTTTTAATATGCATACATACTAGGTCGTTCAATAAGTCCCGAGACTTACTTGGAGAAGGCGCATATATTATAAACTCTTTTAATTTTTAGAAAGTACTGGCCATAAATGACAATTTAATTTTTTTGAAAATCGTACAATTTATATACAATTTTAATAGAAATCATTGTTTTTTAATAAAGAAAAATACCGTTCAAGCACAACAATGGCTTATAGAGTGTTATCCAGAATCTGCTCCATCTAAGGCTTAGATTCTAAGCCAACCATTTTACGGTGGTATGCCGATTTCAAACGCGGTCGTATGAACACAAAAGACGCTGAACGCTCTGATGAAGCACTGACTCAACAAAACGTCAACTAAGTCCTGAAACACGTGAAGGAAGATCGAAAAGTAAAAGTGCACGAGATAGCTGAGATAGCTATTTTACATCAAAAGGCCATGAAAAAGCTTTTTTCCAAATGGGTGCCGCGTCTTCTAACAATTGATCAAAAGCGACAACGCAATAATAATTCAGAGCGCTGTTTGGCACTGTTTAATAGAAATAAAAAGGATTTTTTTGCATCTGTATGTGACAATGAATGAAACATGGATTCACCATTTTACTCTGGAATCCAAACGGCAGTCTGCAGAGTGGAGAGCGGCCGGTAAAAGCCGCCCCAAGAGGCCTAAGATACAACTATCTGCCGGGAGGGTTATGGCCTCTGTATTTTGGGATGTGCATGGGATACTCTTCATCGACTACCTTGATAGACGGAAACATATATATATAACAATAGCGAATATTAGATATTCTATGGAGCGATTAAAGTACGAAATCGCGGAAAAACGGCCTCAAATGAAGAAAAAAAAGTGATCTTTCACCTGGACAATGCGCCGTCACAAGTTCATGATAACCATTTAATAAATGTATCTGCGAAGGCGTGTTTCCTGAAACTTGGAAGACTGCTAATGTTACTCCCATTCATAAGTCCGGCTCTAAGCACGATGTTGAACAATATAGACCCGTATCCATTCTGTGTACACTGGCTAAAGTATTTGAACGTCTGGTCCATAATGCTATTTACCCACATCTTCATTCTGTCGTTATTCCTCAGCAACATGGATTTATTAAGCGTAGGTCAACTACTACAAATTTATTAAATTTCGCGACATTTGTATTTAAAAACATGGACAAGGGAGAGCAAGTTGATGCCGTTTATACGGACTTTCAAAAAGCGTTTGATAAGGTTGATCATGAGTTACTTTTGGTTAAATTAGCGTTTAATGGCATCCGCGGGAATCTTCTTCGCTGGTTCATTTCATATATCACAAATAGAAGTCAAAAAGTCGTTGTAAGGGGATTTAAGTCTGATATAGTCAAAGTCACATCTGGTGTTCCACAAGGCTCTATCTTGGGGCCACTTCTTTTTGTACTGTTCATTAATGACATACAAGACTGCTTCCAGCACTGTAATTTTGCGTTGTATGCCGATGACTTGAAAATTTACCGAAGTATTAAATCCGATTCAGACTGTCGTCTTCTTCAAAGCGATTTAGATCGTCTATCTGAATATTGTACTCTCAACAAATTGCACTTAAATCTAAATAAATGCCTTAAAATTGTATTCACGAAGAAAAAGTCAAAAATAAATAATACTTATTTATTGAATAACTTGGTGCTCAGTGAAGTAAATGAACTTAAGGACCTTGGAGTCACACTTGACACCAAACTACACCTAAACACTCATATTGAAAAAATTATTAATAAAGCATTTAAACTTTATGGGTTTGTTATGAGATCTACTAAAAAATTTAGTCAACCAAGAACTTTCATAACGCTTTATAAATCATTAATACGTCCCCAACTTGAGTATGCAGTGGCAATTTGGGACCCATACTATGATAAATATATACAAGAAATAGAAAAAGTCCAACGTAAATTTTTGCGTGCTGTTCATTTCAGATGCCACCGTAGGAAAGCTACATACTCTGAACTTCTCAAAATTTATAACATGTCCACCCTCAAATCAAGAAGGCTTTTACTTCAAGCAAATGTGCTTCACGGTTTGGTTAACAACGCTTTCGACTGTATAGAGCTAAATGACAGACTCAAGTACAGTGTCCCACGATCAACTTACATACGTGTTAACAGAACCCGGCATGTCTTTGCTACGGCTAGATGCAGAACAAATGCGGGTAAGCGATCTCCGATGCATCGACTGGTTGAAAATTTTAATGAACACTTTGTTGACCTAGATATATTTCACTTGTCTGCACCTAGATTTAAGAAGCACATCATTGAAATGTCTAATAACACTTAATAATCTTTTTGCTCATTTTTTTTTTTTTTTTGTAATTCGGTTTTTTTTTCTTTAACTCGGCCGATTCAGCTGATAGACAGTTATTGTATCTTATTACTCCGCGAATAACGTAGTTGGTTATACATTTATACGAATCAGTGTTATTTTGCCGCAATACTATGTAATGTGTAACTGTTTGTTATTCCTAATAATAAATAAATAAATAAATAACGATGGTCAAACTAAACGAATTGGGGTTCAAATTACTTTCTCATCCACCGTATTCTCCAGATCTGGCACCCAGTGGTTACTGGCTGTTTGCAGACTTAAAAGAAAATGTGCTCCTGTAGAATAAATTTAAAAAAAAACCAACCCCTGGTTTTTTTTTAATTTATTCTACAACGGGTAAGCGCTTGGCCTTCATCTCACCTGATGGTAAGTGACGATAAGGCCGAAAGTGAAAGTGCGCTTCACCCGGAATCCTCAACCACTGAGGAACTGGCTATCTTATCTTTAAGGTGTCGGAACACAACTTTGCTATAAACATCGTTGTTATGACGACATGGCGACAGACTTAGATAAGACGTGGTAGCTAGCCAGGCGGACTTAACAGCCCTACCACCAACCAAACCAAGCACACAAAGATGTGCCCCCCGTTGGGATACGAACCCAGGCCTTCTGGGTCTGAGCCCGGTGGCTTAGCCACTAGACCACAGAGGCGTTTATTGTTGATCGAAGCTCTAGGGCAAGAAATTTGACTCAAATGGTGAAGTAATCGCAGCAACGAAGGCTAATTCAAAGCCAAAGATAAATCTTTCTAAGGTTATGGAATAGAAAAGTTAGAAAAGCATTGGAGACACTGTATTGCAGTTAAATGCTGTACTTACACGTGGTAAACCGATGGTCCTACTGGTACCTAGTACCACGGAATATTTTTTTTGCCCGTAGTAGGTAATACTATCCTGTCTGGTCCTTATCAATTTAATATTCTTCCCAAAAACGTATTTACAGGTAAGTACAGGTTAAATGACGTTGACGAATAAAAATATTTTTTTCAAATATCTTTGTTATTGTTTAAGGACTTATTGAACCAAGTGTTATATAATCACGACTTTTATACCCGTAAGGTTAGTCAAAGACTAGGCAATGAGGAAAGCAAAAGCAGTCTTCTACCATAGTCCACTTTTCACCACATGTGTCGCACATGTGCTCAGCTTGGCAGGTGGTGAGCCCATCGCTGCTCTATGCTGTTGGATGTATGTGCAGTCTTTAGTCCGTTAGTCGCCTTTTACGACACCGAAGGGAAGAGAGGGGGTGGTAGTATTCTTCCACCGCTACGCGACACGGTTGCGGTCTTTTAATATATTTTTAGGTATTTTAAAAAGAGTTTAACTAGCGCATTAACTTAAACCTAGACATTAATTAATGCCTGCCAGATATTATCCAGTGTTTTGTAATCATTACATATTATAAAATAAAGTCGCCGTTTTCCTCTGTCTGTAGCACCGCACTATTCTCCTAAACCACGCAATGGATTTTTACGCGGTTTTCATTAAAAGATAGAGCGTTAACTGAGGGTGGTTTTTGTTTATATTTTGTAGATATATATTTTTAAATGGCTGAACTATGACGGTCTTTCTAAGTTCGTCCACGCTGGACGAAGGCGCAGGCGGGCTGCTAGTCTATTAATGAAAATCAAATGCCTCAAATGTTTGTCCGCGCATCAACTCAGAATGGCTATGGCTGTTTGGATAATTATCTTTTAGTTGTGTTTGTAATTGTCAGGACTAAGTTTGTTTGAAATATTTTAATGGAATTACGTTGCGGGATAAAGCGACGGGGGGTCACGCGGACGAAGTTGCGTGTACCTCACTAGTATATCGTAAAGAAGCTCAAAGCTATGACGAAAAACAAACTTAAGGGACTTCATGGGAAAAGGAAGCGTCACTTGTCAGCAGTTTTGTTTTATTTTCTAACAAAATTTGCGTTTAGTCTGTTATTAATGTGAAATTATAGTAAATTATTAACCGTTAAGTATTCGTTAACGTGCATGGGCGACAAATACAACAAAAAGTGCAATACCACTTTTCAAATTCTCTTAAAAAAGTCCGTGTGAGATCTTTATAAAGTTCCATAAATACGAGTATCTCCTCAACTGTAGGTAGGTATCTCCCGTGTCAAGTCAAGACAGTGTCAAAGCTAAGTGCAAACCGCACCAAGCCATTATATAAAAAACTAGCGGACCGCTCGCGACTTCGACGAATTTTTGAAAATATTGTATTTTATAATATTTCAATAATATAGCCTATGTCATTCGGAGATAGTGTAGCTTCCCAACGGTAAAATAATTTTTCAAATCGGTCTAGTAGTTTCGGAGCCTATTCAAACCAGCCAAACAAACAATCAAATCTTTCCTCTTTATAATATTAGTATAGAAAACTTGAGTCACTTCTCTGAATGCAAACATACGTAAATCCTGCATTACTTACAAATCTTTTTTCGGTCAAACCTATTTGCTTCGTTCAGTTTTCATTGTGTAACATTATCTGCTCTACATTACTGTATCAACACAGCTTTGTACCTATTTGAGTACAAAGGCGAAAACTTGTTTTAACCCTAACAAAAATCTAAGACTTTTTTTTTATATCTTATTTTCGTATTACGAAATGTGCGTATTTTTCTTATGTTATTGCTTTAAAATAAATTAAATGCTCAAGGACAATCCAATTAAAATTCACAAAAATAATTATTTAATTAAAAATGAAAAAAACACGAATTTCATTTTCGTCATGTTTAAAACACTTGACCTGACAAGCCCTAGAAGTTTCTTGCGGTTTCTAGCAGTCGCCTTATATATATTTTTTATTATTTACGTAATTGTTTACTGGCAAACACCACTACAGTAAAAAAGTTTAAGTCGCTAATTATATTAATACTTACTATGTCGCGCCAACTTTAATATAAATGTAGAAAGTAATCATCATATTCATCATGCTTAATCGTGAATCATACTAATGCCATGCTCAAACAATGTCCTACTCATTCACTATGTTGCTGACTTTAAACTTCACAAATATGACATCACTAAGTACATCATACCGTAAAATTTGCATAACATGAATATGAAGTCCAGTGTTCCCCGAGAATGTGCTCTACTTAGATGTTGATTTAATCCCAAGGCCACGTTACAAATTAGGTACACGTAGAAAAAGTTTTTGCTAAAAGTTTTTCGTTATTTTCAGTTTTTCCACAGCATTATTGTATGTCGCATGGAACGCTAAACGGCAGTGATCACATTGTGTAGCGGTAACATTTCCTAGCCGGCTTTCAGCGTTCAGTTAGTAAAAAGTTGGTAACGTCACCGCATGCTCAGTGCGCGTGCGCTTCCCCGTCCCCGCGCCCTCGCCTGCCCCCGCGCACCTCTATATTTACGAGTCGCGCCTCTCGCCACCATCCGCCAGTCGGCCGTCACGCGGCCCCATCGAACCTCGACACCACAACCACAACCCTCGCGATGCATCCCCTAACGACACCCCACGTTGGCGCCACCAACGTCACGTAGCTCTAAGAAGTTTTCTAGTCTTTAGTTGTAACAGATTGTTTGTCGATTCCCTCTCTTTCTCTCTCTCTTTCTTGTCGATCACGATGGTGTCTCGTACACGCGCCGCGCATGTGCTCGTCTGGGAACAGCCCGGCTTGGAGGACCAGCGTCCAAGAAATAATGGCGGTGAGTTAATAAGCGTCCCGGTGACGTCATACGCGTAAAGCTTATCACGATATGAATTATAAATAGGTCGCGTAAGGTTTTTAATGATCGGTTGTTTCCCTAACGTTCGTGGAAATTGTAGATACTTATTAGCAGCGTGGGAGGCTCATTGATAGAAGCGGCCTGTGTTGTTGGCCCGCTTCCTCATATTGTTTTGTTTCTGTAATCTTGTTCAGGCGGGTTGAAAGGGCATTAATGGAACTCGTTCATCTTTACTATTCACATCCCATACGTGAAGAAATAATATATTTTATAGGAACCGTGTTTTAACAGACACAAAATAAAGTTACAAAATAATGTTGTTTTTTTTCCTAACACGATATGATTGGCATTACTGCTTGTCGGCCTACTGCTTTTAAGTATGCGATTATTTCATAAATTAATAAGTATTTTCAACAATAATAAATAGAATAATACCTTAACGATTTACTCGTATGTTATAGTTAGAATCGGAAACATGTAAAAGTATAGTATGAAATGGTATCCACTGTAGCATATTTTAAAGCGTCCTTTTTTGTAATATTTCAAGTTCGTATAATTAAGTATATACTTACGTAAGAATAAAGGCCCTATTATAAAACAGTCGAAACCATTTACGTAAAATTACGTACGCATTGACGTGTTTACGAGAAGTAGATAATGTTAAATCGCTTCGTAAAACTAAAGCAAGATACTTTAAATTAATACTTTGCCCACTCCTCAATAATTCATTATTCATGATCATAGTTTGACAAATTTTACTTCAGTACATACCTAGTCATTGTAACATATTTTAAAATTACTTCATTTGCTAAACAATCCCAAATACTCACTTAGAAGAGGAGATCTTTATTTATTAATCCAATTATTTTCTAATTCTAATCCGTATTTAAAACGTTGTTTTTGTTTTCTGAGTCGGAGTCGATAACTTGAGCATTAGTCGTACTTTGCATCTCATTTACTACTATGATTTAGTTAAAAATAAGGTAAATTACGTAGTCTGATAAAATATTGGGCTAAAAAAAAGTTTATGTGTAATACAACACGTACTTTATAGTAGATAATGTTTGTTCATTAGAGTTTCTAAGTAGCTTATTAACTTATCGTGCACCTGAATAATAGGAAGGCTCTCGTTACTACTCAATTTGCACCAGGCAACACATTTACACGTGCTTGCTACATTTACTTGCAATTATTATTACATACCTACATACATATAATCAGGATTATTATCCCCGAAGGGTTAGTCAGAGACTAGGCAATGAGGACAGCAAAGCAGTACTCTACCATAGCGACTGCACATGACATGTGCTCAGCGTGACAGGTGGTGAGCCCATCTCCGCTCTTTGCTGTTGTTTAAATGTGCAGTCTTTCGTCCGTTAGTCGCCTTTTACGACATTCAAGAGAAGTGAGGGGTTGGTAGTATTCTTTCATCGCTACGCGACACTTACAATTACTAAATGTATTTTGTGTTATGACTAGCAGGTGGCAATTATGTTTACTTGCTACTCTGTTTCTCATACTATACTTACTTAGTTAGAAAAGTAATTATTGGGCTTTTTTAGAAAACAATCAAAATTCTTTCCTGCTTTATTCCTGATAGCATGCAGTTTTGAATCAAAAGTAGAGATACTTATGTAATAGCATCTCACTCAATGTAAGTATTTGTAGAATTAAGAAACGTTCATTCAATGGTTAAACTTCCAACGTAATATGCCAATATCACAATTGAAATATGATTAAATCTACACGATTTTTACGTTAACATGGCAACGTTTTGAAATTTTCGAGTGAACATACTTATGAGGAAACACTACGTGGAAGTGGCATGCAAAATTCTCATACGAAACAGAAAAACGACGACGTTTCATAGTCCCCTGTTTCCTCCTTCAGAACTGGACCAATTTTTATTACTTTTTCAGTATCGGTTAAAGTAAGAGATTTTCTATGTCAGTATGTTTAATTTTTTTTAAACCGGTTCCTTAATGTTTCTAAGCACGCCTTAAAATGGAGTGATTTCGCTAAATTTATAAGACTCCTGGTTTTTAAATAAATGACTTAATGCAATAAAATTAAATGTAGACGTAGAAAATCTCTTTCTTTAACCGATGCTGAAAAAAACATAAAAATTGGTTCAGTTCTGAAGGAGGAAACAGGGGACTACGAAACGTCGCTTCTCTGTGTTTCGGATGAGAATTTTGCATGCCACTTCCACGTAGTGTTTCCTCTTAAATGTATCATCTGAAACATTTTTTTCAACAACAGATTTTGAGCAGAAAATAAAAAGTGAATCTGTCCGAAATAGCTTATTTTGTAAAAGAGATTAAAGAAAAGACTATATATAGTTATGTCTATCTTCAATATTTGACGCTGTAAGAGAAAAAGAGAAAAGTAATGCTCCTGCTAAATTTCTAGCCGGTTCTACTCAAATCAAAGTTTTCTAGCGTAAACTTACGAATCGGAAAACATTAAAATAAAGGATATTTGTATGAAAAACCTAACATCTTCAAACTTTACCACGAAAAAGCTTTCCTCATTTCCCGAGCTAATTAGATGCCATATAATTTGTTTGTTAATAATGTATTCATGCTTTTGTTTAATTGGCAAGACAGACGTTAGTATGAGCTATTTAAGTAATAAGAGTATGCTGCACAGGCCCAAGGTTACTTCTCTCAACAATGGTTTTATAGTTTTATAGCAGTCGGTCATACCATCTGAACACGATTCTGTTTTTGCCCGCCCGTCAATTTTCAGTTTGATATCTGAGCCGGGTTGTCTCCATTACGTATTTAAGTAGTATTTTCAATAATGGCTGCCAAATAATTATGTAAGCTGAGCATTGTGTCACACATTGTTGTTTAACCCTATTATTACTAGAAGGTCAACTAGGGTATAGGGTTGGGTCTAATATATTACTTAGTGGTCATTGTGACAAGTTAGTAGGTAGAAAGGCTTGTAGTTAGTCCGCCTGGCTAGCTAACACCACCTTATCTGAGTCATTTGCTTCAAATTTTAATAGCATTTAGTAATACTGAGTATTCTGCATGAAGTGCGCTTCTACTACCTTACAGCGTGTATCTTTAGGTCTAATCACTATGAAATAAAAGCCAAAAGTAAAGACTTCATCTCGTTGTGAACTTATTAAAAAAATACACTTATGTTTAATCCGATCTACGGGAGTTCACGGTGAATGCGAATCGTTAAAATGTTTTGGTTCTACTAGAAAACTTATTGAACCGTTGAATTCGTTGTAGTACCTACTAATCTATTGGTATTCGCCGAAGGTTCACAGCATAATGTGAACTTAAACTATAAGGGATTATAGTCATATCAAAGCTCATTATGACCATATTTTATAGGCTTTTGATCGAAGGGCCATTGTCTTAATCTCTTGTCCGCTAAATGTAACTAGACATTGATTAGACGTAGATATCGCAGCGATCTAGGGTTGCCTACAATTATTATACGGAATGATTAAAAATAAACAATTAGCGGCCTGCCCGCGACTTCGTCCGCGTGAACACAACGTAACCCGGAACGAATTTCTAAAAAATAAATTTCTTACCAACCTTATCCTGCCAATTACAAACACAACAAAAAAAGAATTAGCCATATTTGTGAGCCGTTCTCAAGTGATGCCATTTTAAAGTTAAATGTTCGTAAAAGGTAGGGTAGAGATAGGTTATTACTTGTACTTACTATTATTTAATATTAATAAATAGTTCTTTAACCATTTTGTTACAACTTGATGGTCTTCCCATTATTCCCAACTTCACCTTCACCTTTCTAAATTTCACCATACGTTCGGTACTCATAGCACAGCCCTGTGAGACTGAACTTATTCTTTACTCACACAAGATGATTCATGGTTCATGAAGTCATGATGACGATCGATGACACGTCACGTGTCAGCCGATACGCGACGTCATTTGTAGGAAAAAACACTAAAATTGTTATTGGTTAAGAGGGTTTACACTTGCCGAAATCCCATACAAACTTCAAAATACATACCTACTAAATTGTACAAACCAATAAGTCATTTTTATGTAATTTTGTATTGCATGGATCACAAACAGAGATCGAAAGAGTTAGTGAAAGAACATATTAAAAAAAACCCAGCACTACTATTTAATTCAGCTGAATATTTGCGATATAAAGGAGAATTCCCAATTCCCCCAACAGATTTTTAATTCTGACTGAGTTCAAAATCGATTGCAGAATTTTGACTTATTTGAAGCAAGGTTATAAAGTATATAGTTAAAGTTGTAATATAATATACAATTATATTATAAACTTCACAATAAGAATATTTTTGAAATAAGTACATGTTAGTAAGTTGTCAACGTACTTACCTAATAGGTTTTATTTGAACTCTCGTTGTATTAAGCATCTTTTAAAAACGATGTCTTTCATTTACTATAAAAAAAAACAATAAACTGACGAAAATCTTTCTATGTTTTCCACCTGAAAAATATCATTTTAGAAGAAAATTTCATAAAATAATAGACTGAAATCTAGTACTAGACTACTACTACTACTGACCTCTACATGCTGATTTGCATATTTTATTTCATTTATGACGGCCCTGCGAACAAACTTGAATTTTCTTTCGTTCTAAAGAAAACTTGAGTATATTTTTAGACCAATGATTAGGGTTGTGTGACGATTGGTCAGTTGATTTTGTTATCAGATTTATGTGTGACATAAAATCTGTATTTTTGCTGCTCATTAGCAAACAGTAAGAAATCACGTGATGACAACATGAAACCATTGTAATGAAGAGCGAAGCATTTTAAATGCAACCTCGTTATCGGGTCTTGTTCATTTTGTCGCACTAAAGACTATATACTTACATAGTAATATACCTTTGGCTAGTTGCACCATCGCATACTGTTTATTTCGTTAATAGGGACATATAACACATTTTTATGGTCTCAATTTGGTTCGATTCTAAACTATTGTGTTCATATCAAGTAATAAATCAATGGAATCGGGCGTTACTTTGCTTAAATACATGGCATGCAAATAATTCCGCGTAATTAACACTACATATTTTTAATGCATTAATAAGGTTGATTGTTTGTGTAATAAATATATTAAAAGTAATGTATTGTATAAACGTACAGGTACCCTGTTATTCCAACACGCAGAATAGAGTAAAACCTGCATTAAAACTAATGCTATCTCTATCTGCCTTTATAAACAAAGGTTTCATCAGTTTTAAATCAGGTTTAAGTTTCGTTTACGTTTTGGGGTAACAGGGATAAAGTTGTCTTGATTTGTTTAGGATAACTTCCAAGACCGTCTAACATTTCATTAACATTCTAAACACTATTAATAGTCGTGCATGATACCGTCTTGGCAACTTTTCGAGTCGTCTGACAAGATTTTTTTCCATTCTGGCATCTTACAGAATTTTAATTATGGTCGGCGCTGTAGATATCTTATACACATTATTATACTCGTACATGGGTTTATTTCTTTATAGAAATGTAAACTCAAGACTATTTATTAACATTACTGTGCCCTGATTCTAACTACCTAGTTTTGTCATAAATTCTGTCCCTCAATAAACATGTCTAGTGTAAAGAAAAAATAAGAAGTGAATTTTTAAAAGCGTATACGTTTACATATACGTTTAACTGTGTAGATTACCACAAATATTTAAACTTTTCAAAATGACCACCTTTAGCTTTTACACATTTCTCCAATCGTCCTGGCCATTATCCATGGCCGCACGTACCACATGCAATGGTATCGAGGCGGCTGTCTTCACTAAGTCTGCTTTTAACGACTCGATATTTCGATGAGGTTTAGAGCAGACTTTCTCGTCTAAAATATTCCATAAGTAATAATCCAAAGGCTTGAGATCAGGACTTGCAGGGGGCCAATCTTCAGAGGCAATGAAATCCGTTAAATTCACGTTTAACCAGTGCTGGGTCGATTTCGCTCTGTGCGCTGTTGCTGAGTCTTGTTGAAATACCCATTGTTTACACAGCGAACACAATGTTACTTAGTGGCTTAACTACCCATAGATAAGAATAGGTTTAGCTACCTTCTCTAAAATATCGCTTTGTTAGTTAGTTGCTCGTGTTTTCACCCCTTGTTCACAAAAATGGAGCTTTGTCACGTCTTCCCTACGAGCTTTGTCACGTTTCCTAAAACGTCCCACCAAACCATCACAGATGCTGGGTGGTGGTGGCCTCTATTTCGTCCTTCGGAATTTTCCAGTAGATTCTTGGGAGTTGTGTGCATACACCCTATCGTTTTGACGGTTAAACTTCTCTTTAACACATTTCTTTTAAATGGCTTTAATAAGTTTAAAATCTCGCTGGTCTTTTATTAAATGTGTGTAATCCAATCACTGCGATTCGATTCTCTGTGGTACCCCACTCCATGTTTACTCAGCTATGTGTTAGATCGAAATAAATAGTATGAAACCTACTTAATATAATGATATCTAATATTAGTACTACCGTCATATTATTTATTTTAAAATACCCTTATTTAAGTTGGGACAGAACTTATATATCGATATTCATTCTGAATTGCTGACTAATATTATAATACTAAATGCGAAAGTCAGGTTATTTGTTTGTTTAGCACACGCTTTCACGCTTAAACCGTTAAACCGAAACACAAAAGCAATTTTATTGAATATTG
Organism: Scoparia ambigualis; assembly: GCA_963921215.1. Classification (NCBI taxonomy): domain Eukaryota; kingdom Metazoa; phylum Arthropoda; class Insecta; order Lepidoptera; family Crambidae; genus Scoparia; species Scoparia ambigualis. The sequence continues at coordinate 19,951,976 of OY992508.1, read as the reverse complement.
GTATAGATGAGGCCCGGAAGACGGTTGTAGGACACTTTGTCCAGAAAAAATCCGCTAGCGAAGCGAAGTCGTTAAAAGCTAGTACTCGATAAAAAAGAGAAATGCTACGAATCACTTAAAGAAGAGACACATCGCGTCGCGAGCCTATAGTTGTTTCGTTTTGTTCGTTTTAGCGAATCTAGCAAATCTAGCTCATCATAATCATCATATCGGCCAAACGACGCCGACGTCCCCGCTGAGAACTTTCCGGACCCAAAGGATGACAGTTCTTTGTGCAAAGTGCACCGCCCACAGCCACTTAGGTTCAACAATTCTGGGAACTATGTCAGTTACTTAATTTAATGTCTTCTTAAAAACTTTTATAAATAGACACTCTTATCCCGAGGGAAAAAATTACTTCCTTAGTTGAAGGCTATATTATTCTATGGAACTAATCTACGGTATTTTAAGTATATAAAACGTACTGGAGAAGTACCTATTTCGCGCATTTTTGTAAAGGAATAATGCAGTTACGAGTACATATACCATATGTACAAATTATTAATAATATATAGATATTAGTTAATATAGGTGTTATTAAATGTAGATAGGATATAAATATTATAGAAAATAAAGTGTGTATCAGCAATTACGTCATCCAAAAGCCCACATGATTAACGACCTATACGTGTGCGTAAATTGGCCAAATTCTGTTGATTTACTACGTAAAATGTTAACATCACCAGCGCAAACTGACATTTTGGCTGTGTTTAGCTATGCCCTTGCCAAATTTGAAGATGCCGTGTGTCTATTAAATATTTATCAGCTTTCTGAATCATTGGCCATACATACATTTTGTTTATTGACCAATTAATTTGCAATTTAATGGCTAAATTAATTTATAAACTTGTGGGTGTATTTCAAAGTCGATCTAATTTTAATCACGTTTTCATTAAAGTTGCTATGCGATTTGTAATGTAGGTAATAATAAGTTTATTAAAGTTGTGTTAATTTTATACAATAGTAGTAATTTTAGGCGAAAATGGTGTATTCTAATAAAGACAGTTTTTTAAATAATTTTAATAAACAGAAATCTCTGGAAATGTATTGAACTTTTTAGTCGTTATGCTAACATAAAGGAAGAACACAAAACTTCTTACACAAACCCAGGCATAAACCTATTTACAAACTATGAAAAAGAAACTCGTACCAATATATTATGTTTAGTTTCGCACTACGATTTTTTTCGTTCTCGCTTTTGTTTGCGTTGATCGGAAATATTCGTACTCTTTGATTTCATGCTGCTGATAATAAACGATAAGGCTTTGTTATGGGGCTTGATAATGATTTAGGCAATTTACCTACTTATCAACGCTACGGTACTAGCAGATAAGTAGTTAATATTATTTGATGGAAACTTATGAAATCATACCATGGGCAGGTAATAAAACCTTCGAATTAAATCTCAACTCAACTAGTATTTTATTAAATGACTCGTTTCATACTTTCGTTAAAAGCTAGTAACGTGTTTCAAGTACTTTCGTACTTGAAACACGTTTTGGGGCTACTTTAAGCCACTAGTTCTAAGAATGTTTTTCTGTAAGTATTAGGTACTTTTCTTGTTTGTAAATTGAAAAAAAATAATTGAAAATATCAATTTTGGAATGGTTTTGCCTTATCTTTTTGGATTCACAATTCACAAAAGTGAATAAAATAGAAGGTACTCAAATATTTAAAGTACTCTAATTTTCGGGATACCTTTCGTTGACATAATGTATTTATTCCTAAAATAGTTTAGCATAACGAATTTGGCATATGTTTTTTTGCATAATATTCTTTGGCATATAATTGATTTTTTGCAGCATATGTATTGTGGCATAATTATAATTTGCATAATGTTTTTAGGCATAGTGTACAGTCGCATAATAGTATTTCGTCATAAAGGTTAATAGGTATAAATAAATGAATAAAAAATTGTTAATGATTTTCAGGCTAATTATATAGTTAGTTTTTTTTAGTTACTTACGTGCTCCTCTAAATATAAGAATTAGGTATGTAATGTATTCTATTTCCTTCATGTATTATATTTATTATATTATCCTTAGTATATTATATGGTGTCAAAGTAGGTTTTGGTGCGGCGGGGGTGGCCATTGGGCCACCTTTAAGCCGCCTTTTAGTTTTTTTTACAGAAGTACAAAAATTATTTCATAGATCCCGAACAATGCGCCGAAGAAGAATTTTACAACACTTTACCTTGTTGGATTTTTAATTTTTTAGGACAATATTTCATATTGTTGGTATTCGTTTAGTGTGGTAGTAATACTAAAGTTACATTTATAATTGTCATTTCGTCGTAATTCAGAAACGCAATGATTTTTGTTATTAGAGAAATGTTTATGTAATAATTTATTGCTGTCGGAGTTACTTATTCTGCTTAAGATGATTATGCTTATATTAATTATGGTTTAATACCACTATGTTTTTTAAAATTGTGAGTTTTATAAGTACTTAAACATGATTATTAATATTATTATATATTTTTTTCTAGTTAACATTTTATCCTATGATTATGGTGATTGTATTTATGATTAAAACAATTATGCTGAATTTCTTATGGCTAAAAATATTATGCGTAATAATTATTATCATTAGTATAAATTACTATGAGTATGTCAAGATATTTTATGGTTAAAACTTTTATGCAAATGGATAGTGAACATTTACTTTTCCGATTTGTAACAATTTCTCTTGACAAAATTTGCGTCGGATCACCTAGGTATATCTACGTTTAAATTTATAATTTGTTTTTATTAACTAATATTCAATTATTTCCGTTCGATTGTTTCCAGGTGGTATGGGCACGCGGCACTTCGTCACGTTCATGCTGTTCCTCGGCATGGCGAACGCGTACATCATGAGGACCAACATGTCGGTGGCCATCGTCGCCATGGTCAACCACACGGCGCTGCCCGTCCACCAAGAGGCCATGGACACCGAGTGCGGGGACGTCTCCAACAGAACTGACGTCAGTATACCATTCATTATCATTGTCATGGGAATGTGGATGAGATAGTTGAAAGGGGAAGACCTCGGCGAACGTACTTAGAACAGATCGGTGACGTTCTCGTTAAGAGGATTTACGCATTTCGGTTTTCCATACAAACTTCCAAGTCGAAATTTTTATTAACCAATATGCCAATTTTGATAAAAATTTGCATGGAAGTAAAACAAAGGGATCTAAATAGTTTCTTGAAAGCATTTAAAAAAAAAACGTTTTATTAGCGTAGTTATTGCGAATTAAAGTCCACTATAGAAAGTTAAAAATCGCAATAACTCAGTTAAATAAACATTTTTGTTTAATGTTTTCAACAAACTATTTAGATCCTTGTGTTTTACTTCAGCATGCAAAGTTTCATCAAAATTGGCATAATGGTTTTTAAAAATTTCGACTTGGAAGTTTGTATGGGAAACCGAAATGCGTAAACCCTCTTAAAGGTCAGGTCAAGATTACCCTAAACCGACTAACCTGTATGAAGAACGTTCTAACAAGTAGTAAGTGTAGCAAATGATGTATGTCATGATCGTAGCAGATGGAAGCTATGCTCTCTATGCCTAGCCCTCCGGGAAGAAGGCGTGATGTACTTATATATGTATGGATCACCCCTCCGTATGCCACTGAGCACGATCTTCGACACTTCTTTTTCAACTGCCAATTTTTTTAAAGGTCACCTCGGTGGCCTTGCGTTTGGCCTGATAACCGGAAGTCCAGCGTTCAATTCCCAGGTCAGGCAAATGCTGCTTGGCCGAAAGAGGTAGGTACTAGGGATGGTCGACATTCATCATCATCATCATCAGCCTATAAAAGTCCTACTGCTAGGCAAAGGCCTCCCACGTGAACATTAGCACGTGGGGATATATGGCTATAACCCACCACGCTGGCCCAATGCGGGTTGGTGCGTTTAAACGACTGCCATCTTACGACAACAACCAGGACCAACAGCTTAACGTGCCTTCTGAAGCACGGAGGAAGCTCGAGTTGTTTTTAATTGGTCACCCATCAGGCGACCCGGCATTGCGAAAGTTGCTTAGCGGGCAAGATTGCAAGCCGAACGCGCTAGCCGCTGCGCCATCGAGCTTCTCGAGAGAACGTTTCAACAACAAAATTTATTATTAGCCCGCGACACTTACCACGCACTACAAAGTTTCATAGCAATCAGATGAAGATACCTACACACAGAGTAACCTTAATTTTGGTATTTATATCCTGTTTACTTGTTACAGGCTGCAGCGGCACAAGACGGTTCGTTCGTTTGGACTTCAACGCTGCAAGGCTACATCCTATCATCTTTCTTCTACGGCTATGTCATCACGCAAATTCCCTTTGGGATACTCTCCAAAAGGTAAAGATATCTGAACAATAATTATGTGAATCATCAGACTTTTATGTAATTTTGTTGATAAACTCACTTCCAGAAGCATTTTAAAATAGAGAATTTTTTTTTAAAATGGTAAATGGAACTGACATCAGTTCCGTGCATTTATTTATATCATTCGCATAATCAAACAACATCCATGAGCAGGATTCGAACCTGCATCTTTCTGATATTTCGGGTCAGGTGCACTACCAAGTACTAACTATGATACTACGTAGCTCTGTCCAGCCCGCACAAATTAATTAACACTATCCACTCTTAAAGGCCAACGACAGTCAAAAATAGCCCACTTGTCACAAGTCTGTGGTAATAACCACCTGTCTTGCCACCAGGTACGGCGCTCGCTATTTCCTGGGCGTTGGTATGCTGGTCAACTCGGTGTTTGGGCTGCTGGTGCCGGTCGCCGCCGAGGCTGGCTACGAGTGGCTCATACTCGTGCGCTTTATTCAGGGGCTTGGGGAGGTGAGCACACTATCTCGTACACGGACATCACCATATTCAGCCGTGTCAGAGCTGCCGCTATGCGATTCTCTAAGCGACACATAAACGCTGCGCGCATGTCTGTGATCTGCTGTTTCTTTCTAATTCTATGAATATGAAAGAGACAGAGTCAACTCTCAGCGCTGCGGCAGCCGCTGCTACAAGGCTTTAACTTAGGTAATCGCACTACTGGACAAAGGCCTCTCCCAACGCATGCCATTGAGCCCGATCCTCGGCTCCTTCTTGTCCATTTCTAGCTGGCAAAATTATCCTTGATAATCAAGCTTTCTTATATTTTATTTTTGGTTGGCAAGCCTTCTCATATTGAACAAAAGCGTATGGAGAGAGGGCCAGATTATTCATCATCATCATGAGCATATAAACGTCCCATTGCTGAGCACAATTCTTCCCACATGGAGAAGAACCATGGGGAGATTTAGGCATAACCACCTTGCTAACTCAATTGCAGGTTGGTGGGTTTTAACGACTGCTAACTTACGACATAACCGGGACTATTTTTAAATACGTTATGAACATTATGAACCTAGAGACAAATTAGATAAGGTCATACAACATAGATACTAATATTTATACTCTTATTGTTAGGGACCGATTGTGCCCTGCTCACACGCAATGCTGGCCAAATGGATACCGCCTAACGAGAGAAGTAGAATGGGAGCAGCCGTATATGCCGGTAAGTGAAATTAATAAGAGTAATATATATTCCTCAATGGGGAATCCTCGCTTGGCCTTCGTCTTAAATATGGGCTCCAAATGTCAAATGAAGCCCATGTCCATATTCATATTTTTTAGCCGATAGGGTAGCTGATGGTCCTGACTGAGTGACGCTATGGTCGGCGCAGTTTTCTTATCTCTAACTGACGGAGCACACATTGCTCACATTTTCGTATAGCGACATACTAAGATAAATGTGTGGTAACTTAGGTACCTTATGGACTTGGACAAACCCCTTGGCCAACCATGTAGTACAATAATGAGAGACCCATCGTTGGATATTGAACCCGGATAAACTCCGGCCATTAGATCGGTAGTTTAACCACTAGCCCATCAAAGACGACTCGAAATGATCATAGTTAGACTTTTTAAATTGGATAGTAAAACTACTTTTACTATTTTAACTTAGCTGTAATGCCACTTTCAACATTTTAGATCATATTGCCTAATGAAAAAGTACAGGCAATCCAAACTACCAAACTCATTTACCTAACCCAACCAATTTCAGGTGCACAATTCGGCACGGTGATCTCTATGCCTCTCTCCGGCCTTCTGTCCGCGTACGGGTTCGCGGGCGGCTGGCCGTCCATCTTCTACGTGTTCGGTCTGATCGGAACTGTGTGGTGTATAGCCTTCTTGTTCCTGGTGTCCGAAGATCCCGAACAGTGCGCCACGATATCGGAGACCGAGAAGAAGTATATCCTCAGCTCCGTTTGGGGCGCTGCCGGTTCTAGCGTGAGTACGAGTAGTCGAAGTCATAAGTCATAAACATTTATTACATCATGTTGGTATGGTACAGGGGTTAGGTTGTATAACGCGGTCGTAATGTGCATTATAAGAAATTTTAGAGGTAACTTCAGGATTTTTTTTTATCGTGTAAATGTTTCTAATCGTGTTTTGGAAACAGTCATCTCCTCACACATGCGTGTGTTATACATACCTAGGTATTGAAAATTTCAGTGCGAAATATCTAAAATATTTTGTTTAACTGCTAATAGAAAATTGTCAATTTTTCTGTTTTCACCGCCTAACCCCCCTTCATATTTTTGTAAGATCTTTATGTAACTATAAGGACTGGCAGTCCTTCCGATATGTCTATTTCTAACTCGTCCCGCCATCTTCTTGGCTATTTGAGTTGTAACAATAAAATATGAAATATGTCGGCTATGATAATTTAACAATAATTATCCAAAAGTTTTTTTTTATTAAGATATTTTCTTAATATTTTATTTTCACAAAATAAATTTGCGATTTTTATCTGTGTATTACAAGACCGGAAACACGGGCGGCGGCCATGATTTGAGCTTCGTGTGACGTCACATTTCACAAAATAAACAAAAACTATCTGTCTGGTTTCAAGATATGACCTCACTCACAGGGAAAAATGTCACGTGTCACTGTTTTCGCGCTAAATTTCAAATGAAGAAGAAAAATATGTTTTTTTTCTATTAAGTATGGCTTTTTCGAAAAAAAAATTTGTAAGAGGTATAAATTATGCGTTTGTAATTTTTAAGATACTTTTACGAGATCTGTCAAGTAGCCCATAAAGGCCTCGATTATTGAGATCAAGTCATCGCTACAGTTAATGGGTAATTAATTAGCTTAATCACGACGCTTGCCAAAGGCGGGTTGGTGATTGATTACAAACCAGAGCTATGCATCGTAAAATCCTGAAGGTTCTAGTACACATTGGCGTATGTTGGCCCACTGCCCGCCATCGCCACTGTGTAGATCGACAAATTGCCCGCCTACACAATGGCGATATGGCCGGCAGTGGGCCAACATACGCCAATGTGTACTGGGGCCTTAAAACACACTTTGCCGTATATCGCGTAGCGGTGAAAGAATACTACCACCTCCTCTCTTCCCTTGGGTGTTGTAAAAGGCAACTAATGGACTAAAGACTGCACATACATCTAACAGAATAGAGCGGCGATGGGCTCACCACCTGTCACGCTGAGCACATGTGTAAAAAATAACTTTCTATTCTATTCTATTATATTCTATGTGCAGTCGCTATTTGGTGAAAAGTAATTAGACTGGTAGAGGACTGCTTTTGCTGTCCTCATTGCCTAGTCTCTGACTAACCCTCTGGGGATAAAAGTCGTGATTATATGTATGTAAACTTTGCCCGACCTGGTAACTGAACCTGGGATCTCCAGATATCAAGCCGACCGCTTGACCACTCGGTCACTGAGGCGTTTCAGAAGATTAATAAGAAATTATGTTGTACAGTCGCCACCGATCCCTTGGAGCAAGATCCTGATGTCGATGCCGTTCTGGGCGATTATGCTGGCGCACATGGGCCAGAACTACGGGTACGAGACGCTCATGACGGAACTGCCCACCTTCATGCGACAAGTGCTGCATTTCTCCATCAAAGACGTGAGTTGGAATGTCCTTTAAAATATTTATTTTGAAATAAAGTTTGGTTTATTTTCAAGGTTCATCATTTAGGTAACACTGATGACTTACCGCAACTGTAGCCTTTTCAGTAAGTCCTGATTCTTGGCACCACTGATTCGAAAGAAGAGCGAGGAAAAGAAATTGAGCCGTTGACGCAACTGCTGGCACCTTGACAGGGATAGCAGGCAATTGAATTAGAAGTGTTCAACTAACCTCATCACTAAACTATTCATTCACGAGCCACGACTAACACGTTTTTCGTTAGCCATCTCGAAAAAATAGTTTCCTTACTGTGTACCTATTTGAATAGATACCTACCTAGTTTATTAAAATTTTCCATATCATTACTGTGGGTAGGTTCTAAATACTCTTATTTCGCGACTCATATAACCTTAGTACCTACAATAATGGTAATGAAGTTCATTATTGCTGACCGACCAAACTCCGATCGAAATCGAGGTACTTACTTACTTCAGATCTTCAGCTAGTAGCCGAATAATGTCAAACTAATAATGGGTTTCGCGAAATACTTTTCCATAATATGTTTATCATGCCGGTGCCGTCTATATATAGATCACGTGTGGGTTAGAGAATCATCTGAAGGCTTTGGCTATAAATCACTAGTCGCGTGTTCTGTCACTTCTGTCGCCGAGGTCGTAAGGTCGCGAGGGGTCAATTGCTTCGTTAAATCATTCGCACGAGACCACAGAATAATATAAACTAGACGAGACCCGCGCCGGCTCTCTGCCTGCTTTATGTATGACTTAGGGCTTCCAATCCCGCAGCCTGAATTCAATCTCGGTATTTGCGGGACTACGAATTTTCAAACCCGCGGGATCTCGGTATTTGCAGGATCCTGCATATTGAAAATATTCATATTTATAAAAGGCAAATAAAACAATGAATTAAACTCCACATTTATTTAAGCATTACCTACTATTAGTATGAGATCAATCAAATTACACCGTTTATTCTTCACAAAAAACAGTAACAAATACTGAAAAGTTAAAAAAATCTATCTGATTCATTTTTAAAGCAGATAGATTTTTTGTACTAAATACACCAACCGAATTAAAAAAATCAACCAAAAAAAAAGTTTTTCAACTGAAAATGGATATAGGTTACTTTAAACAAAATTACTGCGTATTTTAGAGGCAATAAAGCCAGCATGCGCGCTTTTTTTCAGTCCCGCAAATCCCGCGGATCACGCGCCCGAAATCCCGCATCACGCGGGATTGCAAAACGCGGGATCCCGCAATACCGAGATCTGGTTATTTCGGTATTGGAAGCCCTAGTATATAGTAGTAGATTTCGTATGAATAAATTGGAGTGGTGACTATGTGGTAGTCGTCGTGATTGTCCTCTATAGGTTATGACGGCTGAGATTTTGTTACGTTAGGAACTGGGGTTAAATCTTTTTACGGAATGTCCTTAGCTACGTAATTGATAACCGTGCCGCGTAGCGGTAAAAGAATACTACCACCCCCTCTCTTCCCTTGGGTGTCGTAAAAGGCGACTAATCGGACTAAAGACTGCACATACTTCCAACAGCATAGAGCGGCGATGGGCTCACCACCTGTCACGCTGAGCACGTGTGCAGTCGCTATTTGGTTAAAAGTGGACTATGGCGGAGGACTGCTTTTGCGGTCCTCATTGCCTATTCTCTGACTAACCCTTCGGGGATAAGTCGTGATTATTTGTATGTAGTAGGTAGGTTATAGTTTTGTTCATACATTAATTTTTTATTAGTCTATCAATTAACATTTTTCATTAATAGGTCAAGGATCATAAGACCGCCGGCGGTCGCGAAACAATTGATTTTTAATTGTGCCTGGTTTTACGATCCTCAAGGGGTTAAAACTCCTTCTCATGTTTATTTTACCTAATAAGTATTTTATGGCGTTAATTTCGAACTTTTATTCTCCATTTAATAAAAATATGAAGCAACTTCTCGTGTCGTTGTCGGATAAGGTAGCTGAACGATATGGTCTTAGTAGTAGGTACTTACCAAAACAAAAAGGCGGTTTAACTTTTAAACACCACCCTATCAGTATACAAGATCATGGGTCTCCCCGCCGTTTGATAAAGCGGCTCACTCTAGGACTTGGTATTTCCAAATACTAACCCTCTCTTCCCTTACCTACCAGTTGTAATTTCTTGAAACGTAGACTATGGCTGTGGACTGCTTCTGCGGTCCTCATTGCCAAGTCACTGACTAACCCTTTGGTAATGAAACCCTCCATCAACCAAGATCGTAGATCTGTCATCAGTTAAAGAAAAACTTTAAGGGTATTAATGTTTTATATTTTAGCGTTTTTTTAATCGCTTAAATATACTTAAATAAAATTTTAAACACTGTTTTTTTTAACAATTTGATATCACATCACACTAATATTATAAAGGCGAAAGTTTGTGAGTGTGTATGTTTGTTACTTCTTTACGTCTAAACGGCTGGAGCGATTTTAATAAAATTTAGGAGGTATGGAGTTAGCTGACACCCTGGATTAACACATAGGATACTCTTTATCCAGATATTCCCACGGGAACGGGAACCACGCGAGTGAAACCGCGAGCGGCCGCTAGTATCAAATATTTCTTTCGGATCTAGAGGTGAAAACTTCTTGACTAAAAAACATAAGCAACAAGCACTGACAAATTTCGACGGTTGAAAGCCAGACCTCGGTAGCCAAGTGGTTAAGGCAGCCGCCCGGAATGCGAAAGGTGCGTGGCTCGATTCCCGCCTGAGGCTGTCGTCTTTTTTACAGTGTTTAAAATTTTATTTAAGGGTATTGTTTTTGTTCCAGAACGGTTTCGTCTCCGCTCTGCCGTACCTGTGCATGTGGCTGTTCTCCATGTTCATCTCGGTGGTGGCCGACTGGATGCTGTCCAGCAACCGGCTAAACCACACGCAAGTCAGGAAGATCATCAACAGTATCGGTGCGTTTACACTTAAACTCAAAATATAGGTATTATTCAACTAGCGGCCCGCCCGCGACTATGTCCGCGTCATTGACCTAGAAGCATTGACAAGAACGTTCATACAAACCATTTGTTTAAATTCTGGAATGAGAGACCTAAAGTTCGCTGCAGCATTTATGTCGTCTAATCAACAGACAGACATCGCAGCGCCGCAGCGCCAGATCGGTCAAAGACAACGTAGTGTGTATCAAGATTGCGTCCCAAATAGATTGTCAATAACAATAATTGAAAAAAAATATTTTTAATCTAATAATACGATATAACTACATAATAATAACTTACACGTGTACACTTTGAAAAGAAATAAAGAATTACCTATGTCAAAGCCACACTAAAGCAAGGTGCCGAGTCGACTCCGCTGATGAGTGGAACATAGTGTATGTTCGGAACGGCCTATTTAATGTAACGTAAGTATATATCGCTGGTCTGCGTGGACCGCGTCCCCGCTACTTTTCAAAAAAAATCTTTCATAAATACCTTGTCCTGGCAGCTACGAATACAACAAAAAAAGAATTAGCCCAATAGGTGCAGCCGTTCTGAAGTGATGCGCGTACAAATATTTTGACAATTGATTTTATTAATATAGATAAACTTAATTTTAAGCATTTTGAATGTTCCAAAACACATTTTTTTAACCTTCCATTCACGACGTCATTTTTTAGCTGTGTAGAAGAACGGGCGCAAGAAACCACAGCTTTATCAGAAGTATAAAGTCTCAAACACTCTTGTCTTGAGTTCTACTTGCTTTAGATCATCTGAAAGTGACAGGACTATTGACATCAGGTAGTCCGCAAAAATAACGACGGTCTGCAAAAATATCTGATCATTGGTGGAAGGCATATATATGCCTATAATATACCTTCCACCAATGATCAGATATTTTTGCATCATCACATCTTAATGCTGGTGACTGTACACACGCCTGCAGATCAACCTATCCAAAGCTGTCAAATTTCTCCATTCGATATTGATTCAAATACCCTATAGTGACAAAGTTCAAAATGTATTGGAGAAATTTGATATTTTGTGGTAGTTTGAAGTGCTGAACATTATCGTTAGTTGACCTACACAACGAGAAATCAGTACAAATGAAGCATTGTATCACGTCCGTTTGCAGGTGAATACGGCCCCGCGATCGGTCTGTTCATCGCCGCCAACACGGGCTGCAACCCCGCCGCCACGGTCGCCGTGCTGGCTATCGGCGTGGGGCTCAACGGCGGCATCTACTCCGGCTTCAAGGTGATCAGGCTTAGCTTTACATTCATCATCATCATCATCATCAACAACATTATCATTCCCACGTGAACGTATTCACTTAGAGGGTTTACGCATTCCGGTTTTTTCATGCAAACTTCCAAGTCGAAATTTTCAAAAACTAACAAACCAATTTTAATGAAACTCTGCATGCTAAAGTAACATTCAGGGATCTAAATAGTTTGTTGAAAACATTTTTAAAAGACGTTTATTTAACTGAGTTATTGCGATTTTAAACTTTCTATAGTGGACTTTAAATCGCAATTACTCAGCTAAATAAACGTTTTATAAAAATGTTTTCAACAAACTATTTAGATCCTTGTATATGATTTCACAGTCACGCGTTTGATCAGCGCCGGCCACACGCGCGCGCTACACTGCATAGTAGTTGCGCGTTTGATTGAACTGCGTGATGACTATGAAACGGAACTACTATCTAGTGTAAATGTAACCGCGCGCGTGTGGCCGGCGCAGGTCAAACGCGTGACTGTGAAATCAGTCTTATGTCAGGTTTTGCGATCACGCGGCACCCTCTTAAGGATGCATAGCTGTGATCAATGTTGTACTTGATTTGAAAGTAACCCCTTTCTACCGGTATAACTACACGCACGCTACGGTTCATAGGCGCCGTTGGAATAGAGCGCAAGCGAATATCGCCTAAAAGTCATCTATCGGGAAGTTCCTCGATTGTACATCAAAACAAGGCAGCAGTGGTTTCCCAGATATTATTTCTGCTCTAGCTTACCTAACCTAGAGCAGAAATAATATCTGAGAAACCACTTTTATTTTTAGATATTGCTTTCTGCAACACGCAATGTAAAGGCCTCACACACGGCAGCTATAATGTAAAGATATATATATTAAAGCACGATACATCTCACTACATCTTTCCATAGAAATCGTCAGGAGAGTAGTCTCCTGACAATTTCTAATGATAGCTGTAGAGCTATAATGTAAGTATATATATTATAACTGTCGTGTTATATCCCGAGATGTGATGTACAATGGCGGACTCCGTCGCTATACCAGTCTAAAGATTAAAATCCCTTGCACACGGAGTCGTCTATTTAGTACGAGCCGGTATCCGGACGGTCGGTGCGCTTCATACGAAAATCGCTGCAAAGTGGTAAAGCGTCGGTGACCCCGACCGTACACACATTAATATACATTATAGCTGCAGTGTTGTTCAACGCGTGTGTTAGAGTCGGGTGATATTTGATGATGGTGGGTGATGTTTTCTGTCGAATAAAGTTATATATATCATATAAATATTGTTATAGCAAAAACGAAAAAAAAATTGTAACTTTGACACTTGATATCTTCGTAACCATACTGTTCCCAGGATGGTCCAGTACAGAAAACTGTTCGTAATCATGGAGTGAATGCGTGGCCCTCGGCTTCGTTATGGGTATTTTTATACCCTGAATTAAAATAACATGTTTATGATTTCCCCTTCAGGTGAACCACTTGGACATCTCGCCGCGCTTCGCCGGCATCCTGATGGCATTCACCAACTGCCTGGCCAACCTCACGGGGCTGCTCGCGCCCATCGTCGCCGGCTACATCATCGAGGGCAGGGTCAGTACCGTAACAGCCCCCTCCCCCCCACCCCATCCCCCCGACAAGTGGCAAACGCTCACCCCCTGTCTATTCGTATAAATGCGCGCACGCTCCTGTATTTTTCACTAGGAACTTATCACTGTACTACACTGCTGTGTACTGTCCCAATGGACAGTAATGTAGAGTTTATACCATGTTAGGGCGCTGGCTGGTTTTACTTTATAGTAATTTATAAAAAACGTAATTTGAAATGACAAGATGTCAAACCGGGATTAGAGGAGAAAGATCTGAAGTGCCAACATGGGTAGACTTGAACATATTATTTTTATATTGTAAATATGTAATTGTATATAAAAGTATACAATAAATGAAGTCGTATACTAAATAAAGGTTGTTGTTATTCAATAACAAATGCCCCCCAACCTTTTACGAGTTCTACAGTACACAGCAGTGTAGTACAGTCACGAGGAAAAATATGTAAACGATTGTAACTCTAAGAGTCAAAGTGTATACATATTGGTGCTCGTGACTGTACAACAAAATACGAATAGACAGGAGGTAAACGTTTGACATTTGTCTAGGCCCTCTGGTCCTGTACACATCAAAACGCTTAGCTCTAAATCTGGAGGCCCTTGATTAAATTTCCTGGATATGTAGGTAATGTGTTGCAATGGTGATGCCTACCGTTCGTGGTGATGAATGAGCTATATCCGTGGCAAAGGGATGGTACCTACTAAGGGGTTTCGTATTCCGTCATCGAGCGTTTCGTAGATTTTCGTAGCTGGGTTGGGAGAAGTCGCAAAAAAGTAATAAGTTTTGAAGTTGAAACCCGGGTTTACGACCACCAACCAGTATTTGCTAAGCGTGATTTAGGTTAATAATTATAGCAATGTTTGATTACTATTTTAACTAATTTAACTTTTTTATTGCAGCCGACTCAAGCGCAATGGAGGATAGTGTTCTACATCGCCGGTGGCGTGTACATATTCTGTGCGACATTCTATAACCTGTTCGCATCCGGTCAGAGGCAGGAATGGGACAACCCAGCCGACGATGAAGCCAACGCGAAGAAGGCAGCCGACAAGAAAGCGATCAAGCAAGAGAGGAAAACTGCCAACAATCCGAACCTAGCGGAATCCGCTCACTAACAGCCCTTGAAAAGTTGAGAACGCGCCATAGACACAAATGAAGGTTTTTAAAAGGCTCAATTGACTGTGATTCCCAGAACCGTGTGTAAAAAAGTTTACAGAACTAATAGATAAGAAAAAGGCGGTAAATGTTCTGTTTAATATTTGATCTGTGGCAGCGTTGGACCCCATAACAGTTATATTCTTCTTTGAGGCCGAGACTGCAGTGTAATTAATTAAATCTATATTTATTTTACTTCTTTTTAATATTATTTATTTAACAAAAATGTTCTTATATTTTTATTATTTAGCGGAAATGTATGAAAAGCGCACATCAACAGGGCTGTGACAAAATCTTGTGTGTTGCCAACACTTTTTCAACTATTGTGGGGTCAACTTTTTGACGACTTGTTAATTATATGTTATTTATTAATTAGCTATTAATTACCATACAAGTATTGTTTTAATTATTTTTTAATGCTTGAGAGCGTGAGACGCGTAAAAGTTTAATATAATCGGGTCCAATAGTTGAATGTCGCTGCACCGTCCCAAGCAGTGGCCTTGTGATTGTAGTCCTCGCATGTAAGTACCTACTCTCCGTTTTGAATGAAAATAGTGCCATTAACAGCATTTTAAACAAATTCGCTATTGCAGCAACTCGAATAAAATTTATGTGTGAAGTATTAAGAATGAAATATTCCGTAAATGTGGAACTGTTTCGCTTAAGTATTGCCAACATACTATTTCTGAAGGTAGACGATAGATGATGGAATCATCATCACCAGCCTGAAGACGTCCACTGCTGAACATAGGCCTCCCCCTTTGACCTCCATCCTGACCGACAACTCGCCACTCGCATCCACCGGTTGCCTGCGACTCTCACGATGTCGTCGGTCCACCTAGTGGGAGGCCTACCAACACTGCGTCTTCCAGTGCGTGGTCTCCACTCGAGAACCTTTCTTCCCCAACGGTTGTCGGTTCGTCGAGCGATGTGGCCTGCCCATTGCCACTTCAGCTTGCAAATCTTACGAGCTATGTCGGCAACTCCGGTTTTTTGGCGAATATCCTCGTTTCGGATTCTATCGCGCAAAGAAACTCCGAGCATAGCTCTCTCCATTGCTCGCTGTGTGACTCTGAGCTTTTCTAAAAGGCCAACAGTTAAGGACCACGTTTCGGTGCCATATGTCATCACCGGCAACACACATTGGTTAAAGACCTTTGTCTTTAGGCACTGCGGAATCTTCGATGCAAAGATATCTCGTAATTTCCCGAACGCTGCCCATCCGAGTTGGATTCTCCGGGCGACCTCTTTGTCGAGGTTGGACCTACCTAACTGGACAATCTGTCCTAAGTAGGTGTAGTGGTCGACAACTTCGATAGTATCGCTCCCAACAATTACCGGTACGGGTTCAACATGGACATTCGACATGATCTTCGTCTTGTCCATGTTCATTTTAAGACCCACCTGTTGGGATACGATATTGAGGTCGCTGAGCATGGTGTTGAGGTTCTCCAGCGACTCCGCCATTATGACTATATCATCGGCAAAACGAAGGTGAGTGATGTATTCGCCATTAATGTTGATGCCGAATCCGTTCCAATTCAAGAGCTTGAAAACGTCCTCCAACGCATTTGTGAACAGTTTCGGAGATATGACGTCTCCCTGTCTCACACCTTTCTGCAATTGGATTGGTTTCGTACTCTCGTCTTGTAATCGGATCGACATAGTAGCGTTTCTATACAAACATTTCAACACTTCGATATACCTATAGTCGATATGGCAACGCTGGAGGGACTGCAACACAGCCCAGGTTTCGATAGAATCGAAGGCTTTCTCGTAGTCCACAAACGCTAAACATAAGGGCCGATTATACTCCTCAGTCTTCTGTATAATCTGGCGGAGCGTATGTATGTGGTCTATGGTACTAAAGCCTTTTCGGAAACCGGCTTGTTCGGGAGGCTGGAAGTCGTCAAACCTGCGTTCGAGACGGTTCGTAATGACTCTCGAAAACAGCTTGTACACATGGCTCAGGAGTGAGATGGGTCTATAATTCTTCAATAAGGTGTTATCGCCTTTCTTGAAGAAGAGCACCACCGCACTCCTGTGCCATGCTTCTGGCGTAGTACCTTCGAGCATGACGGAATTAAACAACTTCTGGAGGACTACGAGTATCGGTTTTCCACCCGCTCGCAGAAGTTCAGTGGTAATTCCGTCATCACCCGGCGCCTTGTTGTTTTTAAGCTGTTTAAGAGCCATACTAATCTCATACAGGCTGATGTCAGGGATATCTTCGGTATAGTGTCGGGTTAACTTAGCTCTGGTGTCCTGAGCTGTACCAACAGCGGGCTCTTGTGTTGAGGTGTACAACTGTCCATAAAACCTCTCGAGCTCTCCCAGAATCTCCGGCTTCGACGAAATGACACTGCCGTCCTCGATCTTCAGCTTAGTCATTTGGCTCTGACCAATAGACGAATTCTTTGCGAACACTTTAGCGCCTTGGTTCCGCGCTATTGCGTCCCTAATGCATTTAGCACTATAGGAGCGCAGGTCGTGTCGCACAGATTTCGAGATTCGTCTATTGAGTTTGCCATATTCCGACATATCAGCTGAAGATTGCAGTATCATTTCTTTCCGGTCTTCCACTAACTTAATGGTTCCGTCTGAGAGCTTTTGAGGCTTTTTCCGGCGTGGGGTCTTAAAGAACTTAGACCCCACAGCTTGGACAGTTTCCACAAGCCCGCTGCTGATCTCGTCCACAGTTTCGCACTCGGCTAGGCACTGGAAGCGATTTTGGAGTTCGAGTTGAAAGTGTTCCGGGCTCTGGATCTGGGCAGGGCCAGGACGGAGTGTGGACTTCACCAGACGTGACCTCTCGAGCTTGATGTTGATATTCAGTGTGCCTCTAACAATCCGGTGATCGCTACCGGTTTTCACCCTACTGATCACGGAGACATCACTGAATATACGCTTCTTGGTCGTCATGATGAAGTCGATCTCATTTCTGGTTGAACCATCGGGGCTTATCCACGTCCACTTCCTGGTTGGTCGCTTCCGGAAGAAAGAGTTCATCAAAAAGAGTTCCTCCTTCTCCATAAAGTCGACCAACCGTTGGCCCCTTTGGTTCCGCTGTCCATATCCATATTGCCCCACTCTCAACTCATCGCCGTTCCTTGTGCCTACCTTTGCATTGAAGTCCCCCATAACAACGGTGAAGTACGTTTCGGAGGAATGTATGGCTTCAGATATCTCCTCATACAGAGCCTCTACTTCTTCGTCAGGATGTGTCGAGGTTGGTGCATATACCTGTATGACCTTCAGCGAATACCGATCGGTGATTCTGAGTATAAGGTACGCAACTCTACCTGACACACTATCGACCTTGATAACGTTGTTAACAAGGGACTTGTGAACGAGAAACCCAACACCACCCTGGGAAGATGATGGAATGCCCTGGTAAAATAATAAATTAAATTGAGCCACAAATTAAATACTTTACCCTAATTTAATTAATGTGTATCCTTTATTGTATATGTTTTATGTTACCCATGAAATAAACCTAAGGGCCTACGCATACTGTGAATCTCGAGAGACATAATGTCCTCGAAAACAATATAAACATAACTTATAATTTCTGAGACTTAGTTATTTCAGAGTGGACTTAGTCTTCTTTTTTATATCACGACAAAAAAATTAATTTTGACTATATCAATATCCATCCATTATATTAGCCTATACCAGACTTGGTGCCAAACAAAAACCATAAAGTGTGTGGTGATTCTTTCGTTAATTTGTTTAGAACCTGCTTGATGCATTGGCGTTTAGGCTATGAAACCTATAAGTTTGTTAAGATTATGTGTAGGTAGTGTTTAATATTATACGAACACCCAGAACCTTGTCACTGTTTGGTTGTTTGTAGGCTATTTCATTGTCTATTTTGCCTAAATAACTTTCTCCAATCAAGTTGCAATGGGCGATGTGCTCGTATATTATTGAACTCTTACTTACTTACTACTTATTTGAAAGTTATTTGTGTAATACATGCGGCGCTTCGCGGCGCCGCACGCCCAGGAGCTAATGTGATCGATCTATTTTTATTTTAATCTAACAATGTAATGCAGTGGGGAAATTACAATTTATATCTAAGTATGTAAGATCATTTGTTAATTTATCTATAGCCGTATAGCTTTAGTAAGTACTTAGATTTGAGCTTATAATACATTTGAGATATTGTTGGCAATTTTCCAATGCGTAATTTGTCAGTGACAACGTTAGACGTGCCTTGTAAGTAGTAGTACAATACAATCGCCTAAATCTTTATAGCGACGCGTTGAACGCGTCGTCGACAAACAAGGATGTAAATATCATTTTCTTATTGAATAAACCATGTTTTTTGTTTCTCTTAACCACCAACATGTTGGAGAAATACAAAAATGTTTTCATAATAAACTCTGTTGTTTAATTTATCCAGTAATTCAACAAATGACCGTTAACCAATAAAAAACCGTGTCGCGTAGCGGTGAAAGAAGACTACCACCCCCTCTCTTCCCTTGAGTGTCGTATAAGGCGACTAACGGACTAAAGACTGCACATATTTCCAACAGCATAGAACGGCGATGGGCTCACCACCTGTCACGCTGAGCACATGTGCAGTCGCTATTTGGTGAAAAGTGGACTATGGTAGAGGACTGCTTTTGCTGTCTTCATTGCCTAGTCTCTGACTAACCCTTCGGGGATAATAGTCGTGATTATGTACTTAATTCAACAAAAAATAATAAACTAGAAAAATAAACCACAATAAATTGACCCCTAATAAACTAGTTTTGGGTAGGTACCTCCCTGAAACTTCTTTCAAAATCGCCAGCTTAACGATTGTTGTTGGTCATTGGCTACGTCGAGGACAATTTTGATGTCAGAATAGAACAGTCAAATTTTTAAGTAGGTTTTGTATAGGTACACAGCGCTAACGAGCTCAATCTAGTATCACAAAATATAATAAGAAATTTATTTTCTTAATGTGTTTTATTTCAATATAAAAATAGTATGCTAATATGTAGATTTACAATGTTAAATAATAAAACATTACCCAATAGTTTCGCTGTAGTGCTGTAAACTAAAGGCTCCTGTGCCGCTGCGGCACGGCTGGCCCAGCATGAGACAACTCGACGCCGACCTAATGTGATCTTTTTTCGAATTCATAACAGCTTCCTTCAAAAATATCAACGACGACTCAAAAGACATCTGCTGGAGAGGCGAAGTCGATGACTCCATACCCTTACGACTCATAGGCTCAAATATTCCATTGAAAGTCATGTAATCAGCAATGAGCGTCAAATGCCTGGGATCAACAGTGATACCGTAAACATTGAACACGTCTTGGATTTCTTTAATGATTACCTTATTGGCCGCCTCTATTCCATAAGTGTTGGCTATAGCGTGAATGTCATTGCTGTACAATCTGTTCATATCAAGGAGGTGATTGTATTTAAACATCTGCAAAATGTTAATGCCATCGGTTTTTATGTAAATGACATCTTTTTCTTTGTTCACGATAGCCCGTTTTATATTTTTGATTTCATGTATGACCGATTTCATAGCAGCATCTCTTAGCGTTTGCGATAAATCTACCCTCAAGAAATCAATAGGGAACAGAACAGTCAACTCGCACCACTGATAGCGTTTGGTGTCAAATGTGTAATTGGTAGCATTCTTCAAGCTTTCAACTACAGTACTCATGACCTTGCTTTGGTCTAATGTTGAATCATCTTTGATTTCTTGCACATCATCGTCCTTAGTTTTATCTTCGTCAACCTCCAATTCAACTTCGTCATCAGACTTATCTTCTTCTCCAGACTCTGGATCTTCATACTCTTGCTCTTCCGACCTCTTCTTTCGTATTTTGGCCTGAAATATGAGAGCGTTTTAAAAGAGTTCATACATTTCTGTACCTATTTAAAAAATATTAAACTTAGAAGTTAGTGTGAATTCATACTAACTTCAAAGTTTAATACTTTTTGTAAATTGAATTTTTTATTAACATTATAATGCTATAATAATCGACTAAGGGTCAGCGCTTTCGCCTTTGGCTTTGTCGTCACTTACCATTAGGTGTGATGGAGGCAAAACGATTTTTCGTTAGTCAAGTAATAAACATAAAAACTATTAATAACAAATTTACGAAAAACAGAGGAAACCTATTGAAAAAACACTATTTATAAATATTACTTCTAAATGGCAACGTTAAGAGTGCATGCGTAGTAGCGTATGCGAAGTACCTCTAGGATTTAAATAAGTTGTTTGTGCGATATTTAAAAATACTTATACTTATAACAAACCCTGGATAAAAGACGAAGCAACAGACCTAATCAGACAAAAAAGTATTGTGTGAAAGAGGTATATCCTGACAGGATCTAATGAAATTTACAAAGAATATAGAGCTCTAAACAATAAACTAACAAACCTATGCCGTAAGTCAAGAATTATGTATGAAAAGAATCTACTAGAAACTGGGTCAAAGAAATTTTACTCATATATTAGACAACAAATAACTTCAAGAATTGGTATACCAAATATATTGCGTAACCACCAAGGTCAACATGTGTTGGAACCGGCCAAAAATTGCGGAAGCTTTTGCTGACCAATTTTCTGGGGTATTAGAAAAGGACCCTCCTGGTGAGTTGCCAATTTTGGATCCATGTCTTCGTGTCACAGACTCAATAGAAGAAGTAGCGTTCACGAATGCTAAAGTTCAAGCTGCTATAAAGGAAATGAAGTCAAACGCTTCACCTGGACCCGACGACATGCCTGTGCTTATTTTGAAAAATTGTGATCTTGACGACGCTTTAGTATCTATAATGCAAGCGTCGTACGATACTGGTACGTTGCCGGATTTGTGGAAAACTGCCACAGTAATACCAGTCTTTAAGAAAGGTAACAAGCTAGAACCCGCAAACTATAGACCCATAAGCTTGACAATTGTGGTGTGCAAGGTTATGGAGAAAATAATAGTCAGACATCTAAGACAGTTCTATAGCACTCAACAAGTAATCGACAGCCAACAACATGGCTTTTGGCCACGCAGATCTACAGTATCCAACCTATTATCTTGTCTATCATCTTGGGTAAATAGTCAAAATGCTCGGGACCCTATAGATGTCATATATCTCGATTACGAAAAAGCTTTTGACAAGGTACCTATTAGCAGACTTTTACAAAAACTTGAATTTGTTGGTATACGGGGAAGATTGTTAAAATGGATAAAGGCTTTTCTGCGACAAAGAACATTCCGAGTAGAATCGACGATACGCTCTCAAATGAAAGAGATATACAAAGTGGTGTACCCCAGGGGTCTGTACTTGGCCGAAATGTTTGACCTGCAAAGTTAGCATGTTTGCTGATGACACAAAAATATTTGCTAATCCACTCGTTGATTCTGAACGCCTTCAAGATGACTTGACGCGTATAGCAAATTGGTCAAAGGAATGGCTAATTAAATTGAATGTAGACAAATGCTCGGTAATCCACATAGGAAATCGGAACCCTCGCAAGTCGTATGAAATCGCGGGTGTCCCACTACGGGATGTCGAGGTGCAAATTGACCTTGGAGTACATATTGCTAATAATTTAAAATGGGAACATCACATCACTGCCATGACAAAAAAGGCTTACAGTTTCATTTACTTAATCAGACAAGCTTTCGGGTACTTAACACCTGAAATGATGCTCAAGATCTTCAAAACATATGTAGACCAATTTTAGAATACGCCTTTCAAATCTGGAGCCCATATTTTAAAAAAGATATAGAGATACTTGAGAAAGTACAGCGATGGTTCTCAAAAATCCCGAAGGCTTTGAAGAATAAACCATATGAGGAAAGACTGAAAGCTTTAAAACTTACGACTTTAAAAGAGCCCAGAGAACGAGGGGATCTAATAGAGACATATAAAATATTACATGGCTATTATGATGTCGAACATTTGGATAAACAATTGTTCTACTTCTCCCAAAACACACACCTAAGAGTCTCAAGTTGTCAAAGCCACTATCGCGGAACAATCCGCACAAGCACTTCTTTAGTAACAGAGTCGTCGATGCTTGGAACAAGTTGCCAGCTGAAGTGGTTTCCGCACAGAACAAAAATCAATTTAAAAATAGATTAAACAAGTATTTAAAACTGGAAGAAAGTTAATTCACAAAAACGGGATACAGGATGTCATCAGTTGTTTCAACTGCCTCCCTGTCAATAATAATAATAATAATACTTAGTACTTACATCAGTATTGTCATCATCTTCATTAGGCCCTTCTTCATCTGTACTACTATCGTCTGCATTGTCAGCATGCGTTTTGTCTTCAGGAGCATCATCGCCTTCTTCATCGTCATCCCCACCTCCGCCTCGACGGTACCTCTTGTATTCATCAGACGTCCACAACACACCACATGTCGCCCTAGCCTGTTTACGAATCGTCGCAAACATTTCCTCAAAGAAATTATTCTGCATATGCTTTATTATCTGAGCTGGCTTCACTATGTACTGGGGTTTGTATTGAGCATGTGGTAAGAATACAAAACGCATCGTCGTTTTCAACTGTCTATCAGGCTCTGTCACAATTTCACACTGTACATCGATTTTTTCTAGGACATCAGCCACTGTGACTTTATTCAGTTTCTGTCTTAATTTATCAGCTTTTTTTTGAGCATCAGGAACATCAGCTCGAAGCGGTATGTCCATGTTAGGCGTTTTAAGTTTAGCTGATGCAGTCATAAGAATTTCTCTTAGACGTGGAATACCAAGAGTGACATTCATGTCACCTCGACCGGCAAAATGGAAAGTATTAAGTGTCATCTGAGTTGAAGGCTCTCCTATAGACTGCGCTGCCAAGAGTCCAACGGGTTCACCAGGTGCTGCCATTGAAGCAAGGTATTTGGCATTCATCACTTCCATAAACTTATCTTTCTGTGTGTTGCTCTCAAAAGCACTTTCTTCTCGATTTTTTAAATAGTTTTGAATAATTCCGTCTAGTTGTTCATTTATCACTCCAAATTTATATTCTGGTGAATATTTACTAGGGATAGGATCTGGGCAAGATTTCTTAACATATTGACATTTTTCGTCTTCATCTAAGGCACTCCACATTTTTTCTAGTTCCCAATAATAAGGATCTCTAGTTCCGTCTGTGGGCGTATCTTCTAGAATAACATCATTTTTAGCTTGAATAGAAAACTGAGCAAATCCACTGACTCTTTGTTTATCAAAAGGACTTCCGTTTCTCTTCTTCCATTTTTTCAATGCCTTTAGTGATTTACTTATACTTTTTTCGTCAGTCTCTTCTTTAAGTCTCTTTATTTCTGATTTGCTAGCAACATTATTCGAATTTTTGTCTAAAAATGGCAACTGTTCTTGTTTTAAGAATTGACATTTTAAAACATCGAGGCCGTCTTCACCATAGGCAAATTGTATGATACTACCGTCGGAATCCCTGACTGTATGATCGTAAGCGACGTTTAAGCTTTCCAAATGTTTAATCAAACACCGCTGTAAATAACCAGATCGACTAGTTTTGACGGCAGTATCGATAAGACCTTCACGTCCGGCCATGCAATGAAAAAAGAACTCTTGAGGTTGTATGCCTGTCATAAAACGACCGTCGATAAAACCACCCGCTCTTGGCGAAGTGTCATAAGGCGGGAAACTTGGCAAAGATCGCCCTGATATCATTAGAGGCGGTCTTTTGCCCTCCAACTCAATTTGACCAAGTAAACAAGAAATTTGCATCGTATTGACAGTTGACCCCTTAGCACCTGATTGAACCATTAATTGCAGATTGTTGTAAGGGAATTTTTCTAGCAAACCCTCTGTCAAACAGACTTTATTGATGTTATTAGTGTAAGAGTCTAGCATGCTTTTGTATTGCCTATCCAAATTTGTCCTAAATTTAGGGTCGTTTGTGTACATTTCACCAATTGTTTCTTTCAATTGATTGTCATCTACATCAACAGGTAATTCTGTGGCTTTGACTGCAGCCAACCGTCCTGATTGACGAACTAAACAGACAATTTCGTCGCGTTTTTTATTTGCATTATCAACTACTAGAATATCTTTTACACCAAGGGTAAATCCAATCCATTGCAAGTAAAATGTGAAAACTTTTGAAAATGAACTGAGAAGAGCAATGGCACTGTCTCCTCCATATAATTCATAGATGCAATGCACTAATCCATATGGTGTAGCACCATAGTGGGTTTTGTCTAAAACACCAGACAGAAGCTCTCCTTTTCTAATTATAACTTCAGCCTCAGACATGCTGTTCGGGTTTTTAAATGGACAACCACCAGCTTTCCAAGATTTAGGCTCATATTTTTGCCAAGCCTTTGAACTAATTTTCGCTTTTCCTTCCAACGATAAGTAAGACTTTCCTTTCGGTATAGTATTAATTATAATGGTAGATAGAACTTGTTTTCCAGACCACAGGGTCATAGGTTTTAATATTGTTGGTGGAAGAAGTTTAATTTCACCCTTGTGATTAGATAATGCTTGAAACACCAACTGTTGATAGTCAGATTTTGTAAAGAATGTTCCTCTCAGTGACATTCTCACTCCAGATATAACATGATCTTGAATCAAACCACTGAGTGGAGTACCATCCTTGGGCACAAGATATTGTTTTCTTACAGACATAATATTGTAAGCTTCACTTCTTGCAATTTCATTTTGGGGAAAATGGGCATTCATTTCATCACCATCAAAATCAGCGTTGTAGGATTTACAGTTGGCATAATGCAATCTAAGAGTTTTTTCTCCTTGAAGAATTCTTGCTCTATGTGCCATCATACTAGGTTTGTGCAAGGAAGGTTGGCGATTTAATATCATTATATCACCATTTACTAAATGCCTGTGGACAATTTTAAGCCCTGAGGACTTATACTCATCTGGAGTTAATAATCTCTTAGCAAGACTTTTTCTTTTCTGAATTGAATCAGGAGGGATTCGTATTATTCTTCCGTTTTTTATTTCCAATTTCTCAGCCCCTGGATGAACATTAGGCCCATTGATTACCATCTTCCTTAATTCATCTACATTCCATTCAGTAACTGGGACAGGATATGTTAGTTTTCTGGCAAAAGCATCGGGAATGCCAATTTCATCAATGTCCACATTTGGATCCGGGGTGATAACTGACCGAGCTGCAAAGTTTACTCTTTTGCCCATCATATGCATTCGAATAACACCAGTTTTTTTCTCTAGTATCTGCTTAAGACCTAGACTGGTTACTCCCTGACCTTCACAACTTAAAAGGTTATTGACATCTTTTTGTAAGTCTTGCCAAACCACATGTAGTTTCTCAGGTGCAGACTTGCCCGTGATTCCTTCATAATAACTTCTTGGTTTCTTGTCTAAACTGTCAATTGCTTTTTGTTGATCAGCAGATGCTACTACTTGTAATATAACTCTTGCAGAAAAGGCACTGTTGAGAATATTCTTATAAACATTTGTTTGAGGATGTTCTACCAATTCTCCTTGTAATACATTGCATGGTCTAACACAAGGTGGGAGTACAGAAATTACCCCCATGAAAAAAACATCAGTGATTGGTTTTGTTTTGGCATTCTTCAAAACAGGTAGACATGCCATTAAAATCTCTTTATCATTTTCTGCAATGTTTGAACAAAATTGTTTTATCTCATCTGGCATTAAAATTTTAATACCTTTACCTGAACCATCTGCGCTATGATTATTGTACATTAACTTCTTTTCAGATGTAGTAACCTTAATCAACTTAGTTCCGCAATAAGCACATCTCTTTGCAATACTAATAGTTTTAAAGTAGTTATTTAACAATCGTGTTCTTAACTTGTCAGTATTTTTGTTGTGAAAAACTTCAGTGACTGGATCTGACTTTTTTAATAGTTTTTGGTATTTCCTGACGACTTTATGAGATGTGATAGAAGAAGAAGAATCTTTATCGACTTCCTTGACATCTAAAAGGTCTAAAGCCGCTGTGACATGGCCAGCATCAATTAACTGCAACTGCAGATTCAATAGTAATTTCATACCATCATCCATTTGAATTTTAAAACATTTTAGACAGCTGATCCGGAATATTGTGTAAATGTTTTTGAGAAACAAAGGGTTGATAACACACAGGGGTAACTCAATGTGACCGAAATGGCCAGGACAATGGAGTAACACATTGTTACAAGTGGTACAGGAATCATTTCTGTCTCTGACTGGTCCTAAAGCAGAATCGTACAGTCCTCCCGGTGTAGGGTTTCCTAAAGCATCAAAAGATGTTGTGTTGGTTATTTTTGTAACACTAAGCTTTTTGATATCTTCATCGTCATACATCAAAAACTGTATATAATCAGGATCAACAGACGTCACGGCCGTGGGCGCCGACGTAAATGAAGATTTCGCAGTCATGTTTGGTTTCTGTAAAGAAATAAAAAAGACTACATGAATGCATAACCTATAAGTAACCTAGTGACATTCGGTTCGTAATAATTAAAAAATATATACACGTACCTCTTAGATGTCTCGCATAAGTAATTACTTAACGAAATAGAGTCATTATATCGTAATTTTATTGTTAAAATAAAAAAACAGCACAAACGAAAACTTTACTCGAGATTTGTTTGACTGACAGTGACACACTCAGTGTTGCCAACAATAATTTAGAAATTCCGCTGACTTACAGTACTATAAATATATCTAAAGAGCCGTTTACACGTATCAAGTTGTCAAGTAGGTAACTTAATTTTAAGTTAATTTTAACTAAATTCTTGCGTGTAAACAGTCACTTATAAGCTCTTTAGTAGCAAGTGGTAAGTAAACGATTTAGTGGGCAAGTGAACAAGTAGAATAGAATCGAGTCTATTTTTTGAGTAAGTAACCTCCCCTCCCGCACCGCTTGCATTACTAAATTGTCATTTAGTTGACGTGTGGACGCAACAATTTAGTGAAGTATTTAGTGAAGTCGTGAAGTCTCGTGTGTGACGAGAGCCGGTCTTGCCGCGATGTGTCGCCGCCGTATGCACTAAAGAGTGCATAAGTAAATACACGTGTAAACGATCGACAACTTAAAATTAAGTTAAAATTAACTTAAAATTTAGTTACCTACTTGACAACTTAATACGTGTAAACGGCCCATTAGTGTGTCACACACTTAGATATATCTATAGTACTCTATGGTGACACTGTACTGTGTGTGACCCGTGTGACCAGTGCTTCCACTTTCATGATTTTCTTTCCCCACGCCACAATTGAGATTTCCCCTTCTCAGGAATTTTTCCCCTCAAAACTTATTCTGTTAGTAAATTACAGTGCGACATAAAAGAGTAGAAATTAAATGAGGGCGCTGTTGTCGTTAACATAGCAACCCTGATAGGTCGAGCAAATTGGTCTTGATACTTGTTTTTATTTAATATGTTCATATAATTGGAAAACATCACTTACACATTGCTCTGACATAAAGGAAGTAGCTAAGGCACTTGTGTTATAGAAATCAGAAACAACGACGTTGGTTTTCTACATTAACCCAACCGGGAATCGAACCCAGGACCTCAGAGATGGCGACGCCAAGTCCGGAGTGCTCTACTCTCGGCAACGGAGGTCGTCAAAATAAATAATTAGAGTAGTTTGTATGTAAAAATGAAAACAGCCATTGTACATAACTTATTTTTATTTAGATACAAAACTAATAAATTAAAGTCCAGAGGGCCTAGTCAATTGGCAAACAAATTAAACGCTACGAAATCTTCGCTACGATAAACCGAATGTATGGGATTGACATAAGCAAAAGTTACCTACGACGTAAAATTTACGCTGAAATAGACCTAATTGACAGTTTGACAAGCCAAGAATCGCTAATCTAGCGATCACTCAAACATTGAAGATAAAAATTCACACAAAATGGCGATTGTTTGATCAGCTGATGAAGGAATAGTTGTGTTGTGTTGAAAGTTTTGTTTAAAATGCTCTTTTTAGGGCTATTGTGGACTGCGATAATCAAGTGCTCAGGCGCTAAGGAAGAAATGTTTCCCTACGTTACTTGGAGCAAATTAACGAAATCGAGTTTGTTGTACTTGTGAATAGTTCTCGGAGTTCTCGTTTACGAACTTTCAAATATCTAACTAAGGTCTGCCGGGAATTGCGTGCTGATATAGTTGTTGCGATGTGAGTGACCAAATAAATGTGTGTCATGCAACATTTTCCGCAACGAAGAGCAAGTCGCTGCATAACAATTTGTAGGGGCTCTCAAACCATACAAACATTTGGGCCAAATAAATCCACCTAAGTACCTTTAATCATGACAAAAAAGGTCAAGAATAAGACAACAGTAAGGGACTTTTTGTATAAATATTAAATGTAACCTATCCATAATGTCCATTTATCAATTTATAACTTAGATTGCCTATTTGTTTTACAGGTTCCAATGAAGATTTAATTTGCCAGGTAGCTTAGAGTATTAAACCAAGGCTCTAAGTGTAGTAAGGTGTACCTATTGACTATACCCTATAAATCTTATACAGACAAGCATCTTTCTTAATAGGAAAAGATATCAGTCCTTACGTTCAAACAATAAGTTTTAATAAATAAATTATTACTTATATAATAAAGGTAAGTATTATGCCTATTATTATATTGGGATTTACCAGGAAATGTCAGTTTTGTTAAAATTGCTAGAATAAAGAGTATTGACATAAACAAAAAACTATTTTATGTGGTTTTGCAGATTTGAGACGACGATTCAAAAATCTTAAATGTTACCTCATAATTTGGAGGATGGACTTCCTCAGAATGGTGAACAAACATGGTTATTTGGTAAAAAACAATATCAAGCAATTTTGTATAAAACAATGGGTACTTACCTACTAACTTTTTATCTATGACAATTTTCTATAAGTAAGTATATTGTTCTAATTTCTTAGGAGATTCTGGATACCTTCAAAAAGCATGGATAATGATAATAACAACAATATTTAATGCTGCATCAGACTCACAAGAAAGGAGGGGTGTGTACCACATGTCATATCCAACAATGATCCTGCATTGAACATGGCTTTGGCATCGTTGAATTTAGTTATTTATATGATTTTTTCTTGTGGAGCTCTAATGTTGACAACGTTTTTATTCTACAAAAAGGAGCAGTCTGTGCCATAAATATATTTATCCATAAAATAGTAATTTGGTTTATTTGATGAGGAAAAATTAAGTATAAAGTTAATTTAGTTCTAAGTTTATTGTGCTTTTTTTTAAAAAGATTTACTTATGTACAAAAAAACAGTACCTTCGTTGACAACATTTTTATTTTAAGAAAAGGAACAGTGTGCCATAAATATATTTAACCCATAAAATAGTGATTTGGTTTATATGATGGGGAAAAATTAAGTATAAAGTTAATTTAGTTCTAAGTTTATTGTACTTTATTAAAAAGATTTACTTAGGTAGGTACTAAAAAACAGTACCTTCTTATACACACAATTGGCATTTATTTTTATACACATATAGTTTTAATGTCAATAAGAGAAAGTGAAGCTTCATATTTAATAAACTTTGACTCTGAGAGAGTTAGGTAAGGAAATAAGAATATATTAAGAAATACAACATTAATGTTATTTTATACTTGATATTTAATTTTACTTGCAGTAGGTACCTATAGAAAATGTTTAAGTACCTACTTATATCAATTTCTACTAGTCATAACATTAAGCTATTGAAGTTGTACTTGATTCATTATCAACATACTATGGTAATTATATAAAATTAATTGTTTTAAAATTATTTTTGGTAAACATATAAATAATCCTATGTTTTATTTCGAAACATTATCAACCAACTCATAATGAATGGCAGTGAAATAAATAATGTAAAATAAATAAATATTTTAACTTGTCGCGTAGAGACCACGACCATGTCATTGTGTCTGTGAAGGCGTATATTTAATAAATGATTTGACTTTTAATTTCAATTATTTTCGGTACCTACCGCTATAAATAAGTAACAATGAAACAATCCTATATTAAGGCGATGTTGTCTTCATCGTCATCCTATGAACGTCCTGAACGTTCCCACATGAACGACAGCACTAAGGCAGACTGGGCTATAACAGGCTTAAGCCCTGAGCCAATACAACCGCAGTGTGCTTTACGTGCCTTCCGAAGCACGGAGGAGCTCGAGACGCTTTTTATTTGGTTACCCATCCTTTAGCTCGGTAATGTGAAAGTTGCGTAACTAACTGGCAAGATCACAAACCGGTGCGGCGCAGGCGGGGACTTTTTGCATTAGTTGAACCTCTAGCATTACCTTTCAAGTTACAGTAAGTACATTGCTTCGCTAGTTTGCATATTTTAAAATTAGTTTTAATTTAACTAGCAAAACCATGTACTTGGAATGTTTTTTATTTTATTTTATTTAGGATAATAATCAATTAGAAAAGTAATGTGATAGGTGTTGTAGTTAGACAACTAAACCCGAAAGCATTAGCCGCTACGCCATAGAGTTACTTTAGGCGATGTACTCATACAAGATGCAAACGTTTTAATCACTACCTAGTGGGTACTCGCATCTAAGATCAAACTGTTTAAATGTTCGCGCGGTTTGTAACATTTAGTGTTATCACTTATTTCATTACAGACGGACGTCAAGTTGTTAATATTTGAGAAATTCTTGGCAGCAAGCGTTTGCTTGTGGTCTTCAGTCTTAATTTATTTATATTATAAGCTGAAAAATGGGTTTGGTCTTATATCAATATCATATTATGGTAGGTAAGTCACTCGTCATCATTATAAGTACTTATTTACAAACGTGCTTGCCTGGCGAACTTCCGGCGAAAAAAGCGATTGATTCATTTTTCAAATTGTCTCAAGGAGTCTACCCGAATTTCTTAGTAAAGTGACATTCAATTCACTAAAACTCAAAAGGATCGGTGTGGTTACTACCTATTTATTAATCTTACATAAGCGTTACATTATCATCAAACAAAAAAATACTAAGACAAGCCTGTATGTTCTATATCCCTTAGCCTATCGATATCGATGTAGCGAATTTGATGAGCGATTTTGACGCTGTCACCGGTCGAGCGTTTGCCAGTTGACTAGGCCCTCAGATACTCTTCAAGTTTCGCAAATGCTCGCGGCTTCCATCATAGCCAATAAGTTGCCTTAATTGAGCTATTAATTTGCATATTGTTGGTACTTCTTTTTTTACAGTGTAAAAAAAATCATTTTCTGACGGATTGCACGCATATCAAAGTCATCGAATAAGCATTTTAAAAACGTTATTTTATTGAGTACGACTAAAAAATTATTGAGTTATAACGGCGAAGAGCTGGGCTGCGCCGGGCGAGCGCCGCTGACGGTGCAGTGGGGCGGCCGCGCACACACGCTGGACGTGTACGTGGTTCGCGCGGGCGGGCCGCCGCTGCTAGGCAGGGATTTTATTTCCAAATTTCAATTAAAGTTAGCGCCCGTATACAAGTGCCAGTTTTCGCTAGACGAGTTAGAGTTTTTACGTCTGCGTTATCCGACTGTATTTTCGTATGCTTTGGGTTGTTATAAGAAAAATAAAGTAAAATTAACGTTAAAGGATAATGCTCAACCGAAATTTTTTAGACCACGTCCAATTGCTTTTGCGCTAAGGGACAAAGTAGAAAAAGAAATCAGTCGGTTAGTGGACCTGTGGAGCAGTCGGAGTACGCATCGCCGATCGTGCCGGTTTTGAAACGAGATGGTTCAGTTCGTATCTGTGCGGATTATTCAGTCAGCATCAACAAGCAGTTGATCGTTGAACAGTATCCGCTGCCAACGATAAATGAATTGTTTTCTAAATTACATGGTGGTCAGAAATTTACAAAATTAGATTTGTCTATGGCGTACGGGCAATTTTGTCTAGAAGAGGAGTCCCAAAAGTTGACTTGTATTAATACGCATCGCGGCCTTTTCATGTATACGCGCCTCGTGTTCGGCTTGTCAAGCGCACCTGCTATTTTCCAGCGTGCCATGGAAACGGTACTTTCGCGGCTCGAAGGTACTCTGTGCCTACTAGACGACGTGCTTATCACCGGTTCTAATGATGCCCAGCATCTGCAAAGGTTGCATCAGGTCTTGCAGCGTTTACAGGACGCGGGCCTTACTTTACAAAAAAGCAAATGTCATTTTTTCCAAGACGAAATATGTTATTTAGGTTACATTATCAGTAAAGATGGGTTGAAAAAGTCACCTGATAAGGTAGAAGCCATTTTAAAGGCTCCGGTACCGACGAATGTAAGTCAATTGCAATCTTTTTTAGGGTTAATAAATTATTATAGGGGTTTTGTACCGGGTGCGTCAACCATCCTCAGTCCTTTATATGACCTGTTAAAAAAACAAACGAAATGGCGTTGGTCTAGTTTAGAAAAAGAGACGTTTGAGAAAATTCGGAAAATGTTAGCTTCAGACCAGATATTCGCACATTTTAATCATAATGAAAATATTATTTTGACTGTAGATGCGTCATCGAGCGGTTTAGGTGCTATACTGTCTCAAATTGATATAGACGGATACGAAAAACCAATATCATTTGCTTCACGTACGCTCAACGCAGCTGAAAAAAAGTATTCTCAAAGTCGTTTCCACCAATATTTATATGGAAGATCAACGCCTTTTGTTTTGAGAACAGACCATAAACCGCTGCTATCGATATTTGGTCCCCACCGTGGAATTCCAGAAGTGTCCGCTAACAGATTACAAAGATACGCAATATTTTTAAGCGGTTATAATTATGTAATCGAATACGTTAAAAGTGCGAACAATAGTGCGGATTATCTGTCTCGGGCGAGTCTGCCGGCGGCGAGCGCGGCGGCGCTGGAGCTGGGGGGGCGCGCGCCACCGCGTCACGATGACGATCGTGCCGCTTATGTGTCATTCGTAGTGCAAGGTGCGATGCCGATCACAATCGATAAACTACGGGATGCTACGATAAGCGATGGGGTATTAAGGAAAGTTATTAACTACATTTCAAAAGGTTGGCCCCGTAAGGTCATTGACATCGCTATTAAACCTTTCCATCAATGTAGGTTGCAACTGGCTTACGAAAACGGTTGCGTAATGAGAGGGCATAAAGTGGTGATTCCGGAAGTTTTACGCCATAGAATTATGTCAGAGTTGCACTCGTCGCACCTGGGTATTGTAAAAACTAAAGCCGAAGCTCGGTCGAGATTTTGGTTCCCAGGAATAGACGATGCCCTGGAGCGCATGATATTGGCATGCGAGATATGTGCGCAGCTGCGGCCGTCACCACCGCGCGCGCCAGTGGTGCCGTGGAAGTATCCTCCGCACCCTTTCTACCGTGTACATTTAGACTTCCTCGGCCCGATAAACGGCCGCATGTTTCTTGTTATTGTAGACGCGTACTCTAAGTGGGTCGAAATATATGACATGAATAATACAGCTAGTGTTGCTGTCATTGAGAAAATGTACGAGTTTATGTCGAGGTTCGGGTTACCTCATACGCTCGTAACGGATAATGGCACTTACTTTTGTTCGCAAGATTTCAGACATTTTTGTAGTCTAAATCACATATCGCATGTGACGTCGCCGGCTTACCATCCGGCGAGTAACGGCCAGGCTGAATCGTATGTTAAGATTGTTAAGAAGGGAATTAAGTCGTGCCTTATGGGTAGTACGAACGCTAAAGAAAATAAACTAAAATTGTTTAAGTATATGTTCGACTATCGCAACTCGGTTCATGTGACTACAGGAACGTCGCCGGCTCAATTAGTGTACGGTCACAGGTTACGGTCGCGGTTAGATTTATTAAATCCATTTCCGTTGTCATCGTTTTCGACTACCTCTTTGGCTAAAATAGTTAAATCCAACCAGTGTATGCAAGCTAAAAGAAAAGGGGGAAAAAAAAGAAACTTTTTACCTGGTCAAATAATTATGTTTAAAAGACACTGCAGTAATAATAATAAATTTGTATGGGGTAAAGGTGTAATTGTTAAGCAAATTGGCAAAAATGTGTTCATTATTAGAGACTGTTTATCGCTAAATGAATTAAAAAAACATAGTAATCAATTAATTATTTGTAGTCATAAAACTAATGTAGCGAAGGCCTGGGATGATGATCTTGAGATACGGGTTGGGCCGCCTTTAACCACAGCAACGCCACCACTGCCATGTTCATCATCACTGCCTGCACCGTCGTTGAATGACTCTTTGGCCGCGGAAGTCACCTGTGACAGAGTTAACGACAGCGGCGATGGAGAGAGAAGTGATAAGGTTGAGAGCCAGCGTTCGTCCTCACCAAGTCACGTGTCCGTACAGCGCCGGGTGCCAAGTCCGGTATCGTCAGATGCCACAGAAGAAGTAAATGAACAACTCACAAGTCAACAAGGAGTGCTTACAAGAAGGCGACCCAGGGTGGACTATAGTCAATTCTTCTGATGATGTCATGTGATGTCATAACTATTGAGGGAGGTGTGTTATGTATGCATACATCCTCCTTGCCCGATGTATGTTGATGAGTGTTCTTTGTGGTATTAAACGTCAGTGTGTTAATGGCCGTCTTGTTTTATTGTTCCCCGTTTTACATACTTTACACTTTGCAAGTCGACCCTTTCTGTGTTTAGCGGGAGTCGAAAATTTTCCTCCATTTTCGGAGCCTTGTTTAGCTATTCTCCGCACAGTACTTTCAGACACACCTTGAACAATAAAAACATATATGCATAAAAAAAACAAAACCAAAATTGTTCAGTCCTATGGACTGAGTTATTAACATAATTGGTAAAACTTTTGAATCGAGTTGCCTGAATCGGGCTGGGGGTGGTGAAGGTAAGGGGTGGGGGAGGAGTACCCCTACTTACCCCCCCCCCCCTTGCCGCAAACAAGTAGTTTTTAAGTTATGTTAATTTTTGTATTTTGAGGTTATGTATGTATCATGGTAAAACTTTTGAATCGAGTCTCCTTAATCGGTGGGGGAACGGGAGGGGACGAGAGAGGAGTACCCCCCACTTACCCCTCCTGCCGCAGACAAGTAATTTTGAAGATATGTAACATTTTTAAAAATATGGAAAGTTACAAAAACCTCATTTCTGGCGCTTTGCCGGCCGCGCCCGCGGCACGCTCGCTTCGCTCGCTCGGCTCGACAAAACTTTAAAGTGGTTTTTTAAATATTTTACCGCAACAGCTGCAGCTAAAATGTTAATAAGACTTTATTTAAGAACCCTTTACACCCCCCCACAGTGTTAGTTTCTTCAAATTCAGGCGACTCGATTCAAAAGCCAACCGACATATGTTACTATACTTACCACATTCTACCCCTTAACACTTGATAAAATGTCCCAATAAATTAAAAAGTTCAAGATTCTCGAGTCGAACTACAATAACCAAAATTTTTGTTTGTAATATCATAACCCCAAAACTTTTAAAAATATTTAAAAATACTGATTGTTTCATGGAATTTAGCCGATTGCGCATAGGCATATTTTAGATAATTATACTTTCAACATCTTTTATAACTTACTTATCAGTATAATCTGCTGTACGTTAGTAAATATCCTCCAGATTACGTAACGAAGTTCCGTCTTGAAATTCTGTCAAACTTCGCAAAAAAAACCTTATATATTATGTTACGAGAACCGCCATGGATTACATGTTAACAGTGTTTTAAATCTAGGAATGTAGAAATATCACTAAAACAACAATTTATATCGTAACCACGGACAGAGTTGAACAACCACTTGACATTAATGACAGATAATCAATGTTGCCAAAAAATGAGTGAATTTAGTTCTGGATTATTTAATTTCTACTCTTTTATGTCGCACTATACCTACTATCAAAAAAAAATTGTCGTCGCCAGGTGGGTGGCTTATGCTGGATTTACACGAAGCCAATACTAGAGACAATCCACTAAGCCAGTCCAATAAGCCAATGCCAATGCTAAGCAAAAATGCCTTGAGGACAATCCAATGTAGTGGACTGTCTCTATTTACACGATGCCAATATTGGACTGGCTTATTGGATTGTGTCAAGTATTGGCTCCGTGTAAATCCAGCATTATACTATTAGGGAGTTACGCGGTCAGCGAATATTTTGGTGGTGCGCGGGGGGGGGGGGGAGGGGGGTTCCGCTGTAATGTTGAACAGCCATTCCATATCAAAAGTGCAAAGCACCTACAAAAAATTATTCTAATTTTGAGATTTTTTCATAGATGGCATTGGGTGTAAGTGCCAAACTTTTTTTCTTTACAAATGGGTCGTGTGTGCCGATCGTAGTAAATGTCAGTGTCGGTCATCTGATTAGCTCCAGTCATTTCAAATGATAAGATTGGTCTGATAAAATATTACAAAGTACTTTGAAAATGAATGATTCAAGGAATAAAACTAAAAAAAAACTACCTGTGAAAGTCTTTGAAAGTAGTACGAGGAAAGAGTTATGTTACAGGAAAAGAAAAGTTATTCCGGCAAAAAGGTCACCTTCTATGTTGGTCAGTACCTACATTGTCATTGTTAATTTACTTTACAATAATATTGTTTCATTTAATTTTACAATTGCGTTAAGCAAATATTTTCATTACAGAAAATATGTAAATGTAAGAACGGATGAAAAATAAATAAAAGAAAAGAGAAAAATGTAAAGCAAAAAAAATAAAAAGAAGAAAAAAACACATTTTTTTTCAAAAGCAAACTTTTCTAGTGGAAAGTATGATTGCTTACTTACTATTACCACCATAATATCAAGAATTCTATAGGAATATGTGTAATAATTAAACTAGTTTAATTACTAGTTACACAAATTTGTCAAAATGCAGCATAGGGGCTAAGCACTAACTAAAATAATTATACTTATTTAAAAATAAAGGCACTTTACTCCATTGACATTTTGTTATGAAACTTAGCCCAAATGAAAGGTAATCTTGCATTTTGACCCATTTCTTAATTGATTTTAAAAATAAGGTTTTTTTATTTAAATATGTTCAAAAGTAATAAGTATAGTATAAACATTACCTGTTTAATTTAGTTTTTGATAATAGAAAGCCGCTTTAAAATTATGACTAAAAAACAAATTAATTTTTATTTATTTCTTAATTTGTGTTTTGGCACTTAGCTTATTTGTAAATTCCAAGCCTCATTCCGTAAGCGCCATTCACATTTTTATTATAAAGAAAATAAAAACGTTTTTTTAACATTACAAATCAGTCAAGAAATCGAAAAGGTAAATTCCAATGTTTTTATGATTTTATATGATTTATTATTGTGAAGCACGGTTGTAATGTGAATTTATAAGAAAGGTGACCCGGCGTTTTATGCTTGGGTTGTATATTTTTTAATTTTTTTAATCTGTAATTCAACATCTATTTCGCAATATCTGTCAACAAATGACAGTTTTACAGCCGCTAGCTGTCAAATCAAACATGACGTGACGGCCTTGTTGACATTTCTCTTTTTTAAAAGCAAAAGAATTATGGTTTATGCAACCATGTTAGACATTTTAAAGTAACATGTCTGTTTTTGAAGACTCAGTGTTTCCATATTAAAAAATATTAATAATTAAATAAATCTTATCCGCGATTCGATAAAAATAAGACAAAACATGGTTTAGGTAGCAAATAATATTAGCTTTACTTTATTACCAAATTCTATTGTATCAATGTTAAGCTTTTTTCTATGGAAAGTGCCGTTTTCTCCTTTCAGAGGTAACTTCAGGATTTTTTTCTATCGAGCCATTCCAATCGCGTTTTGACTTTGTTCATCCCCTCACACATACGCTCTGTAATACACATTGAAAGTTTCAGTGCGAAATATCTAATATATTTTGAATAAAAACTAATAGAAAACTGCCAATTTTTCCGTTTTCACCGCCTAAGGCCCTCTTAAAATATACTGCATGATTGTGTTACGTTCCGTAACATGCAGTGTTCATAATTATCATTTTTGGCGGCAGTTAAAATAAAAAAATTCTAATGATTTTGGGTGAGATCAAAAGGTACGTCAGCTGGTCCCCGTTACACATGACACATTTGAGGCTAAAAGGTATGTCTAATGTGTAAAAATTAAAAAAGTATACAACTTATGCATAAAACTCCGGGTCTCCTTTCCGCAAACATGATTTCCCCTCGATTTCCCCTATTCATCTCTTTCCCGTTTTTCTTCCCCTCTGGACCCTAATTTCCCCTCAAAAGGGGAAGTTCCCCTCATTGTGGAAGCACTGCGTGTGACCGTGTGGTGCAGTGTTGCCAGTGTTCTAAAGGCGGGTCTCCTGCGACACTGTTTTGTTTTTTCTAACACCTAACATCTAACAAAATATGTCAAAATATGTACGTAGGCCACGCCCATATTTGTTAGATGTTTGATGTTAGGTGTTAGAAAACACAAAACAGTGTCGCAGGAGAGCCGCCTTAATGTAGAATATAAACTGTTTTTTATAAAATTTAATATTAGAAAGAGTCGTCTCAATTATTATTTTTAATGGAATATCGGTAAACCTGAAAAATATAGACGTATTCAATGATTAATGTGTAAGTTAAACCAATGGGCGATTTTCTGACAGCCTAAATTAAAAAATAAAAATTAAGTAGTTCAAAAATACTCGATAGATGGCGTTTTATGAAAGACGACCCGTTCCTACCTAAGGGCTAATAGCATTAAATGCTCTAAGCCTAAGGGCAGTAATAAATTCTACACTTTTGCTTGTCTATCAACAAAATAAATAAATAGTACTTACAAATTTTATTCAGGATCTCCAGGACCTATTTCTATTTTAGAATGGAATGAATATTACGTAGCCATACACGTGTTCTTCAGGGACTCGCCTTTTACTAAGCGCCATACTAATCTAAGCTAAGCGCCATCTATGAAGTCATTTACGAACCAATTTCTTTTTTTTTTTGATCTCGGAAAATTCAGAAATGCCTTTCGATCTATCTACTTTTTTTGTTGCAATCTTTGAACTTGAACCTAAAAATTACAAAAATATTATTAAAATTATAAAAGTTAGTTAAATAGAACTCATTCATAGATATATCTATTCCACTTCATCGCTCATAAATAGTATTTGTCAACTTTGGGTTTTATAAGATTGAAAATGTTTTTTCGTTCGCTACTGGTCCTCATGTTCGCTGAAAGTGCGACTCGCCTGTGACACCCTGAGGTTTAAGGCCACGAGGACGTATGAGGGCTCAAAAGACGCGGAATTCCAAGGGCTTTAAAAATTATGTAAAAATATTTTAGAAAAGTCAAAAAATATTTTTAAAAATTGAAAAAAACCGACTTTTTTTAACGGTAAATCATGTGTTTACCCAGAAAATTCCCGATATCTCGAGAACTGGGCCAGATTTGAAAAATTAAAAAAAGGCACCTCGGTGTTGAATGGAACATTTTACCTTATTACACTTTTTATATTAGTGACGGTTGAGGTTGTAGAGGTGCCCTTAGCCGCGAGTTTGCGCGGCGCGAGGTGCGATATCACGCTGCGGGCGGCTCGCGTGCGGCCACGAGGACGTATGAGAGCTTAAAAGACGCGGAATTCAAAGGGTTTTAAGATGATCTAAAAATATTATAGAAAAGTTGGTTTTCAAAGAATAAATTTTTTTTTTGGTTCTGAAAAAAAAATAAAAATTTTGAATAATCTATTATAAGTAGGTAAATTTTCAATGTCCTTTCAAGTCGTGTAGAGCACGAGATCTGTGAATTTTTTTATGTTGGAATATATTTCTTTTTTTTATATTTTGTACGCGAGAGGGTCAAAAGTTACGTAAAATGTTACAAAAGTAACATTCTAGCAACGCTGGTGTGGTGGGAGCTCAGAACAATAACTAAAGCATAGAAACCACGCTAAAATAGCAAGCAAAGACATATATTCATCCTTCTTCTTCTTAAGAGTCATGCTAATGAGTTAGAAAGAGACGGAGAATGTTTGACTTGTCCTAATTTGTGTAGGTGGTCACTAGTTTATTACACACTTTGTTCATCCCCTCACACATACGCTCTGTAATACACATTGAAAGTTTCAGTGCGAAATATATAATATATTTTGAATAAAAACTAATAGAAAACTGCCAATTTTTCCGTTTTCACCGCCTAAGGCCCTCTTAAAATATACTGCATGATTGTGTTACGTTCCGTAACATGCAGTGTTCATAATTATCATTTTTGGCGGCAGTTAAAATAAAAAAATTCTAATGATTTTGGGTGAGATCAAAAGGTACGTCAGCTGGTCCCCGTTACACATGACACATTTGAGGCTAAAAAGGTATGTCTAATGTGTAAAAATTAAAAAAGTATACAACTTATGCATAAAACTCCGGGTCTCCTTTCCGCAAACATGATTTCCCCTCGAT
This sequence comes from Scoparia ambigualis, assembly GCA_963921215.1. Taxonomy (NCBI): domain Eukaryota; kingdom Metazoa; phylum Arthropoda; class Insecta; order Lepidoptera; family Crambidae; genus Scoparia; species Scoparia ambigualis. The sequence goes on along the minus strand of OY992508.1, from coordinate 19,910,706 downwards.
TTCCCCTATTCATCTCTTTCCCGTTTTTCTTCCCCTCTGGACCCTAATTTCCCCTCAAAAGGGGAAGTTCCCCTCATTGTGGAAGCACTGCGTGTGACCGTGTGGTGCAGTGTTGCCAGTGACCGATAGTCAAAAGTAACACGAATCTGCTCAAAAAGTAACATTTTCACTAGAAAAGTAACATTACCTTTCTAAAGGCGGGTCTCCTGCGACACTGTTTTGTTTTTTCTAACACCTAACATCAAACATCTAACAAAATATGTCAAAATATGTACGTAGGCCACGCCCATATTTGTTAGATGTTTGATGTTAGGTGTTAGAAAACACAAAACAGTGTCGCAGGAGAGCCGCCTTAATGTAGAATATAAACTGTTTTTTATAAAAAAAAATTTAATATTAGAAAGAGTCGTCTCAATTATTATTTTTAATGGAATATCGGTAAACCTGAAAAATATAGACGTATTCAATGATTAATGTGTAAGTTAAACCAATGGGCGATTTTCTGACAGCCTAAATTAAAAAATAAAAATTATATTTATATATTTATAATTATATATTCATCCTTCTTCTTCTTAAGAGTCATGCTAATGAGTTAGAAAGAGATGGAGAATGTTTGACTTGTCCTAATTTGTGTAGGTGGTCACTAGTTTATTACACACTAGGGACGTCATTTTTCGGCATTTTATATCGACAAAAATAAAACTAATTATTGAACATGTAAATAAATATGAAGGCGAAGGATAAGCGCGCCGTCAATTTATTTCATTTTATTAATATAGTACGTTTCCAGGGCAGGCGAAAAAGTCGAAAATGACCGAAGTATTATGTTAGCATCGAGAAGACAGAATTTGTATTGCTTTCCATGCACTATTGTCATACTGTATATTTCGTTGCGTTTCACTACACGCACTACATTACTCACAAAATGCACTTCCACGAGAAAATGATACAGAATGACAGAAGTGTATGGAGAGCGATACAAATCCTGTCTTCCGACGCTAACATAATAATCTGATGGTGTTATAAAGACATCCAATGGGCGATTTTTCGAGATCAAAAAAAAAAGAAATTGGTTCGTAAATGAATTCATAGATGGCGCTTAGCATAGATTAGTATGGCGCTTAGTAAAAGGCGAGTCCATGAAGAACACGTGTATGGCTACGTAATATTTATTCCATCCCAAAATAGAAATAGGCCCTGGAGATCCTGAATAAAAATTTGTAAGTACAATTTTTTTATTTATTTGATAGACAAGCAAAAGTGTAGAATTTATTACAGCCCTTAGGTAGGAACGGGTCGGCTTTCATAAAACGCCATCTATCGAGTATTTTTGAACTAATTTATATTTTTTAATTTGGGCTGTCAGAAAATCGCCTATTACATCCGTTTGACATTTACCTTGTGACAACCTGGAAAAAATAGAAACGAATGTAGATTAGAGGTTTCATTCACTCTCGTTACAGAATTAAATGAACTCATATGAGTAAGATAGCTGTTGTCTAGCTCGTCTTTTAGCGTGGTTTCTATGCTTTAGTTATTGTTCTGAGGTTATTTTCTCAGAACAATAACAAAAGCATATTATTCTGAGGTTATTTTTCACTCCGACAGCTATTTGACGTTTATATCATTGTTACTGTCAAAGTTTGCAATACAAGTCAAAACGTCTCGAAAATTCCGCCTGTTGTTTCGTATTGTTTTACTTTTTAATAATTTTGTTAAATATGGTATAAAAGTGGAAAAAATGGAGACAGAATAAGAATTTTCTCTCGTTTTGGACAGGAATACTCCAGAACAGGTTATAAAAAACCACTCGATCGTTCCGTGGCTCGGTTGCAAGTTGCAACTCAAACGGGGTAAACTTTAACCAAACAACTACACCCAAAACGACGGAACATACCCCTGGGCACACTTCAAAATGCGTAAGGGTGTTACCAGACCAATCGATCGATCGTCGATCGACGGCATCGATCTACGTCGATCGAAGTTGATCGACTGGTCTGGTAGCTTTAATCGATCGACGTATACCGTTTGACTAACCAATCGATCGACGACGGTCGGTCGACGTTGATCGACAGGTGTGGTAGCTTTAATCGATCGACGGATTTCGTTCGTCTAAACCATCAATCGACGTTGATCGATTAACCCCGGCTATATTCCATCAGTTTCTTACGAAATGTATTCAGAAGAGGACTCGTTCTTCTTGGCCAGTACGATGTTGCTCGTACTATTATTACGGAGACGCAAACGCAAAAGAATCTGGATGCGGCCGTTTTTTAAAGTGTGTTTCAAATGACATTTTAAGTAGCGGTTTTTGTTTTTGTTTTTTTTTTACGTAGCGATTGTCATGTATTTTGAGGTTATTTTTTTATTAGACAACAGAAAACTAGCTGCATTCAAAAATATCTGGGGGGGGGGAAAGGGAGGGGGTACGGTAATGGTAACTTAATAGAATATTTCTTGTTTTACCTAAAAATAACCTTAATAAATATCCTAACATAACCTCAAAATAAAAATATCTTGAAAACTATACATTTCCACACTTTGGCTTCCCTCCCCCTCCCCTTCCCCCCTTTTTCGGTTCTAAAGTGCTTCCCAAAGGGTTTGGGGGGAATATCATTTAGCATTTAAACGTTCATATTATCGTAACTCATTAACATCAACTTTAAGCATAATCAATGAACTCTATTATTACGACTAGTATCTATGAGCACGAAATAAATTTATAAAAAAAGTGAAGCGGCCAGCGCGTCTAATCAAACAGCACGATCTAACACCCAATCCATTCTACCGGTCGATTGTCGATCGACATCGATCGATTGGTCTGGTAGAAACTATCGATCGACGTCGACTAATCCATTTCACCATCGATCGATGTCGTCGATCGATAGGTCTGGTAGACACTATCGATCGACGTCGACTAATCCATTCTACCATCGATAGTTACCGTCGATCGACGATCGATCGATTGGTCTGGTAACACCCTGCTTCAAAAGAATCGTGCGCCAAATATATTACTCTACTTTTTGATCGAGCGTATGTTGGCCGGTGGTGTTCAGACGAAACATTCTGGAAAATAGATATATATTTTATTTTACACTTATGTTTGTTTACATAACAAATAGGTAATACGCAAGTAGAGGTAGGTAGGTATAATTACTTATTAATGTGAATTATTTCGCCGTGCGATCGTGAGCTTGTGACTGTTGTGATGTAGAAGTTAGGCACATAACCTACCTGCTGCGTAACTTACTATATAAAGTGAGTTCGTAAGAATTAAAATCGGCAGTACATAACATGATGTAGATAATAGAATAGGTACCTACCTGTATTACCTACGTACGGCTACGTAATAAAATGTGGTTTGCGTTTTGTTTTCATTAGATTTTCAACTCGTCATGTGAAGTGTTTGTTTGTTTCTAAGAATAAGTGCTTGTTTGTTTGATAGGTAAAAAGGTAAGTAAGTAACTAACAGAACTACATTTTACATAGGTGTGCAATCACAAAATAAATTACTTACTACTTGTAGGTATTGCGAAGGTATTTATATTTAGTATATTTAATGGTGGCTCCACCAAAGATGTATAAAAGTATAGATGCGTTGTACACGCTCTAAAATGGCAATACGAATGAAAGGTAATTGCCCGGCCCGACTCGCATTCAGTCAGGCACGCTCTTGCGTCCCGACTATACATCGCTACAGCGCGTAAATTTATCAAGTTTTTCGTGGCCAAAATGCCTTCCTGTGTTTTTAGGCGGTGCACAAATTACACGGCAACTGTTAGGCGAACGCTACACGCAAGATCCATATTGTGATCCGTCAATATATACTGACGGATCACGATAATTATTGACGTGTAGTGTAGTGTATTGACGGATCACAATATTTATCGCAGGATTTCTGGAAATCCAGTGATCCAATCCCAGATCCTAGATCGTGATATTTATCTTGCGTGTAGTGTCGCGCGTCAATATTTATCGTGTCTAGGGTTGCCACCTTTTTTAGGATGAATAAAGTATTTTTTATTCCTCATACACGGAAAGTAGGTTTTAAGTTGCCTGAAGAGCGGGGGGAAAGTACCGCCTCTGTGGTCTAGTGCCTAAGCTACCGGTTTCAGACCCAGAGATCCCGGGTTCGATTCCCAGCGGGGGGTACATATTTGTGTGCTCGGTTTGGTTGGTGGTAGGGCTGTTAAGTCCGCCTGGCTAGCTACCACCATCTTATCTAAGTCTGTCGCCATAACAACTATGTTTATAGCATTGTTGTGTTCCGGCAGTTTGAGATAAGATAGCCAGTTCCTCAGTGGTTGAGGATTCCGGGTGAAGCGCGCTTCCACCTTCGGCCTTATCGTCACTTACCATCAGGTGAGATGAAGGCCAAGCGCTTACCCGTTGTCAATACAAAAAAAAAAAAATAATAATAATACTTTTCCGCCCTAGGGAGAATCGTTTTTCTGACAGGTACTGTCATGTGTATTTATTTATTTATTTTTAATGAACTACCAACAAAACATAGGTACACTAATTCGAATGTAACAAAAAAACAAGTTTATCTTAATGCTAAGTGCTGTCTCAATTATAGGTAGTCACGACATGCAATATCAAAATACAATCATATTTGTTGAACTCATGTGTAGTTGTGACTTACTATTAAAATAATACTAACAACCCATCTCTTCCCATGGGTGTCGTAAAAGGCGACTAACGGACTAAAGACTGCACATACATCCAACAGCATAGAGCGGCGATTGCCTCATCAAAATAATACTACCTATACCAACCCCTCTCTTTCCTTCGGTGTCGTAAAAGGCGACTAACGGACTAAATTCTGCACATACATCCAACAGCAAAGAGCGGCGATGGGCTCATCAAAATAATACTACCAACCTCTCTCTTCCTTTGGGTGTCGTACAAGCGACTAACAGGCTAAAGGCTCACCACCTAACCACATGTGCAGACTGTGCAGTAGTTTTTGCTGAAGCGTGGACTGTGTGGGCGTGGCCTGTGTTGTCCATAGATTCAAATTATCACTAATTTTACTAGGTACACACTTTAACTAAATATCTCAAAAAAGTTTTAGATTTAAGTAAAATAAAACTCACTCATTTTTTTTAGCTAATTCATGTTTTTATTTTTAGTTACTTACCATTCGTAATCAAAATCAGTGTTTACCTCGGGTGAAAGACTTATTTTCTCCCTCGAACTATTGCCGCCCTGGCTACGGTCGGGCGCCGAACCCCGTCTCGGGAGTAAATAAGCTACTTTCACCCCTAGGGTAACAAACAATGTGCTATTTACATTTTGTTAGAACAAAAATAAAGTACATAGCATAAAAAAGAGTATTTATGTATTTGTCCTTTAAAACGTATTTTTTGTTGCTCTTTGCGACATTTGACAAATATTTGTCTTTTACGTAAATAGAGTATTTTAGCCTTATAGCATTAATGCTCTAAGATTTTAGCGTACCTACTTAATTGGTGTCGTAGCGTAGATTATAAAGTACGCCTACATGAAAAAGGGGGCAATACTCTATTTTAAAGTGCGAGTGGCAACCCTACACGTCTGCCTCTTACAAAGTACGTATTTAAGACGCGATCCGTATTGATGGTGTAGGGTGTGCTGTGATCCAGCCCAAGATCCATCAATAAATATCACGATATTTATCACAATATTTATTGACGTGTAGGGTTCGCCTTAGAGACAAGAAAAACGTCTCATTTCATTCATAAGTACAGATTTTTTTAAATTAAACATTAAATGTCCGATGAATACTGCTGGCCGCTCGCTCACGCGGGTGAAGAGTGAGAGTGAGATGTAATCTGTTCTATGCGTGAAAGTGAAACAGAATATGTTAGCGCGGTCTAGTGGCGGCCGTCGCCATGGAAACTCACATGCGTATAGAGCGAATGTATATTTATCTCTTTCTAACCACAGATAGCCCTATAAAGTGTCTCTTGTTAGCGCAACGTGTTATAATAAATAACTGTATACGTATATATAGTACTACTTGCAGCACTTTATAATGCAATAATGTTAGCGTGTAACCTGTCTATCTTTTATATGTCTTTGGGCTCCACACATGGCTATTTGTATAATGGGTGATTTTCCGATATCAAAAAAAAAATAAATTGGTTCGTAAATGACTTCATAGATGGCGCTTAGCATAGATTAGTATGGCGCTTAGTAAAAGGCGGGTCCATGAAGAACACGTGTATGGCGACGTAATATTTATTCCATTCCAAAATATAAATAGGTCCTGGAGATCCTGAATAAAAATTTGTAAGTACTATGTTTTTATATTTTTGATAGACAAGCAAAAGTGTAGAATTTTTTACAGCCCTTAGGCACAGGACAAACACAAGCGGCGTCGGGCGCGGCGCGGGCGAGGCGCGGGCGAGGCGTATGAGCACTCCGCCCGCGCCACGCCGCATGTATATGTCCCGCGCCCCGCCGCTTCTATACGATTCATATGAAATACGAATGACGCCCGCGCCTCGCCCGCGTCGCGCCCGCGCCCGACGCCGCTTGTGTTTGTCCTGCGCTTTAGGTAGGAACGGGTCGGCTTTCATAAAACGCCATCTATCGAGTATTTTTGAACTAATTTTTATTTTAATTTAATTTAGGCTGTCAGAAAATCTCCCATTGTTATCGCATGTTTGCGTATTTGCCTTAATTTTCGACGTACAAGCAAATAGGTGATACAACCGTCCACACATGGAGCCAAATATCAAAAAATTCAATATTTTTTGCTACCGTTCATTTTGTACAGCAAACGACCATGTGTAGCCAGTATATTTCATTGAGGTACAATAAACTAGAGAAGACACCGCGAAGAAAGTTTGTGCGCAACTAAGGTGCAGCCGCAAGGTCCACAATCCCTTGAATCACGCGGAACCACTGAGGCGTTTGCAGCGAAAGTGCGGCCGGCTGGCCGCACATGAACGGAACACAGCAGTGGTGAGCGGTGGGTGTGTAATGTATGTTAAAACAACAAATGTCATAACGTCTACAACATATAATTTCAGATAAAATAATTTTGTTTAATATGATAATCGCAAAGTATAATCAACGAAAGATCTAATTTTAAAAGTTATAATTTTAGAATGTATAACAAACTGTTCATATAAAAACGTACTCCATAAATATTAAAAGTATATTATTCTAAACAAATAATACTTATTTAATCGTATATTCGATATGTATTATAACCTTTAATATAGCAATTAATTTAAATAACATTTTTAAAAACAAACAATCAATTCCTATAAACATGTTTCAAATTGAACACAAAAAATAATCCTTTCAAATAAATTTCTGTAGGTATGTTATATTTAAGCAAGGATGTAAGCAATTTCTAACCTATCACGTGACCTACAGGAGTAGGGCAGCTAATATTTCCGTTGTCTAATAACAAAATAAACTTCGCAATTCAAGACAATCGCTACGCTGCGCTTTGCGATTGCCTTAAATTTCTAACCTATCACATGACCTACAAGAGTAGGGCAGCTAGTTTTTCTGTTGTCTAATAAAAAAGTAACCTCGAAATTTAAGACAATCGCGAAGCGCAGTTCAGCATAGCGATTGTCTTAGGCCCCGCAATCCCTTGAAGTAGGTACGATAGATTACCAGGGCAATGTTATAATATCAAATGATGAAATACTAATTAAAACTTATATTAAGCAAAAGTTATTTCAATTGATAAGTTGATTAAATAAAACTTATTTGAATTGATCTTTATAATAAAAAATATATATGAAATGATAAATATAATAAATGATTCATATGTAAAGCGAAATTCAATGAAAGAAATATTATATTAAATGATTTTATATTAAGTAACCATTGTAATAAACTTTTATTATATTAAATAGAATAATGATATTAGTTGTTATATACACACATCAAAAGTGTCTAGGGATCAAGCATTTTTATGCGGATTTCTTGAGATTGAGATGTGGCTTTGTAATAAATTTATGATTTTATAAATTTATATGGATCCTTTTTGGTGCATTTCATAATTTGAAACAGGAACTTTCAATCAATTTCTAGTAAAAGATGAAAATCAGCTGTCAATATTTTCCCTATAAAAACATACAACGCATTGAAGACATTATTAGTGCTACTGTTTCCCTACTACTGATTAAAACCAACGTTATTATGGAGCGGCGACGTCATTTAAGCAGGGAAGAAATGCTCAGAGCCGTGGGAATGATAGAAGCTGGTTCCCGGCAACGTACTGTGGCTTTAGCTCTGAATACAAGTCAGAGTGTTATCAGTCGGCTTTGGACACGTTACCGAAGCACTGGTACCGTGGCTGAGCGCCATGGAGGACGGTATCGCTGCACCACACGGAGACAAGACCGATACATTCAAATCACAACTCGAAGAGCTCCAACAATAACCGCCATGATGTTAGCCGTGAGGCTTCATCACTCTTCAGGGAACTTAATTAGCGACCAAACAGTCAGAAACCGCTTGCATGAAGTGAACCTTCATTCCCAAAGACCGCTAAGGGTACCACCTATAGCAATGCACAATCGTAGGATTCGATATCAATGGGCTCTTGAACACAGAAATTGGGCAGAAGAACAATGGCGTTTCGTGTGCTTTTCTGATGAGTCTCGTTTTGGTATGAGACCGGATACAAGACGTATACGACACTGGAGAACCCCTGGACGCCAACAGCGATTAAAATCCTGCCAGGAAGTCCGTCCTTATAGTGGTGGAACCATCATGGTATGGGCGGGTATTTGGATCGGCGGAAGAACTGAGTTGATTTGGATCAGAGGCAACCTCAACGCTCAAATTTATGCTGAGACGATTGTATCAGACGTCATCGTTCCTCTACAAGTGCAAATCGGTCCCTTATTTCAGTTAATGCATGATAATGTACGACCGCACACCGCAAGAGTTGTAAGACAGACTCACGCCGCAGCTAACATCAATGTCATGCCCTGGCCTGCTCAGTCGCCAGACTTGAACCCGATTGAGCATGCATGGGATATGCTACAGAGAAGAGCTCTGCCGAATATGGAGGGTATCCAGTCGCAAGAAGACCTTTTTTTGTTGTTGCAACGAACATGGGCGGCCATTCCACGGCGTGATTTGGATGAACTCATTTTGAGTATGCCAAACCGATGTTCTTGTGTTGTTAGTGTTCGCGGTAGAAACACGGATTATTAATTGTTTAAGTTACCCAATAAAATTTTAAAGAAAACTGTTATTTCAGTCTTTTTTTCGAACTTTAATGTTAGTGGTTCAAATGTCAAAAATCCCTTTATTAGGAAAATGGCAAATTTCTTTATTAATGCAAAGGTGACTTGGTTTATCGTTACTGTAGACAAACGAAAACACTTTATTTGATGAATCCTTAAAGAAAATTTTAATTAATATCAATCAGGAGAAAAGTTATTGCAAAAATATATGTTGATCCCTAGACACTTTTGATGTGTGTATATTGTTCATTATGTAAAATGAACGTTATTAAAATGAAAATATATCAAACGTAGTTCTATTAAATGTAGCGCACCCGTGAGCGGTGTCTTCTCTATACGTACTAATAATAGCTCAATGGTATATTTGAGTAATTGCGATGCGTGTTTGCCTATTTGTCTTATTTTATGTGCCTTGAAAAACCGACAACGTTCCGATAAGCCGTATTTGTTATTGGCTGTATTTGCCTAATAGGGCAAATACGGCAATAAATTTGGCAAATATACTCTCCACAAATGGAAGTTATTTGTCAAATACAGCAAATACGCAAATACAAATAGCCATGTGTAGAGCCACCAAGACAAATAGGCAAACACGCAAATATACTGGTCACACATGGTCGGTTTGCTGTACAAAATGGAAGGTAGCAAATATATTGATATTTGATATTTGGCTTTATGTGTGGACGGTTGTATCCCCTTTTTGCCTGTACGTTGAAAATCTGGCAAATACGCAAACATGCAATCACAAATAGCCATGTGTGAAGCAAATAACAAACCCCTTGAGTTCCAGTAAAGATGTGGGACTTTACTGTGAAACGTTGCACGTAGGTACATATTTATAAAATAGGTATGCATTTTATTTTTATTTCTTTTAATTGTTTAAAATTTTTCTTTTAATATATATTTTCGTAGAATATGTTTACCGCGTCTTATAAAGTATAAACCATTCAAGTTCAACTCTTTTAACACAACAAAACATTTTTTTTGTGGACCAAATTATCAAAATTTACGTTAGGCGAACTTTAAAACCTATTATTTATTAAATAATAGGTTAATAATACTTTGGTTTCAAGACAAATTAAATGTTAAATTCATTATGTATTTTGTTAAAAAATGGCCTTAGCACACAGGAGGACAAACCAAAAGCACATATATTCAAGACTGGAATTAGAGATTTGCAAACATTTATAAGCATTTTGAATAGAAACAAATCCAAATATTGCATGGTAAATTGCTAATAATCATCACGAATCCAGATTAACAACACTTTCGTAAGAAACGATATTCCAGGCACTTGCCACTCACTTTTATTACTACAATGTTTGACTGAACAACTCATTGTTCAATTAAGCCCACCAGAATAATATGTATACCTAAAATTGATGGTTAAACAAACTTACCTGAAGTGAAGTTTGACCGTAATTGTACGAGACGTTGCATCCGAAGAGATTTATATTCACAAGGTAGTCCACTCTTCAATGTACCAGGCATCCAACACATATTAAGAGCTATCTAAAAGAAATTTTATTAAAAAAAACATAAAACGTTACCCATAGTATAGACACAGGCGCCATCTAGTGAATACCAACCGAGTGCACGAGATTGTCACCCGCGCTGTCATCGTCATTCACTTTTAGAGCTTTTTTGCAATTTTTTTTTTATATGGGGCTAGTATGTAAGGGAGGGGAGGGATCTTTATATAAATCTCTTCGGATGCAACTTCTCGTACAATTACGGTCAAACTTCACTTCAGGTAAGTTTGTTTAACCATCAATTGTACTTCGACGTTGCATCCTCGAGATTTATATTCACAAGGTAGATGTTTAGAACACAAATTTTGCGAAATAATTTAAGTACCTATATGATTTAATTCAACTATTATAATTGAGTATTTACGAGTATAACCGATTAAATATAATTAGGTACCATATTAGTACAAACCAGTATGATATATTATAATGAATAATAAGCTAGAAATTAATAAATGTAAATAGCCGCTGTAAAGGCATTATCGTCATTCTCAATGGTAAGGGGTCGATTGTAAAACCGTGCAAACACCAGAGAATTACCAGTCCATCCTGCAGTTATTGAAAGGCCTTTTCTGTTTGCTGCCGAGGTGGACGTGGACGCGTGTCTTACACGTGTGTGCTGAAAATAAAGAAGTGTCAATACCGCTGTTAAATAGAGTGTTTTTAAACTAACGACTTAATGTAGAACTAGTTGCATTATGAATATAATTCATATCTAAGTAGGACAGTAATGTTTTTGCAGGGCAGATCTCAATCTTATTTAGAAAAAATGGTATAAATAAACAAGGCGGTCGTCGCCCTGGAGCAGATGTTTTAATTAAATCATCCCCAATGGTTTCGACATAGTTATTATTTATTTTTAAATTAGAAATTCGAAGATAACGTCTGTACTCGTTGTGCGGTTGACAATGCGAGCAGAGTTACTAATATTTTAGTAATAAACTCCAGAGCAAGTTCCTCATTTGGATATAAATTACTAAGGTGATCGATTACAATCTTTGAATCTCACGTCTCCGAATAATTCGGATGACTAGGTTTAGTCCTGTAAATACCTTTAAAAAATCGAACAACTAATTAGCTTCGCTATAACGTTTGCCCTAAATAGCTAGAGCAGAACGATGCATATTTAATGAACTACAACCAATTTTTGCTGTTAACAGTTGACCGTAAGGAATTTTGATAGAATTGGAAGTGGGAAGTTATAGAAATCAACTTTATAAATATCACAATAACTCCACCATTTCGTAAAAGCGACATTGTATTGTTTAAGTGAGGATGTAGACAATTAGGAAATCATCACCTCGATGGTTTCATTACATAACGATTGTCTTTGAAATGCTTTTCTGATAATTTGTATGCTACCAGGATAAGTTTCTTGCAAAGGGGGTGCGGGGTCCTGAAAGGTGATAATAACATGTCGTCACTTGGGCCGAAGTATATTGGTGGTGAGCTACTGAGCTAAGTAGGGGATACCAGGGTTGACTCGGCCAATACGATACGACTAGTACACCAGTGGCTTCGTCATTAATTATTTTCCTGAAGCATTTTAATATGAGCGAGAAAGGGGGAAAAGCATAAAAATAAAATATATTCCAATTTAAGGTGAATGCATCTATGTCAAAGGCATAGGGGTCTCGTTGCCATGAGACGTATTTATTGCATTTATAATTTTGGTAAGTAGCAAAGAGATCTTTAAGAGGTGTCCCAAACGATTGAACATTTTTTTCGAACACAGGTGCCGACATTTGCCATTCTGTATCGATATTCATACGCCGTGACTCCTTATCCGCCATGAAGTTATCTTTAGATTTTATGTAGGATGCAAAGACAAATATTTTGCGTTTCTCGCACCATTGCCATATACGACAAGTGATATTATTTAAAGGAACTTATTGTACTCCACCCATTCTATTGATATTTATTTGTTCAAGAATGTGTTTTGGTTTTCCTATTGGCAATTGCAAACACATATTTTCTGAATTTAATTCAAAACCGAGAAATTTTCTAGTCTTTTGTGGTTCTAGTTTTTATCAATGCCTAGATTTTGTAATAAACAAACAGTTTCGAAAAACAAAACTTTTACATTCTTCATAAGAATGGCCAAGGCACAAGATCTAAATAAATTAGAATTAAAAAACCTCTGTTTCTAAGATAAATCCGGTAGATAGACCGTGTTGATGCAAGAGGCACCAACATGCGACGTGGTTTAAGGGAAAGGCGGGAAGGGGCTTACCGGGGGTCCGTGGTCCAGGCACGGTCACGCGCTGAACGTGCCGCGGATGGCGCTGGCGGCGCTGGCGGTCTTCGTTGGTGAGGGCGGTCGCACACACACACTTATCACTGGTGTTCGTTAGGCGTTAGGGGGCGAGCTGGTAGCACTAGCTCTGTCACTGTACACTTCACATAGGGTTCACATAGGGCTTCGGGGCTGAGTTCAAGAGCGCGTCACGCGTGGACGTGTGGGTGTGTACATGATGAGCTGAGAGGAATGCACGTGTGTGATTGTATGAGCAAAATGGGCAACGCGCAAGGGCGTGCGCTGGGCATGTTAACATGTAGGCACTGAAGGCGTGCACTGAGCATGGCAGCATATAGGCACGGAAAGGCGTACACTGGGCATGTTACCATGTAGGCACGGGAGGCGTGCACTGAGCATGATACCATACAGGCACGGAAGAGCGTACACTGGGCATGTTACCATGTAGGCACGGGAGGCGTGCACTGAGCATGATACCATATAGGCATGGAAGTCGTGCGCGCTGTGGCACAACGCGCAACGGCGCAATAAAAGCGAACGCAATAAAAGCAAAAAATAAAAAGCAGACTGCATTCGTGTGTGTGTGTATGTGTTGCAGGCTGATGTGTGGTGTACGTGTTTGTACGGGCTTATTGTGTTGTGCAAAGGCGTGGGCTGATGTCATGCACCGTATAGGTGCGGGCTGACTACATGTGTTTGTGTACTACTAATAACTAATTAATTTCTATTAGGGCACGAGATATAACTAGTAAAGTTACGGGAACAAATGAATTTAGGAAATGATGGCACAAAAGGAAAATAAAAAATGACCATCTTATGGGCTGAAATAGTTATTTTATATATATATATAGCGGACTGTATTAAAGTTAAGGGGTGATTCGGGGCTGATTCTGTATTGTGCTACTGCTGCGACCCATGCGGCTGCCTCGCGTGCGCAGACGCATGCAGCGGGCTATCGGTCGGACTCTGCTTCGGGGTGTCCCGTAGGTGGGGCGGTAGCCACCGCGCCGCCGACTGTGGCTGGCTCTGCTGCGTCGTGTCGTCCGGTCGGTGAAGGGACGTGTGATGCTCGGTGCGCCCACACACCCTGCATCTCTTCACCGACTTGCACTCGTCCGGGTAATGTGGCCCGAGGCAGCAGGGGCAGCGCTCGCGCGACACCACGAAATCCCACCGGCCCTGCGTTGGCTGGGCATTATAGCGGGCGCACGTGATGAGCTTGTGCCCTCTAGCCCTGCAGTAGGGACAATAGGGCGTATTTGGGCTAGGCCCGGCTTGCGCGTGCATTGTGAATGTATGTGTTGTCTATATGCGTGGCGGCACGAGTCGAGGCGAAAATATTAAATGTGGCGGGTAGGGTGATAATAAGTGGACTATTGCTGGGATGTATCCGGCTCGAAAAGGATCATAAATGTTGATGCAAGAGGCACCAACATGCGACGTGGTTTAAGGGAAAGGCGGGAAGGGGCTTACCGGGGGTCTGTGGTCCAGGCACGGTCACGAGCTGAACGTGCCGCGGATGGCGCTGGCGCTGTAGCGGTCTTCGTTGGTGAGGGCGGTCGCACACACACACTTATCACTGGTGTTCGTTAGGCGTTAGGGGGCGAGCTGGTAGCACTAGCTCTGTCACTGTACACTTCACATAGGGTTCACATAGGGCTTCGGGGCTGAGTTCAAGAGCGCGTCACGCGTGGCTTCGCCTTGAGATGTCGTTGCACACTGCCTCGGCGACCGCGTGATGCACGCGGTTCAAGAGGTTCGTCCGGTACAGGCGTCATAGCCCCCGTGCGACGAAGATACGCACTCTCATTGGCCGACAAAAGGGCGGCAGCGATTGGTCGTTGCGGTTGTGGCGCAAACAGACCAGTTTCATGAGTTTCGTAAAGACATAATAAGGTGCTGAACTAAGTCCAAACGGTAGGCACTAAAATTCATACGTATTACTTTTGTGTCCCAAAAATTTGAACCTTAAATACTTTTTGTAGTTTTCATCAATAGGAACTAAAGAAAAAAATACGCGTCTTTGATATCAACATTGGCCATATAACTGTCTTGGAACAATAATTTGCTTACTGTCCGTATGTCCTCCATTTTAAAGTGGTATGAGGCGACAGCTTTATTCTATGATTTTAGGTTCAAGATAAATCTGGACGATCCATCACTTTTAGGTGTTAAGAATATGGGAGAAATAAATTGGTCTTTGACATCCTCTCATATGCATATTACTCCTGACTGGCAAAAGTCAGATATAGCTGTGATTAACTTACTTATTTCAGCCGAAGAATAGTTAGGAGTGAGAGGTTCAGTAGCTTGCTTTACAGTATTATTAAATGGTATTTTGTAACCCGTAACGTACTGTCAGACTACCGGGTCATTTGCGATTGAACACCATGTGTCAACAAAAAAAAAATTTATACGACCAGCGTGTAAGGTTACCTTGGTTGTTATTTACGCAACATCGGTCTGTATGACGGTCTCACTGCTGTCGTGGTGTGATAGCGGGCGGACGTCGGTGCTTGCGCTGATCGCCTCGAAGGTGGATACGGGAATCTTTGCTTGTTCCCACCCGGCCTGGCAACCCATGACCTTGTTGCTTGGATGGGTCTTGCCACTTTCCCTGCTGGGCGACGTAGTTCTAAGTGAAGTTGACGGTCCAATGTTGTTAGTATGCCGTATTTGCAAACCAGATTTTTCAGCGGCCTTAGCAGCTTCTATCTTTTCTCCCAAATTTTCTCCAAAAGTGTGTGCACATCTTGTGTCATTGACAAGAATTTTTTATCAAGAGTAGGCAGGTAGTGTAAGCATTTTTCTATTCATGGTATTTTCATAATGTAAATGCAGCATAATTTGGCCAACTTTAAACAGGTATCAAAGTTGTTGCTAACAGTTCTTTTTTATTATTTTTGTTCATACCACCTATGAGGATTTCCTTAGCGTTTAGAGACCTCTTCTGGTATTTTGGGTCCAAAAGTGAAGGAGGTACCTCCTTCAATTTAGAAACTCCAAGAACGTCAAGAAAATCCGACGATATTGGATTTACAACTGGCAACTCCTCTGCTGCGCTTGGATTATTACGACTAGGTATCGCTAGCGTCCTGGATGGTCTGGGTAAGATCCGGACTGTGTACTTGTGCTACGGTCATGGCGAGAGGCCTCGCGCAAACGAAGTCATTTAAAAGGAATGATCAAAGAATAGAATTGCCGTAATCGCGTCACAGCATAGGGTAGGTACCCGTAATATCGATCGTAATCGCGTCACGATACTAGATTTCATATTAGCACTGACCGTAATCACGTCACGGTACTACATAAGGGTAGGTACCCGTAATATTGATCGTAATCGCGTCACAATACTAGATTTCATATTAGCACTGACCGTAATCACGTCACGGTACTACATAAGTGTGCAGTATGTAAGGCGGAACTGTAAGATTTTGTAGAAATCACATGCACACAAAAAAACACTCCAATAAAAAGTAAATTGGTAAAAAATAAAATAGAATGTAGGTACTGCCTCGCGCAAACGAAGCGTCATTTGGAAGGAATGACCGAGGAATATAATTGCTGTAATCGCGTCACAGCTTAGGGTAGGTACCCGTAATATCGATCGTAATCTCGTCACGATACTATATTTCATATTAGCACTGACCGTAATCACGTCACGGTACTACATAAGGGTAGGTACCCGTAATATCGATCGTAATCTCGTCACGATACTAGATTTCATACTAGCACTGACCGTAATCACTTCACGGTACTACTTATGTGTTTTTTACTTTTTATTATTATTTAATAAAACTAAATGTCTTATGTATTCTTGAAAATCGATAAATAGTGAAAAAGTCAAAAAATGTGGGTAACCACAAAGGCACTAGCGAAAGTATTAATCGAAATTAAGAAGGAAACGTACTATGAAATATATTTCAATAACGTTTCTACTTTGAATGTCTCACTAAGAGGTTCTGAGTCGTATATTCGCTAACGAATCACATAGTCTTTAAAAAATCGTTTGTCTTTGTAATTTAATCATAACATCGACAAAATGTAATATTTAAAACACTGACTGACCTGATTTACTTGGCGATCGTCGTTTACGCAGTTTTTCCACATGCGTATATAATGATTATCCATGCTTCCTTTTGCACATAGTTTTTTGCTACACAAAACACTTTTATGGTAACGATGTGCGGATGCCCGAACACGAAAAGCGAATGACGATGACAGCGCGGGTGACAAACTCGTGCACTCGGTTGGTATTCACTAGATGGCGCCTGTGTCTATACTATGGGTAACGTTTTATGTTTTTTTAATAAAATTTATTTTAGATAGCTCTTAATATGTGTTGGATGCCTGGTACATTGAAGAGTGGACTACCTTGTGAAAATAAATCTCGAGGATGCAACGTCAAAGTACAATATACACTTACTAGCAGCCGCTCGCGGTTTCACCCGCGTGGTTCCCGTTCCCGTGGGAATATCGGGATAAAAAGTATCCTATGTGTTAATCCATGTTATAAACTATCTGTGTGCCGAATTTCATCCAAATCCATTCAGTAGTTTTTACGTGAAAGAGTAACAAACATCCATCCACACTTACAAACTTTCGCGTTTATAATATTAGTAGGATTCAACTAAAAAACAAATAATTATTTGACAGGTCAATTAATGACAGCGATTTGTTTGGGGCCAAGTGTCGCTGGCTCCCTTTGACTATATTTATACATGTCTAGACGGAGCATCGCGGTTCAAACGCTTGTCAAAATCCGCCCGGTTTTTGTATTGAATTTGAAGTGTGCGTGACAGCCGCGTATCTGACACTAGCGCGAATGGTTGCCAGCGAATGCCTAATTTCTGATAAAGTAGGGAAAAAATATTTATGCACAATATAATTTTAAAATGATTCATAACATAATATAACTCTTTAAATTAGGTATATCTATCGTCTAATTGGGTATAACGCATAAAAGAAGCTGGTGTGTTTAGAAGAAATGGATGATTGAAGGCGAGGGCGAGTACAATAAAATAATGCGCTAATGGAAGCCTGCGTGCGTGTGATATGTTTGTAATAGGGACGAAATAGAAGCAACAGGCAGGATGATTTACGTTTAATACTTAATCAAAATTGATTTTAAAAATATTATAAATTAAAATCAAAACAATTAATGGCGTTCTCTTTGTATTTGTTTCTTAAATAACTTTCGTTTGGATGTTACATCATTTTTCATGTTCTCTAATTTCTTATTATGTTGAAACTTTGTAGTTAAATATTACGACAACGACTTCTTTCTACCGGATCAGTTGGAAATCTGAAAATTAAAATGTTTGCTATGTGGTCGAACAGTTTTAAAGGTTACATAATGTAATGACTGCTCATCAATATCCGTGTCCAATAGTTTACCTACATGAGACGAGAAATATTGACCTTTTAGGGGCACAAACATAGGTACACCCGCACTTTCTCAAACATTGTCATCATCATCATCATCAGCCTATAAACGTCCCACTGCTGGGCGCAGGCTTCCCACGTGGAGATAGCACGTGGGAATATTGGGCCATAACCCACCACGCTGGCCCAATAATATAATAATAATAATAATAATCTTTATTCATTTCTCTACAAGCATAGTATCTTAACTTATTTAATGTGACATTTTATGTGAATAAACATAGCAAGATACGGTTGAACGATAACGCCTGTGCTAGTTTATTAAAAAACTGTATGACAGACGCTAACGCCTTCCCTCAGGCTTAATGGACACTGATATAAAAATGCCAAACAACTGTTTCCAAGATTATGCATGACAAGAAAAGGAAGAGGCAGCAATTTATGTACTTAAAAATAACCAATTAAATTAAAGGAAGTACAATTTAAAAAATAATAAAATTTCCAACTAGGAAACTTAAAAATTAAAAATATAAAGGTGTGTGTGCGTGAGTGTGTGTGTGGGGGTGTGTGTGTGTGTGTGTGTGTGTGTGTGTGTGTGTGTGTGCGTGTGTGTGTAGCTAGGTCACATTGGACAGGGATAATATTAGGGTTTCATTAAAAATTCCTCAGTTTCATCATAAGACAGTTTTTGCAACCAATCTTTTATTTTTAGTTTGCATTGTCGTAAAGAACTACTATAGACATCCAATATTTTGTTAATTTTGTTGTATAGAAAAGAACTACGGATATAGAAATGCCGACTAGCAAGAGCCGTTCTATGTGGAACGGACTTACACACCCGGTACCTTAAGCGCTTGTTAGAATTGTATATGTTTTCTTCTAGTGGCAGTGTCTTATGTCTACGTAATATCAAATGAAGCACATAAAGTTGCCTGACTGTTAGAACCTCGCAGTCAATGTAAAGTTGATTAGTTGGATATCTAAATGGCTTTTTTGTCATCACTTTTAAAACGCTCTCTGCGCTCTCTCAAGCCTCAGAAAGTTAGTGGTACCAGCACCACCCCAAATTGGAATACAGTAGGCTAAAATAGATTGCACTAGAGCAAAATATACCATTTTCAGTGTGTGTATGTTAGCAGAGTATCTGAGCTTCCTAAAAATAGGCATGATTTTTCGAGTACGTGATATTACGGAACCTAGTTGAGTATTCCAACTTAGAGTGCTGTCCAAATAAACTCCTAAGTATTTTATGTTATCGGTACGGGATATAGGTAGGCAGGAACAAGTTTGATTAGATATGTCGCAGCAATGAATTTTTATATGAAAGGAGTCAGATTTTGGTTGCGCTGATTGAGATGCCGAGAAGGTTATAAACTTAGTTTTGGCAACATTCAAAGTAAGCAAGTTGACACTGAGCCAGCCAGATACGACACGCAAAGCTTCTTCCGTACGCTGACGGGCACCCTCCCATGTCTTCTCCTTAACTAGAAGGACAGTGTCGTCAGCATAGGTGATTATTTTACAATTAGGCAGAGCAATTTGACACAGACTATTTATGTAAATGAGAAAAAGGGTTGGGCCAAGGACGCTACCTTGAGGAACACCACAACCAATAAACTCATCACCACTAACATAAGAGTCTATTTTGACACATTGACTACGTCCCGATAGATAGTCACGGAAAATATTTAGGACTTCACCACGTATACCAATATCATCCAATTTTTGTATTAGAATGGGAACAGACACAGTGTCAAAAGCCTTTGACAGGTCTAGAAAAGTACCTATGACTTTAGATTTTTTGTCAATATTTTTAACTATATAGTCTGTCAGCTCCATTACAGCATCTTCAGTGGATAAACCACTTCTGAAGCCATACTGGTTAACAGACAAGACATTATATTTATATAAGTAACTGAGCAGCCTACTGTTAAGAATTTTTTCAAGGATTTTTGAAAGACAAGTAAGAACTGAAATACGTCTGTAATTACTGACATTGCTTCTATTCCCACTCTTATACACTGGATGTACTAAAGCCTTTTTAGGGTGTTACCAGACCAATCGATCGATCGTCGATCGACGGCATCGATCAACGTCGGTCGACGTTGATCGCTTAACCCCGGCTATATTCCATCAGTTTCTTTCGAAATGTATTCAGAAGAGGACTCGTTGTTCTTGGCCAGTACGATGTTGCTCGTTACACTATACATCACTCGTAGGTACATAGAAATCTCGAGTTTTCGATCGTGAAAGTTAAGCAATGTTCGCCGAGGTCGCCAAAGGAATGGGTGACCGTAGGTTCATATAATCTTGAGGTTTTCGATCGTGAAAGTTAAGTAATGTTCGCCGAGGTCGCCAAGAGGATGGGCGACCGTAGGTTCATAAAATCTCGAGGTTTTCGATCGCGAAAGTTAAGCAATGTTCGCCGAGGTCACCAAGGGGATGGGTGACCGTAAGTTCATAAAATCTCGAGGTTTTCGATTGCGAAAGTTAAGCAATGTTCGCCGAGGTCGCCAAGGGGATGGGTGACCGTAAGTTCATAAAATTCTCCCATCAATTACTCTACCTGCGCAAAGCTTAACTTTTGTGACTGTAAACAGAACGTCTGTTTAAATTGTATGAAACTATTAATAGCGGGGTTATTAGCCAATGGATGGCTTATAATGGCTATTAATGGATTATAATCGCTAATAATCCAAACAATCCGGCTATTAACCCACGGAGGGGGAAAAGACGGGGATGGAGGGGGTACGGTAATTGTAACTTAGTAGAATATTTGCTTTAACCTAACATAACCTCAAAATAAAAATATCTTGAAAACTATGCATTTCCGCACTTTGGCTCCCCTCCCCTTCCCCCCTTTTTCGATGTTGCTTAATCTAAAGTGCTTCATATTATCATCAACTTAAAGCATAATCAATGAACTATATTATTACGACTAGGTATCCAATCACGAAAGATCGATCGATTGGTCTGGTAGACACTATCGATCGACGTCGACTAATCCATTTTACCATCGATCGATGTCGTCGATCGACGATCGATCGATAGGTCTGGTAGACACTATCGATCGACGTCGACTAATCCATTCTACCATCGATCGATGCCGTCGATCGACGATCGATCGATTGGTCTGGTAACACCCTTAAAGACATTGGGAAAAACACCCGACGATAGGCAGAGGTTGAATACATGAGTAAAAATCGGAATAAGGGAAGTTTTGGCATCTTTTAAGATGCTGGAGGGAATACCATCATAACCGGCAGCACTACTGGTACGAAGATTCATAAGTATTTGTCCAATTTCATCTTCATCAGTTTCCAGCAGAACCATGGAATTACCTGAAGGATTAGATACGGGTAAGGATAGTGTGGGATTGTAAACTGTTAATTTATCCTGGTTTATGACAATTTTAGAGGCAAGATTATTTCCTATATTGACGAAAAAACTATTGACTTCATTTATAGATGATAGTGGGTCATTGTTAATACTTAAAAGTTCTCTGGAGGGCTGGGATTTAGATTGACAGTAAGTGATATCTTTAATAACATTTCAAGTTGCTTTAGCGTTGTTTTTAGCTTTTAAGAATTCATTTTGTTCGTGTAAACGTTTAAGTTTTTTCAAAAGTTTATTGCAGAAATTACGATATCGCAGATATGTGATTTTGATTAACTCGTTATTTTGGTTTTTTTTTACTTTTTTATGGAGGTTATCGCGATTTCGGATACACCTCAAGAGTCCAGGTGTGATCCATGGTTTTAAAATTCGTTTTCTGCAAGAGATTCTAGAAGTCTTAGTGTTTAGTTTGATACAGGTAGAGATACTGGAGACCAACAGCTCGGCCGCTTCACTGGCATTGGTGGACGCAAGAATAGATGAAAAGTCAGTGTTGGCTAACTCGGCCACGACAGCTTGTGAGTTTATACGTTGGTGGAGCTTAGGAAGGTACGTTTGATTACCGAAATCTATGCAAGTGAGGATAGGTGCGTGATCAGTGATGCCAGCGTCAAACACCAAGGTAGTGGCCGTCTTGCTTGTCCTCAACATGACGTGGTCGAGACAGCTCTCTTGGTGAGTAACAAGGGTGTGTGCAGCTAACAGTCCATGAGATGCAAGTAGGTTTAGGTAGTTATCGGGTTTGGGTTCAAGCTTATCAGAGATAATATTTATATTAATATCTCCAACAACTGCCAAGGTTTTAAAAGAAGCTAAAGAAATAAGTAAGTCATTTAAAGAGTGTAGGAAATTATCAGTGTTTTATTCGACGGAGAGCGGTATATACCAACAATAGCAAAGCCATTTGTACCACAAAGCGTGAGACAGCTAGCATCAGAAAGGTTGATCACATCTACTCTGCACTCCAACTTCTCTCTAACAAAAATAATTACGCCATCATTTTGATTCTGTGTAGTGGAACGGTAAGAGTTATAACCTTGTAAGCTTGGAACATTGACTACTTTACTAAGCCAACATTCAGTTAGTATAACTATATCCGAAGTTATACTTAACCTTGTTAAAAATACGACAAGTTCATCAAAATTGCGATTTACACTTCTTATATTCACATGAAAAATATTAAGTTGATTATTATTTTGTTTAATGTACGAAGAGCATTCGTGGGGAGAACAAGAAAAGGAATGATAATTGTGTAAACTCTCTATATCTTCGTTAATTTGATTAATATCCATTTATTAATTAAAAACTTATTATGTAGAAAATTGTGGGATCTGAGGGCAATTCAAAATAAGATGCCGCACTTTTAAGGATGTAGATTGCAGTATGTAGTAATCGGAATAGCTTGCAATAAGGATTAACATTAGAGGAAAATAATGGTTAACGATGTAGGTGTGACTCGTGTGCCGGCTAGAGGTTAATGTTGGTATAAAAAGTGATTTGTGTAATTGTGTTTGGTTGTGTTTTGTGAGTGTAATTATAATTGAGATAAGTGTATCATATTTACGTAGTTGTAGGTGATAAAGTTTTGTGAGTGTTTGTATAAAATAGAAAAATAAAATATTGTAACTTAAAGGGTAAACAAAAAGAGAGACAACACATAACAAGTGCCGCGACGCTAGTCATACATGTTTGTTTAGTAACTCAGCCAAATCCCTCTCTGAATCAATACGACAGACTTTCTCATTTTCCCTCTTTCGAAGGTATATTCTCCCACGGGTGATCCAACAGAAGGTGAATTCATGGCTACTAGCAAAATCCCGTGCAAGAAAGAATAGTCTTCTCATTTTAGGTGTCAAGTTTTCAGAGATGAATATAGGCTGGGATACTCCTGAGATACGAATATGCTCAGTATTAAAGCGCTATTAAAATTTTTAAGACATTTTAAAACATTTTCTTTAACTAGAACGCTATTTAAATTGCAAACTATAGGTTTGTTAGTCGGATTTTTTGAGTTAATTCGATAAATATCACATACATCGTTGGTGGACACATTAACCTTAAGGGCGGTCGCGATTTTTATGAACATATTTAGTAAGTCATCTTTAGTTTCTGATTTGGATACTGGAATGTTACGTATTTCGATACTAGATGATCTGTTTTGTCTCTCTAAACTCTCAATCTTGGTTCTTCATATCATCCATGAAGTCATTCAACGTAACCTCTTCTCGAAGTCGCTTCTGTCTTACTGTCACGCTTTGTATGTCCTGCTGCGATGATCGAGTACCGGAGAGATCGGGTTCGGATCCACAGCGTGTAGGGGAGGCGGTGGGGGGAGGTGTTCGCTTCAACGGCATGTTCATTTGAGCTTGTAGTACTAGGGTATCAGGATATTATAGGAGTTGGTATAATTATATTTGTGGCGTTTGTCTGTTCTCAATTAGCTTGCGTGCACCGGAAGTTTGCCACAAACATTGAAATAAAAGTACCAGGAGATTATGAAGTTGTAGGAGGTCATACGCGGCCCAAAAAGCAATTTGGCACTCACCAGCGTCACAGTGCACTTTAGTCAAAGTACCAGGAGCCTAGAGTTTAGCAAGAAGTGTAAATTACACGGCAATAAAGATGTCTGGATTCAACTTTAACGTAAAACTCGAATGCGAAACTCGAAAACGTACCAGGCGAGCAGAATTCAAAGGAGGTTAGTTGTACTTGCGTTAGTTGATACGGGTAGCGCTGCACTGTAGTGGTTAACGATGTACACACACACTGCTATCGCACGACAGTAATCAAATGGATGCACTTCAGTTGTCCTTTTCTCACGTGTGGTCCGCACGTTGCGCTGGTACGATCCTCAATCTACGCTACGGCTGGTACACTGCATGGAAATGTAGAACACTTGTTCTGACCTATGCACTCCTATTATTTCTTATGTATTTAATTTCAAAAATTTGGATTTATTATAATAATTACAGTAATAAACAGTATAGGCACGACTACTCGTAGCTGAGGTCCGGAGGGAGAGGGGATGCGTGTTGGTGGGTTTTAACAACTGTCATCTTATCTTACGACAGCAAACGGGACCAACGGCTTAACGTGCCTTTCGAAGCACGGAGGAGCTCGAGATGTTTTAAATTTGGTCATCCATCCAGTGACCCGGCATTGCGAAAGTTGCTTAGCGGGCAAGATCGCAAGCCGAACGTTCTAGCGGATGCGCCATCGAGCTCTGAAGCATACATACTACCATCCCTTACATACACATACTTAAACACACACTTCTTACATAAATACTTACGTACATTCCATTTCAAACATAATAATTTTTTTATTCATTTCGAATATCGATACCATACTTAACACAACAACAATTTATAATAATAGTATTATAAAATATTACAGTAGGTATTATATTTTTTCTTGTTTTAGAACGGAACCTATAATCCAGCCAAATTCGATGACGAATGTTTGTAAACAGATTATTGTTATACCTAGTTGCAGTAGGATTTTACTTTTTCTTGAGAGACATTCACAAGAAAACAGTTAACTATTGTCTTTCTTTCAAAAAACAGTAAAAATCCTAGTGAAACTAGACATTTGCACAAATGACAGTAATATGTTCACAAAACTTCGGCATCGTATAGGAACAGTGACATTTATTCACGCTCTTAAAAATCAGACATCCGAATAAATAAATAAAACTTTTTAAAGCGTTCCAATAATAATTATATTTAATGTATTTACTTTATTTACAACAAGACCATGTATAAATACTAACTTACAAGACTGAGTATTTTTTATCATACTTATTATATTTAAACCTCCTTTTATATTCTGCCACCAATAATGGGAATTCTACATTTTGATACCAGCAACATTACGCATACATGGCCGTTATTATTGTTAAACTTTAAAGTTTCATTAAAATTTATCGATACTTCCAGATGAATCGTGACTTTCCTTTTCGAAAAAAAATTTGTTTTGTATTTTCGACAGAATTTCACTGAGCAAACGGTCATTTTGCGAACAATTTCACCGAAACGCGAGAGGTAAACACTGCTTGACGGCACAATGACACTGACCGCCAGGATTGCGCGATAGGCCAATTTTGGTCTGTAAATTTTTCTGTGTCATTGTGCCGTCAAGCAGTGTTTACCTCTCGCGTTTCGGTGAAATTGTTCGCAAAATGACCGTTTGCTCAGTGAAATTCTGTCGAAACTACAAAGGAAAAATCTTTTCGAAAAGGAAAGTCACGTTTCATCTGTAAGTATCGATAAATTTTAATGAAAATTTAAAGTTTAACAATAATAACGGCCATGTATGCGTAGTGTTGCTAGTATCAAAATGTAGAATTCCCATTATTGGTGGCAGAATATAAAAGGAGGTTTAAATATAATAAGTATGATAAGAAATACTCAGTCTTGTAAGTTAGTATTTATACATGGCCTTGTTGTGAATAAAGTAAATAAATTAAATATAATTATTATTGGAACACTTTCAAAGTTTCCTTTTTTAAACTGATGTCTGATTTATAAGAGCGTGAATAAATGTCACGGTTCCTTTCGAAGCCGAGTGTTTGTAAAGATATTACTGTCATTTGTGCAAATGTCTAGTTTCACTAGGATTTTTACTGTTTTTTGAAAGAAAGACACCATAGTTAATTGTTTTTTTGTGAATGTCTCTCAAGAAAAAGTAAAATCCTACTGCAACTAGGTATAACAGTAATCTGTTTACAAACATTCGTCACCGAATTTGGCTGGAGTATATATAGGTTCCGTTCTAAAACGAGAAAAAATATAATACCTACTGTAATATTTTATAATTCTATTATTATAAATTGTTATTGTGTTAAGTATGGTATCGATATTCGAAATGAATAAAAAAATTATTATGTTTGAAATGGAATGTACGTTAGTATTTATGTAAGAAGTGTGTGTTTAAGTATGTGTCTGTAGGGGATGGTAGTATGTATGCTTCAGAGCTCGATGCGATCTTGCCCGCTAAGCAACTTTCGCAATGCCGGGTCACTTGATGGGTGACCAAATTTAAAACATCTCGAGCTCCTCCGTGCTTCGAAAGGCACGTTAAGCCGTTGGTCCGTTTGTTGTCGTAAGATGACTGTTGTTAAAACCCACCAACAAGCATTGGGCCAGCGTGGTGGGTTATGGCCCAATATTCCCACGTGCTATCTCCACGTGGGAAGCCTGCAGCCCAGCAGTGGGACGTTTATAGGCTGATGATGATGATGATGACAATGTTTGAGAAAGTGCGGGTGTACCTATGTTTGTGCCCCTAAAAGGTCAATATTTCTCGTCTCATGTAGGTAAACTATTGGACACGGATATTGATGAGCAGTCATCACATTATGTAACCTTTACAACTGTTGGACCACATAGCAAACATTTTAATTTTCAGATTTCCAACTGATCCGGTAGAAAGAAGTCGTTGTCGAAATATTTAACTATAAGGTTTCAACATAATAAGAAATTAGAGAACATGAAAAATGATGTAACATCCAAACGAAAGTTATTTAAGAAACAAATACAAAGAGAACGCCATTAATTGTTTTGATTTTAATTTATAATATTTTTAAAATCAATTTTGTTTAAGTATTAAACGTAAATCATCCTGCCTGTTGCTTCTATTTCGTCCCTATTACAAACATATCACACGCACGCAGGCTTCCATTAGCGCATTATTTTATTGTACTCGCCCTCGCCTTCAATTATCCATTTCTTCTAAACACACCAGCTTCTTTTATGCGTTATACCTACATATACGATAGACATACCTAATTTAAAAAGTTATGTTATACTATGAATCATTTTAAAATTGTATTGTGCATAAATATTTTTCCCCTACTTTATTGGAAATTAGGCATTTGCTGGCAACCATTCGCGATAGTGTCAGTCATACGCGGCTGTCACGCACACTTTAAATTCAATACAAAAACCGGACGGATTTTGAGAAGCGTTTGTACCATAGAGTACTATATATTATATATGTGCCCAAGTCTGCTAATTTACGAATGGCATAATTGAATCGCAATTGAATCGTATTGTAATTGTTTGACACATTTGGTATTCTCTTACTCATCTAAGAATACCAAATGTGTCAAACAATTACAATACGATACAATTGCGATACAATGGGCGATTTTCCGAGATCAAAAAAGAAAAAGAAATTGGTTCGTAAATGACTTCATAGATGGCGCTTAGCATAGATTAGTATGGCGCTTAGTAAAAGGCGGGTTCATGAAGAGCACGTGTATGGCTGCGTAATATTTATTCTATTCCAAAATAGAAATAGGTTCTGGATGTCCTGAATATAAATAGGTAAGTAAATACTATTTTTTTATTCTTTTGGTAGACAAGTAAAAGTGTAGAATTTATTACAGCCCTTAAGTAGCCCAGCTTTCATAAAACGACATCTATCGAGTGTTTTTGAACTAATTTTTACTTTTTAATTTGGGCTGTCAGAAAATCGCCCATTGCGATTCAATTATGCCATTCGTAAATTAGCAGACTTGGGCCCCTGGTTTGTACCGCGATGCTCCGTCTAGACACATGTCTAGTCATATAGACATATGGTCAAAGACTGCCGTTTACAACCGGGGAAATTCAGAAAAAAATATTGAGATGATTTAATTAAGGAAATTGCTTAATTATTGGAATATAATTTTACAAATTATAGGTTTTGATAATAATTCACCAGATTTAATAACACATTAGGGAATATAGAGCAACGAAATTGAAATGACCGAGTAAAAAGTTACGAATTTCTATTTATTTGCAGCTATATATCTGCCTGCAGCATTTTATTATAACTTTTGCGTACCTACTTACTATTTTTTACTTATAGTTTTATTTATGTGTAGTGGTTGGTGGTTGGATCCGATTTCAGAGTAGATTAAACGTACAAACTCGATATTTCATAGCAGGGGCCCAAGTCTACTAATTTACGAATGGCATAATTGAATCGTAATTGTATCGCAATTGTATCGCATTGTAATTGTTTGACACATTTGGTATTCTTATATGAGTAAGAGAATACCAAATGTGTCAAACAATTACAATGCCATTCGTAAATTAGCAGACTTGAGCCCCAGATAAACTTTCAACTCTAATGTAATAATATTAATGACGTCAAAGAGTCCATATCATTAGTGTTGTCAAAAAGTTTATGAAACAGCAAAATGCTATAATATTATTATTTAATGAGTCAAATAAAATGAGCTACCTACCTAATAATAACATCAGTAACTTTTATGAAACAAGTCCCGGGCAAATTAAGATTTATGAGATAGCAACTCAGGAGTCCAACGAAAGGTCAATAGAGGTTATACCTACTTGGCTTCAACTTAAAGTACTAAGTTTCGCCTCCAGTATTTCCTATAACTTCGTCATATATAAACTTTCAAGGCTAATGATTTTAGTGACGTCAAAGAGTCCTTGTTAGGATTTGGTCGATGGGTGCTAATTAACTCAGAACAATAACTTATTGTTCTGAGACTGCTTGCTTGCTTGCATGTTGCTTGCTTATTACATGAGTAATGTTTCATATCATTTAATTATTATATCAAATGCAATTATATGAAATGAAATTATATTATCTGTACGTTAGACCATAAGTATTTATATCAAACATTACACACCCAAGCGAAAAAACCGGGTCGAGTTTGATTCGTCTTAATGGGTAGACCGTTTTTAATGGGTAGTGAGTGGTGGTGGTTTGGAAGACGTTAATAAATTCTGTATACCTACACGTTCAGTAAGATGAACAGATGAAAAACGTGTCCAGGGATAACTAAAAAATAAATTAAAAGTAAAACACCTTTTTAAAAAACAAGCTTTTTATTTCAATGCGAAAAAAAATATAACTTTTACTAACAACTAACAACATAAAACGTCATTACACAATTTATATAATATCAAAGGTTGTTCCGATATTTACTTCATAAGTACTGTATTGTGTAAATAAACAAGCAAGTAAATTAAATAACTTGATTTGATTGTTTTTAACTATTAAAATTTTCAATTTAAGAAAATACGAGTACACAAACTCGCGACAACCTTTTGTATTATAATTAAATTAAATTGTGCATTGACGTTATAAGTTGTTAGTAAAAGTTTATTTTTTTCCTTTTTTAGCGCATTTAAATAAAAGCTTTCTTTAAAAAGGTTTTTTTACTTTAATTTTTTCTATTTTTACTTTATTTTATTAGGTCTGCCAACATTGTTACATTACAGCTTAAATCTAAAATGGTATGGTAGTATGTGAATAATAATAGTTACAATGCAACAACAAAATATAGGCAAACACAACATGACAATAATGAAAAATAATCGGTAGTAATTTCGGGAAAATTAAGTGAACATTAGTTGATTGAATCAGTACTACAAAAAGAAATCACATTTAAAAAAAAACATAAAATTATATTTATAATTAGTCAGAGACCATCAGAGACTAGGCAAGTCTCTCTTGCACCAACTCTTGCACTGTGTGTATGAATAATTCCGAAAAATATAAGGATATTTCTTTTTTTTATATTTTAAACATTCAATTTTAAGATAAGACTACTAAAAATAATATGAACTTAAAAAAAAGTGATTCTAAATCAAAAAATAATTAAGTAATGATTTTTTTCTCACCAAAATAAACTCAAACATACGAAACAAGGTAATTTATTAGTTAGCCAGTGTCATTAGCTACGGTTTGCCATTTTTTCATGTTTCTCCGACGTATTTTGTACGTTTTGCCCGCTGAACCAAAAATAATCTCATCCTAAAATAAAAATCAAACTATTCTATTTCTATCTTATTGGTTTAATGCTCTAAGATTTCTATCGATTTCGTCGTTTGTAGTAGAAAGAAGATTATAATCATGGCAACATAGTGAATTGCTCTTGTCTCTGACTTCACTCAGTGTCTTGTCAGAAGTTGTCAAAGTGTAAGTGTTTTTGTGGCGGGCCAATTATACGTTCAGGGTTTTGGAAATACTGCTCGATGCTGAATACAAAGGTAAGTTATACTTGTAACATGGTATAGAAAAGGGTTTTTAGAACATTTCTGTTAATCATTCTATTCGCTAAGTGCCTTAAATCAAGACTTATAGCTATGGGCAAAATAAAACGAATAAATTGCGTCTTCCAGTTGTCAATTTTGCCCGCTCTAAATATTGATTAAGAGTTGTCAACTAGTCAACTTTTGTATTTTTTTTAAATTTTAGTAAGTATTTCTAATTTATTCCGCAAATAAGAACATTTCTTTATTTTGAAAGGGTAACGTCACTCAAGAAGTATGTACTTACGGTACTTTATTTCGTTGTTTTTTTTTTTGTTTTATTTTAAGGAAATACTCAAATATGTTTTGGTTTAATGGATACTGGTATGGGTATCTATCCTATGCATATGGGTACTCATGTCAGTACTATTATTTAATCATTTGTTTTTCAGAATTAACCACAGTTTAAAGTTTTAAACCTTGAATTCGGGAACGTAAATCTAGGAGAAGACTAGCACGATTACTTGTGCTAAGTTTTTACCAGAAAAAAGTTTTTAAAGTAAGTTATTTGGTAGGTAGTCCACCTACCAAATAACTTACTTTAAAAGTTCTATCTTTATATTTTTGATAGCTGATTTTTTGTTTTTTTTTTATTGATTTAGAGTAATAAATATAAAATACTAGCTACTAACTGTCAAACGCTACCACGTTTGATTTTGATATAAAAAATAAGCATAATTTCATCATATTGTTAAAAAAGTGCCTTAATATTATATATTTGACATTTATTTTATTAAAAACGTTTTCTTACTTGAAATAAAAGATTTCTTCTTATAAAAATTATCTTTGTATCCATTACCTAACTTCCAGCTTTTTGACAACCCTAACACATAAAAGTTCCTTGTATGAAAAAAAAATTGGTTGCCTGTAAAGTCGGTTTTACGGGCGAAGATTTTACGTGACAACGTCTTTTTCTCGGTAGAATATTTATTGATATGAATATAATTAAATTGCACAATAGGAACAAGGAATTGAATGAAAATAAGAATTGCACAAATTTTAACTATAGAAATATATTTTTTTTTTTTTTTTTTTTTTTTTTTTTTTTTTTTTTAATGTTATTTTATTTTGTTTTATTTTATTTTATTTTATTTTATTTTATTTTATTTTATTTTGTTTTATTTTGTTTACTAAAACATTGTACATGTAAACTTAAACTTAACTATTTAGTGGGAGAGAGACGCAAGGCATTCGGCGGGCCTCTCTCTCGTTCGGTGACTCATCGTTACGTTCCCGACGAGCGTTACACTTTTTCATAAGTGTCTCCCAGCTAACCTAATTTAAGACGTTGTCACGTCAAAACTGAATATTGGCAGATAAATTTGCCCACTTGAATAAATCGGTTGTGGTTGTCAATTAAGTCATAATAAGATCATAAAAAGTAGTTCAAATCGTATAATATTTTTCAATCAACGAAATATTAAAAAATCGGGCAAAATTGGACGGTATTACGGTACTTAATTATTCTGTGATTTAAAATCACTATTTTTAAGACCATATTATTTTATCAGTCTTATCTTAAAATTGAATGTTTAAAATATAAATACTCATGTGGTGTTACTATTACAGTGGGGCAACGAAGGTACTTTCGCAGAGCAAGGAAGAGGAGCCCGCGGAGAAGCGGGCGGCGTGGCGACTTGGCGAGCATCCCACGAACAAGCGCAGTGCAGTTTGTGGGAGCTACCGTGAATGACAGTCATGTGAGAGTACTGCGTGTTTTAAACGTTTTTGAATTTACGTTCAGTGATTGAAATTTAATATAATGGTGCATACAAATTGTTCTGTGTACGGTTGTATGTCGTCGTCCAAACACAACAGGAATTTAAAATTTCATAGATTTCCCAAGGAAGCAAGTAACGTTTTTTCAATAATTTCGTAATAACTTACAGTACCTACTTTGTCTTTGTTGAAATGTAGGTATCTAAATTAAATTGATTGTAAAATATATACCATAGTGGGTGAATTGCAGGGTACTCTAACTACAAGAATAAATAACCGAAACCTTGTGCTCCAACAACAGATGACTTAATATTATAGTTGTACTTCGTTACTCTAACTCCAACCTAGCGGGGTTTTCTAGTGTAGGTAGCAGGTATATAATAGTATGTATTCTTTACGGCGCACGCTCTTGCGCAAAGTGTAATTTAATTATTATGTTTACAACTTATTGGAGTAGAACTGTTATGATTTTATTTAAACCAACAGAAAAAGAGGAGGTTCTATTTATATTCACCTATATTTAGTCTTTATATTATTCAAGATTTCTGGGATTGTTTTTTTATTAATTTATAAGCAATCAGGTTTTCAGATCAGGTTTCAAATCAGAAAATCGCCCATTCATATATATTTTTCCAAAAGGCAAAAGCATTGAGTTAAATAACAAGCTCAATGGGCAAAAGTCCAAATTTTTTAAAAGTTACCTACTAAAAATCATCATACCTCGGACTTCTTGGCGGGAAAGTAAAGCGTCATGTCTTCAGTTTTGTTTTATTTTCCTAAATTTGTGTTTTTTCGAACATTAATGTGAAATAATAGTGGATTATTAACCGTTAAGTGTTTGTGAACGTGCATGAGTGTTGGCAAATGAAACAAAACAGTGCAACATCACTTTTCAAATTCTCTCAAGTAGTCCGCGTGAGACCTCAGTAAAGTCCCACATCTTTACTGAGAACTCAAGGGGTTTGGGGAACATAATTTATTATTCATCTTAATCACCACTCATTATCATCAAGGGGGAAAAAAACAAATAAAAAACTAATGACTAGGCAGTATGGCTCAGACCTTAGCCTGTTCCTTCATGGAACAAATATATATTTAAAAAAAAAATTCATCATACCAAAGATGGGCGATTGTTACTGATTTGTACAATCGAATGGTTTGATACAACTAATATAAACAATCGAATACAAAAACAATCGATCACTAGTTCGCAAATTCGAATGAAACCGCTAGTTCACTCATTCACTATGCCATTCAAAATTGGTCTTTATGTATCTTAACATAAAGTCTACTTTTATTTGATATTCGAATGAACAATCGAATAATGCAATGGCGCGATTGGCGGAAATGCAAAAAGAGTAAACGCCATGATTGTTTATACTTCTTTCTTTCTCTCTTACACACACTTGTTTTGTTTATCTTTTTATTCCCTCGTACAAGTTAGTTCGATGGTTTGAATATTCGACTAGATAAACTAGTAGTAATGAAATTTGAATCGGAAGGAATGAGACGACGCTATACATTATTATTCGCTTCTCGCTTATATTCAAAATCGAATGATTTGTAAAGTTATTCGAATAATTCGAATGACTTCTACAATCGAATAATTCGAATAATGTCATTCACAATCGCCCATCACTACATCATACCTCTACTCTATACTCTATGGTTAAAATGGCGGCCCAGGATGAAGTTGACGTATGTGAAAGTTGGGAGGATATGGATGAGATTGGTGTAAGTTGTAAATTGTAAATGTCGTTGATAATGTTCACCTAATAATAAAGGTAACTACTGTGCTGGTACATAATAGAGCGTTCCCATGTTACAGTTAGATCAGAAGATCAAGCTGATGTCCAGTGAGTGCGCGCCAGTGAGGAATCTGAAGGGTTG
Organism: Scoparia ambigualis; assembly: GCA_963921215.1. Taxonomy (NCBI): domain Eukaryota; kingdom Metazoa; phylum Arthropoda; class Insecta; order Lepidoptera; family Crambidae; genus Scoparia; species Scoparia ambigualis. The sequence continues at coordinate 19,876,262 of OY992508.1, read as the reverse complement.
CAAGGTTATTGTTGAGGATAACGCGTGTATTGGGTCTCAGTGCGCTATGCCGGAGCCTACAATTCGTATTTTAAAGAGGCCCTCGTCTTCTGGCAGCGGCCAAATGAACGGAGAGAGCCGAGCACGTCCTGTCAAAACTCTTGAACAAAGACAGAAAGAGTATCAAGAGGCTCGCCTTCGAATATTGGGTGAGGCGCGAAGTCCAGAAGACGTTATTGACGACAAGTAAGTTCAAACTATATGCTATGTGCAAAACTCCACAATAATGTTTACATAACCAAAAAATTGCCACTGTCATTTTTTTATTCATGAGCTTTGCTAGGGCTAAATTACATAGTCGGTACCTACTTAGAATGTCAGACTAGGTATATAGCCACATTATTATTGTTTCCAAAATCTTGTAATTATTTGTGTAAGATTTTTAAACTTTTCCATGTTGATTTACTAAATGTATTCATTAGAAAGCATTTAGATAATTACTACCTTTTATGTGCTTGTGCTATTAACTACAATCATTAAGCTTATGCACTATCAAAACTAGTTTACATAAATAAATAGGCAAGCACATAAATGCCAACTTGGCCTTTAATGAATAGTAGAGTGAGATGACACATGACCCTAGGTAAGCAAGCACCTGTAATAGGTCAAGTATCATAAGACCGCCGGCGGTCGCGAAACAATTGATTTTCAATTGTGTCTGGTTTTACGGTGCTCAAGGGGATAATTAGGTTACATGTAGCAGGCATTCCTAATACTTAATTATTTGCCTTTATTTATTCCAACGAGTTTATTAATGCAAATAAAATAGAACTCAAACATTTAATAAACTTAAAGATTATTAAAAGGTAAAAAAAAATCTACCTGAAAGTTTTATCAATGTTTTGTTATACAGCAGGCAGTGCATTTCAAACCTTAGCTGTTCACATAAGAAACAATTGGTACTCACTTCTTCTTTCAACTAAAATGTTAAAACATGTTTACTTTCAGCCTCAGTCGGTTGCAAGATAAACTACAGGCAAATAATCTCAACGAGAACCTAAATCAGAATAGCGGTAAGACAAAAAACTGCCATAGTGACAATAATACCAAAGGAAAAGAACGTAAAGTTCTGTCAAGACTACCACCGGGAGCCACACCAGCTGGAGTGTTTCCCTCACCACCTCCACGAGGGGTCCTCGTGATACGTACTCCTAGGGGGCCGGATGGCACAAAAGGATTTGTAAGGAGGTAGCATTACCTAAATGTTAAGTCATTAAATAACTCAACTTAAACATAAGATCTATCCAAGCAACTTGCCCATTCCCCAAAATAGTAAATTCAAATGAATTGTTTCTGTTCTCATGACTCATGTCTGTTTGAATTTCACAATTTGTAATTTATTTATAGACTTATATTATTCATTTTAAACTGATATTTAAAGTTGTTTTTAAATAACTATGCTAGGAAAATATACTGTAATTAGTAAGTTAATTGTCTTTGTCAGTGGGTTTCTTTGAGGATATATTGCTGTCCCAAGTATTAATATTTGGCACCTTACTTTACTTATACAAATGAATTGGTCAATGACAATAATAACAATTATTAACAGTTGCATATTTCCTTTGATCCTCATCCTCATACACATTTTAAAATGAACATTTAAGTACTTAGATTTCAACATTAAATAATAGATCAAAGGTACTAATAGACAATCAATAATTTATTAATCACTTATTTATTACTGTTCTATAAAACAATTTTATTGTTGATGATGAATTGTTCAAACTATAAGTAGTGTAAATATCTATGAGTAAATTGCAAGTTTTCAGGAATATCATGAAAATTCAAGAGTGCTCATTTCAGGGAACAACCACACTTGTTGTGATAGATTTTATAAACTGAAGCTTCAGTGTTGAAGATATTTCAATGTGCTGTCTTAAGAACTGAACACTCAAATATTAATTGTGTGTACATGAAACAATGTGAATGCTCAAATTTAGCATGTAAAGTATTATAAACATATTGTTTATATAACTTATACAATATATTTGCAACACATAAAAATGTATATACAATTGATAAACTTCATAACAAAGGTTTTTATATCTAGTTTTTCTACATTGTATAGTATATTTTTAGGTTAAGATACTTGCTAATTGTATATTTTTAGCTATATTCTTTTATTAGGTTTTTGATGCTCATAAATTATATTTGTGTTAATATTTCCATAGAAGATTGTGTGTGCAGTAGTGTAATAAGTTTTGGTCGCACCTCCGGGTTGGTGACAAAAACGGAAATTGCTATTAAATTTAATTAAAAAGAGTGAGATCTACCGAAACCTATAAATTATTATTTAAAACATCAATATTATGTTTAAAAGTTATAACATTCCTAGTCGAAATTGTCCACCAACCTACCTAGTCCATTGACTAATCTCTTTCTCTCTTTTTACTGAGTAAGTTAAACTCACTTTGACTTAGCTGCTCTCAACAATACACGGTCATGTGCATGAGCTTAAATATTGATATATAGGGTACATTTGATAAAGCAAATTGTTGACACAAATATAATTAATGATGGCCCTAAGAATGACTGAGGTGTATGGGAGTTATGTTCACAATTATTTCGATGGCAATGTGTATGTTATTGCATGGCTGTTAACCCGCGAAATGCTAGTCCTAGTTTATTTTCCAGTTAAGGCAAGCGACAGCGATCCATTTTAGGATACGCAAAAGGATTACTGGCCCTTGCGTGCTCAGGGTTAAGTTGGAGTAATTCATTGTTGTTAGAATCGGCAACAATTATGTCGACAATGCCAGCTGTGATAAACATAACAGTTAGTTTTGACATTGCATCGAAGTAAGTGTCTGGTTGTGTGAAACCAATAAATGTAAGGTAAGTTTATATTAAATGTAACTGAGGATTGTGATATAGAATAATCGTCTTATTACAAGCCTTATCCCATCTATGGAGTGTTATACAGGAGTATGAGTAGCTAGTAATTGAGAAAATTCCTTTCTATGTTGGTAAGCTGGATGAGGGAGTAATTTGCTTTGAAAGGTCGCAAGTATTATTTACTTCGAAAATCGATGTATTGAATGTCGATAGTTGCTTCATAATACTTGACTGCTTACACATTAGTGGTCAACTACGTATAATAAAGACAACTATCACGATCTATCTATACAATAAACAATGATTTTTTCGGTAGACACGATCTCTACTAGTCTCGACTAGGGCGATGATGACAAACTAGTGAATTGCGACCCTATCTTCAGAGCTAGTTAGTTGCTTGGCTCAAGCTTCACCTGTTATAAGTAGGTAGCGTTTCTACAAAGACTTATTGCTAGATAAATTTTTTATACACAGCATGAGATATTATTGTAGAAATTTTTTCTAATAAAACCAAGCAAAAGCTTCAATGTTGCTATTTTGTTAAAATTGACTGGTGATGTACTGGTTAGGGTTTTAAATCTTATTGTGTTAAACACCTGTAGACAATTATGTGTATTTTTTTTGACAAAATATGAGGTAAGTAATATGATAAATATTGTGAAAATTTGCGATTGGTCATACTTACAATGTTTCTGGGTAAAAGGATTCACTTTAACAAATATAGGTAATAAATGTTCACCAAATGGTCTCTGTTTTTGTGAATGCTAGTACCTAATAATAACTGACCAAATACATATAAGGTTTAAAAATCCAATGTCGGATGTTATATTAGTCACATGAAACAAATAGGAGCATAATTTATAACGAGTATGCGATCTCATTTATTTCTGTGACTGTTAAGGTAGTACTTACTTACCTACCTATTTGTAACAGGAATTTTACTTTTGTGACAATGAAATGATTATTATACACAATGACAAAATAAACCCGCGGTTTTGTTTGTAAAGTGTAATTAGGATAAACCTATATTGTTTGGATCACTTAAAACTCAGGTGCACAAGATAAAATTGAATGTTCGAATCGCTAGCTGGAATTGTAAAATTAGTATATAGTTTAATTACTATTATTATCTATATACACATGTTGTAAATAAATCGGTTCATGTTTTGTGAACAAATTTTAGTGCCAATTAACATATTTATTGCTTGTGCTAGTTGTGTTTTATTCTTGCTTTTCGTTTAAAAGGGATCGGATTGATTGATTGCATTCATTCAAAATAGTAAGACTGTTTAATTTGTTACAGTTATCAATAGCAAAAAAGCCGCCATAACTTTTTATGATAGTCATTTAAAGTTGTAGGTATATTATTTTGTTTTACTGTGATATCAATGCCTACAAATTTTAATAACTATACAGTCAGTGGGTACCGAAATTATATAATATGATTTTTTGACAATTTGTATAATACCTATAAAACCATGTCGCATGCAGTAAAGTTAACTTCACTCCTGACTAAACCTTGAGACAGTTGTCCCACCGCCGACGATGAACGAGAAGCGAGTGGAGCTAGAACTAGAAACGAGTTGGCGAGCAGCGGAAAGCGAGTGTGTAGTTTCGATAGTTTTGTCGCTGGGCTATAAACGCCGCTGCCGCTGGGCTATAAACGCCGCTGCCGCTGGGCTATAAACGCCGCTGCCGCTGGTTGGTCTCTCGGCGTGAGTTAGTATCGCCACAGTTAACGCTAAGCGAGAATTATTTTTGATAGCTCTTGTCGCTCAGCGACGAACTAGTGGAGCGAGTCCTCGCCGGCAGTGTGAACAGTTAGCGATCAACTATTTATACTTATATACATCTCTTTTGTTTACACGGCCTGAATATCTATTGTACGTTTCTTGAGCGAGAAAATAGCCGATAGTCAGTCGTTTACTCGCCGTTGGTGGGACAACTGCCTTAGGCAGTTGTCCTATCCTATCAAAGATAATCTCGCTTAGCGATACTCGCTCAGCGATCAAAACTCACGCCGAGAGACCAACCCAGCGGCAGCGGTCATTTTCCGCCAAGAGGATTGTACGCTCGGCTCGGCCGGCGCGAGTAATCGCCCGTCTCACTAGTACACTCGCTTATAGCACGCATAAAGTCCAGCGACAACTCGTTTCTAGTTCTATCTCGACTCGCTTCTCGTTCATCGTCGGCGGTGGGACAACTGCCTTATTGCGGTAAATGATGACTTTTAATGCGATCTATTCTTGGACCAGCAGTGAAATCTCTTTCATCACGTGCTATTTTGCGTAACCCCTAAAATAGCTTTAATGTACACTTCAAATTGCAACACATTTACAGGACGTTAAGTAACTTCGTTTTTAACTTTTTATGTAGGTAGGTACTTTTTCATAATTTTACCGTCCGAATCGGATTGCGTCAAGGGAACAAAAAGATGTGTGAGTGAGTGAAGGCGAGAGCTATTTTTTAAATCCAGAGCGAAGCGAAGAATTCTAATTCTTCTGCGTAGCCAGGGATTCAAAGTACGGTCGGGGTCACCATCGCTTTACCTCTTTGCAGCGATTTTCGTATGAAGCGCACCGACCGCCCGGCCCGGGTACGTGCCCGTACCAAATAGACGACGCGGTGTGCAAGGGATTTTTAGACTGGTAAAGCGACGGAGTCCGCCATTGTACGTCGCTTAAAGTAAAATAATTTTGGTACCGTGTGGCACACTCTGCTTTTCATCATAAACTATAAGAAAAAATTATCTTAAACAAGAAAACAAAACGAATAAAAAGGTCCCGCGTATTTTTTTTTTAATTTAGATACCTACCTAGGCCAACAGCCAATACCGCGTCGGCCGGCACGTGCGCTTTTTTTATTACCGACCTTATTGAAGGGAATTTCGTTCAAACTTTTTAATTAATTAGGTAGTGTTCCAAATTCAAAAGTCATTTCATCACTAATTAAATGCGATGGAATGACCTGCTTTGCTCGCACTTATCGAGGAACCCTTCGCCTCTTTTTAAATAGAGTGGATGAGATAGTAAATTGTGTCAAGGGAACAAAATGATGTATTTTTAAGGGGAGAGAGATTTTTTTAATCTAGAGCGAAGCGAAAGATTCTAGAGAAGAATCCTAAGCGTAGCGAGGGATTTTATAGTAGAATTCTAAGCGTAGCGAGGGATTCAAAGTACGTCGCTCAAGGTTAAACAATTTTGGTACCGTGTGGCACACTCTGCTTTTCATCCTAAACTCATTGAGTTATATAATGTACTACCTACTAGAGAAGACGTCTCAACTAGATTGTTTGTAACACGCGTTAAGAGCCGTTTACACGTATTAAGTTGTCAAGTAGGTAACTTAATTTTAAGTTAATTTTAACTAAATTCTTGCGTGTAAACAGTCACTTATAAGCTCTTTAGTAGCAAGTGGTAAGTAAACGATTTAGAGGGCAAGTGAACAAGTAAAATAGAATCGAGTCTATTTTTTGAGTAAGTAACCGCCCCTCTTGCACCGCTTGCATTCCCCGGTAGGCGTGGCTTCTACTAAATTGTCATTTAGTTGACGTGTGGACGCAACAATTTAGTGAAGTCGTGAAGTCTCGTGTGTGACGAGAGCCGGTCTTGCCGCGATGTGTCGCCGCCGTATGCACTAAAGAGTGCATAAGTAAATACACGTGTAAACGATCGACAACTTAAAATTAAGTTAAAATTAACTTAAAATTTAGTTACCTACTTGACAACTTAATACGTGTAAACGGCCCATTAGAGCCAGCTTGCTCCAACTGTAGTAGTCTGTGGCAGGCGCTAGACGCAACAATACGTGTGTATTATGTGTTCTATTTTATTAAAATATGCCTTTATGTGTACTAAGGTACTGTTTAAACAACTCGGGAAATACAAATAAAACCAATGGAATCACTTTTCACCTGGAAATACGTACTAAATTATCGATGTAACATGCATTTGAATAATTATTTTATCAAATCGCCGAGACATGAAGCGGCGGCCATGTTTCGGTAAAATGCATAGAGTAACAAACAATATTTTCTGTTTTGTTACAACTTGGTAGCCCCGCACTACGGTACAAGTATCATTGTAGCTGTGCACATTTATTGTATGGGACGTCTTCTCTAGTTTATTTACCTTAATGCCTTAACTATGAGAAAAATGTATCACACGAAAAACAAAACGAATAAAAAGTTCCCGCGTATTATTTTTTTAAATTTGGATACCTATAGCCAACAGCCAAGCCGCGTCGGTACATGCGCTTTTTTATTACTTTAATGAAGCTAATTGCGTTTAAACTTTTTAATTCAATAGTGTTCCATATTCAAAAGTCATTTCGTCACTGTTATTAAATTGCGATGGAATGACCTACTTTCGAGGAACCCTTCGCCTATTTTCGAATAGATGGGACGAAAAGTCTATTATGTACTTTATTATGTGTACCAATTGATGGTGTTTTAGATGATTTCATGATGACTGAGTTGATTAGCCTAAGTTTAGTTTCTTTTTGGCTCACTTCAACTTTAGCGTAATCTAAGGCTTTCTATTCAAATTAGAATCGTGCAATTGTTTTTTCTGCCTTGTAAACGTTTTTGGCTGTTTGCTCGTTAGGGGACCTTAAAATTATATATAGACAATAACGGTCGGGCCAATATAATTATCTGCGTTAATTTTTAAGAAATAGGTATTTTTAGTTTATAAATATATATTTTAACCGAAAACTATTAAATTGTTAAAAATATTTTTTGTTTTTCTTCTGTATGGGCCTGCGCAGACGAGGGACATTTCTTGGCGTACTTTTGTCCTTCACAACAATAGATCTTATACAATTATTTAGGGCAAAATTCTACGAAGATGTTTATAAAAAAATTACTTGTATAGTAGGTAGGTACCTACTTACACAATTATTTGTTCAAATATGTAGCGTTCAGATTCTTACATAGCTAGTACTTAGATTATTACTTTTTCGTGAGAGAAATTCACGAGAAAAACAATACCAATAGTATCCTTTAAAAAACATTAATAATCCACTCAGATTTTTACGGATTTTATACGGACTAGATATTTGCACAATTTGGAATTTGTGAATAATGAGTTTACTTACAGACATTCTTCATCGAATTTTGCCGTAGTATAAATGCGAACTTATGGCATAGAATAAGTAATAGTATTGTACTTATAGTAGGTTAGGTACTTTTACCTACCTAAGTCGCGTCGTGTCGTTTGATATAGGTACTTACATGCGAACTGAAAGTATGTAGGTACGTCGTTTGATCTATTTTGACAGAAAAGTAAAGTACGCCAGGGCTTTCCCTCGTGTGCACCTGGCACTAGTCTTGACTGCAATGATTTCATACACCTATAAACATGCGATCTGTAATAAGTATGTTGTTGACATTGATTTTATTGCAACTTTAATTTTACGATAACATCTAAAGAAGATTGTCGCTTTGATAAATTACGAATAAGTAACTCTAAATGTAAACAGCTAACCGGTTACTCATTAACATATTTGATCAAACATTGGTTCCACATCGCAGCAGGTAGGTACATTGAGCTTTATCTTAGAACTGGAACTTAGGTACAAATGTTGGAAACAAGTCAATAATCCTTAATAATAACGCGTTAGTAATACTGTCTCGAGGAAACGAGTTTTTAATTAAAACATTCCGGTTTTAGTTAAAACACTTTATACTGAACAGTCGTGTCTCAAGTGTAGTACCTAATGGCTGCTTTGGAACATTTAAGTGGAAGAGATAGAGCTGTTTTAAGAAGTATTTTTGACCCCACTGCAACAATAGGCGATGTAGCAGATAATGGTGACACTTTCGAAAAAGACCAAGGCAAGTATTGTAAACAACGTAAATTGTAAGTGTACCTTATTGTTTGCATCGGTACTTAGGTACCTATATGTAGATGATGTGATTGCTATTTGTCCCATTAAAACAGGTTGTCGAAGTGACTGCCTTTGTAGTCTAGTTGTTGTTTTTAAACCACTACGGTTTTAGGGTCCAGAGATGGCAGGTTCGATTCCCATCAGAGGTACCTACTTTGTCTAGTTCGTAGGGCGGGCTTTTAAGTCTCCCTGGCTAGCTATAGCTACCACTATCTTATCGAAGTCCCAAACAAAACTGTTAAAATTATTGTTTTGTTACGTGCACTGAAAAGTATTGTGGCCATACCTACCCATTGTTTTACTGTAAAAGGGTAGAGAGTGTTCTATTAAGCTTAAAGTTTGGCAAAAAAGAGTAGAAATTAAATAGTGGCAATACTGTATGGAGTGTTTGTCAAAAATGACGTAAATTCCATACAGTATTGCCACTATTAAATTTCTACTCTTTTTTTGCCAAACTATACATTATTAGAGTATCTAGGTATATAAAATCATGATTTATTTCAATTGGCTTGTTGGAGGCATAGAGTCATGGTACTGTTCCTCAGTATGAAGTTGAAAAATTCGATTGAAGTGCGCTTTTTCTACCTTCGGTCTTATTGTAACTTATCATTAGGTTAGATGACAGCCAAGCACTTACCAGTCGCGGAATATAAAAACAAAGTTGTTTTATTGTCACGGTTGTTATAAGGTACTACCGGGTGACAAGGCCAAAGCGCAGAAACCTATGTTTATTACATTTGATCCGTGCCAACTTCGTAGCATGCATGAAACACATCAGATGAACGCCGAAACGCAGCAGCGGACAGCGAGCGGCCACTGTCTTGTCAGTGACACTCGGTAATTCGCCGACATCGGTCGCGGTCGCTCTGACGAGTATTACTAATTTTGGCTCCTAAAATACGTCAGTTTTTACTTGTTTATACTACGATTTGTTACAAGATTTTTATTTTGTTTATACTACGATTTGTTACAAGATTTTTATTTAGTGTGTTTATTTGATCATTACTCTTTTGGTATTTACGTAAACATCTGCGATTTTATAGCTTTTTATTTTGTAAATATTCAATTTGTGTTGTAAGGCCCACAACGGTTAGGAAGGCCCAACGAAGTAGTTGCTGGGGCCTTAATAGGAATATAAACAATAATTACTTAATTTTAGCATAAATTACAATAATTTATAAGTAAAATCTAATATTAATAGTTACAATAAACACTTAACAATTCGATACCTCGGCTGTTTTATTACACAGTGGAAAAGTATTTTTTTTTAACAAAATATTGATCATTTTAGTATCCGATTGCTTTTATCGAATTTTATGAATGTTACAATTTTGATGTGTGTAAATATCCTTAGGGTCCTTAATGCTTTCTTTTGCTCCAAATGACTTAAAAACGGCACGGGCCTTATTGGACATACCATGTTTAGTAAAGCCCAAAATAAGGTTTTTTAAAAATGTTTAAAAACCCAACTAATAATCGTCGTAGCTTCAATAACTACTTTATTTGGATTTTGAAATAATCATAGCTTTCATTGTTAACACTCTTTTTCTTCTAAATGATGAAATATAGGTTTTATTTCAATTTGTAAAAAAGTGGGCCTTGTCACCCGGTAGTAGGTACCTTATTACGAACTACAGGCCTTTTTTTTAGTAAAGTACACTTGTTATAAATTATATTAATTTTTGACGCTGGTTTCCATTTTACAGTCACAAACTAGAGTTCTTCATTGTAAGAGATACAAAATACTTCCTTGCACCATGTCTGTGACCCCAGCGGGATAACCCCTTCAAATCGGCTTCAAATTACTATAGTTGATAATATGTTTAAATTTGTAAGCAAATACCAAAATTTGTTGATCAATAGTTATCGAGACCGCTGGGGTGACGCTCGTCAAAGATATTTGACCTAAAACGAGCAGGAACGAGACACGCTACTGATATAGGTAGGTACATACTTATTGTGCTAAGTTTTTGTTGATTCAATTACGAATTCATCAGTGAAAATTCCAGGATTCTACCTTCTGTAGTTACCGAGTAATCAAATACCTACTTACCTATTTTTCGTCAAAATTCCTCCGAAAAGTAAGTTCTAGTTGAGGATAAGAAAAAAAGGCTAATTTCATGAAATTTGGGGAAGATTTTGTTGACTGAGAGAAAAATTGCTTAGAACCTGGAGCTTTAGCAATTTTAGCAACACTTGTTAATAAAATGATAATTATTTCACTTAAAGTTCATTAAAAATGTTAAAAACGAGTAGACAAAACACTCTATTAAAAAAAAGTTCACAGTTTCAAGTTGCACTGGATAGTGTCAACAGCAGTCTTCGATTCACAATAACTATTTTATTTTGAAGAGACAATTGAAGATAACACTTAATGATATTATTTGGGCAATTTCTTAGTTGGTTCTTACAATAAAATTAAGTTTTATACACTTTTACTATTTTTGCGACAAATTATGCACGGAGTGATGATGTGTTTACTATTGAGCGCCCTCTTGCGGGACTAGACAGATATATCTAAAGACACCGTATTATTATTTTGATTATTCAAAGATTTAATATTTGCAAAAATAGCTAAATACTCACCAAGAAAGTCAGCAAAATCTTGCCCGAGGTACTTAAATCCGGATTTATTTTATTTAAGGACGCATTTTATTTATAAGTATTTTTAAAGTTCTGGAATTCCTTAACTGTTCATATACTGGTGCGATTACCCAAGATGGCGGCTAATTTTTTTGTTAGATTTGTATTAATAAGGTGAGTATAGACTAAAGCATTACGGCGTAATGTAACGTTCTTACCAAAGACATTAACTATGACTAATCTCTTTGGTTCTTACGAATGGTACAATACGGCAAATGCTCAGTTTCCATGTAACATTTCCATGTAGTGTAACGTTTTTTTTTTAATGTCACACGTTATAGTGACTACATCCTGCCTATTGCTTTATAAATTGTACCTATACCTAATTAACATAAATAATAATTATCCTCACACTTGTTTTCTAGTACCCCCCACCACTGCCGCGTTACAAAGTAAGTACACACACAAGCCAGCATTTGAACCTACCACAAAATGTCAAGTTTTCTCAATACATTTTGACCTTAGTTACCAGGTTATAACTTAGATTAAAACAAAAAGGGAAGATACGGCACTAGAGCGTCTCGTGAGTGAGCCGTCAAAATTAGGCCTAAAGGATTTGATACACTGGATGCGTTCTGCGGTCTGCGATGGGGTCAAATTGAACGCAGCCCGCATTATGTATGAACAGCATTGTCGGTCATCAGGGCAATCGGTCAGCGGTCGACGCAAGGCAATCGGTCAGCGGTCCAGGCAGCAGGCAAACCGGTCACCGATCCGGGCGATGCTGGCAGGCAGGGCAAACAGCGGCATTTTGTTATTTGACTGCGTGAATCAGAATATGGATGATGCCGTACGGCATCTATAAACTCCTCTGTTAGATTGTTAGACATTATATTTCTGAAATATTTTGTGTGCACTCCGTTGGTTACGAACACCAAACTGGCCGTGACCGTTGCCCTGCCCGCCGCCCGCCTGGCCGCCTACCTGGCCGCCTACCTGCCCATACGCGCGTCCTTCCGTTCCTTTCGCGTACTCGCACGGTCAGATCGCATATATATCTATACAAAATATATAGAGACCGACAATGTTGTTCATACTTATTGCGGGCTGCGTTCAATTTGACCTGGCCCCAGACCGTAGAACGCATCCAGTGTGACAAATCCTTAAAAGCACAAGGCAGACGAATTAGGGCTGCTAAGTAGGGGCGTGGAGGCAACCCCAGAAATGAAGATACTTAAAGTTTATTGGTGAATTCTTCTGTTTCGCAGAAGAGCTGGTCACAGCCGCGTTTGAAGAATTCTCTTCGCTAATGCTCGCAAGGTGTGCAGCTAGCTGAGGCTGGCAGGCTAGCAGACGAACTAGGGCTGCTAAGTAGGGGCGTGGAGGCAGCCCCAGAAATAAAGATACTTAAAGTTTATTGGTGAATTCTTCTGTTTCGCAGAAGAGCCGACAACTGCCGCGTTCAAAGAGTCCACTTTACTGTGCTCGCAAGGAGTGCAGTTAGCTGAGGCTGGCAAGCTGGCAGACGCGTTAGGGCTGCTATGTAGGGGCGTGGAGGCAGCGCCAGATCGGCCGGCTGGCTACAACGACCGCGCGCAGCTGCTGCGGCTGATGCAGCGGGATGATGGTAAACGATACCGTACTTAACTCCGTACCTACTTATATAGGTGCTCATTAATGGAAACAGACGTTACCATAGACTTAGTAATATACCTGGTTGTCCCTTAAAGAGCGTGCTCAACTTATAGAGAAGATGGACAGTGATGGTGACAATTAGATAAAAAAGACTAAAAGTGACAATTAAAAAAATTGGTTACTGTAACTTGAACTAACAAAATAATATTTTAATATGGTAGATTGATCCTCCAAGAGTATTTTAACAAGAAGAATAAAAACTCAAAAACAGTGGTTTCACTAAAATTATTTTTTATCTAGCTGGTTACCCCGCCCGCATTTAATATTCACTTTGAGTTTGGTGGTAACATACAGGGTGTCCCACTCTTTATAGGACACGCTGTATAGTTACTACACGTTACTCCTTACTCATTAGGTATAGATAATGGAAAAAGTCATACTACACTACACTCCTTCCTTTATCATCAGCCTATAAATATCCTTCTGCTGGGCACATGCGTTTCTTTGTCAACAGCAGCAATTAGGACATTGGTCATAACCCACAGTCCCCCACGCTGACCAATGTGGGTTGGTGGGTTTAGTCCTCCGTGGTTTAACGACTACCATCAACCGGGACCATCGGCTTTACGTACACACGGCGTCAGATCAACCTACCCAAAACCGTTAGTGAAACATTATTTTAAAGTGTTGCTAGGATGCATTTCCCAATTGTTGCAGTTATTTTTTTATTTATTATTGTTTTGTCCATAATTGGATACCTGTCCAAGACTGGTGCTGTTACGTTACTACTATTGTGTTTTCTTTAGCATTGATGACTTCTGCTACTACTTTAATAATAGTAGTGCTGGTAATATTTATACTGTAGAAAAATATTTGGATTATGCCCCTATTACTCATTGCTAAACACCCATTTTAGCAATTTAATGATCCTTTTACTGAAACATTAATGACCCCTGCAAAACTTTCAATAGCAATTTTATACATTTAGAGAAATATTTCGGCGATGTCTATGCAGTAAGTAATTACTCAACATTACCAGTATTATAATGTACATTTATTTTGCGCCGGGCCTGGGTTTAAATTTCATACTACGTGACCATTACAATCAATTTTGAACTTTATAATTTGGTTCTAAGGATCAATATTCATTGGAGAAATTTGACAGTTTATCGTAGCTTGATCTGACGCCGTGTGTACCTCCCTGCACTTGATTGAATACTGTGAATGCAGCACCAAGCACCACTCACCTGCTCGCTCTAACGAGATTATGAAAAAATTTACCTACTAACCTAGATGAATAATTGGTCTCGCTTGCTTGACTAATAGATACCTTCGTCGTACTTGTAAAGTGCGGCAACAAATACTACGCCGAAATCGGCGTACCCGAGAGCTAATCACACTGATAGCGGTGTGTAAAGTGTACGTACCGATTTTTTTATTATATTTCGGGTATAATTCAAAGAAAAATGCCAGTTTGCGTAATAAAACAGTGTAAAAATAATCCTACAAAAAAATAAGAAGGACAGCATTCTTGCAAATTGTCATAGATGAGTTGCCGCATTTACGGAACTGTGGTTTTTAGATAGGGCGGCACACCTAGTCGAGCGCAGCGAGACCAATTATTCATCTAAGCCTATTAATTAACAATACATTTTTATTGCATTTTTGTCGATACTAGTAGGCAACACTCTGCGTGGAGTAGCAGGAACAGCACAAATTTTAAATATTGTTATCTGCACGCACAACAGCATAGAGCGGCTATGGGCCCACACCTATCTCTCTGAGATCATGTGCTGCTGTATTTGGTCACAGAATAATATTACTAACTTGGTTCAACATGACCTATGGCAGTAGACTGCTTTTGCAATACCTATTGCCTAGTCTCTGACTAACCGTTTGGCGATAATAGCCGTGAATAACGTATTTGGTCTCTTCAGATGCAATGGCCGACTTGGATATTGCTCTCAAACTGACGGAGGGTAAGCGTGGTCGCACCCGAGCACTGGCGCTCTGCCAGAGAGGCGTGTTGCTACGAAAGCGCGGCGCCGACGACGACGCGCGAGCCGCCTTCGCCGAAGCGGCTGAGCTGGGCAGCGGGTTTGCTAAGAAGCAGGTTAGCCGACTATTTGTGTAGGAGACTATACGGCAAACAAGCATACCGAGCCGTGTGGTATAGTGGCTCACTAAAAGAATATTACCATCCCTCTATTCCTTGGGTGTCGTAAATGACGACTAATGGATTAAAGATACATCCATCAGCATAGAACGGCGAAGAGCTGACCACGCTGTGATTTAGTGAAACGTGGACTTATGCAGTGGATGCTTCTGCAGTCCTCATTGCTTAGTCTCCGACTATTTGGGTGATTATTGACGTGAATCTAAGGTACCTATGTAGGTATCGTACCTATCGGCTTTCGCGTTTAAGCTGTCTTTCTTTTTTTTTAGGTGGTAGAATTGAATCCTTACGCCGCCCTCTGCAACAAAATGCTGAGCCAAGTGATGCGAGGGGAGACAAACATCCAACTGTGAATTAAGCTTGGCTGTAGCTTAATGAGGCTACCATTTATTGTGTCTAAGAATACATTGTTAAACCAGGGAATTAAAGTAAAAAAGTGAATTCAGAACAAAAACTTTTATTGACCATTACCTGCCTACCACGGTGGTCCGTTGCAGTTTGAACGACTGCCATCTGTCGACTAGATATTATTATTTTAGGGTTAAATGCAGGTCATAGGTAAATGAAACACATAAATCTAATGGATTAGAAATTTATATTGTTGAGTACAATCGACATTTACATCCAAGAAAAACCGCGCAGCCACAGCCGCCGTTACAAGCGCGAGGTCAGCGCCATCCAAATTGCAAAATGTCAATCATTGAAATATAAGTATGACGAATGTAATGCTACGAATCGAAATACTGCACTAACCTATCGAATAATAAAATATGCAATAAAATCTCGTAAGAATGATTATGTGCAGAAAGTTTTAGTCAAATCATTTGGTTAAGACGGTTGCGAATTTTCCACACATAACCGTATACTTATTGGTTATAAATTGAAAAACGTCTATAATATTAGTAAGAGGCGGGCGACGCGCGACGGTGAAGAAAAGTGCACATTCAATTTATAAGCTGTAGAGAAATATAACAATTTTTATAGCAATCTACTTGAAAGAGTTTCTAGTCACGTCAAATTAAATCTACACATATAAAGAGGTATTTGGCACATAGTAACTTTTAGAACGAAGTTTAGAGTGGCTTTAACTTATTTTAATTTTACTTAGGATATAAGATTTGGTATGATAGTACGAAAGAGTATTAAAATGATGTATTAGCTAGAAACCCTCTCAAATAGTCGATGATAAAATGGTATATCACAAATTGGAAATGTGGAATTCTTAAAGTAAGATCATAGCCAGAACAGGCTAGGTAATAATAGCCTTAAAAGTTTTATGACTTAAATCAAATGTTAACATTATCGATATTGGTCTAGCTATGGCCTTGACAGATCACAATAGTGTTTCCGTCATTAAACTGATTATTGAATTTTAACGATAATTTCATGCGTATTTATCTGCGTAAAACTATTTTTAAATCAATACTCGTATATAATGAGGTCCCTGTTATAGACGTTAAATGTTAATTTTCTCTAATAAATTTAATAGATTTTTGTGTATCACTTAGAAAACAGTCATATACTTCCGGTCCGTCCGTCAAACGCTTGCAACACCAAGGGTGTTACTCGCGCGTCGCCGACACAGTTATGTAGTCAAACTCCTTACTCATTTCTTAAAGTGGTATTGGTCTTATTGGATATTTGAATATGTTTGTATTAATCTATAAAATACACAATGGCACGATAAATTAGATACATCTAGCCGAGAAATGCGCATATCAGTTTTTTTTACTGTTAGTAACATCGAAAATCATCTTGGTGTTGTATCTTACAGTTTCGTATAACCAGATAAATATTGCATTAAGTTAAGTAATTACGATTAGTGTTTAACTAATAATTATAAAATCGTGGGAAGTATTTTGAAATAGGGAAAAGAAAAGTGCATTTTTTTTTATTGAACAATAATCAAATAAACTTTTTTACATATTACTGGTAACATTTTTGTGGCATAGTTTTTGCCCGTAGTCGAACGATGGTAAAATCGTTAGTTACCAGTAATATGTAAAATCACAAAATGCTGGTAACTATATAAATGTTATGGATATATCATATCATAATATTCAATAGAATACGACTAATTAAATGGAAAAATATTTACAAATATATTTTGGCACAGATGATGGTGCGTCCAGCGACCACTAGGTGTCGCTGCGAAACTTTAAACACGTCAAATATTCCATTAGTAAAATATTTTAATAAAAAGTATACTAAGACCTGTATTAACTACGGGCTTATTCTAAAAAGGTGAGTTTTAGGCCTATGCTTGAGTGAGATTACTTCTTAGAAAATATACTACAGGTAGCTTTGATACGGATAATGGTGTCTTAAGGCGGGGTCTCGCGGTGGTCGTTAAAGAGACAGTAGCTGTGACTTGTGGCTCGCAAACCAGAGTCTGTCGCCAAAACGAACACGCACGTGGCCCCGCACTTAAATAATAGACCGGCAGAGATGTGCCCCTTTACTAAAGAGACATTTCAGAATGTGACCTGAGTTGGTTTGTTGTTTAAACAACCGCAATAACCCATTGGAAAATACCTTGTCACACTAACTTTACTGCTCGAAATCTTTAAATGAGCTGAGCAAGTTTAATGTATCAGGCATAACATTGCATGACATTTGTAAACTTACTTTATCTTAATTTAGATAATAATACATATAATAATAACTATGTAAATCGTTAACGTCAAAATTGATACATACCATCTACGTAAATATCCATCTAGGTTACAAACAGCTAAGTAACTTTGCAATAACTCGATAATAGATTTAATTATTAAAAGTTGATATTTTTATTACACAATATTATATGAGTAACAGATTTCTCTAATGTTTACAAACGACTTGCAGTGTTACTTCTGAAGCATAAAGTTATTATAAGGATCTTAATGGTCTCTTTAGCAGGTACATCTGAATACATCCGTATTTTTTGCCGGGGTTTAAGAAAAATAATGACTTAGGAAAAGCAACCTAATGCGTCCAAACTAATTAATAGTCTATGCTATATAATATCAAGGTAACATTACAAACTAATTCTCACTGAACACATACCACGCCTAATAACATCGTAGATAAAACTTCCAGACTTTTTCGTCTTTTATTTCTTCGTTCGAGAAAAATGACTTTATATCGCTATTAAAACATTGAGAAGCACTCAAGCAAATGATTATAAAGCGCTATAATTAGACTCTCCTATGCAATACTTTTTAATACTTAATGACCAGTTAATAAACGAGTGTTAAAATGCTTATTTACAAGTGAGATCTTAGTGGTAATATGATTAAAATGGTTTCATACAATTAACTACAAGTTTTTCAAACTTTTAACTACATACTTGTTTATACTGACCAAGTCATAATAATAAGGATGTCAAAGGCGTAAGCTAGCAGACTCTAGTATTATTATTTATTGAAATAAATAGTTATATTATTCTACTATTATAGCAATTATCGATGGTCTCATTGCTAGCAGGACATCGATAAAGAGTAATTTTCTTTATTACTTTTGACTTAAAATGAATTTTTTATATAATTTATAGAATGACTATTTAACGGTTGTGGTAAGGACGATTGAATAAAAGCTGTCTTTCACTTATTAACTGCACAAGATACTGTTGAAGGATAATAATCCAATACTTTTTTTTCGCCATTGTTGTATACTTTTAACTTCAATACTGATTGTAATGAGTAATAACACATTACAAACAGATAAATTTAAAATATGCGTAAGCATTTATTATGTACTTATTAACATTTGAGTTGTTGGTTTTTTATTCGCAATAACACATAACAAAATAATTTTATATTCTGTTTTTGTTGAAATTTTCTATTAACAATTACACAATATGTGTTAGTTGGCAATTTGGCCAAAAATTACTTGTGCAGTTTACATACATATTCAAAATATGCGTTTATAAAAAGCAAACGGCGTAGCTGGGTAGTGATTAAGCACTTAAAGACTACTGTGAAAATTAAGGTACGCTTATATATCAAAATAAGTACCTATTGGCCTTTTGTTCTATTTTCTTTCGATACAAAAATCTTTTTTGGGCGTTCACAGTAGTATTTAAGGCGACATACAGTGGGATGGTGCAAATTGGCGTACGTACTTGCTTTGAACACCAAAAACAACAGAGACTTCAATAACGCCTCGTTTTATATATTCTAAACGACATTGTCTATAGACATTTTGAAATGGTATTCTAACGAATTTGTAATTTAAAAGTTTTTGTAGATTTCCTTTGTTTTCCGATTCTCTTTAAAAATCAATTTTATATAAAGTTTCTGTTTATGTATGGATTATTGGAATTTGTTATTTATTTCCACAACAATATAGATCATTTTGCAGCGCAAATGCCGTACGCCGTGGAGTGTGTGCGGGTGGGTTTTCGCCAGGGGCGTTCGCTACATTGACTCCCTCTCCAGCTGACTTAACCTAAAATGCTGACCCATTTATCTAATGGCAACAAAATTATTTTTATTTTATACTACATATTATTTAGCATTATATATTTCATATAGAAAATTACATTTGAAAGGAGATGATTTACCTCAGATGAGACTCGATCGAGACCGATCGCAATCCTGGTGCCTTAATTGGTTTCATCTAATTGAGTTATCACATTGGTTTTTTCAAACCATTGTTAACTAGCGTAAAATGCTTTATTAGCTTGCGGCGTTTTATTAATAAAGAGGTTGAAAATCAGAAAGCTAATTTATATTATAAAAAATTAACAAACTGTTAAGATGAAACATCCATTTGGCTATTTAAAATTATTATTTTGCATAAACAATACTTTATTTCAATGAAGAATACAGATAGCATCAAAAAACGGTGAAGACAGAAAAGTATAATAGTTTATGAAAATCGTTAGCTTTCTCCGTAGCCGAAAGGTAAATTAATTTCTTTCGTGAAACGTGGACTATGGCAGTGGACTACTCTAGTCTCTGACTAACCATTAGTCGTGAACCTATGTATGTATGTATTAATTACTAGGTTTAATGTGATTTTATAGACATGTTCAAATACTATTAAATAATGGTGTTTAAGTGAATTTTAATGAATAGGAGTTGTTGTCAATGTCACAATTCATTAATTAGTAACCCGGCTGCACCGGTAACTAATCTACCTAAGTAGACCTATGGTAAATATTTTTTTATACTATTCCAAAGATACCCAATAAAGGTAAACGAATGGTTTGGTTATATATAGTTATGAAATCATATTGAGATTACCCATACATTATTACTTACATAACTTTTAAACGTCAATAGTAAATGAGCCAGCACTCCTTACCTAAATTAATACTTACGGAGATAAAATTTATTCTACTAACTCTAAATAATGTATAGGTCCCGGCACGCATATGAGTTGCGCAAGAGTCACTTTTTAAAATGTATTTGGCTTTGGAGAACGGAAACGGCGTTAGAACAAAATTACTGTGTTGTGATTGGCTTGCTACTCATTACTCATTGACGTTCCTTTTCAACTCCCGATGCAAAAAGAAGGGTGCTACAAGTTTGACATGACTGTGTGTGGCATTGTAGCTCTATACACCGATTATTATGTGGTTTTGTTGATTGCCTGCGTTTAGTTGAGAGTTAAGTAATGACCTTTACCACTTTCGTTGGTCGCTCAATACGAGTGCCGGGAACTATAAAACAAACCGTCGAGAATTAACACACGCGACATAACAGAGATCTAGCAGAAAGTCACTTACTCTACGACAAACTATTGACTAACTATTACCAAGAACAACTATTTCACACTCCAAATAGAACATTAAAAGACTTACAAAAAAATTATAAACACCTAAACATTGTCATTTTATTACAATTCATTTTAGAATCGAATGCTTTCTCATTTTTAAATTCACATTGTTTTAATCTATCAAGAATGTTAAACGACTTTTAAATGTATTTTTTATTAACAATATTATAATATTAAGTTAATAAGGCTATTTTAGTAGACAATATTCGACAGCTGATAGCTGTTTAATTTGTCCCCTTTCAGATGGTGTCCCAAAGAAACTCATACACTTTAAAATACTTACCTGTTTTAAATAGACTCCGTGCGGTTCAGTTAAAAGTTTGTAGAAACAAAAGGGGTTTAAAGCAGGAATAGCGCAAAATTTAGATCAATTATTAAAAAAACATGACGTTCTTTGGCACTCTGGTTTAGAAACTAATCAAGAAGCTTTGTTATTTTAATACAATTTGGCAGCGTATCTAAATCCATCCGTCTTTAAGAACTTTTTATGTTGGGTCCTACCCTAAAAACGAGGACGCTAAATAGTAACTTAACACGGTGTTATATTTAAGCACAGTTATACTTCTATGATTGTCTCAGAGTATCTGAGGTATGTATAATAGTTTTCGAGATACTGAATTTATTCATTAGTTGCTTAACGCGACTGAGTGACGTCATATCTTAACACCCTAGAAACTTACGCAAACAAAGGCAGCAATGTGCTAGCAAGAGCCAGCGACACGTAGTCAAAAAGTTATAAATGTATGAAAAATCAAACCTCATTATGTATTTAAATAAAACAAACAGTTATCGTGTTGCATGTAAACTCCACTGTGACAAAGTTCCAAACGATTATACGTAGGTACCCGTTGGTATTCATATACAACCTCATTGTTTACCCATGAAACTGAACAACTTTCCCCAAGAAAACTATGTGTAAAAAATGACAAAAAAATTTCGACCTCCCATACTATTGTCGTTAGCTGATCGGACAGTTTTGTAATTTTTTTTAAACGACTAAAAATGAGGTTGTGTAAAGTGGTCTACTGTATTGGGCGGTGATGATATATTAGAACAAGACTGCTAAGCATAGAAGTTATACTTATACCTTAAAAAAAGTGATTGACTATTGACACCATCCAAAAGGACGAAAACACGATTGAATAGTAACGAAGTCACACACACAATCACACAACATATACACGCAAAGTGAATGAACACACGCTAAAACAAGCTCATACAACAACATGATTAGATCATACATCACAAAATGCAATCACGATAGAGCGAATCTATGTTAAAATAGATAACTTAACAAATTAACAATTGACGATAGACAATGAAAACTTAATATAAAGCTTTAGAATTGATTTGAACCCAACAAAATGGCCGATGTCAACAATAATAATAATAAAAAAACAAAACGCTAACTATACAAAACGAATGTCAAGATTCTACTGTAACGTGAGCTTCTCAAATGAGATTTTAAAATTATAATACGTAAATGATTGTAAAGTGAGAAGAAAATTTAGAGTAACACTTACATAGAACCATCCACACGATACGACATCGAGTTATTTACATTGATATGTGACAATATGAACATCAACACAACGAAACAGGGGAAGGGAAATGTCACATCAAAATCTTAAACACCGAATTACTAAGATTTGAAAAGCAAAGCAAAATAAAATTTAAGCCAAATCATCCCTTTATCCCCCATTACAGATCAAATAACAACCGAACAACATTGACGAGTATCGAAGACGTGAGCGATATCTTACTAAGTTACT
Source organism: Scoparia ambigualis (assembly GCA_963921215.1). Lineage (NCBI taxonomy): Eukaryota > Metazoa > Arthropoda > Insecta > Lepidoptera > Crambidae > Scoparia > Scoparia ambigualis. The sequence continues at coordinate 19,853,567 of OY992508.1, read as the reverse complement.
GAGTGGCCCCAATATTATGATATATTCTTGATACTTAGATAAGACATTAAACGAGATTCTAAATATATGTGTATAAAGCGCGTTTCAATGGTTCACGTAGTCAAGTTATTATGAGAACTTAAGAGACATACTAAACATGAGAGAGCGTCAAAACTTAACAATAACACAATTACTTAAGTATTGCTTTGCGAGAATTCGTTGAGAGATATTACAGTATTATTGTACATAATTAACTAAATTATTGCAACTACAGTCATACTACAACTTAAAATAATGGGAGTCATGTCGCATCGGATGGAAATGAGAAATGGAACATTTAAAAATATTAATATGATGACAAGAGAATACTGCAATCTTCCTCGTTTCCATGACACATCTAATTGCTTATTTGTTCATTCTTCATCATAATTATTATAATTCACTCAGATATCCCTTCGAGGAAGATCAACTAGTTCCAGAAACATAGCCTAGAGTCGAGTATGAACAAGATAGCGTACGACTGGCGCCGTGAGAGTGAAAGAGACAGTCGACAGGTGGAGAGAATGCCCGCGCCCCGGTGGCGAAGCGACGTCGAGTACCAAGTCAGCTTCTGTGACGTAAGAGAGGAGACTCAACCCTGGAAACAGAAGAAAAATATATTTGTTTTTTTTTAAATATCCTGATGATGTTGGTCTGTTTTTAATTCACTGATGATCATTCATCAATACCATTGAATGAATGATCATTCAATAGTGAATTGTAATCGTAATAACTTATGATTTGTTTTCTGAGGTTTAAGCGAGCACTACACACAGGGAGACTGTGACCACGGACCCTGTAAAGGGTTCGAAACGTCAGGATAATATAAAAACTATGTAAATAGTAAATTAAACGCGAAATAATCAGTAAAAAAGTGTTTTATTTCAACTTATGATTTGATTTTGTTACTGTGTATGAATTTTATTGTTTTTTACATTAAAGCTACTTTTCAGTACTTTTAACGTACGTTTAACTCGCCGTTACCTCGCATGTTCTAAACATTCTCATTATGTTCTAGATCCATTTTGTTGTCTCCCAGTAACTACCAATAGCAAGTAGATATACGGCCTGTATCAATAATCTATCTATATCTCTATCTGTTTTGCTTAATACTGTTAGAAATTTGACATAATTTGTAGGGAGCTTTAGTTAAATTTCTAACTCTTAACAGGCAAAACAACTGATAGATATAGGTTATATCTAGGACGATATATAATATTATATTATAACTTTCGGCAATAGTAAGTTGAGGCAATGATTGTAGCAACGCAGTTTTGTTTTGCATATTACTTTAAGACCGCGTGAGTAATACATGGTCACAAAAAAAAACCTGCTTTATTACAAAGGTTATAAAGTCGTTTTTGCTCACCCCCGCCGTTCAGACGTGCTGCACATACTCGGGGTTGAGGAACGAGAAGCCCATGAACTCCGTCTGGTCGAGGTTCATCATGAACAGCTTGTCTGTGGGCGTTAGCTCCGTCTTCTCCTGAGTGAATTGCTTGTCGAAGTTCGATACATCTTTGCGGTGTTTCTGCAATACAAAAAGTAAAGGTGATTAATGATTTCGTTAATCATCATCATCAGCCTAATTAACGTCCCACTGCTGGGTACAAGCCGCCCACGTGCAACAGCACGTGGGGAGATTGGATACAACCCACCACGCTGGCCCAATGCTGGTTGGTGGTGGCCCAATGCGGATTGATGCGGGTAGGTAGTGGCCCAATGAGGGTAGGTAGTGGCCCAATGAGGGTAGGTGGTGGCCCAATGAGGGTAGGTGGTGGCCCAATGCGGGTTGGTGGTGGCCCAATGCGGGTAGGTGGTGACCCAATGCGGGTAGGTGGTGGCCCAATGCTGGTTGGTGGTGGCCCAATGCGGGTTGGTGGTGGCCCAATGCGGGTAGGTGGTGGCCCAATGCGGGTTGGTGGTGGCCCAATGCGGGAAGGTGGTGGCCCAATGCGGGTAGGTGGTGGCACAATGCGGGTAGGTGGTGGCCCAATACGGGTAGAGGAGCTCGATGGCGCAGCGGCTAGCGCGTTCGGCTTGCGATCTTGCTTGCTAAGCCACTTTCGCAATGCCGGTTCGCTGGATGGGTGACCAAAAGAGAATGCCCAAACACCGTCCCTTTTAAAAAATTGTTGTGCCTTGATGATTGTTGTACTATATTGTAGAAAAAACACGTTATATTCATAATTAGAAAACATTTTTAATTTATTCACCCAGGTCCACGAGATATAATTTTTTTTCTGTTGTAGAAATTGAGGTTATGATTAGAGATTGAAATTAATATTTCCTTCCTAATTAATACACAATCCTTCATCACTATGGTGATTATGCCTTAGCATAATGTACTATCGCGGAATCCGTCGCTTTACCAGTCTAAAGGTCAAAATCCCTTGCACGCACACCGCGTCGTCTATTTGGTACGGGCACGTACCCGGGCGGTCGGTGCGCTTCATACGAAAATCGCTGCAAACTGGTAAAGCGACGGTGACCCCAACCGTACCCATACTAGAATAGCAGCGCATTCGCAATGTTTCAGGCAGCTTGCAGACAGCCATATCATACCATATGATAAATAAATATATTAATTAAAAGTACTCGTTCATTGTCAAAAGAATACTTATGTTTAATTATTATCTTTACTCAATTTAGAATCACTTAATTCAACATTAATTCATCATCATCATCATAATCATCATGAGGCCGTATCAGTCCACTGCTGGACATAGGCCTCTCACAGTGCATGCCACTGAGCCCGATTTGAATTATTATCATTTAATATTAATTATAGGCTCTAAATCGGGATCAGTGGCATGCACTCGAAGAGGGCCTATAACCAGAAGTGTCCTATACAATTACTTAAACGCTATTGTGTTAATATTTCTTTTTACGACGATGCAACCAAATATATCATTCACCCGTGCCCTTTACAGTAACATATACTATCTTAAACAAACAATTTCTTCAAAAAGACATTGAACTTACTTAGTAGCAATTTTTTTTTTTTTTTGAGTAAGTACCTACGTATTTGAAGACCTGAACTACCAATTACTTACCTTGAAAAAGGAAAGTCCAGTTCCAAAGGTGTAAATCCTATAATTAATATTAAATGATAAGTAATAATTAAAATCGGGTTCAGTGGCGTGCACTGGGAGAGGCACATTTATGTCCAGCAGTGGACTGATACGGGCTGATGATAATGATGAATTACTGTTGAATAAATGTTTCTAAATAGAGTAAATATCATAATTAAACATAAGTATTCTTTTGACAATGTTCGAGTAGGTACTTTCAAATGATATATTTATTTATTATATGGTTATGATATTATGGCTGTCTGCAATCTGACTGAAACATTGCGAATGCGCTGCTATTCTAGTATACATTATGCTAAGACATAATCATTATTAATGATGAAGGATTGTGTATTGATTAGGAAGGAAATATTATTGTCAATCTCTAATTATAACATCAATTTCTACAACAGAAAAAAAATTATATGTCGTGAACCTGGGCGAATAAATTAAAAATGTTTTCTATATATGAATATAACGTGTGTCTTCTATAATATGGAACAATAATCATCAAGGCACAACAATTTTTGAAAGGGACCCAAGTACCCATACAAAATGGGCATTCTCCTTTAAAAACATCTCGAGCTCCTCCGTGCTTCGGAAGGCACGTTAAGCCGTTGGTCCCGGTTGCTGTCGTAAGATGGCAGTCGTTAAAATCCACCAACCCGCATTGGGCAAGCATGGTGGGTTATGGCACAATATCCCCACGTGCTATTGTCCACGTGTGGGAGGCCTGTGCCCAGAAGTGGGACGTTTATAGGCTGATGACGATACAATACGGGTAGGTGGTGGCCCAATGCGGGTTAATGGTGGCCCAATGCGGGTAGGTGGTGGCCCAATGCGGGTTGGTGGTGGCCCAATGCGGGTTGGCGGTGGGATGATTTGATTAAGTAATTATAATGTCGCAGTTGCTTTTGTATGTTTATTTATTTATTAATTTCAACAAACTCAGTACTACCATTACAAACAAAAAACCCATGTTCTAAGGCTAAGGGTCAGCTCACACCGAGGCGCGATACCACGACGCGACTTGAAGAGCCGGTTCATTTACGCAACGTTGCGAGGCGTTTTCGAATTCTCTCAACGAAATGTGCACCTTATCATGTAAAAGATATGTTCTAATACTGCATCTACCGGTAGGCTGCGAGGTGTTTTAGAATTTTTTGACTACTGTCCAAAGTCTGCACTACAATTGATGGGTGGTGGTGGGATGATTAATCACCACGTTTGGCAAATGCGGGGCTGGTGATCACAAACCCGGGCTATGTATCGTAAAATCTGAAACACACTTTGCCCGACTGGAAAAATGAAAATGTAGCTACGAGTATATTCAGTAACGAAACCTGCTCGTAACTTTTGAATACTACTGATTTGTAAATTTTAATCAATCATGCTGAAACAAGTATAGCGAAGAAAATCTTTTTTTTTCAAACTTACAGTCATTGCAGGAAATTCGTAAAGCGACAGTGTTTATTTACGTTCTAATTATTACATAACAAATGTACTCTTGATCTTGAGCTTGAAGGGCGGTATTTCTATAACAAATGTACTCATGATCTTGGGTTGAAGGGCGGCTGCACGTCTCTGGCCTCGATGCGCGCCCAGTCGATGCGGGCTGTGGTGGGGTCGTAAGATGTGTGACGTCACAGGCTGCAGCAGCATGACGTCAACAGTGACAGGTTTATACTTACGATCTTGGGCTTGAAGGGCGGCTGCACGTCTCTGGCCTCGATGCGCGCCCAGTCGATGCGGCGGAAGAACGGGTGCGTGCGCACGTCCTCCTCGCCGCGCGCGTTGCAGCCCAGCCGCTTGGCGGGGTTCTTGCTGAGGAACGCCTTGCACGCGTCCTTAGATTCCTATACGAAAAATAGTAGATTAATTTTTAATGTTAATTAGGTACTGATTATTTTATTTGTTGTACATACGTACATATTATCACGACTATTATCCCCGAAGGGTTAGTCAGAGACTAGGCAATGAGGACAGCAAAAGCATTCCTTAACCATAGTCCACTTATTTGTTGTTAATTGATTATTTTAATTTTAATTTTATTATTATTACCAATAGATAATAAAATAAATTAATACAATTTTATTGTATTCAATTATATTGTATTAATTTGTTTTAATAATATTGTATTAAACCTGTGTAGGTATGTAACAGAATAAAGCAGTTTAGTAAACTGCATGAGATTTGTAATACCAGCAAAAGATTACTAAGTTGTCAAGCTGCTAATATTATTCTCCTCCTACTTACTCGTATGTATTACACTTAGTTTTGGCAAATAAATTTTTGTATTTGAATACATACACTTAAGGGCTCTTAGTAAGTGAAAACGGCAAAATTGGCTCTTTTCTATTAGCAGTTATTTAAAAAAATTAAGATATTTCGCACTGAAATTTCCAATATGGATTACAGAACGTATGTGTGCTGAGAGGACTGTTTCTAAAACACGATTGGAAACATTTTGCTGGATAGAAAACAATCCTGAAGTTACCTATAAAATTTTATATAAATGCACATTATACGACCGTGTCTTACAATAATAATTACTATAAAACCACAAACACATAACACCTTTTCAATTTCGAAACTGTTTTGGATTTCCAAAAAACTAAATATTTTTATTGACTATTTGATAAAAATGTTAATGGCGCTTACAAATTACCGCGGACCCCGCACCGCGCCTCGCCCGCGAGACCCCGGAATTTTCGCTCCGCCTAACCACAGAATAACTAATAGTACTACGTACAGAAGGTTCACTCTCTAACGATTTTCACGCGAAATTGTAAGTTATCGTGTGACCCGAGCATTCATATTCCGTTAAGCAACGCTCACTCGATATCGATTTAACGTCATGACGTCACAGAGCGTAGGGTTTACGCGCGCGCGCAGGGATTACGAGTTAAGCGACTCGGCGCTCGTTGTTCGGTGCTATGGCTCGCGGCAACCTTTACTGCCATACACCTAGGCGGCCTGCCTGGGAGGCGCGCCAAACGAACGTATCTAAACTGCGGAGTGACACCCCCCTGGCCTAACCCCCCTTAACGATTACCCCCTCTGTCGCCTATACTTAGTACAGGCGTGGGAGGATGGGTAGCTCTTTTCGCTGAATGTATTTCGGTCTGCGTGGAATGTAGAGAGAGAGAGAGAGAGAGAGAGAGAGAGAGATAGAGAAAGAGAGAGAGAGAGAGAGAGAGAAAGAGAGAGAGAGACTAGGCAATGAGGACTGCAGAAGCAGTCCACTGCCATAGTCCACGTTTCACCGAATTACAACTGCACATGTATTCAGCGTGATAGGTGGTGAGCCTAACAATAAATAACTATTCTATTCTATTCTATTCTATCGCTGAGCTTTAAACTGTTGGATGTATGTGCAGTTTTTAGCCAGTTAGTCGGCTTTTAAGATATCCACTATTATATAACCCACCTCACTGGCCCAATGCAGATGGGTGGGAACAATTGGCACTAAGTAGTTAATTACTTATTTAATTAACAATTATAACTTTTAAAGCTACAACCATAACGCAAGGTTAGGTACTTATTATAGGTTGGCAAATTCGTACGTGACCCATCAGGCAGTCCCATGGCCTGCGTGCGACGGGGGCGGGGGAGGAGTGACATCTGCACACAACTGACGTTCCTACTACGCGCCCCCGCCGTCCGCGCTCTTCTTATCCGCCCCCGCAACCTTTCGTCACCCGTCTCGCAGACCATATTTTTTTTATCGCGATATGACGTCATACCGAAAATTAACGGTAACCGGAATATTCCGATATCCAAATTTATTTCTGTACCGTAATTTTGAGTTTAAAAATAAAAAAGGTATATTTCGGTATGAAAGTTATTCTCATCAATTTCCATTAGTTTGCTTTGTTCTCGATTCAAATCAAAACCCCTCACCCCGCGCCCCGCAACTGTCAATTCATCGTTTTTCGGTACCGGTATCGCATAAAGGTTAAATAACGGTATAGCCTTACCTGTATTTTATTAAGGTACCTACACTTATTTTATACTAGTGAGTGATGTAACATTATACCGTAACCGCTTTCAGTCCCTGGTCACGTACCTATGAATTTGCCAGCCTATAGTAAAATAGTCAAGTATCGTTCAGAAACGAATCAATAGTAGATTGTTATACGAGGGGCTAAAATGACCCATTATATACGAGGTAGTTTTACTCCCGAGCTTTAGCGAGGGAGTAAATAGAAACCGAGTTATAATGGGTTTTTAGCGCCGTGTGTTACACTCTGCTTTTCACTACGAATGCGAGAAAATAAAACAATCCAATACAATATGAATTGGTTTATTTTATGAAAAATTAACCCGTTAGTTGCTTTAACGACACCCAAGGGAAGAGAAGGGTTGGTAGTATTATTTTGATGAGCCCATCGCCGCTCTATTCTGTTGGATAGCAGGTATGTGCAGTCTTTCTATCTCTTCCCTTGGGTGTCGTAAAAGGCGACTAACTGACTAATGAGTGCACATACATCCTACAGCAAAGAGCGGCGATGGGCTTATCAAAATAATACTACCAAACCCTCTCTTCCCTTCGGTGTCTTAAAAGGCGACTAACGGACTAAAGACTGCACATACATCCAACAGCAAAGAGCAACGATGGGCTCATCAAAATAATATTACCAACCCCTCACTTTTCTTCGATGTCGTAAAAGGGGACTAACGGACTAAATTTTGCACTACATCCAACAGCATAGAGCGACGATGGGCTCATCAAAATAATACTACTAACCCCTCTCTTCTCTTAGGCCTCGTAAAAGGCGACTAATGGACTAAAGACTGCACATACATACAACAGCATAGAGCGGCGATGAGCTCATCAAAATAATACTACCAACCCCTCTATTCCCTTGGGTATCGTAAAAGCGACTAACGGGCCAAAGGCCACCTAAGCACATGTGCAGACTGTGCAGTTGTTTCTTGCTGAAGCGTGAACTGTGTGGGCGTGGTCTGTGTTGTCCATATATTCAAATGATTACTAATTTTACCATAAACTTTAATAATAACTATCTCAAAAAAGTTGTTGATCTAAGTAAACAGTAATAAGTCAAGTCTATAATCATGATTATTATACTTACAACTAAATACTTTTTCGTTTTTGTAGGCTCATTGACAAGACAAAAATTTAAAAAAAAAATTACTTTTTTCCCTAGAGCAAGAAAAGCTATTTTAGCCCCGCTCTAGAACGCTACAATGACGGTCTTTTTGAGCAAGAGGAGTGAAAAAAGAATGTTTACCTTACTTAAGGTCTTCGGATACGAAACGCTGTTATCAGTGATAGCAGCAAACAGTTCCTCCTCATCCTCTCCATCAAACGGTGGTTGCCCCACCAGCATCTCATACAATAGCACCCCATACGCCCACCAGTCCACGGACTTCCCATACGGCTGGTACAAAATGATCTCCGGCGCGATATAGTCCGGTGTGCCGCAGAAGGTCTTGGTAGTTTTGTCGCCGTTGATGCCTTCTTTGCACATGCCGAAGTCGGCGATTTTGATGTGGCCGTCCTGGTCTAGCAGGACGTTGTCCAGTTTCAGGTCGCGGTAGACTATGCCGCGGGAGTGTAGAAAAAAGAGGCCGATTGCTATTTCGGCTGCGTAGAAGCTGAAAACCACAAGGTCATAGTCAAAATTTATTTATTTAGGGAAATAAAATATTGGAAATGGATTTATTTAATTAAATATTATAGCTTTGAATCGTACAAAAAATTATTTTTGTAATCTACGCACAACACATTTGGACGTCTTTTAGCCGTGGAGAAAAATGGCAAGGAACTGCACAGCGTTATGTAGAGGTACATTTTTAAGACAAAAATAATCATTAGTTACAAGTATCATAGAATCTAAAATTACATGTTGTAGGTACATGGTTCGGTTGGTTAATGCTAGGAGTTGTTCTTGTCTACTAGCTATACTGAAATATCTCGAAACAAAAACGTAACTATTCAAACTTACACAGCTACTGGTTCCTTGAATTTGCCGCACTGCTGTATTTGGAACATAAGATCGCCACCATTCACGTACTCCATCACGAAGTACAGACGATCCTGGAAAGTTTTGTTATTTTTAAAACATAATAAAAAATCATTATTTTTTATTGGCTAGAAGAAACTTAGGTCAAATAATTTTGTAAAATAGCGAAGTACAATCATCGTGCTTCCGTCGATAGAATATTTTTTTTAACGTATAACTCAGTTAGCAATGCGACGTATAGGTACTGGCTGGTTATAATGACATACCATGGTCTGGAAGCAGGAGTGCAGCTGCACCAAGAAGGGCGGCTTGGTGCTCAGGGCGAGCACCCGCTTCTCCACCATAGTGCACTCCACGTCGTCGTCCTGGATAATGATGTCCTTCTTCAGGATCTTTATGGCGTACAACTCGTCGGTGCCGCGCCGCTCGGCCAACATCACCTGCGATTTTATGATGAGGTTTAATACTTTTTCGACTTGACTTTCTTTTTTCTTTTTTATCTCGCTTCTTTATCAAAGCCAAGAACCTATGCTATATGTTCTTTTTCAAACTAACTTTTTCATGATGAGGTTTAATACTTTTTGGCTTAACTTTCGTTTTTATTTATCTTTTATCTCGCATCTTTATCAAAGCCATGAACCTATGCTATAGGGTCTTTTTCAAACTAACTTGAATCTCTCAGACAATTGCTAGTAAATTTCTAGTAAAATTTCAAATGTCTTTTATATTAATAATTATAGATTAAGTACTTAATGAATTCTCGGGCTGTGCATAGTAAATTTCAAGTGGTATTTTTAATAGTACAAGTGGACATGGATTGTATTGAATTAAGAATGGTGATAATAAAGTCTCACAGCAATTAAAAAGAATTCTAAGAAAGATGTATAAACAACATTCCGAACAGACGACCAACCTTTCCGAACGATCCCTTCCCAAGCACCATGATGAAGTTGAAGTCAGATGCTCTGATGACGTCAGCGGCGGCCATGTTGTGCGGCACTTCCCTGTCAGGCGGCGGCGGGGCCCGCCTAGCGCCTACGCTGGTCGCCCGCATCTGATTCTTCAAATGGGCTAGATCAGTCCCTTCCTCTGGTACCGGCACGTTGTAGAATTCCCCTTCCTCTTGCGTGAGCAACTTGAACCACCCGTCAGCGGGGGCCTTCATCAGCTCCGAGATCCCGAACGAGAGGGATCCCATAAAGTCGTTGCGGGAGGTTCGGTCCCAATCCCAAATCTGAAATGGCGGGCGGATTGTATGGTTACGTACGTAGATTCAGGTGCAAATTATTACGGATTATACCAGCAGGAAGCAGAGATACAATTAATGTATATAGGTACCTACTTAGTTGGGTTTAATTTTTGGTAGGGCTTGATTTAAGAAAGTTTGGCTACCGTTATCTTTAGTAAGTGTACTACCATCATAAAATGTAAGTAAAAACATAGTTTGTTATGTTCTTATAGTAGAGTTGCTCAGTGGTTGATGACTCCAGGTAACCGTGCGTTGGTGTGCGTCCACCCTCCGACTTAACGTTACTTAGCATCTGGTGGGTTAATAGGCCAGCGCTGTACTGTTGTTGTGAAATAGCTACATGGCAATAGGTATATAATCCCGCAACTACGCCATCCTCTTAAACAGCAACTATTTGAATGAAAGCACTCTAAAATTGCCAAAAAAATATCAGCTGTTTCATACATTCAGGCTCAATAGTTATTGCAGCAGGTGGACCACCTGCGGGAGAGTTGCGGAATTCTATCTATTACCGAGAACCTGTAAAAAAAAAGGTTCAAACCTCGATGAGCAGCCTGCGGTCCTTGTCCTCCGCCTTCAGTTCGAAGGTGAGCGTTTCATTCCACACAGGGTTGAGCGTGCTGCGGATGGTCTTCGTTTTTCTCTTCACATTGTCCACGTCGGGTATCAGCTTCATCTTCACGTAGGGGTCGGAGAGACCGTTCGGGTCCATCGGGATCAGGTTGCGGCCTTGTCTTACTGTGGGGATCAAAATTTCCTAATTTCTAATATTGCTAATACAACCTATTTGTACTTGCAACAGGAGAACTGTGTAGTAGCAGACCATCAGAGATACCGTTACATTTCTTGTGCAGCAGCAGTAGTCTTGGTGAAATGAGTTAACTAGAGTGAGCTTGTTGCTTTTAATTTTAGAGCTCGAACTTATACTTTTCTGCGATAAAAAGCAGCCTATGTTCTTTCCCAATATCTAGTCTATCTCTGTATTAAATTTTATCAAAATCGGTTCAGTGGTTGTGGCGTGAAAGCGTAAACAGAGTTACTTTCGCATTTATAATATTAGTAGGTAGTTTATAGTATATTCGCCTACCTTCGACGGTGAGCTTGTTCCCATGGCAGGTGACGGTTAGCTGGATGCGGCCGCGGCGCTCGGTGTGGTCGCACCCGCACAGGTTCGGCACAGACTCCTCGCATCGCTTGTGCACGTTCATGTCGCATGCTATGGAAACAGTTGTGCGGACGTGTTATGGCGGTGTTATCAATATGGTAAAATTTAACATTCAAGATTTGATTCCAATGGCGACTGTAAACCGCAGAATGCAGCTGCAGACCGCAGCGACACTAACTGAGGGCCTATTCTGTTTCTATGAAACGAAATTTCGCCCTATTTTCGTTTGCTATTTTATGGAGCTTTTATATTTTAGCTTCTATATTTTTTTAATTTCAAAAAATATTCTAAAAAGGAGAATGACCAAACCAGCCTATTCGATATCTATTGCGTCAAAAGTGTTTTCTTAGGGTGTTACCAGACCAATCGATCGATCGTCGATCGACGACATCGATCGATGGTAAAATGACTTAGTCGACGTCGATCGATAGTTTCTACCAAACCAATCGATCGATGGTCGATCGACGTCGACCGGTAGAATCGACCTATTTGATTAAACGCGCCGGCCGCTTCACTTTTTTATAAATTTATTTCGTGACCATGGATACTAGTCCTTCAATCGTAATAATAGAGTTCATTGATTATGCTTAAAGTTGATGATAATGAGTGATGATAATATGAACGTTTAAATGCCAAATGATTATTCCCCTCAAACCTCTTGGGAAGCACTTTAGATTAAGCAACACCGAAAAAGGGGGGAAAGGGAGGGGAGGGGTAACGAAAATGCATAGTTTTCAAGATATTTTTATTTTGAGGTTATGTTAGGTCACTTCTACCATTACCGTACCCCCTCAATCCCCGTCCCTGCCCCCCCACCCTGTCCCCCAAGATATTTATGAATGAAGCGAGCTTCTATTGTCTTATAAAAAAAATTGCCCTCTTTGGCTTTAAAAAAATGGCTGCATCCAGATTCTTCTGCGTTTGCGTCTCCGCAATAATAGTACGAGCAACATCGTACTGGCTAAGAACAACGACTCCTCTTCTGAATTCATTTCGAAAGAAACTTTCCGTATTTAAATACGTCACTCTATGAAAGAAACTGATGGAATATAGCCGGGGTTAATCGATCAACGTCGATCGACCGTCGATCGATGGGTTAGACGAACGGTATCCGTCGATCGATTAAAGCTACCACACCTATCGATCAACGTCGACCGACGTCGATCGATGCCATCGATCGGCGATCGATCGATTGGTCTGGTAACACCCTTAAGTTATAATGATTACTGTTAAAAAAAGGTTTTCTATAGAACGCCGCGTTAAGAGTCAAGTGATAAATAAATGCTGAACTGAACTGATAGTCATACGATAACAGTTGTCGTAACCTCAAAATACCTAAAAAGTCTTAAGAGGCCTATTACATCTCGACTGTGATTTTTGCGTAAAATGGACAATTTTGGCGTTATGGATCTCAGAAACAAAAATACATTAACAATTATGACTTATTGAATAGTGTAAAATAGCTATTGGAATAGTGCGGAGCGGCCTCGCTTTTTGTAAATTTTGCTTAACTTTTTAATTAAACCCAAAATTGCAGAGAAAGATTTTCATAAAGTGCTTCGCGCACGTTTTTGAGCTCATCGATTGAACAACTGTTCTAAGCAAGTGAAATAAAAAAATTATAGTGTTATCTCTTATATAGTCGAATAGTGCGTAGCGGCCTCGGAATTATTAGATATCATTGATTTTATATAGGAAAAAAATCTTATTCAAAACCAAAAAACTTCGAAAATCACTATATTTTAACTGTGAATATCTCCTATCTACGATGATATTATTGAACAAAATTTATACCAGAGTAATTGTTACTTCATGAGGAATAAAGATTTTATAATAAATTTATTATCCTATTTCGATAAAAACGATAAATACAACTGCAAAATTACTAAAAATGCGACGCGCCGGCCGTCCGAATTCAACTTATGCTCACAGAATGGAGATTTGTAATATTATGCACAAATTTATTATCCTATTCCGATAAAAACGATAAATACAACTGCAAAATTACTACAAAATGCGAAAATGGGAATTTTACGCAAAAATCACATTCGAGATGTAATAGGCCTCTAAGCTAAAAATAAAGATAGCTTCAAACTCCTGTATGATATTGTAATGTAATTTTTTCTTCATAATTCAGAGCATTGCTGCTATTAATTACTATTTATTTTATTAAAGCGCTGTGTTACGCTAGCTAGCTAAAAAACTAGCCTAACTCCCATAGTAAAAAGGTCATTCTCCTTTGTAATCTAAATGCCAAATCTATTTTGTTTGAACATTTCGGAAGGAATGGAAACCGCTGTAAAAAACAAACGAAAATCGGCCGAAATTTCGTTTCGGAGAAAGTTAGTAGGCCCTCTGATCTTACAACCGAAACCTCGTTGGCCCATAATTCGTCGTACAAAGCGCGCGCGCTGATGTTTTTCCACAATGACACTATACATACGCACATCAGTGTACGATGAATTACAAGCCAACGAATTCTCGAATGCGCATAGAGAGTAGGGCCTCCCGAGGCCGGCGACACTGTCGCCTGCGGTCGCGCCAGTTCTAAATGAATTCCTTTTTCTAGTTTAGCTGCTGTCGTTTGTTACATTGTGCAGCCTATAGTCTCCAGGAATCATACCTTTGATTCAGTCCCCTTATTAATAGATCTTACCAAATCTAGCAAAGTTTTTATTAAGATACAAATAGCTTTTCCAGATTATTTCTTGAGACGTTTGGTATATTTCTGACATTTTAAGTATGTCTAAAAAAACTATACATTAAAGGTAAAATCGGCAACGATAGTTGATGAACACATTAGTACTCTGTCATAGCTACGAAGCAATATATTTGCTCCGTGGTCATAGCTACATTAATTTAGCTAAGGCGGTTGACAATTTCTCAAAAAACTTACCTAATAGGCAATGTAACAAGATAGGAAGTGTTCAGCGACTTTGCTGCTAACTTTACCTGAATATTTTTAATAGCATATTTTTTGAAGCTACAAATTACAAATCAAAGCTAATATAATATGTAAAACATAATGATTACCTCTTAAAACAAAACGTGATGAACCAAAGTTGAACTTAGTTAGAAATTCTCACTGTCTCATATTCGATAATGAAGATAGATAGAGAGAGCATTAATTTTAAAAGAGTTTAAATTTTAGTCCACGCTTTGAAATAACAAGAAAAGTTTATTAACAGAACAAGTGAAACTTTTCAATCATGTTAGGCGAAAGTGCTTCGCAGCGAAAAATGTTCTTACCAAGTTCCAAAAACTTGAATGAAAGTATTTTATAACTCAGTAAGTATTACGCTGAAATATGTACATATCAATTCTAAAAGTTTATAATATGTTACAATTTACCAGAGTTCATTATGCTTACTCAAAACTACATAAAAAACAGTATGGTTAACAAAAATAAAACGCAGGCAGTTGTTAAAATATGCACAGCTTAAAAATAAAATCGTTAACTGCAGAATACACAGACAAACGGGGATTCGAATTGGGTCACAGCAATGATTTTACAGTTTTACCTGTTGCATGTTAAAACTTCAGTGCTTTCCGGATAAAGCTTAAGTTCTTAATCATACTATTTTGTAGTAATTTTTTTAAATTAAATACAGTATACTTAGCATTATCCAATCAGTTTGGACGATTACACGTGATTGAAGAAGACATTATGAGGTTAATCAAATTAAAAAGCGTTTGAGTCAGTGTCATAATGAGATTTATTTAGGAGTTGCATAGTTTGAAAAAGTAATAAATTTAGCTCCAAAAAAGTTGCTATAAATATTGCAAGACTGAATTAAACATTTTATTATACGTTTAGAACTCGATGTTAAACCAATTAATTGTATGTTGTATTACTCCACTTGTCTGCTATAAATTCAGTTTCATTCCTGAACATTGCAATTGCAGGAAATACATCAAGAGTATTAATGTTGCCCTAATAATTTCCTTCACAATTACGAGCGCCCACTAATGTGAGGATTAATTAAGCTAATGGGATTTTATTGAATGTTGATTAAGTGCACATTTAACATGCCCACATGAAATTCCCATTGATTTAATCATATTATGTGGTTTGCATTTATTCTATGATCACTTACTAATATAAATCTGATATTTAGACGTGTTGTATTATTATTAAGTATTATTTATAAAAATATAGTATGAAATGGTCGATAAAACCAAATAATTTTAAATAAGATTAATCTAAAAAATGCAACATGGATAAAATACTGTTTAACGAGATCCTCTTTCAACCACTGCCGTGCCCCATTTACATAGCCAGGAGTTGGAAACAATGGCGATCCGGACAGGATTGAAACTACCAACTACAAACTCATGCAAGTGAACATCACAACTTTGAGCGAAGCACAGGAATCAAGACAAAGTTAGTAACTTGAACAAGTTTCAGTACAACTAGGGATTACGTTGAAGCTATTTGTTTAATACTTCAACAAGCTAAGGGTAAAGATATATATAAAAGATTGTTGCGTGAAAAGAAACGTGCATTCTAAGTTGAATCAATATGTATAAGTTGAAGCGTCAACTGTCAAAATATCTATTGGTGTGCGACTGGGAGTTCAATTGTTTGAGGATCATCCTATATTCAAAGAAACAAAGATGCATTTATTAAGTGCAACGTTTAAGACCACCAATCTATTTCTCGCTTTTACAGCCATACACCATACTCATTTGAACTAACTTTACCACATGTGATAAAAACACAGTCAGTGTAATTCAGGCACGTTCAGACCATTTCGCTAAGGGGGTTCTGCCGGGGAACTATTTTCCTCGGCTCGTCACAAAACCATTCTAATTGTTTATTTTATCAATACCTCCGCATTTAAATCCTTGGTGTGCGAGGCCATGTAGCAAGGTGCCACAATGGTCGCAAAACGTTGGAGCTAGGAACGTCCACGTGTTCCATTTGTGAGGAGCGTAGGCGGCCTTATCAACAATAAATCACAATTAAATACAATAAATGGTGTATGCCACGATGGCTTAGTCATTGTAAAGGGTGTACAGAACTTCCGAAGAAGGAAGGAGATCGTACGCGTCCTAATGATTGTAGGTGCCGTTAAATCTACAAGAGACAAATAGTTAAAAAGCATTAGCACAAACCACCACCAACAGTTCTGTAAAAAGAAGAGCTAGAAAGAGCACACAAAAAGCGCGTTAGAAATTCAAGCGAAATTAGAAAAGCTTAGATATGAGCAAAGAGTGTTTGTTAGTGTCGCCGCAGCCCCCGATGCGTTGTACCTTGACATTTGAGCCCCTGATGGAGCAGGCCGTACAGGAGCGAGCCGCAGTGGTCGCAGAATGCCGGGGACGCGTATGTGTGTGCGCGGAAGTTGTGCCGAGTGCGTGTGTCCTGTTGGTAATGTTTACATTGATGACATGCCATTTTTTTTACGACTTCTCAAGCACGGTGTGCTTGCTGCTGGTACGCTTCTCCCTGAATTTTACACATTTACTTAAAGTACGTAAATAAAACACTAGTATCATCTTTTCTACCCTGTAAATCTAAACACACATTGGGGTAGCCAGCATACGCCAGTAACGTAAAACGGCAGAAATGCGAGAAATAAGAAACTGTACGTTACTGACGATACGTATTTGCCGATTTACAAACACGATTATTGGATAGAGTAAACATAAGCCAATAAACTCAAAGGGAAAAGGAATAACATATTACACTTGTGTTTGTCACAGATGTTCTTCAAAGGAAGATTTTATTAGATTCAATAAACTTTACCTCTCTACTTATATAGCTATCTAGTAGAGTAGTCGGAAGAGGCATTCCGTTTCCACGATCCCCTAATATTACAACGTCATGACATTTAGTAATAGAAGGTCAACCTTTGTTCTCTTACTTACTCCCACACGTGACATTTTGATTTTGGTAAACTTGTAGAGATAAACATTAGAGCCCACTCATTACGTTGAAACCTCAGTTGAAACTTAATTTAACAAAGGGAGGGTGGTGTATTAAAAAACAGAACACTTAGTAAATTACTTTAATTAGATACATTGTTCAAATACAATATATTATCTACAGTTTCTATTTCATAACTCGCACTACAACAGTTAATATAAAATAATTTAACATTTAGGCAATATACTTAGTCGTATTGTTCATTTACTAATTAATTAGTAGAATTAAGGGAAACTCTTTTGTTATGATTTTATAAAATACCACGATCTATTTTAGCGCGATAGTTTTGTACATACATAGTATCAATGTCAATTTCAGCCTTTCCACATGACCTCACATGAGGAGATTGCTATAACCCACAAGTACAATACTGGTGTAGGAGTTGCTTTAATTGTTTATAGTTTATAGCGATAATATCAACTCTTCCAGTATTGAGTTAAATGGCGCGAATTTTACATAAAAAGTATTATCGAAGTCTTGGCTATTTATACTATAGAAGAAGAAGCATTCATGTCTGATAGTACATACAATATTAAGAAGTAGATAGATATTAGATACGGTCAACCAATACAACATTTTCACATAATTACAAACAAAACAGAAAAAGATATAATATTCTGCATCATGATCAAGCAATCCACAACGTAACAAACGTAAAGAAGTCGTTGTCTGCCATGAGGACATCGGTAGAATCAAAACTCTTAAAAATCTGGAATAATGGTTGATCATTAAATCGATTTTCTCAAACATATCAGAATAATAGACAATAAGCAATTATGTTAAACTCCCGAAGTAAACGAAAAAGGACACCAAAAATTATGTAGAGTTGTCTCTATGAGTAAGATATACTTTGCATGCGTAATGGTTCTACAGCATACAGTAAAAAAACATTTACTGCGGTTCTTAGGACATCAGTAAACATTGGTTTGATTACTTAGCACCTATGATTTCTATTGTAAAAGTCTTTAATAATGAGGTGGTAAGCACTTACTTCCTATGAAATACGAGTATGGTAGTTAACTACCTAATAGTTTTGAAGTCTTTGAGCGTGGTAGTGAGACTAAAGGCCTGTTTCACAATCTCCAGGTAAGTTCCCATTAATCTTTACTTGACAACAATAAGCTAGTATTTTGTATGAAACCCTAGTTCATTTAAAACTTTTATTTAACTGACAAGTATCTCTAATCGGACATTATGAAACAGGCCCTTAAAATGATGCTGTTGTGTGTAACAAATACATTAATATACATAATACAGCATGAGTTTCATACATTGCTAAGATAATATGTGGCATCGACAGACAGACAGAATAAGTAATTGAGTAGCTTTTGATTAAAAATAAAATAAGGTATAAGTACCAAAAGAAAATATACATAGCCATAAAGATCGGTGAAAATGACAAATCAGCCAATGTATGCAGTTTGCATTGCAATGCAACGCATGATGTTGCAATACTATAAAATATTATTTAGAAGGATAACATTTCATAAATAAACTTTATCTTTAACGGTATGAAGAAGCAGAGTAATAAATGTGTTCTATCGACTATTTTGAAATTGACTTCTTATTATATTGCGAATGAACATTTCAATGAAGCCAGAAAACTATAATTAGCTACATTATTAATTATGTAGCTACCTTTGTATGCTAAAAGCACACAACATAATAAATATGTTTTGCAATTTTACAGCGATCAATATTAATATTGAACGTATTATATTTTACTTTATTTGCAGATTAATAAAGGTATTATTTTACACGTTTAGTTACAAAAAGATTGCATTCAAAAGTCAAATAACTATGAGAATAGAGTTAAAAATGATCATACTCGTATATCCCGGTTGATTTTGTAATGAGGTTATTAGTTAATAATCATGATTATTCATTTGTTTAACAACATGCGCATTCCCCCAACATTCATTACTATAATTTAGCAATTGCAATAGGTAGTTTTCTAAAGTTTTGATGCATTATTTTTATTATTTTTTTGCAATAGGGGCTTTGTTTGTAAATGTAGGTACTTACGTAGTGGCGATTTCTTTAAGATTCTAGTTTTTGTCATATTCTTGTTGATTCCATCACAAAGTTTAAAATTGAAAATGTTGTAATTTAAATGGACTAATTTAGAAAGCCCAAACAACTTTTGGGCGCTACCGTGAGAACCTGTCAAGTTCTGTGTAATAATAACAAACTTTTCATAAAGTTTACTACAACTTTATGATTTAAATGCCTCAATTTTGATTTCGAGAAAAAAATATTAGTTACTAGCCGCCGCTCACGGTTTCACCCGCGTGATTCCCGTTCTCGTGGGAATATCGGGATAAAAAGTATCCTATGTGTTAATTCTGGGTGTCAGCTAACTCCATACCAAATTTTATTAAAATCGCTCCAGCCGTTTAGACGTGAAGAAGTAACAAACATACACACTCACAAACTTTCGCCTTTATAATATTAGTGTGATAAACCGAAATATTAACCATATACGAGTATATAATTTGAACATTAATAAACGTTAATTTGTCTACTTCAAAATACTTAATCGCTTAAGGGGATCCTGCACGAAATTGTGAAAATTTACGTATATTTAAGTTACTTGTACTATGCGCTGAATTAGTTAAATACATTAAAAGAACTTACGTAAGTTAGCCTGATCTAAGCACAAGGTCGTGGCCTTGTTGAAATTTGAAACAAATTCTTTAAACAATAACAAACAATACATAAATGTAATGACTCCTATAAACATTTTTTTTGACAACTTTCTTAATTTAACGCATGAAACAATAAATCTTACATGAAAATATTTGTATTGATATTCCGCAGGTCACCTTAGAAAAGTAAATTTTAATTTTTAACACAAGCGCGTGATGGTTTTGTACATTTCGCAGAATAAAAAAAACATTGCTCTAATCGAATTACTAGGTCTGAAACTTCAAAGCAGAATTGTTCTAATTTTAAATATCAATATGATTGATTTTGCTTTGAAGTTCATTATGAGACTTACGTCAGTTTTTGCGATCGCGCGGCATCCCCTTAAATCGCATAACGTGCAGCAAATTTAATTTACAATTCTGCATGTGATGCTCTATGGACTATGATGAACCTGTTTTCAACATAGAGCATCACACAGGTAAATATTAAATTAATTTGAAGGTCAGATTGTCTTTTTTATTAATTAAAATTAAAAAGTATATTAGTTGGTGCTATATATCAATCATCTTATTTTATTAATGACCGTACACAAACCAATGAAGTCTTTTGGGAATCTTATAATTCTATAATCCTCAATGTTACTTACACACTTACACATTAGGATATAGAAAATAATATTGTAACTTTTAGTGAAGTCAAATGTCAAATAATCGTTACAACATATTTATTAGGTAATCAAAGCAACTTCGATCAACAATACAACTAGGTCGGCGCTAAAACTGTGTCTCGGTAAATAAGAGCGCACTTGAGAAGTGAGTTCTTATTTTCTGGCAAGGCATAACAGGAAAAAGTACTTTATTTGTTGCCCCCTTAAGGTTGAATTCACCACTAAATGTTCTTGACGTCTTTTCTTTTTTAAGTGACAGGAGTAATTTGTTGCTTTGAAAAAGTATTTATTCACGTGGACAGAATTTAGCTTTGATTTTGTACGTGACGCGTTATCTAGTTGGTATTGTTGATCGAAGTGGCCGATACGTAATTTGCAAAAATAAAAAAGGTTTTATTAGGGACATAATATGAGAAACATAAGAAATTATAGAGCAACAGAATATTAGATTATGCAGTACCTGATTTTAATGTTTGGTTTTGTTTCCTCTCTTATATTGCAATGAGAATCACTGTTTGGTGGCTTCTCGGACGATTTCTTGTTTCCATTGTCATTATGTCAACCTGAAACCAAATGTAGAGCAACAAGATATTGTTCGAAAACAAAATAAAATGACATTTTACAAAAATAATATTAACTGAAAGGTAGTTGCACCATTTACAGCAACTTAGACATTAACCTCCTCTAATATTTTGATTAGTAAGTGATGCAGACGCAGTGGCATGCTCTTGGAGAGGCCTATGTCCAGCAGTGGACAAGTAAGCCGATGATGATGATGATCATAAGGCCAAAGATAGAAACACCTCGATTCCTAAACTATAGGGCCAAATTCTGATGATGATGTTTGTAAACAAATTGCTGACAACTCTTTGTAGAGCAGCAATATCAAATACCACTCGGACTTTTACAATTTTTTTAAAAATACGCCATTGTTACCTTTTTATTTACTGGGAATGGGTTGCTCTTGATCCCAATCAAGCCCAGGGGCTAAGACAGGATCCAAGTACAATACCTGGTGGGTTTCTGGTGAATCTCAATCAAGAAAAAGTAATAATCTGAGTGAAACTAGATATTTGCACAAAGCATTGAAAATAATTTGTTTAGAAACATTCTTCATCGAATTTGACTTAATAGGGAGCTTTCATATAATACTGTTGGAACACAACAATGATTCTAACGTAGTTCATAGATCGATTAGAGGCGATTAGAACAAGCCATGCCACGAACCAATCTAATAATAAGCATACCATGTATCGGGATCTCAATTCCGGGATCTTTAGCTCTGAACACGGCGCGACCTGCGGCTAGACCGCAGAGGAAATGAAAAAGACAAAATCTGATAGTTACAGTCAGTTAATGATAAATAGTGCAACACACCTTTATATAAAAAAAATAGTAATTTTAATATTTCTATTAACCTTATTATTTAAAAGTGTAATTAAGTCATCAACAAATTACTAATTCATTTTACACAAAATATATACTTACCATATGGTGTTGAGTCCAGTTTATACCACGTACCCCCGTACGGGGTAATGACAGCCACTTTTGGGCTATCTATCGTGATTTGTATTAGATTTGAGCTGCTATGTAAGTAGTTAACGATGCCCAAAATAATACTATGAAAGAAAATGCAGGAGCCAATATATTTTATTTTATAAAATTAATAATTGTTATTGGTCACTTAATCCCTCCACGTAATTGTAATAATTAAGGACATATATGATAACTGCCGATAGCCTATATGTATAAATGTATGTAGGTACTACACTGTGGACTATAAAAAAAACTTTTTTTGAATTAAAATAATTCTTTTACTCAAAGAATATCTTGGTATTTACAAGGACAGAGTTCATTAATTTTAAAATCTTAATTGCTACCAAGTACCAATTTATTTAGGGCGTGCAACGGTGACATGGCATGAGTCATTTATTAATCATCTATAGTGCACAATAAAAACACTGGAAAATACTAATAACGATCAAGTGGCTTCTACATGGTTGCCTGTTAAGTTATATTAATATCATAAAAATCCTGTTTTGTTGTCTAATTTCCGCATTGCCATTGAGTAAAATAATTATTTTTTGTCCTAATTTTACTACAGCCCGTAGTATTCACTTAATAAGATTTCTCTTTGTTTGTACTTCTTTGGATTGTTTTCCTAATATATTTGTTCAGTATAGGTATACTCTCTAGTTCTAAAGTGGTTTTCTCACTTCTTTGGGGAGAATTTGGAAATAAGGAGGCATTAAGCAGATCAAAAAGCCACATTCTCTTTACTAAATGTTACAAATTGAAAAAGAATATAAAAAATAAACAATAACTTTATAACTAAAATGTTGTTTTGAAATTGTTATCCATGTGGCAATGCCAATATTGCCGTTACAATTTTTTTTATCAATCTATAAAATGATTTTGCACTTCACCGACAAAAGGACTAGTCACAGTTAAGCTCATTTTTACTTATGCTTAAGCAAAGGCGGATTTAAGGGGGGGGGGGGGCACGGGGGCGTGCCCCCTCCAATAATTCAGTGATCCATCTAAACCAACCATTTGTCGGTGGTATGCCGATTTCAAACGCGGTCGTATGGCCACAAAAGACGCTGAACGCTCTTTCGTCGTCCAAATGAAGCAGTGACTCAACAAAAAACATCAACCAAGTCCTGAAAATCTTGAAGGAAGATCGAAAAGTAAAAGTGCGCGAGATAACTGAGATAGTGAAGATTTCAACTGGTAGTGTTTTCACTATTTTACATCAAAAATGGCCATGAAAAAGATTTTTTAGAAATGGGTGCCGCGTCTGCTAACAAAATTGCTCAAAAGCGACAACATATTAATGATTCAGAGTGCTGTTTAATAGAAATAAAAAGGATTTTTTACGTCGATATTACGTGACCAATGGATGAAACATGGATTCACTATTTCACTCCGGAATCCAAACGGCAGTCAGCAGAGTGGAAAGCAGCGGCCGGTGAAAGCCGCATGAAGCGGCCTAAGATACAACAATCTGCCGGGAAGGTTACGGCCTCTGTATTTTGGGATGTGCATGGAATACTCTTCATTTTGATTGTTTTGCTCGTCCACCCCTTGTGCCCCTCCCAGAAAAAAATCCTGGATCCGCCTTTGAGCTTAAGTCACAAATAGGGATGACTGAATTATTTTAAACATTTTATGTTGTAGGCAACCCTAGAAGCCGACGGCGAAGCTCATGTCACTGCCGTTGCACGCTATGCGTCCACTTGTGTGACACAAATTAATTTAAGCACTACGTACATATATTATATATATACATATATAGGGTTGTATGGAGTGGCAGTGGCGATACAGCCATTTTTTATGTTCTTCTTCTATTTTAAAAACTTTTGTTGCTGAAGTTTTTATAATATTTATTGCAGACAAGACATTTGCAATTACCATTATCGGAAAAGATGTGTTTGAATTCTCAATGCGATATTATTTTGATAATTAATATTATTATAAGTTGAAAGCTGTATAAACTGACTGACTAGAAAGTTTTTCAAATTGTTATTACACTATTTGTTTTCATACTTTTCAAAGACAGTATCGGTAAAAAAAGTTTCGTAGAAATAGCAACGACAGAATGCGTGAACCTGAACGTTACTGAAATTATAACACTTTATATCAAAACACATACAATATAATTAAGTTTGAATAAAAAAATATCCAAAATTGGTTCTATACATAAATTAGATTCGATTATATTCGATTTAAATAAGGTTTTTTCGATCGTCGTTCTTACTTGTAAACATCAACTGTAAAGAAAAATTATTAACATCTCAATGTAAATACACACATCAAAAGTGTCTAGAGGTCAAGTACATTTTAGCTATAAATTTTTTTTTACAATAATATTTATCTAATCTGGTTTTCCAGACTAGTTTCTTGCTTTATTTTTTATGTTATACTAAACAATTTTGTATATATTATGTTGAAAAAATTAAGAAAAAATGTAATTTTAACAAATTGGGGAAAAATAGCGT
Source organism: Scoparia ambigualis (assembly GCA_963921215.1). Taxonomy (NCBI): domain Eukaryota; kingdom Metazoa; phylum Arthropoda; class Insecta; order Lepidoptera; family Crambidae; genus Scoparia; species Scoparia ambigualis. The sequence continues at coordinate 19,828,822 of OY992508.1, read as the reverse complement.
ACGTTAAGGTCGTCATTTAATTGGCAAAAAAAGCAAAAATAAGGTTGATTTTTTAAAACTTTATTGAAAAAAAATCTGCATTCCTACCATTCACACGAATCACACAAGCACAGCGATTTGGCATGCTAAAAATCAGTTCATCATCAGTTCTTTGATGAGTTCTTTCTAACAAGTCAAAAAGTTGTTGTAGAGTGTGCACGGCATCCATACTTGGAAGAGCTCTTCTTTGGAGCATGTCCCATGCATGCTCAATTGAGTTGAGTCTGGTGATTGTGCAGGCCACGGCAGGACGTTGATATGAGAATCGGCAAGATTGCGTGTTACGACTCTAGCCATGTGTGGACGTGCATTGTCATGCATTAGTCGAAACGAATCATCTTATCGGCCAGGAAGGGGTTGATCTCATCTGAAACAATCCTCTCTGCGTAAATTTGAGCATTGAGGTTGCCCCTGATCCAAATGAGATCGGTTTTTCCACCGATTCAACCGGTCCAAAGCATGACTGTTCTCCCTCTATATCCTGACAAAATCTCAAGCGTTCTTGTCGTCCAGAGGTCCTTCAAACTCGAGTGCGTCTTGTATCCGGCCTCATACCGAAACGTGATTCATCAGAGAAGCAAACACAGCGCCAGTCTTCTTCCTCCCAATTTCGGTGTTCGCGAGCCCATTGTAAACGATTGTGGGGTGCTATGAGTGGAACCCTCAGCGGCCTTCGGAAACGCAGACGCACTTTGCGTAAACTATTCCGAATGGTTTGGTCGCATATCAGCAAGCCTGAAGCGCTGTGAAGCCTTGTGGCCAACATCATAGCGGTCATGGTACGATTCCGTCGAGCAGTGTTTTGGATGTACCAGTCTTGCCTTCGAGTGGTGATACGAGATCTTCTTTCATGTCGCTCGGCCACGCTGCCAATACGATAGCGTATCGAGAGGCGATGACACTCTGCGTAGTGCTAATGGCGGCAGCCACAGTACGTTGCCTGGAACCAGCTTCCAACATTCCCTTTCCTTGTCAAATGACGCCATCGCTTCATATCGTTGCAATTTTTTTCACTTCCAGTGCAGAAATTGTACTGCTTTTGTAAAATTACCATTACGATTTTTTATAGGAATTCAGATTGACAGTTGATTTTCCATATTTAAACAATGTAAAAAAAATTATTAATATTCATATCTTAAAATACACTAAAAAGAATCAATAACAGAATCAGATCGAAAAAAGTTAAATAAACAATACTATAACGCAACGATACTTTAAAATATACTTGATTCCTAGACATTTTTGATGTGTATCTATCAGTAAAATACCGTTGTATAAGTGTAATTTTTTTATATTTTCGATTTTATTGCTACATAAAAGGCAAATTGATATAGGAGACTAGTTATTCTGCCGTCATATGCGTTTCCTATCTTGATAACTATTAATCTTCTACATATGAAAAGGAAAGTCCATACTTAATTATTTACTGAGTCGTCAAAACCCAACTAAGTTCCTTAGACCCAAGGAGTAGACATTTTGCAGTTTCCCACAACATTTTGATTTAGACAGGTTTTAAATCATGGTATGGCGAGATACGCCGCATTACGCGGCCAAAGTCACTTTTCCAAAGTCACTTTTTCTTACATTCTCTCTATCCTTCTTTCTTGCTGTATGTCTTTTTTTTCTTTCTTCCTATCTTTCTAGTTCATGATAACAACATACCAGCAGTAATAGTCAAATGGCTCTATGCCATTTCGATTAGTATTTTAATCGAAAATATAACAAAATATCTTTCAGCGGTTTTCCAGTGATAAGAAGACAAGGTTGAATGTATTAGGTTCACTTACGTCTGAATCGGCACCCTTGTCTGCTCCTGGGCACGTGAAGGTGACATACTCGTGGCATCGCTTGTGCACCACAAAACTGCATACTGGAACAAAACGATTTTAATGAATTCTTGCTTAAACTCAAACTCAAAATGTATTAATTCAATAAACTCAATTAGTAAGTACTTTGAATGGTCCAAATTTTTAACCCTGTTGCAAAGAACGGGCGCAAGAAACCACAGCGCACAGAAGCAACGACATTTACAAAAAAAAAAGATATGTCGTTACCAGGTCATAAAAACAAAATAATAATTTGAATGTAAAATATACGGTACCTACTATAAATTAATTAAAGACAATTAGAAATAGCTTATGCAGTACTGAGCATTTCAGTTCAGAGCCAAGCTGTTTTGTCTTCTGTGTAATCTGACACTTTATAATAAGCTTTTTTATAAAGCTTTTCTTTGACATACATTTAAAATTTATTAAGATCTAATTTCTTAGTATCAATTGGTACTTTGGTGTAAAATCGTACACACAGATCCTTAAAAGAATTATTTATTTTATGAAGCCTAATATAAGGTACTGCTAATTTGTTCTTACTTCTAGTATTTAAATGGTAAATATCACTGTTTTTTGAAAACATATCAATATTTTTATGAACATACATGAGATTTTCATAAATGTATTGTGGTGCAACTGTCATTATACTTATATCCTTAAATCTCTCTCTGAGAGAGTCACCAGCCTTTATTTAGGTTATATATTGCTCGAATAGCTCTCTTCTGCAGCACAAAGATAGTTTGAATGTCGAAACGATCGAAGAACTTCCTGGTCGACCACTTTTCGGCGACATTCACTTGCACGCGATCTACTGTCTCACGCTTACGCTACTGTACGTAATTCTGCGCGGTCGGAATGGAGCAAACAAAACAATGGAGGAAACACTACGTCGAATTGGCAAGCAAAATTCTCATACAAAACACAGAAAAACGACGTTTCGTAGTCCCCTGTTTCCTCCTTCATAACAGGACCATTTGTATTACTTTTTCAGCATCGGTTAAAGAAAGAGATTGTCTATGTCTGTATGTTTAATTTTTTTTGTTTAAACCAGCCACTTAATGTTTTTGAAGACGCCTTAAAACGGAGTGATTTCGCTAAATTTTGAAGGCTCCTGGTTATTAAATAAATGACTTAAGAGGCCTATTACATATTGACTGTGATGTTTGCGTAAAATGGCTAACTTTGGCGTTAAGGATCTCAGAAACGAAAATACATTAACAATTATGACTTATTAAGTAGTGTAGAATAGCTATTGGAATAGTGCTTAGCGGCCTCGCTTTTTGTAAATTTTGCTTAACTTTTTAATTAAACCCAAAATTGCAGAGAAAGATTTTCATAAAGTGCGCGAAGGCACTTTTTTGAGCTCATCGATTGAAGTACTGGTCTAAACAAGTGAAATAAAAAAAAAAATGTTATCTCTTATATAGTCGAATAATGCGTAGCAGCCTCGGAATTTTTAGCTATCATTGATTTTATATAGGAAAAAAATCTTATTCTAAACCAAAAAACTTCGAAAATTGCTATAAATTAACTGTGAATATCTCCTATCTGCGATAATATTATTGAGCAAAATTTATACCAGAGTAACTGTTACTTCATGAGGAATAAAGGTTTTATAATGGTTTTATTATCCTATTTCGATAAAAACGATAAATACAACTGCAAAATTACTACAAAATACGATGCGCCGGCCGTCAGAATTCAACTTATGCTCACAGAATGGATATTTGTAATATTATGCACAAATTTATTATCCTATTTCGATAAAAACGATAAATACAACTGCAAAATTACTACAAAATGCGAAAATAGGCATTTTACGCAAAAATCACATTTGAGATGTAATAGGCCTCTTAATGCAAAAAAATCAAACATACAGACATAGAAAATCTCTTTCTTTAACCGATGCTAAAAAAGTAATAAAAAGGACTTCTTTGCGGGAAAGTGAAGCGTCACGTCTGCAGTTTTGTATTATTTTCTATAATTTGTGTTTTGTCGAATATGAATGTGAAATAATAGTGGATTAGTTACTGTTAAGTGTTCGTGAACGTGCATGAGTGTTAGCAAATAAAACAAAACAGTGCAACATCACTTATCAAATTCTCTCAAGAAGTCCGTGTGAGACCTCAATAAAGTCATTTACCATTAAACGTTCATTATCACTCATTATCATCCACTTAATGTAAAGAAAATAATAAATACTATTAAAAACTTGACACTGGCTAAATGTGCTGATCGCACGAAGCCATTATAAGTATAAGAGAAAAAAAAAGTAATAAAAATGGTTCAGTTCTGAAGGCGGAAACAGGGGACTACGAAACGTCGTTTTTCTGTGTTTTGTACGAGAATTTTGCATGTCACTTCCACGTAGTGTTTCCTCTTACCGGGAACTTCCTCGTTTGTATATCACATCTGATCTGATGAGATCTAAATAGTTTGTTGAAAGCATTTTTAAAAAACGTTTAAATAACTGAGTAAATGCGATTTTAAACTTTCTATAGTGGACTTTAAATCGCAATAACTTAGCTGAATAAACATTTTTTTTAAATGTTTTCAACAAACTATTTAGATCCCTGTATTTTGCTTTAGCATGCAAAGTTTCATTAAAATTGGCTTATTGGTTTTTGAAAATATTGACTTGGAAGTTTGTATGGGAAACCAAAATGCGTAAACCCTCTTACAGTGTTTGTCAGAGACTAGGCAATGAGGACCGCAAAAGCACTCTGCCATAGTCAGTTTCACCTAATCACAACTGCACATGTGCTCAGCGAGGTGGTGAGCCCATCGCCGCTCTATACTGTTGGATGTATATGTAGTCTTTAGTCCGTTAGTCGCCTTTTACGACACGCAAGGGAAGAGAGGTTGGTATCTGGTATTCTTTTAGTAAGCTTTACCACAGGGCTCGATTTTAATGTATTCTTGCTTATACATATAGAATCACGCTCGTTTCAGAGCTTACGACTTGCTACGATGCTGTCACACTAATTTAGCTTATAATAAAAAATGAAACCTCAACTGCTTCCGTAGTGGTTGGTTAGACCTACAGTATCAAACCCAGGGGTCACAATTCGATTCCCAGCGAGGAGGGTAAACATATAAACTCAGTTTGGTTGACCGTACGACCTCTTTTAAGTCCGCTTGGCTTGGCTTATTATTCTAAGTCTGTCATCAGAACAAAAATATTCCGACAAGAACCAAGCTCTATCACTAACCAACCAAATATGAAATATTCTCGCCCCGCTGTGAATCTTGTGGAAGTAGACCATAAAATGAACCATGATATGAACAATTTCAAATCAGATTTTGTTGTGAACTCAACACGAATCAAACACAAACTTTGTTCTCACCTTGACACTGGAATCCCTGTTTTCCGAAGCCCCTGAAACAAAACAATCAAGTGTCAAATATCAATTTACTTTTCATTGGGATTCAATTCTCTTTTCAACTAATTATTTACCCGACTTTTTAATACACCATCTTATTTTATTTAATGAAATTTGAAGCGCATGACAATTTTGAAATCGTAATAACTTGTTCAGGAAAATCAGGTTACAATCAACTTTACCAAATTTAAATTATTTTATTACCATATTTTATCGCAGACCATATTCGTCCTTTCGCTGTACTAAGCCCCTAGTATAGGACGAGAGATTCTACATTTCCCGAAACAGTTAGGTAATCTAGCTAGACCAATTTTTCGGCCTAGTTCTAACTGCAGACCAGATGATGGCATTTGTCTGCAGCTATCTGTTTCATTAATTCGTTGTGATATCACTGTGAAATCTTCTATAAGAACATCATTAGCATATAAACTTTCCACAACTAGGCTTCATCAGCTTAGACTTAGCACATTGGGAAATCTGGGCTTAACCCTCCATACGTTGGCTCAATGCGGGTAAGGTTTTTAACAATGCTATCTTACGATAAAAGCAGGGTCCACCGAACTTTCTAATCTATAATAATTAAAAAAAATATTTATTTGCTTTGTCTCATAAATAAAATAAAATAAAACCATATATTACGAGTATAACATTCGAGCGCTTTATTGACCAAATAACATAAAACAATTCAATTTGTTTTGAATTTGTTACACAACGCATGAACGACTATGTGCTTCTGTAGCTGTGATTGAACTATTCTCTTACGAAAATATCACCTCCAACATACGAGTGGAGTGGACCGTCCAGCGTCCGCTGCAGATTACGCGTGCCAATTTGATTGGCCAGTCGGCGTAAAAAGAGATAAAGGTTTATTCCCTAACGAACTAGAGTGGGCAGTCAGCAAAGCAATTACGCCATCGACGTTGAGCGGCTAGAAGTGGCTGGTGGTAAGCTATTTTCTGTCATTTGGAGGACAGGCAGCCCTCCATAGACAAGTGGCAACCGCTCAAGTATGCAGTGGCAAGTCGATTCAATTGCGTTAAACATGATAGGTTTAGCCACAGTACAAATATAAGCTTATATTATATTAGCTTTTATTTATACTGTGGTTTAGCCTACGTTTTGGGGTAAGACGATAAGAGAACCTTCACCAGAATTAATATGAGGAATAACTTTTTATCAAGTGATGTAAATACAATATGGAAACTTGATAATATATTAGTGGAAGCTTTTTGGTTTAAGTAAATAAATTAAGAATCAAACTGTGCTTAGTAAATATTTAAGGGTCAATATAAAGAATCAAATTGTGCTCAGTAAGTAATCAAAATTACAGGGTTCGCTTTTGTTTTTCCTCTGATTAATAGTATCAGATGAAGTCGTTCGATTTGAGATGACTTTGGGCTTAGGCCTCCCTACATAGACTTAATGGCTGCCTATTAACCGAAAGCCGTAAACCACCGGCGTGACATCTGAACGGACAGAACTGTACTACAGACATAGAAAAATAGTCCTACGCCGAAACCATTGACGACATTAACTCGTTAAGATCTGACGAAGGTGCTCACGCGACGGGTGTGAGTTAGTTTGCTTGTGCGGAGTCGTTTGGCCCTAATAGTAGATATTATCACTGTATATATTGCTTTTGTCTTTTAACATTGAAAATGTTTTTTCGATCGCTTCTGTAGGGGCCAGGTTTTCAACAAAAGTGCGACATGCCGGTTTTTCCGTTATTTCTAAGTCAATATAGTTAATTGAGGTGTCAAAATATTTGTATTGACGAGATTAATAATTTACAAAAAAATAAAACTGATATAGTCATATATTTCTTTCATAAATAAAAAAAAATGCTATAAAATGGTAATTTTTTGGTGTACCTTGTGGGCCCAATATCTACTCTTATTTATGATACTTTTTACATAATCTCAACATGTACATGTTTAGAAAGGCTATATATCGGAATGTTTTTCGAAGTTTATAAAATTAATAATAACTTTGGGAGTTATGACGATTTTAAGATCTAGGTTTGTGCGTCTTGGGCGCGTGGGTTTTGTTTTGAAGTAACTAACATATTTGGGGTTTTGATATTATAATAGTTATGGTATTCATTATATTTTGTAGTTTTATTAATACTATTCACAAAATTTTAAAAATAACGATAAAAAATAAAGTAAAAATAAGAAATATTTTTACAAATATTTGAACATTCGGTTAAGATGAAGCTGCGTTTATAGATTAATGTTTTATATTTTAGAGTTTTATTAACGCGATTTTTATTTTTTAAATACTTAAGTTAAATTAAACACTGAAAAAAGACGACAGTGTTTAAATAAGTGTTTAGATAAGACAGTGTTTAATTTGTAAAATATTTCTTTCGGATCTCAGAGGTGAAAACTTCTAAGATTTGATGAAGCAATGTTGACTAAAACATAAGCATCAAGCACTGACAAATTTCGACGGTTGAAAGCCAGACCTCGGTAGCCAAGTGGTTAAGGCAGCCGCCCGGAATGCGGAAGGTGCGTGGTTCGATTCTCGCCTGAGGTTGTCGTCTTTTTTCAGTTTTTAAAATTTTACTTAAGTGTTAAAGTTTGTCGAATATTTTAATATTATGTTATTTTTCTTTAATTTATTTAAGTTTTACTGGAACCATTTTTTTAATTTAATAATTAAATTATCTAACAGTGTTTTCCCAATGCCTTGAAAAGGTAAATTTGTGACCAGCATAACACCTTTCTAACACAAACATATTTCTGTATGTTATTGTACTTTTTGTTACAAATTTAAGTGGAATAAATGAATATGAATATACCCGTGCCGTGTACATTGTCTAAGCACAAAATAGTTTCTTAAAGTAAATTAGTTTTTAAAAAGTACAATAAAAATAAGTATACATGTTACAACAAAGCTATAGTAGATAGAATTAATGTTGTACCTACTGAAATCTCTTAAATATGTTAAATAAACGTACAATATAATTATTTCTTATATTGTTTCATGATAACTATTTTCTGTGTAATTAAGTAGTGTAGAAGTAGTATTAAAACCTCTATAATTTCTTAAATTAAATAAGTTTTTTTTAAAGTACAATAAAAATAGTACCTATACATACCACAAAGCTACAGTAGATTAATTGATGTAGTACTGAAATCTCTGTATTTTCTTTAATTAAAATAATATTTGCAAAAATGAATATAACATGTTCATACCACAAAGCTGTAGAGTATGAGTTGTATTGAAACCTTTGTATTTTCCATTAAGAATAAAAAAATAATTTTTGAAGAATAAAATAGATTTTTTGTTTTTTTTTTATTACCTTAGTTCATTTCCAATGCTATTTGAAGGTCATGTAGTGCATGAGATCTGTGAATTTTGTTTTTCTTTGGCTGCTTTTGTTTTGTTTGGTATCAAACTGTTTTTTCTTTCGTTGTTATTATTATGTACATAATATAACCTATATTTCAATCAGCCTATAATCGATGGTATACTTGGTTAATAGTAGTTTTCATTGTTTTCTTGTTGAATGTTTCTTTGCAACATTGATGAACCAATAAATAAATGAATCGCGATTGGTAGTACCTACGTGTCCACAATATTAACCAAATTGGTTGAAACCATTTGGTTGAAAATAAAAATAAAGTTAATTTTCTTTATTTTTCTTTGTTTGGTAAGTGGTAGGTAAGTACACTGTATACTCGTTTATGTCAAAGAGACAATAAGAAGATCACACATCACAAAATATAGTTACAAGACAAGTTTATGGAACCATAAAATCTGTGTGACCAATAACATCACAAACAAAGAACAAAGATAATCGGAAGCGTCGCGGAATTGGATTGCCGTCCGCTCGATTGCTATTACTCCATTTAGTGCAATGGTCCCACTGCAACTGAATGGAATAACGCTTCCAGCATACCTACGTTGATATGATATAAAAGTAATAAAGTCCATTAGGGTTATGGGAGACTCATACGATACAATAGTACTGAGGGATTGTGCAGTGCGATATTATAATACTACAGGACTGTGTGTGACCACTTCTCTTCTCTGCGGGTCTTGAAATTAACAATGACAAAAGTTACACTATAAAAATATAATTCAATCTTTATAGAAATTGTCTTATTTATATATTTAGTAAGTAATTGAGATCCCCAGAACCCACATTCCAACTATTTCTACAATTTGATAATTTTTTGCCAGAACTTGTTTGGTTATCTCTGGAATTCCACATTTTAACAAGTTTAAAAAAGAATAGAAAGAATTCCATTATGGCTCTCAAAAATTCACTCGATAGTCCAGTTTACAACCCTATTTCTACAGCATTATGGGCAGGTCGTACGAATTCTATTACCTATCTACAATTTCAATTAGTGCAAGTTTCCAACCGAGCACGCGAATCACACAAACGCTATGCTAAAGTCAATAAAGGGAATTTGAGCAGTTAACTCGCTGAGAGAATCTTGGACACAAAGACCATTTTACGCTAAGACGTACTACGAAATTAGGTTATCGTTCGATTGCTTTTACTTCAATCGATTATTCTAACTAGCACGGGGTGGATCGTGCACCTATAAATAGTTAAAGAGTAAGGAAAGCTGAGTTCTGCCTACAGATTGGTGACAAAATCGAGTTATATAATAAAAATATTCTCCTGTCTTTGTTTGCTTTAATTCAAACAAAATAAGCTGATTAGTAGAATTGGTCTGATTACTACTACTATGTTTATACTATATGCGCCTTACAAATAAACAGAGAAAAAGGTCGGAATAGTAATTCCGTGTTTTGTCTTTTTACTCTAATTTGAAATTACGTTTACATGACAGGAACAAAACACAGATGCAATCCGGGATAGAGGAATGAGTCTTTTACACAACTCTGATGAAAATCAGCTGGTACCTACAGGGTACATTAAACGTAAATCAGCTATCTCACGTAGCCCATACAAGGCTAGAGCCTTCTGCTTTCCCTAATCATTTTCACTTTCAAAAAGAATAATTACTATTTGCGTACTCTCAGTAGTTCTTACACTGATCTATTAAAGATTTTCATTCGAAGGCAACAACTCATGAGAAGATTTCACATTTTTATCATAAATGCTCAATGGCACAAATTGCGGTATCTAATGGAAGTTCCCGCGAAGTTCGCAAGTTCCCCCATCTATATCCGCTGAGCTGCAAACTACCCCCGATATTTGTAGGCTGTGCAATCTGACGCTGATATCTCATCGACATCGAATATCCAAGTCCCTTGGGGATATCACACTTTCTCTTAAGTTTACGTGTTTAATGGTACTGTCGAATGTTGAAACAGAACACGGAAAATATATTATGAGCAGATGACCAAGGGCAACGAGGACTCTTAGTAGGGTAGTTGGCAAAAAAAGTTTGGACCGCGGAGCAAAATTGAAGCACTGTAAACCCAGTAATATAATCAAAAATGATTATTTTTAATTTGACTTTGAGTATGTTTTAACATTTGTTATTGTTATTTGTTAGGTATTTACCTACTACAAATTATTATAGTTGCTGCTTTTTTTGACAGTTAGCTTTTGAGGCCAGAGTGAATAGGCATTTACTAGGTTCCTAGTTGTAGTGCTCCTTCTTCGACATCATTTTCACTTACTACTATGAAAAATAACGACAACGACAACAGTGAAAAGGTAGGTAACTAACAAAATGCTTGTTTACAGAAGGCCAGAATATAAGCAAGAACTTAGAAAGCCTCATCAGTATCAAAGATCTACTAAGAAAGTTTAAATATCTCTTTACAAGATCACATAGAGAATTATTGAGAAAGCTAGAATTAGTGCAAACTTTGTGAGAAGCCCTAACACAAGAACTTTAGTTTTTAGGTAACAATTATTTAACTATATATTTATCCATAAGTTTTAAGACTTTCATACTCTTAACTTACAAAAGTAGGCAAAAACCTAAATTTTTTAAGAAAATTGTAAGTATAAGCTAGGTAATATTCATTACTGCATTAGTTTTTAGCGATAACGCCGTGATCTATATACCATACATATTTATCTCCGATGGAAGTAGAACCATGAGGCCAGTGGATTGATTCTGCTTCGAGTTTAAAATACTAGGGACTTAATACCAGAATCTAACTTCTAACGAGACCGCTAAGGCGGTTACTCGGTAAACGTGTCGTAAGAGGCGATTAAGAAGCAATTAAAATATCAATATAAATAGTAAATAAGCCAGAAGCTCACCAACTGCAATTTGTAGGCTACAAGTATCGCCAGCCAACGGGCGCGGCGTTAGGTAACGTAACTAGGTTTTTTTCCAATATCTAATCAATCTTATGAAATTTAATACCAGCAACACGTAATAATTTTTATCCATTTACTACTTTATTTTAAGAATACTACGATAATACCGTTGATATAAGGTACTTGGCTGAGTTTTGATAGCACTTGGCCCTACTTTTTTGTTAAGTTTTTAGCGATGTATTATGCTAAGACATCAAATACCCCTCCAGAAGTCGATCTTTTTTCACAAAAATATCTGCACACGAAACCTACGTTTAGAATCCCTCTCAGTATACCATTAAAAGGTTATTATTATATAATAAACGTCTATCTAAACTCGTACATTTGAGAGTTAGAACACAATTAAATACTTTTCTTCTGAAAAGTGTGCCAGGTGAAATGATTATTTAAAAAATTAAGAAGCTTCAGAATTACAAGATTTTTTTTGTTGATTTATCACATTAAACAGGTTACAACGTACGTACTTATCTTATTAGCAGTAGTTAACGGATAGATACTAAATCCAACAGTCAAACGAACCGTTTCTCGTGTCCAATAAATTAATAACATGTGCAATTTGTATAAGCTCAGGAATTGAACTGATAAATCCGTGCTCAACGCAGACTCAGCCCCTTACTCTTGAAACCGATCGCTATTGGATTGGATTGTTATTGTGAATTTTCGTACTCCTAAGTTACGATACCAGAGCTAATATGGATTCATATTGCGTGGATATTGAGTGACAAAAATACAAAACTCAATGCCATTTAGTTCACCCAATATGAATCCAAATTAGCGCTGGTGTCGTAAGTTAAAAATACGAAAATTCATAATACCAATCCGATCCAATAGCGATCGGTTTCAAGAGTAAGCGGGCTAGTCAGTCCCGGACAGGAATTCGTCGGTAGGACGCGACGGCCTTTATTCATGAGACACCAACCACAAACGTATGTCGGGGCTGGATCAACAAGCTAAGCTGTACAAACTCGGGGGCCGTCAACTTTGTTGAGTCTCAACAGTCACAATATATCGTAGTGTTTTGTAACACCAAAGAACCTACTACAAAAGGAAATATTTTAGTTTATTTAAGTGTGTTGTAGCCTCAATGAACACACTACACCAAGAGATACTTTATCTACCTACTCCCGTTTTATTTAAACTAGCATTTGCAGGCGACCTTGTATGCGTGATCTATTACCACACAGGAACAATTACCGGGGTTAAATGGTTTACTATTACTAGGATTTGTTACGTTTGATTTAAATATAAGTGCTTACTTAGAAAATAGTCTACCACAGCCGCTCAAAACTAAGGTTCTTTGCTGAAATATATTGCTGTTTAGATGTCAGATAAAAGGATTTACCCCGTCTTGTTTTTGAGTGAGCGATGAGCTATCTGACGGTAGAGGGGATAAATAAAGTACTTATCTATTCATAGGAACGAAGAACGATTTAAAAATGTTTTCTTTAGATATTTTATTTGATTAAAATATCGTTGCTTCACTTTACTACTGATATAAATAACTAACACTATCTTCTAAGTTTCAGTACCAACGCATTTGAATGGCATTAATAATGTCAAAGTAAACAAAAAAACTGTAATTATAGCTTTCGATTTTATTATTATAACTCGCACCTTCTTCCAGTCACACAGCCAGCTAAGGTTCGGGTAAAGCGGATATAACAATGATGGCCAAGCTTAAACAGGAGAGGCACCGCAAAAAGAAAACACTAACACGAAATCCTGAAAACGTTTCAATTCAAACGAAACAAAACGCAAAACGCCTATCTTATTTAACCGCAATTTAACGAACGCACAAAACTATCTCAGCTGTCGTCGCGATACGATCGCTCGTCGCGTGTCGGCGGCGCTGTGGCGGCACGCGTCCGGCCGTCTAGCGCTAACAAAAGCCGTCATGGATGCACACCGTCACAATGTGCTCGCTGTGTTCACTGCATGCACTTGAGTTGGGGTGCTTTGATCTCAGTGCAATTTGGTCACAAGACGAAATCACAGTATACTTCATACAAAATAGTGGAATGTGGTCACAAATACAAAATAGTTCAATGTGGTCACAAGACTTAAGTTCTCTGCATGCGCTAGAATTGGGGCACTTTGACACAGTATAAATAAGCTAAGCTTTAGCTTATATTTATACTGTGACTTTTATCTCAGTGCAATTTGGTCACATGACGAAATAGTACAACGTGGTAACAAGACTTAATACTGCAATTTAATCACAAAAATAAATCTATTTACAGTGTAATTTGGTCACAATGCTCTTCATTTCACAATGTAAATTGGTCACAGATCAACAACCAACTTTACATTTTATTAATAGATGTCTAAATAAATATGGAAAGGAATGCATGTTTGCTTGCAACTGTAGATCGTAAAAATTATGGGGTGAACTTGTGAATGAAATGTGGTAATTATTATAAACAATATTGTTAACATAGATTTAATTTGGGCATTCTTGGGTCAGCGAATAAGCCTGGCCATCCAGCGAGGGAATGCGACCAGCCTTCTGGGCGCAATGCCGCTGGGGAGCTATTTGGGGCATTTTTTTTTACTTGTAAGTAGGTATCCTTCTTTTTTTATTACTTTTAGTAACTTTGTAGTTAATTAGCTTTTTATATAATGTTTAAGTTATTTAGTTTTAGTTATGTTTCTTGTATTATTTTTTGTTTTGGTAGATTAATTACATTGAAATGTTTTAATCTACATGATATAATATCTATTGTATAAATAAATGATTGTTAACTAATTTTTATTTCGCAACAGAACAAATTTTTCATACGTCTAAAGCAGTCATTATACAATGGAATACTACTAAAAACTAAATACAATCATGAAAATAAAGTATGTAGAGCAGGCAGGGAGAGTACAATCTTATTTATTCAGTCAGTTCCCGTAGGTTATGTAAATGTCTTGCTTAAACTTGTACTTAATTTCGAGGGACCTTGTCAACCTGCTATTTAACTTCTAACTTTAGACTCGAGAGTAAGTAGGTTATATGAAATTTTCAAGGAGGCCCGAACCCCTCGTGGGTTTATAACAAAAGTAGTTTAAGCAGCGGAAATCACCGTGCGGGGTAATACTAATATAATAAGTTTTGCAATACTGATCAAGTAGAGTACCAGCTTCGATAGAATTATGGTGAAATTGCTTTAGATCGACGGTAACTTAACTACGGTAGTGTACTCGAAGTTACTTATCTAAGTTGGTAGTTTTCATGCAAGAAAGGTGCTAGGACAAGTTTGAGATGGAACGAATGTTAATTACATTAGCATACAATCTTAACGTAGTGGTAGCTTTGAAGGAGCTCTGCATCATGTTGACATTTAGCTCACACAAAAAAATGAAGCAAGACCACATTGTGGCAGGATTAAAATCGGGATAGAAATGAAATGTAAGAAATTTAATTAGACTAAGAAAATATGTAAAATGGAAATATCAAATACATACATGTATAATTAAAGGAACGAACTGAAAAATCGCTTCGAATGCCTGAAGAATTGCGTAGACGTGGACGATTACAACAACAGGTTTGTAAAAACTGTCCATGCGGTTGGGTCTAAGTTCTTCAAAACCCACCGTACAAGAGGACCTAAAAAGCTCTCCAACCATACTACTATTATTTATTCTGTGACCATACTCTCAAACTGATGGAAGAGCGGCGCGTGATGGTTCTGCGTTCTTCGGATGATTCGTCTCAGCTTCGTCGGCTCAATAGGCAGATCTCGAAGTATTTGACTCGCGACACTCGCCGATTTAATACCGACCGTATTAAAGAGGCTATCGAGCGAAACAAAGGCTCAAAAGTGTTCGCAAGAGATTGGGGTATTGGGCAGAGATAACTGACGACGCTGAAAACCGATAACGGCAGAACTGTCATGTCCAGGTCCGAAGTTATGGGAGAGGTTGAGAAGTTCTATGGACAGTTATACACATCCACGCGGCCACCAGTACATAGCTTAGCTACAGACTCTAGAGCTAAGCTAACCCGACACTACACCGAAGATATCCCGGACATCAGCCTGTACGAGATTAGTATGGCTCTCAAGCAGCTTAAGAACAGCAAGGCATCGAGTACTGACGGAATTACGGCTGAGCTTCTAAAAGCAGGCGGAAGACCGGTACTCGCAGCTCCTCAGAGACTATTTAATTCCGTCGTACTCGGAGGTAGAACGCCAGAAGCGTGGCATGAAAGTGTGGTTGTGATGTTCTTTAAGAAGGGCAACAAGACCCTACTGAGGAACTACAGAGCCATATCACTTCTAAGTCACGTTTATAAGCTGTTCTCGAGAGTTATAAGTAATCGTCTCGCACGCAGGTTTGATGACTTCCAGCCAATCGAACAAGCCGGATTCCAAAAAGGCTTTAGCACCATAGACCACATACATACGCTGCGGCAGGTTATACAGAAGACCGAAGAGTATAACCGGCCACTTTGCTTAGCGTTTGTGGACTATAAGAAAGCCTTTGATTCGATCGAAACATGGGCCGTGCTACAGTCTCTCCAGCGGTGCCAAATTGATTACCGGTACATCGAAGTGTTGAAGTGTTTGTACGAAAACGCCACTATGACAGTTCGTCTTCAGGACCAGAGCTCAAAGCCAGTCCAGCTGCAGCATGGAGTGAGACAAGGAGATGTCATTTCTCCGAAACTCTTCACTGCTGCACTGGAGGACGTATTTAAGCTTCTGGACTGGAGAGGACTCGGCATCCATATTAACGGCGTGTACATCACTGACCTTCGATTTGCCGACGATATAGTAGTCATGGCTGAGACCCTGGAGGACCTCGGCACAATGCTCGGTGATCTCAACAGCGTCTCTCAACAAGTGGGCCTTAAAATGAACATGGAGAAGAAAAAATCATGTCTAACTCACATGTCGTACCCACTCCGCTGAAGGTTGGAGACTCTGCTCTTGAAGTTGTTGACGAATATGTATACCTGGGACAAACAGTCCAGTTAGGTAGGTCCAACTTTAAGAAAGAGGTCAATCGTCGAATCCAACTCGGCTGGGCAGCGTTCGGTAAGCTACGAAATGTCTTCTCGTCCAAAATACCGCAGTGTCTCAAGACGAAAGTCTTCGACCAGTGTGTGTTGCCAGTGATGACATACGGTACCGAAACGTGGTCGCTCACTATGGGCCTAATTAGCAGGCTCAGTCACGCAAAGAGCAATGGAGAGGGCTATTCTCTACGTGATCGAATCCGAAATGAGGAGATTCGTAGACGAACTAAAGTAACCGACATAGCTCAAAGAGTCGCCAAGCTCAAGTGGCAATGGGCAGGGCACATCGCCCGTAGAACCGATGGCCGTTGGGGCAGAACGGTTCTCGAGTGGCGATAAAGCGCACCGGAAGACGCAGTGTGGGCAGGCCTCCAACATGGTGGTCCGACGATCTGGTGAAGGTCGCGGGTAGCCGCTGGATGCAAGCAGCACAAGACCGGTCGTGTTGGAGATCTATGGGGGAGGCCTTTGTCCAACAGTGGACGTCTTCTGGCTGATGATGATGATGATGATGATGATGATAATTAAAGGAAGGAAAGATGTAATCATATTAAGATAACTAAGAAATTAAGATAAAAGAAAAGAAATGTTTTTAAGTAAGAAAGAAATGTAGTAGTATGTAAGAAGAAATTGTAAAATTATAAGCAAAGAACGAAAATAGTATTAAGAAATGTATGTTAATAAAAAAATGAAAAGAAATAAAAAAGAGAATAATAAAAAATTGGTTGCCTGTAAAGTCGGTATACGGGCGAAAGTTTTACGTGACAACGACTTTGAGTGGTAAAATAATTTTAATTATTTTACCACTCAAAGTATTCATTCGTATAGTAGGAAGAAGGATGAAATAATATGGAAGGGACGCGTGCCTTTCACTTTTTATGTCTGTCTCTCTCGCTCTTAGGCGGGCTAACCATGCCCGAGTGGAAGGGACGCGTGCCTCTCACTCGCTCTCATTGTGAGCGCATAACGTGAGCGGAGCGTAACGCAGTTTCTTGAAGTGTCACCCGGCAAACCAATTTATAAGACGTTGTCACGTCAAAAAGAAAACAAAAGAGAAAAAGAAAAGAAAACATAAAAGAAAGAAAAAGAGTAGGTAGGGCTCTTAAAGCTCAAAATTATTTAATCCCGGAAAAGATAGAAAATAATAGAAAAACAGGTAAATAAAAACCTGCCAAAAAGCGGGAGCAGCCAGCATTAAAAAAAAACATCTCGCTAGACAGTTTTGGATTAATTGATCTGCAGGAGAGTGTGAACATAAAAATGCTACAAACATTGCATACACACATATAATCACGACTTAATTATCCCCAAAGGGTTAGTCAGAGACTAGGCAATGAGGACAGCAAAAAGAGTCCTCTACCATAGTCCATTTTTTACCAAAATAGCGACTGCACATGTACTTAGCGTGACAGGCGGTGAGCCCATCGCCGCTCTATGCTGTTAGAAGTATGTGCAGTCTTTAGTCCGTTAGTCGCCTTTACGACAACCAAGGAAAGAGAGGGGGTGGTAGTATTCTTTCACAGCTACCGACACGGTAACAAGCATTGTTATCAAAAAATAACACTTTACTAATATGCTGGTACCAAGCCTCTCCACTAACTATGCCTAGTACAATATTATATACAATATTATATATTATATAGTGCTAGTGCTTAATGGTAATCGAACCAGAGACCCTTGGCTCTGAAACCGATGGTATAACCTCTAGACCACAAAGGCGGTTATAATGTTACTTAATAATAATAACTCGTCCGAAGGGATAAGTAATTAACCGGTGTATCTAATAAGGAGAAGGGTATCCCAGCTGAATAATTCATTCACATTAGTTGTAACAATTACAAAAGAAAAATGAGAAAACAAGTTCAGTGACTTGTTCAATAATTCAGTTTATTACAAAGATATTATATAAAACAAGAAGCAGATATCCTACTTCCTACTAATATTATAAACACGAAAGTTTGTAAGTATGGATGGATGTTTGTAACTCTTTCACGTAAAAACTACTGTATGGATTTGGATGAAATTCGGTATACCGATAGTTTATAACCTAGATTAACACATAGGATACTGTTTATCCCGATATTCCCACGGGAATGGAAACCACGCAGGTGAAACCGCAAGCGGCCGCTAGTTATGTTATAAACGCGCGCGAAGTGAAGACTCAAATACGTCCCAATTGGGACGTCTTGTATGTAACTATGCACAAGAAACATTTGAAATGCAATCACTAAAATGACTTATGGCTATCTCTTTCATTCGCGTGCTATTTCGTATCTTTTGTTTTACTTATCAGTGAAACTTGTCAATGTGTGCAACTCGGAACACATTTAAAACGCAAATTACTATGAACGTAACATATCTATAGTTTATAATATCATTGGTTTATTATGGATCATTTTATCATCATCATCATCGTCAGTCTATAATCGTCCCACTACTGGGCCTTTCCACATGGACAACAACATATGAGGAGATTGGGCCCTCACGCACCACGCTGCACTAATGCAGGTTGGTTGGAGGGTTTTAACGACTGCCATCTTACCTACGGCTTAACGTGCCTTCCAAAGCACGGACGGCACGGAGGAGTACGAGATGTTTTTAATTTGGTCACTATAGCGCCTTTACCCCTGCGCCATCGAGTTCCTCGGATTGTTTTATGTTATGGTTGGTTTACATGTTTTGACAAACAACTAAGTATTTTAAAAAATCAGCTTTTCCATACATTTAGATCGAATAGTAAGTATTTAGTTTTGCAGTTTTTCATACAAAACACCGACTGCTAGAACAGCTGTTATTTCGAAATTTCAGTTTGGCTTCTTTGCACTTGTTGCGGAATTATACTTAATACCTATTAGGTACTGTACTAAACACCCTGCACATAAAACACATTCTTGTATTCAGAAGGCATAAATAAAAGACAGTGAAATAAAATGTTATGTTACAATGTATATATACCATTTTGGATTTATCTCCATCAACAATTTGCCTTAGGCAATTTGCAAAAGGGCAAGCGTTTTAAAAATGAGGGCGCGGCGGGCGCTGTTGTAAACAAAAGATTTATTTAATTTGCGAGAAACATTTAAGTAGCTTATATTTGCCTTTAGTGGTATATTTTAATAAAATGTATCTTGAAAACAATAAATGTTTTCACGGTAATAATAATAATTGTGTGTAACGTTAATTCATATTGAAATATTTAATATTTCTAATAATTTATGTTTGAGTTAGATGTACAGGCTGTTTAGTAATAGGTATATAATTCCGCAACTTTATAGGCCATTCTAATTTCTATTAAGTGCACTTGGCCTTCATCTTGCCTGATTATAAGTGCAGAGTCCAGCAGTGCGATTCTCTAAGTTAAAACCTTGGTAGCAGCGGCTGCCGCAGCGCTGAGAATTGACTCTGTCTCTTTAATATTCATAGAATTGGAAAGAGACAGCAGATCACAGCCATGCGCGCAGCGTCTATGTGTTGCTTAGAGAATCGCATAGCAGATAGAGGAACTGGCTATCTTATATCTAACTGTCGGAACACAACAATTGAGTTATGGCGCCAGACTTTTAGAAAAGATGGTGGAAGCTAGCCAGGCGGACTTAACAAGCCCAACTACCAGTCAAACCAAGTACACAAAGATGTACTCCCCGCTAGGCATCAAACCTCTGGGTCTATACCTGTGGCTTAGCCACTAAACCACAGCGGCTGTTAGTAGTAGTTTTCTCACAGACGAGAGGATTAGTAAAAAATAAGGTGTTTTACTTATTCAAATTCCATAGAATAATAATGACACCTTCATCAGGAGTCCAATCAGCTTTTCGAGCCAGTGACTCGAGAAATTGCCGCTTCGACCTCCTCGTTCAAGCAAATATATGGCAACATTGTGCGCAGAAAAACAAAAACGCGCGAGAATACGCCATTTTATAACACGTGTTTGACATTTCATTTGAAAGTCAATAAAACTAGGAATTTTAAAAACTTCTTTGTCAATAACTTCTTAAATAATAATTTGAATATTATAATGGAATAATTTAATGAGAAATGCTTACTAAAGACGGACGACAGAAGATTTTTCATAATTTCATTTAGAATTATTGTCAAAATTTAAGAAAAATTACCTTGGCACCATCTTGGCACTATTACATATTTTAAGAATTTTTATAAAAGAATAAGAGTTTTATCGAAATATATATCTCAAAAAGGCAAAATACAAATATACCGCGACTTCGGCTCGCGAAGATTACGCGATTCCGTAAAGCCGTTCTCAAGCGATGCTTCGTCTTACAGGTGACAAGTGATTAATAATAGCCCACCAACCAATCCACATTAGATCAGCGGGTAATGGCCCTATCTCCATAAGCTGTCAACTGCTCTAGCCAGACACAATAGTAATTCAATCGTTAGTAGGTTCAGTTCCAGAGTCTAGCACTGGGACGTTTAGAGGCTGGCGATGAACAAAGAGTTAAAATA
Source organism: Scoparia ambigualis (assembly GCA_963921215.1). Taxonomy (NCBI): domain Eukaryota; kingdom Metazoa; phylum Arthropoda; class Insecta; order Lepidoptera; family Crambidae; genus Scoparia; species Scoparia ambigualis. Next base: position 19,807,837 of record OY992508.1, on the reverse strand, counting down.
TTCAGTCTTATACTTTTATCGTTGACAGATACCAAACAGATGTTGTGGTACTTGCAATGCGAAACTGGAATGTGCCGAATTCCGACGATGTTCCCCACGGCTATCTAAACCGCACTTATACGTTTACTTTACATGTCTGCGGCACAGCATAGCACTAATTAATGCGATGTCGACATCCTAGTAAGTGGTATCATTGGGATGAGCGCTTAGTTTAATTTGAGATATACCTACACAATAGCTCCTACACTTCAACATTAGTACTTAGATACTTACTTTATGTTTTGATATAGGCTGACAGGTTGATAGAATGAAATATTGAGTAACGGTTAAAAATAATATCATAATATTATATACTGAGCACGTTTTCACCAATAACTCTTAAATTTTTCGGAAACTGTCACCTAACATTCTATAAAAGCCATTTAAAAAGTAGGTTTCGTGAAAACTGGACATAATCTAATAGAGGGAATATTGTGGGTGAATATTATTGTTTGTTACAAATTGGAGCAGCCAAAGATAGATTTTAGTTTTACCTGGAAATCTTTTGTATTTGATTCGGAATATCAAAGACAGTAAGTAAGCGTCGATTGTCAACTTGATTGAAATTGAAAGCATACTTGGAATACTCCTTTGAAAATAATGGGACATTACATTTCGCTTTGTTTCTAAATTGTATATTCAATAAATGTAGGTAAGTACTGTAGTTAGCGTCGGCGTGTCGTCGCGTTGCGGTGATTTGTGGTATTGAACTACTGTCTTATTTCATTATTATGTCATTTTATTAATAACTAAACAACAAATCATGGATACTCATTCATAATTAGTTTATTTTTTACAATAACTAGGAGAGGACAGGATTATAATAACGTAAGTAATGCCTGGTGGCTAGCTAGCTAGCTATTCGTACTGCTAGCTATCTTTAATAAGACTGAATGGCATCCCTTCTAATAACTTACCTATTTCTGCTAAAAAACAGTTCGGTTATTACATTGCTGATTTCAGGTTTGAAGAAAAATAAATTCAGTGAATTAACAAAACACCGAAACATAAGACTAACCGAATTATAAATATGATGATGGCGCGGCGCGAATTAATATAATTCTTTTTCAGTTTTAGGAATAATGGAATAGTCGTCCCCGTTTACAATGAAAGAGCAGACGCGACGACCATAATAATTGTGTTGTATCTAACATGAACACAAGTCGTGCGTAAGGCGAAGCGCTTTCAATGTTTATTGACCTTTTTTTTTCAATAGTGTTGTTATTTCGTAGTAAAAACTTGCGTCAATTTAGGATTTACCAAAAAAGAACTTGGTTACCCACCTAACAATGTTTATCCATCCACTTAAAATTCCAGGACTTCTACTCAAGTGCCTTCTAGGTGAACCGGGAGCTCCTTAGACAATAAAGGAAGGTCTGACTCCAACCATGATTAAGAAAAATCCTTACTACACATAACAAATATAATAATGTAGCTATTAATAACTTTACCAATAACATATTTCGCTGAACTGCAACAGCCAAAATTACCTGTAACAAAGAGCATAATAATACTGAATATTTTAATATTTTTTTTTACAAAAAGAAAAACTCTATAAATAGAAGCATTATTTATTATGTTTTCTTCCAGTGACACATAAAAGAAAACGCGTCCAATGTGTTTCGAAATTTATTTCTTCGGGAATATTACGTCGTTTTGAAAAGGGATCGTGGTAGTGACAAATTATACCTCTCAAATTCGCAATACAAGCCGTTATATTTATTCAGTGAATAACGTTGGAATTGTGCCAGTGAACACTCCTACCAATATAATTTTCACGCATAACATTAAATTCAAGATGGCAGCATTTGAATTCACTGTCTTTACTATTGATGACAAGATTCACATTAAAATATCTAATTGCGAAATATCTTTATTCTACGATTTGAACTGCATCGTAAGTAAAGAGCATTTCCCTAGAGCATTTCACTCCATCGTCGAGTACCCAGTCATTTGTTTCTAGAGTCTGGCCAACGAAAGCTGAACCTCGTAATTATTTGATTGGCAACACTTTGTCTCTATGTGTGTCTATCTGAGGTGTCATGTCGTATGTCAAATTGAAATTTTTCTGAGAAAATTGCAGCTGTGTGAGTGACCCTGTGTGTTACCCAGTCATGATTTTTTTGATAATGCCGCGTTTTTACTGGTTCAGCTTTCGTTGGCCAGACTCTAGTATATATTATTCTGTGGCTCAAGCTCCAAAGGTTTTGAAAGAGATATGCTGCAAGTCTACCCGTTCTAAGGGATTTTGTTGCCTCTTTACTTTGCACCAAAAATATGGTTGCATTTGGCAAACCGATTTTGCTTGTTTTCTATAATATCGTCTCTTATTCTAGAATTGACGTCACCGTTTTAACTTAAAAGGTTATGATATGACCAACTCTTGAAAATAAAAATAATATATATAATAATATGTCCATCACATACTTTGTTCCTTTTCCAGCACTTGAGGCAAAGTTTAGTACAATGTTGTCTGCTCCTGTTGAATTTGCAAAAAATCAAACAATTATTTTGGTCACTTCAGGTCACTAAGTATTAATTTTCTTTCTGTCATAGATAGTATTATATGATTATTGTTTTATCTTGTATTTTTAGTGCAAGCCAGTTAATATTTTTTTTCTTTCTTTCTTTCTAGTTAATTCAGTCAATCGAGAAACCTTAAGTTTCTGCTAGGGTTTATTTCCCGTCTACCCGGGTACGGGAACTCTCGAGTAAACCACGTTTCCTCTACTTGGGTAATTTTGGTCGGGAATCCCCGGTAATCGGGATCTTAACATGCCGTCGAAAGTAATAATTATTTGTTATTTTTTATTAGATAAACTACCAGCGATAGAATATTTTCTATCGCTGGTAGTTTTGTTACTAACTAAGACCGGAGGGCCTACTCTCTTTCTCCGAAACGAAATTTCGCCAGAATTTCGTTTGATATTGATAGAGATTTCCATTTTTTTTAAATTTTGAACGATTTTCAAAAAAAATATAATCTAAATGCTAAACTTATTTCGTATAAATGAAATCGAAACGAAATCAAACGAAAATCGGTCGAAATTTCGTTTCGGAGAAAGAGAGTAGGCCCTCAGGAACCGGCTTTCGGACCAATCTATTATTGCGTTAGCGTTTCTTAAAGCATATTATAATAAAAATACTTAAATTATGATAAGTATAAAGATATACCTAGTACATTGTAGGTCTTACTTACTTCTTACATCTATGTCAACTTTTACTTACATGTAAAAGAACCTTCTTCATTTTGTAGTTTAATAAATTTATTATTTTCTTAAATTTTTTATCCATCATCCATCCATCCCATAATATAAGATGAACAGTGAGAATCTAGAAATTGTAGAAAAAAATCCAAAATATCCGGGAAACGGGACTTCCCCTGATACGAAAAAAATAAGCTCCTGGGTCCCGGGAATTCTCAGGAAACGTGAATTACCGGGAACGAAAAAAATAAGCTTCTGGGTCCCGGGAATGAAAAAAGCCCAGAAATTCATAAACCCTAGTATCAGCTTATCAATTTCCCCAGAAATGCAGTGGGTTACGACTTTCGCAATATATTAATGCTAATAATAATGTTTTACAGTGTCAAGTGTTTCACCTAGACTCTGTCGGATGTCTGGTATTCGTAAGCGACTTGCGGAAAGAGTGGCATTTATCAGCACGACTCACAGTTTTAAAAATAATTAGAAAATAAATTTCAAATAATAAATCAACATTTTTGTCTTAAAATAAAACTATTTTTATAAATAACATAATTGGCTTTTTTTAATGTTAAAGAACTATCACAAGACAAAAGTAAATTGTTAGACAAATTTAGAAATGTGGTGGAGGAAATCAAAACACAGGACTCTTGCTTTATTGCTTTTACTAGATTATTATCAATCAATCAATCAAATATTTATTTGCTCAAATATGGTACAAAAATTGTTCTTAAAATAATGTTAACCAGCATATTCTATCGTATACGATGTGCAAATATTTAAAATTACATTAGAGTTGAATTTGTTACTTTTTTATATAAGAAGGAGGCAAACGAGCAGGCGGGTCACCTGATGGAGAGCAATCACCGCCGCCCATGGACACCCTCAAAACCAGAGGAGTCGCAGATGCGTTGCCGACCTTAAGGAAGGAATAGGAATTGTGAGGGGGGAGGAGGGAAGGGGCCTCCGGAACTCACACTGGCCGGACGAAACACAACGGCACCAAGTGCTATTATTTCACGCCGGATATTCGTGAGAGGGTGGTATTACCCCGGGCGTGCCGGCCCAATGCGTGCTGCAACGCAGCGTGGCTCTACCACTCAGTCAGTGTCACTCATTTAGCACCACCCAGGGGTCACGTGTAGGGTCTCAAGGGTAAACCTACGGATGCGAGTAACTTTAACCCCCAAACATTACACTTACATTACATTACATAAATTATTAACTAATTATAACAAAAATCATAGTTAACGCTACAATGAAATCTATTATATTACATAAATTATTAACAAATTATAATAAAATCATATAGTCAACTTTAATACAATTAAAATTTAGCATTTCAAATATTATCATTTAAGTAGTCGTTAATTGTAAGTATGTACGTTTAGTTCATTAAAATTGAAAAAGTTTTGATTTAAATTTATACAATGTCAGTTTTTTTATATGACCAGAAAATTTATTGAAAATTCGAATAGACATGTAATGAACGTTCTTTGTATATAACATTAATCTTTGGTCAGGTATAGATTTTCTCTTTTTCTGCCTCTATATTCAGATCTACTTATTCTTAGTTTGAAATATATTGCTATATTTTTAACAAAGATTCCTATATCAAAAATATAAAGACAGGAAAGGGGCAAAACGTTTAATGCCTTGAACAATGTCTTACAGCTATCTATGAAGTCTGCACCACAGATTGACCTAATACATTTCTTTTGTACCCTAAACGCTCTGAGCATGTCAACAGAGTTTCCCCATAGAATAAGCCCAAGCACCTCAGCAATGACGACACGTAGCCGTGATATGCCATTAGAGCTGCTTAAAAAAATATCTTGACATATTTTTTACAAATATTAATTTTGTAATTCCCATTCCAATCCGAAATTCCTTCTGATCTTTATCTCTCGCTTCGAGATTTGGGCCCTTACACGTTCCCGAATATGAAAATATTTTTCCTTATGTCTGTATAATGGATCGGTAACATGTTATGCAATTAATAATGTTTACATAATATACGTTTCACTGTGTATCCGGCCAATATTTTCTTTGCGTAGTTCTTATTTTTAATAACATGTCTGTATTTCGTATACAGTAAAGAATTCTATTCTTGCTAAGCGGCATATAAGTAAATGAACAACAAGAACTTATTCAAAACTTTAACTTCAAAATATAAATAAATTATAAAAACTTAACAAAACCAATAAAAATCTTATTACAAGTGTTGTGTGGTTTTATATTCGATAGCAATATTACCTTCTAAAATCGTGGTAAGCCTGTTCTGAGAGTTAAATCCACTACGCAAATCTGGGCATCTACATCATACAGATCAACGTTTTGAATCTGGTAAACATTACTGAAGATCACGATACCCTAGTTCTACACTAGGAATAGGAACTCGCATTGTTCTGTTTAACAAGACGTCTACTGTACGTTGAGTTGTTGTCCCTTTCGCAAGATAGGTTGCCACAACATTGTCGACGTCTGCACTTTCATTTGTTTTTCTATCATTTGTTTCAGCGCTCATCGGTTGAAGAGGCAGGCCATTGTTATTTTAACGCTCGTATAAATTATCATTATGAGCGTATTGCAATATTTCGTATATAAATTAAAAGCCGGTGCCAACTACTGCGTTGGCTTAGTTCCAAGTGTTGGAGTTTGAAGTGTTCAAATTAATGTGATTTTTTCATTCTAATGTCGTGTGGGGAAGCGTGGAGTGACAGTCTACACTAAGAGATACCTTGTAGTACGATTATGATATCTTTCGCGAAAATATGCGCATTGCTAATAAGCGTTTATGAAGGTAGGTAGGTAGGAATGTATGCAGTTATGACAGAGACTTAAACTGAGAACATAATTTATAAAGTCAAGCAAGGCTCAATGTTTCTCCTAGTCAGAATATAAATAATAAGCAATTTAGAAATACATAATCACCTCATCGACTAAAGGTAATAGTATGCCTTTATTAGAAAATTGGGTTTACGTACATGACCTATATATTTAGTTGTCATTATTACTGCCACCATGCGAATTTAACGAGTCATGCAAAATTTAATCGTACGGATGAATGAACTTTCATGGTCACAGGCAAAATGCTATAATTGTAACGGCTTTTGTTTTTTTTTATTCTAATTTCATTCAAAGGACAAGTCAGCACCTTTATAGGAATTACAAAATACCTAAACCATAATAGTTAGTTGATTATTGCATACCAATACACCACAAATACTGTGTTTTCTTCATGATTACAATACTATGTAAGTATACAATACGTAATGTGAGTCAAAAGTCAAAGTCAAAGTCAAATTATTTATTCAATGTAAACCTTTACAGGCACTTATTGACGTCAATACTAATAATAATTTAAAAAAACAGTTAACTAACTTGTAGTTAAGACTTAACAACTAATCTAACTAACGTGCCAGACAAACGCGCATCGCTACCCCCTGAGTCGACCTGATGTCTCCATAAAAGGTAAATTTTCAAACGTCATTTCAAGAAAGACATCATCATCCTCATCATCAGTCTATAAAAATCCCACTGCTAGGCTTAGGCTGCTACACAAGATTGGGAAATAAACCAGCACGCTGCGCTAGTGCAATCGGATCCCATGGGTGGGCACTTTACGTGCCTTCCGAAGCACGGATGAAATGAAACGGATCTCTCAATAGAGACTTTCTTACACAATCCAGACGTTCCATAAGAATCCAACACATTCACTTTACAATACAGATGCCGCGCCGCGCCGCCGTTTCGCAATGCTATATGCAACTGGAAGATTTACAAGAACGATGGCTGCCAACTTCTGCGTGAATTGGAACACGGGACTACTTGTCTCAGAAACCAATGAATGTATTAAATTAATTAGAATTGCCCATAATTCCATAATCGCGCTCTTTGTCAAGGTCGAATTCGGAGGTTTTATTGCATAGTTAATAAAAACACATTAATTTTAGCATTTTTTTAAAAACTGCAAACACTTTTTCATGCTTATGAAAATTTGCTTTGAACATGAGATAAATGTTATTACGAAAAAAACATTGCTGTTATTATTAGGAGATTAAAATTTAAGGTTATCTGGGGGTTGCAGTTTCTAAACTAAGAAAAAAATCTTAAATTTTATCGGTTTTAAGAAGTACGTTTTAATGTACACATAAGTATACCTCCCAGCGGGAATCGCCTACTCAGAAATCGAATTCAGAACTTTAGGCAAGATTTACGATTGTTAATCAGAAGATTGGTGATTTTTAGACCAATCAGAATCATTATCTGCATCATCATCATTTTCAGCTTTTCCTTTGTCTTTAAACTAAGGTGTATCTAGTTACTAATTACTAATGTAAAAATGTCGAAAAAGTGTAGATGTTAAAATGCTTAGAAATACTTAAGTTACTAAAAGGGTTTAAGCAACGTCTCCACCCGGCAAATGAATCATCCGATAATTCCATTGATTGAACAGTCTTGTGCGTTAGTTAAAGAGGATATGTGGGGATTTACTGTCGGGATTACAAGTACAAATGGGACGGCGAGCTCGCTACACGTGCCAATACCAGCCAGAGGGATTGTAATTACAAAAGTTTGCAATAGTTTGCATTCAGGACTTTGCACGACGACGTTGCAAGTATTGGTGTTTGTGTTTTTGTAACATGGTACAGCGATGGTTTAATCTGCCCAAATGCTTTTTGTTTTACGTTTTACTGTTGCTGACCACGGTCTTTTATTATAAGCAAGTTTGCCTTCAAAATAACGCATGTCCTCTGAAATAGTGTCATAAGACAAAAAAAGCGTACTTTGAGTTAAAAATACAGTTTAATTCAATTTTTTATTCTCTTTTTGTCAAAAAAACCCCCATAACTGTAGTGCAACAAATGCTGACTAGATGGCGCAAGTGTCGGTTTTTTACGGAGCGAGAACGCGCGCGTGTTTCTCACCAATAGTGACCTATCAGTGCTTAAGACGGTTGAACGTGTGTTAGTGCTCTTGAAGGGTATCTTAAACTGTCTTACGACGGTACTTCAGGTAAATTTTCTGCTATAATTTGTAGTTTAAAGAGTGAAAAACTGTCATATCACAGGTTATGACAGTAATTTACTCAACTTAATCTTTTATTTTAGTTTTATTCTAGAAGAAAATAGTTGTATTATGTGATATGGCACTTTTTTGTTGTGATTACCGACAAGTTTGTGGACGGGGAATTTAGTTAATAGATATAAATAGCTTACAACTCTTTTTTACATTTCTTTTTATTGACTTTTATCAAACCAGTGTTGAATATACCGACATATTGGCGTGTTATGACTATTTTGTGCTGACTTTTAGCAGTATATCGGTGTAATACTACTTTGTTGGTGTATTTCAGAACATAAAATGGGTGACAAATCTAAAGAAAGTCGCGCAAAAAAGTTATTACAATTAATAATAACAGTAGATCTGAAGATAAAGAAAATGATAATAGCAACTACAGTCAAGTACGTGAGTTTTATGGTACCAAGTATATTATTACAAGTATTTATTTTTATTCAACTAAGTACTCTAAAATAAAATTAACTACATTTTTTTACAGAACATCAAATAACGTGCGAAAGTGAAACAAAAGAAAATAACTTCGTTTTAGACGAGTGTTCAGGTAGGTAACTTTTTTAAATCTCATTTTTATTTATTCATGTTTTTATCCTAAAATTTAATTAAGTTAAACCATTTTTTTGTTATGTTGTTATTTATTAGTGTTTTTTTTTTAATTTAGAAAAAACAATTGAAAATGCTACTTATGAAAACTGAGCCGGAGCCCATTGCAGTTACATTACGCCTGAAATAAACCTATTGATACTACCATAGTTCTTGAAGAAGATTTCTCGGAAGATGATAATGATTCTGTGAAGGATCCTAATTATAAGTCAAGTTCATTTAGTAGCAGCTCTTCTAGAAGTGGAATTGTGGAATGAACCGAACCACTTTGATTCGGTTTATTCTACAATAGAAAAGGCTATCCACAGGAGTCTCAGATCACCAATCTATGTCCCTAGCCAATATGTACAAATAATTCGAAATGCCAAAAAGAAGGGCAAACCACATAGAGTCAAATGAGTCATCGTGATTTTATCCCTATTCCCTACTAAAACTTAAGCAGACGATATTGTTAAACGAACCTATTATAGTTGTGAGTTATTATAATTATTATTATTTACCTAGTTTTAGTATAAGTACCTACAACAGTTTTATCTCCTAATGAAAATTCTGAATCGATAGGTACTTTAAACTAAGTTTAAAAAATTAGTTTATGTATTACCTTCTTTTAATTTTACCAATAACTCGGGTATCTGAGACCGTTGCAAAAATAACCGTTTGGTTGCTTAACAATAAGTAGCCTTCATCTGGTTTGAAGACAACTATCGTTTCAGTATTCATGGGGTAAAAATCTGAGTGAATTTGACTGATTTATAACGAACTGATGAAAAAAATGGTGATTTTGTTTCTTTTTTAAGTTTCTATAATGTTAGTTCCAAAGATGTGATTTATGATTTCATAAGAACTTTATTAAAAACGATTTTTTTTAATTAAAAATGTTTTTTATTTCTAATTGTATACCCATATCTAATGTAAAAAAGTGTCACATTTTGTGACTTTATTCAGTTTAGAATAGAAAAAAACATTTTATTTGTAAAAAATTTTTTTTATTTTATTTTCTGCTAATAGCTTATGAAATTGTTTATTGATTAATGTAATAAAAGGTTAATAATCGCGTACCTGTAGGAAGCAGTGAAATTAATGGTGTTGCAAAAAATTAAAATGGCTTTTTCTCAAAACTAACTTTTTTGTGTTATGACACTTTTTCAGAGGACATGCGATATGGTTGGTATACCTAAAGTTTCCCCATTATGACATATGGCAGTCGATAGATAAAGTCCATACAAACTAAAAATGTATTTAGATAAAGTCTCGAAAACGATATACTTTCGGAGATATTAATTATTTTTGTTTTGAAAAAAAAGACACTTAGATACGTTTAGGTTACCTATCATAAATTCGAAATTTGCCTGTACGAATTTTATTTGGACGAAAACGTTTTGTAATTTTTTGTTTTCCATAATTTTCTTTTTACCGAAAACACAATTTACAAAGTTTTGAAATGCCGATTATCGATTATTATTTTTTTCAAAATCTCTATGTTTTGAAATCCCAGTCAATGTTTGGCCGAAGTTATTAATGCTAGACGATTTATTTTCCAGAAACACGTTTCCAATATTATTAAAATACAACATTTCAAATAATTGAAATCCATAATATCATCGAACAACTTGTAATCGTAGTAACGTTTAAGCATGCAAACAAGCATGCAGTATGGAAGCAAGCATGCACCACGCAAGCAAGCATGCAGCATGCAAACAAGCATGCAGCATGTAAGCAAGCAAGCTTGGAGCTTGCAAGCAAGCTGCGGTATGCATGCAAGCATGCAGCATGCAAGCAAGCATGCAGCATGCAAACAAGCATGCAGCAAGTATGCAGCAAGCTTGCAGCAGGCATGGTTTCTGTCACGGCTCCGGCGCTGCGAGACTTCGGCGGTCCCACGCGAGCTTATCGTTGCAGATGGCTTACGCTCACCACCGCAGCTTCGGCTTGCTGGCCGCCTCGACCCTCCGCGCCTACGCGGGCTTGAATTGCACTCTAGCGTAGGGCAGACAAGACTACGTGGAGTCGGTTTTGCCGCGATTCGTTTCTGTCACTGACTTTTGAAACACAATCTTACCGGAAACATAAAGTATTAACTTTTTAAGACAAGATTATTCACCTAATAATATGAATATATGAAAAACAAAAAAAAACTGGGTATGAGTATGATATTTTAGAGTAAAAGTTACTTGGAATATACTTCTAGATATTAAATTTATTGTAAACAAAACATCTTCCAAAAGAAAAAAAGTAGTTTTGATAATCGGCTAATAGTTTTTCTAGAAAATGAAACGTATGTATGTTAACTTTGGATTAACAAAAATATGTAAAAGCAACGATCTGGTATTTAACACTTCGTCATACCGTTTTCGAACAATTGAAATTCGTACAGGAAAGTTTCGAATTTATGATAGGTTACCATACGTTTATGCCTTTCTCATCATATTATAGATCTTAGGTAAATAACACCAATTGTTAAGTTGACTTCATTGTTACTCTAAATAAAAAATATTTAGATTTTTAATAGGTATTTTATTAAGAGACCTTTAATATGATGACGTTTTTTGTATTTTTTCAAAACAAAATAATTAATATCTCAGAAAGTATATCGTTTTCGAGATATTATCAAAACACATTTTTAGTTTATATTTATGGACTTCGTCTATCTATTGCCATACGTTTCATCACTGGCCACCATATTTTGATTTCTCCATAGTGGGGTAACCTAAGGTTACCAACCAGGTTACTAACCAGGTATACCAAGCCCCATACATATATATTTCATGCTCTTTGTAGTCGAATAGTTTATGATGAGTTTGCTTTATTTACCATAACCTGCATTAAGAAATTGTCATCACATTTTTTACAAAAAGGATTTATTTGTAAAAATATTGAAGACCCATTTATTGTAAGAGTGCTATGATAAATGCTCGTACTTTCATAATAGCTCTTGCTTACCGGACCCATTTAATTTTTCAATACCTACAAAGTGTAGCTAGCTGTAGTTTTCCATAACAGCATCCTGATTTTATTATTAATTTTTTTTAAGTAAACTTAAAAAAATAAAGTAGTTTTGCATTATAGTTTTAATCATAATGTGTAGAAACTGCTGTAAAACTAAATTTTGATACTTTTGTTTAGATATTTTCGTCAATAGCCGCGTCCAGACCGCAAAGTGAGCAACTTTGGCTCGCGGGGCCCGCTCGCAACCTTTTAAATTTGCCTCGGGTGCCGCCACGGCTTGCGAGCAGGAACTCCGAGCCAAACGGCTCGCGAGCCGTGCTCAGCCAGTCTGGACGCGGCTAATGGCTTATGTTTAAAGGGCCAACGTGGAAGGCAATGGCCCAATCACCCCACGTGATTTATTTAATTAATTAATTACACGGCAGAGGCCAATTACATAATTAATATAAAAGGACTTCAATTTAACAAATATATTATTTAAGTGTACATTATTATGAACAAACTACATTAAAAATATATTAAAATAAGCAAGCTGTTCGACTAGACCAAACCGTTTCTAACTGGTGCGACTTAGTTGCTGGTGTTCCACAGGGTGGTATACTTTCACCTCTTCTCTTTTCGCTTTTTATAAATACTCTTTCCACTCATCTCTCTTCATCTTTTCATCTGTATGCTGACGATCTGCAATTATATGCACAAGGCGATGTTAGCACCTTAAACAAAGCCATCGTGTCTATTAACCAAGACCTTCAGAAAATTCACGACTGGTCAGCCAGTCATGGCATATCTGTTAATCCCAGTAAGTGTCAGGCGATAATTATTGGCAGTTCCCGTCAACTATCCAAAGTGGATGTGGCTTCTGTGACCCCATTGAATTACAGCGGCCAGGTAATACCGTACTTGTCAAAAGTTAAGAATTTAGGTTTAGTTATTGACAGTACTCTCAGTTGGGATGGGCATATTGGAAACATATCTCAGAAGGTTTCAAACACGCTCAGATCTCTGTACAGATTCAAACATTTCCTTCCTTCTAGTACAAAGATTATCTTAATGCAGGCTCTCGTCCTTCCCATCCTTGACTACGCTGACGTATGTTATACTGATGTCAGTCAAATTCATCTCAACAAGTTAGATCGTCTCCTTAACAACTGCATACGGTTTATTTTTGGGCTGCGTAAATACGACCACATTTCAGATTTTCGGCATCAACTCAAATGGCTTCCTATTCGGGAGCGCAGGAAAGTGAGAGTTGTTTGTTTCCTCCACAACATCATCAACAATCCACTTGCTCCGGAATACTTGAAGTCTAGGTTTCAGCTCCTGGGTGCGTCTCACCAACGTAATCTTCGCTCTTTCAGCAACCTCCTTCTTGAGACCCCAGCCCACCATTCTGGATTTGTATCCAACTCGTTTACCCTCACTGCAATACGACTCTGGAACGCCTTGCCCTTGCACATAAAAAAAGCTACCAGTAAATATATGTTCAAAAGAGTGGTACGCGAGCACTACTTTAAATCTCTGCATTAATTTCATAGTCTGACATTATATGGTATTTTTTTTAATATATATTATTGTAAGTAAGTTTATATAATAATATCATATTTCTATATTTATTTATTATTTTGCGTAAGTATATTTTTCTTATGTTACGTATATGTATTTATTTATTATTTTATAAGTATTATATCTTAATCATGTATTACATATATTTGTCTACAAATAATTAGGTTTTTAGTCTAGTCTTTTTTTTTGCAAGCTAGCTTTTCTCTAGACACCCTTACTGGTCGACTGGCAGAGAATGCCTCAGGGCATTAAGTCCGCCTTTTGCTGTAATTTTGCAATAAAGAATAAATAAAATAAATAAATAAAATAATAAAAATGTCATTCAAGTCAAAAATAATTGAAATTAATAAGAATAACTAAATTACCTAGATGTTGTACATGAAAAAAGGTCTGTGCCCAGCAGTGGGACGTCTATAGGCTGAAAATAATGATGATGATGATGATGTAAGACATAATAATAATAATTATTATTATTATTATTCAACTCACTGCACGGATTAGTGCAAACACGCAACGCAACGGGTACTATTAAAATATCAATTAATCTGTAATTACCAAAATAACAATATAACGGTCGCGAATACTAAAAACAAAAAGAACAAAACCGCCCCGGTTCTCTGGATTTAAAAGTAGGACACGACGAGAGGCTGAGGATGTTGCGTGCCAGTTCCGCCGTACAATCGTCATGATAGAGCGTGAACTTTTATTCGATTGAAACACAGACCACATAACCCAGGTCTGTGGATTGAAAGTTTTCATATTTATATATACTATAGTATAAGCTGTATAGTCTAAAATCCTTTGCCTTTTTTAGATATAATTAGAATTGTTTAGTTAGGCCATACTTTAATTTTTATTCTCGCATTGCCACTCCACGGCCACTCCATTTCCTATTAACTATATCTAGAAGTATACTATACTCGTACTAGCGGCCCACCTGTGACTTATTGTCCGCGTGAACGTGTCCCGTACGTATCCCGTGACGAATTTCCAAGAAATTCTTTCTTTTTCCTGATATTTACACCACAATAAAAAAAGAATCAGACAAATAAGAGCATGCAACATATACTAAAGTGGTACCCGAATATATTACATGGCAAATGATTTTTATTTACTTACATAGATTCATGATGAGTACATTAATTGCTCAGTCCTTCTTTACAGCGATGTGAAGTAATCACAAACTTTGGTTCTCAAACTTTTTAACATAACTTTGTGTGTTTAAATGGACAAAGATGTCTCCGTAAAAGAAAGTTAATCGCAAATGTTTGGGAATTGGATTCAAACAAAAAATATCCCTTTGATTACATTTTCTCTTTTTAAGAATTGAGACAGGTACGAGTACGAGTAGGTAGGTACGAGTACTTTTATTGAATTCCACCGCCCTCGATACTCATCTCGCCTAATCGTTAATATTTCTTGTTCTTCTTAAGATGGTTTTTAGTAGTACTTAAAATACTAAAAGTAATTTTGAAACGTGTAAAGTAAAGACAAATTCTGAAGGAATGAGGACGATTTTTTTCAAATTATAGCATTCATTAGGTAACGAGAAGATAGGTTTTAAAAAGTTGCTAAAAACAGCTTCCTGAACGGTTTTGGTAGGGGAACCGCCTTAAGGCGATAATCAATATGAAGTTGCAATAAACATATTTTTTCTAGGATTATTGTTATTGCTCATAACGTTAACGTTAAGTATGAGTTCACGTCAGTATTCTGAGCACAATAAATAAATTAATTAATTAATTTACGCTCACACCAATTATCTAGCCTAAGATAAGCTTTTTTTGAAACTCGTTAATATCGTTAACACTACAGTACACGCGTGGCCTACTATAGTAGACCACGGTAACATTTTTCTTGATAATTTGACAGTTTTACATGTTAGGGCAGTGCGCTTTCAGTTAAGCCTACTTCATTAAATTTGTGAACATGCCAACACCACACTGGACTCCTACGTCCCGCGACTTTGGCGCTAAATTGCAAATATTTGGGTATTTGCAATTTAGCGCCAAAGTCGCGGGCCTACCATAGTAGTCCGTGCGTGTATTGGTGTACAACTTTTGGGTAAGCAATTTTTATTGTGTTTTAGGTTTATAAGGTTAATTTATTAATATTAAGTATAAATATATATTCAATTAAGTTTATTTAATCAATTATTACAAAATTTGTTTAAATTTTTTTATAATTTGGTTACTTTTTGCAGATATCTAATTATTTCATAATTTCATCACGACTGTTGCAAAAGGTGACATAGAGCTTATGGAGTTGGAATCTGATGATGACGATGTAATTACAAGTGAAAAAGAAATACTTGATCCTTTACCGGATATACCAACCCCTGGTTGGTAAATTGGTTGATGCGCTGTTTGTTAAAGAGCCCGATATCGATCAACGAAAAAGTGGTGCAAAACTTTCAACAAATGGGTTTTGCCAGATCACCAGGCTGTAGTATGTATTGAATGTAATGAAAAAAGAGTTTTTAATATTATATTTGGTTTTAAAATGAAAATATAAGACTTTGATCTCAGGAGTACCATTTTTGCTCAATTATTCTTTAGGAGAACTAAATCGTTCCTAATTTATAGTTCCTTCTTGTTAAATATAAAACTAAAGTTTATATACAAAACATAATAAATAAATAACTCATATGAAAAACTGTTTAAATTTTATATTAACAAAAAAAAAGTTATTGTCATTTTAAAATGGACTACCATGGTAGGCCACGCGGCCATTTGTGTAAAAAAAGGGGCGCGTGTAGTGTAGTGTTAGGCTAGATAACGGATAAATATGCCTAAATATAGAAAAACACCCAGACCCGAAATCAATTTAGAAAAACATTTTTCTCTAAATTGACCCGACCGGGAATTGACCCCGGGACCTCAGAGATGACGCGACCCGGCGCGTTAACCACTCGACCACGGAGGTCTCTAATTAACTCACGTTCAACCTGATTATCTACCCAGTTCGGCTGCCGGGACGCTCAAATGTATTGCTCACAGTACACCTAAGTACGAAATCAAATTACGTGGGCCACACGTCAAACATCAAAATATACCGTAATTTAGGATGCTGATGTAGGTCGACGTATCAATCAGTACCCTGACGACAAGTGATGGGATGGTACAAGAACTCTTAATGGATAAGGCCCCCTTCTAGCGAATCCCTATCAAGGCCTTTGGACTTGGACAAGAATTAGGGCTTGTTAAGTCTGCCTGGCTAGCTACCACCATCTTATTTAACATAACGACAATGTTAATAACATTGTTGTGTTCCGACTGTTAAGAGATAAGATAGCCAGTTCCTCAGTCAGTAGTTGAGGATCCGGGTGAAGCGCGCTTCCACCTTCGATCTTATCATAACCGCCTCTGTGGTCTGGTGGCTAAGCTACCTGTTTCAGACCCAGCGGTCCCGGATTCGATTCCCAGCGGGGGGTACATCTTTGTTTGCTAGGTTTAATTGGTGGTAGGGCTGTTAAGTCCGCCTGGCTAGCTACCACCATCTTATCTAAGTCTGTCGCCATAACAACGATGTTTATAGCATTGTTGTGTTCCGGCAGTTTGAGATAAGATAGCCAGTTCCTCAGTGGTTGAGGATTCCGGGTGAAGCGCGCTTCCACCTTCGGCCTTATCGTCACTTACCATCAGGTGAGATGTAGGCCAAGTGCTTCCTCGCAGTGAATAAAAAAAATAACTAATCTGACAAAAAAAGTTCTTCGAGCGATGACAAAAACAAGATTATTCGGGAATAATATATTATTATCTACAATAATTAAAAGTTAAAATTTAATAGTTTCAAAAAGTTATTACTGTTCTTCCTTTCTTATATTAAATTTAAATTGAACGCGATAAAACTTATTAATTGAAAGCCTGAAGCAGTAATGTTTTACAATGTGTATTTAATTTTCGTTATAAATGTAAATTAATGGTTCTAAACGAATTAGGCGTAAGTTTTACTGTTCATCTGACACTTGCGTAGTAGAACGTTCTCAATCGTCTAATATAGAGTATTAGACTACCACTTTGAAAAGGTATTGTCATATTGTGTCTTTTCTTTATTTGCCAAGGCCAAGTGAATAGTCGTTATAGGATAAAAAAATAAACAAAAATAAACCGTTAAGCTTCTCTGAATTTTATACATTGTGTGTCCTTACTACCAGCAACCATCTCAAGTTCACAGTAGATAGTTCTTTTCTTATAAAACACAATGGAACATTCAAACTCATTATACCTGTTGTAAGATACTGAGTAAGAGTTATTTTCCGAGTGCCCTTTGTAAGAAAATAAATCCAACATTAAAAGTTCTAAGTTAAGACAGTGGCTCTCCAAGTGCTGTCTATTTAGAACTGAATCTATTACAATCTATGAGCAGTATGGTGGTGGGATTATCTTGGGTGTCGTAAAGGGCGACTGAGGCCTAATATAACGCGATAACGCAATCATCGCGCGATTAAACGATGTGACCATCGCGTGATTGCGCGAATAGATAGATTATTAAACATTTTAGTCGCGCGAATGCATCGCGCGATCGCCTATTAGGACGCCTATTCTAGATCGATATGTTTAATCTCTGACTCGTACGATGGTCGAATCGTTTAATCGCGCGATGATCGCGTTATCGCGTTGTATTAGGACAATGTCTAACGGACTGAAGAAATCACACTTGCATTTACATCCAACAGAAACGTGGACTGTGGCAATGCACTGCTTCTGCGGTCTTCATTGACTTGTCTCTCATAAAACAGTGGAGTCTATTAAGTATATATATGTATTACAATCTAAAAAACAAAAAATATAGTACTTACTATAATAGTTAATTATAATTGTTGGTCTGTGGTGCAAAGAAAACAAAAAAAGAAAGCTAGCATAAAACATTTATACGAGTATCAAACCATAATTTGATATGATAATTGAATACTTATTTTTATTACATTAAACACTCGGACAAAGGCGATATAGTCAACAATGACTGTTAATAACATTTCAGAACTAATTCGGAACTGAGCAAGAGTTTAAAATGAAATAATGAATAAGTACAACAGGAATAAGTGCAGTAGTTAATCATTCATAAATAATACGAGTATTAGAATGTTTAAGAATTGCCAACGAGTGGGTTGTCAACAAAACATCGAATGTGAAACAGTTTGGGAGCCGTCAGCTACAATGTAAGCATCTAGAACTTCGTGAATGGGTATTTACAGAGCAACTTTTCCCTTTTGTAGTGAACCCTTGGAGGCTTTATTTCAGTTTTAACTCAACCAACCGCTCCTTTCGACTTTGATTGAACTGTCAAAGTTTAATAAAGATTTTCGCTAAGCCGCTCTGCCGCTGACGTACATTTGAAGAGTCACCCACTCCAGGGAAGTTCTTTTTTACTTTGTCAAATTAAGTTCGACTTCGACGGCATAAGGTGACAGAAATTTGTCAGTTGCCACTTTTCATCATTTTTTGAATATCAAGTTTTAAAAACCAAGTACGTGGGTAATCATCATCTTTACTTTCAGCATAGTGTTAGTTTTCTACTGCTAAATCTCTTTTATTGATGTTCACATAACATTAATTGTAACTTATTAACGTGACAGACTACTTTTATATTTATATTTACTTAATCATAGTTTGTAAGAATTAAGGTAACAATATGTTTATACAGTTAATGGAACTCTAAGTCTTTAAGCATTATATTGTGCACTATACTACTTTTCTGTATGTGACTGTTTGTTTCCTGAATAAAGTAAAATAAAATAAAAATAAATAAATAAGTTCGACTTCGACGGCATAAGGCGACAGACTCTCCAATATTCTACACATATATTATGCGGTCTGTGATCTTTCTGATTCGTATCGGGCTTGCTGCCATTTTAATTGCGGATTGCGGATGTATTTAATGTCTCTTACAATTATCATCTTAGTGAGTTGGTCTCTGCGGAAAAAGCAGTCATTGTTTATATCTACCAATCTGTATCAAAAAAAAATCTGTAATCTCCTTGTGGGAAGGCTTTATCAATGCAGTGAAACCTCTGTAGCCTTATGATGAAAAAGTCACAAACCCATTTAAGACCAACACAATTTGTGATATTGAAAACGAAAACAAATTGAGCTAGTGACATTCCGCTTCAAAAGTTGAATTGGCTCAAAGTGGAATAAGTTTGCCAATCGGCGATCGAGAATCAGAGCGACAAGTGTTAATTGAAAATAGGACAACTGAAATAAGTCCATTCTTTGTCTCGAAATTCGATAGTACCTAACTAACCTTCAATTCTTCAATTTATAAGACAGTTGTTTGGAATAACAGAACTTTAAAATCAGGACTATGTAAGTGACATTTTCTCCTTAGTAAGTACGTTTAGTAACCGCCATCGGACACTACTATCGCGTTTACCCATTTTTCCTATGATGGTGTCCCGTTTCGACAACAGAAAGTGCCTACATTTTGGCAGCGCTTGTTCGTAGATATGCATGATTATTTGCAAATAAAACTAAGCGGTGCAACGTCAATTTCAATTCTCCGCGTTTCTTAGCGAAGTCCGCGTAAGATTTCAGTGAAAGGACTGTTGCTTTATTATAAATCACATATCAAGAAGGTAAGCTAACAATGTCTCCGGCTAAATGGCTAGACTAGTAAGATAAAAACCGGCCAAGTGCGAGTCGGACTCGCCCATGTAGGGTTCCGTAGCAGCAAGTAACATCATATAAAAGTTCTTGTAGTTCTTTGTCACTTTGATCGATGTTTTAATAATAGTGTATTTTTTATAAATTAATTAATTTATTAAAAAAAAATACTTACTAAATCTCGTTCAAACCAATTTTCGGTGGAAGTTTGCATGGTAATGTACATCATATATTTTTTATTTTAGAAGTTACAGGGGGGGGGGGGGACACATTATACCACTTTGGAAGTGTCTCTCGCGCAAACTATTCAGTTTAGAAAAAAATTATATTAGAAACCTCAATATCATTTTTGAAGACCTATCCATAGATACCCTACACGTATAGGTTTAATGAAAAAAATATTTTTGAGTTTCAGTTCTAAGTATAAGGGAACCCCCAAAATTTATTGGTTTTTTCTATTTTTGTATGAAAATCTTAATGCGGTTCACGGAATACATCTACATACCAAGTTTCAACAGTATAGTTCTTATATCGAAAAAAAGTGGCTGTGACATACGGACGGACAGACAGACAGACATGACGAATCCATAAGGGTTCCGTTTTTAGCCATTTGGCTACGGAACCCTAAAAAAGAACGTTATAGTTAACGAAACGCTCAAAAAAAAAGTGTCTACCCCAGGCGGGAATCATTGTTTTCAACGTTTCGTTATCTTTGAATTTATTTGAGCATTTTTAACGCAAATGATCAAATATTACGAAATAACATTATAAAAAGAAAAGAGAATGACTTCTCTTCAGGTTAGTTTACCCAACGTTAATTCACCCGAAGGAAGTTATCCAATCGGGCCGACTCGGGGACCAAGTTCAATCGTGTCTAGTTGTCAACTGTGATTAGTTTAGTTTTTCTATCACTGCTCAGTTCTTGATAGTTGACAAGTTGACAATACTAAAGTTAAAAAAATGTAGTGAATTTCGACGTTCTTTGGTGTGGTAGGGCTGGTTTTAAGTCCGTCTGGCTAGATAGCACACTAGGTAGGTAGGCAGGCACTCTGTATACACATACTTATATAAGGTGACTGCTAGAAACCGCAAGAAACTTCAAGGGCTGGTCAGGTGACAAAAATGACAAAAAGGGAATTCCTGTTTTTTTCATTTTTAATGAAATAATTCATTTTGTGAATTTTAATTGGATAGTCTGTGAGTATCTAATTTATTTTAAAGCATACGACCGTCTGTTGACCCGTCCGCGTCAACTGGGCGATAAGTACCTACGTTGACGGGTCAACAGACGGCAGGCCGGCCGACCGTTGCCCTCGTCAGCTGGGCGATAAGTGCCTACGAAAAAACAAGAAGTCCTTTTTTGTAATTTTTTTCATCTATAGAACACTTGACCTGACCAGCCCTTGAAGTTTCTTGCGGTTTCTAGCAGTCACCTTAAATAGGTATATTCATCATCATAGGTAGATTAGTAAAACTAATATATTTATATACCGCAATGATTGATCGATTTGCATTAGCAATGACAAACTGCGCATACAATTTCGCAGACCGTCATTAGTTATTCACAATTGCGGTTTGCAGTCGACAGTTAGGTACCGCCCGTCCGTTCCGGACACATTCCATTTGGAATGATTGCGTAGATAATATCCTGAATATCGGATGATGACTAGTTATCCACGTAAATTAATTATTATAATTGTTAACGAGTTGTTAATACCTGTCGGTATACCTGGGATTGTCACAAATATCAATTAGATAAATGTATTCGGATTATCGGCAAATAGGCGTGGTCTAATAGTGCACTTCATTGGGATATTTATAAAAGATAATAAATATAATTAAAGTTCACGCGATCACTATAATCCATAATAATATTATGAAGCTAAAGAGTTTGTTTGCTTGAACGAGCTAATGTCAGGAACTACTAGTCCGATTTGAAAAATTCTTTTAGTGTTAGATAGCCCATTTATCGAGGAAGGCTATAGGCTATAATTTGTTTAGGTACGGGTAGTAACCCGTGCGAAGCCGGGGCGGGTCGCTAGTATAAAATAAACCGATACGACTCTCGTTTATTTTACATAAAACAATAACGCTGCTTTATTAGGCAATGGTAGGCTCTAGGCTCCCTTAATGGGTTTTTGACGAGTTAATCCATTGATTACATTTTAACGAAACTTATTTAGCAATCGCTTTTGAGTCCAGCTCTAACCCGCTGTAGAATGTTCTTCTTAAAAGCCTCGATTTTTTTTCGGTTAACGTTCAAATGAGGTTACGACTTCGCATACATTATCAAGTCGGAGAATAAAATAACTCATACAGAGTTCAGGGCCATCTATTAGCGTGATATCGAACTATTTTTTATAACATTTTTATCTCGGACCTTTTAATAAATATAGCAGCCACCCCTACCACCGCACGGTTGGACGAACACTTCACGCTTCGTGTTATTATAACCATAATTATATTATTTACACTAAATGTGGTAAAAGCATACAATTTTCTATGTGTAGCTGAATCCAGCTTCGCTGAATCCATCTTATGAGGAAACAAAATAGTGAAAAGCGTTTATGTAAAAAAGAGGATTATATGATTATTATTTATCATGTATCACCCGAAATTAAAAAACTATCTTTAAATTGTTTTTTGACTTAAGCTCCATACAAATTACGTCAAATTTCTCACTCTAGAAAGCTAAATAATTTAAAGATACATTCTGCATGCTCATTCTCGCATGCAGATTGTTTTACCATGCTGTAGGTATACACTTTATTTGGGTTACTGTTTAGGCTAAGTCAAAAAATTAACTTATTATTCGATTACCTACGTATTGGCTGTTATCTGTCTGTGTAGGTGCCATAAATAAAATAAATAGATAGGTTATTATTCGGGCATATCTACATTTGATTTTTATAATTCTATGTAAGTAGCACCCCTAGAACTAACCCCTTAAGACTATTTAAAGCACTTTAGACACTTTAATACTAACCCGTCACCATGGTCTGAAAAGAAATTATCTTCAGATATAGACTGTTTTCAGTGGATAAGCTTATATGTAAGCGTAATTTTATGCATCAAAATGTTGACATTTTCATTGTCCAGTTAGTGTACGATCTCATAAAATAAACGTAAAAGTAAGAGAGTTGTAACTTTCGGTTCGTTTAGAAGTAAAGGTATTAAATAAAAGATAACTACTAACTCACTAATATCTGGCGTGAAATAAAAGCACTTGGTGCTGTTGTGTTTCGTCCGGCCAGTGAGGCTTCCGGAAGCCCTCCCCCCCCCCTCACAATTCCTATTCCTTCCTAAAACTTATTCCTTCCTTAAAGGCCGGCAACGCATCTGCGATTCCTTTGGTGTTGCGGGTGTCCATGGGCGGCGGAGATTACTCTCCATCAGGTGACTGCCTGCTCGTTTGCCTCCTTCTATTATAAAAAAAGATAAAGTTGAAAACCCCGACACAGGATAGAAAAAATAAAATAAAACCGCTACTTGTGTACAGTAAACTCCAACTGCTGCTACGGATCTTTTTAAAGTTTCAAACTTAGCGCTTGTTATCTGGTAACGACGTTGCACGTTGAAGGTCCAGTCATTCAAAGGATAACTACCAAATTATTCTCACAATTTTCATCCACTACTTAGTAGACGGTATATAAATGTAATAGAATATCTATTTATTTGATCAACACTATACACAATAAGTGCATATCAGGGCCACGTGTTTAGGCACGACAAATACGAGTTCTTGCAACTGGTAATGATGGAAAAAGTTGCTGGAAAACGGAGACCTAAGTCGCAGAAGGAAGTCCTAAGTAGTTGTGAAACATTCGGAAGTGGACGGGAATAGCCAATGATGCTGAACTCTTTCGCCATGCCAGAAACGAGTTCAAATAAGAAGAGCTGACTGCCAACCTTCACTAGTTGAAGACGCACCCTGAGCAGAAGAGAAGAATACACAATACAAACTTATTTCTGCCGCCAAGTAGAATTGTTTTACGATGCTGCGTTCCGGTTTGAAGGGTAGGTAATAGATCCAGTGAAATTAAAGACCATAGATGCATAAGATAAATGAGTTTTCAGGTTGCTGATGCCCTCAGTGTCGCGCGCGGCCATGGTCTGTCTGATCATAAATTATACACCGTTGCCGGCTTAGTAACATATAAAAAACAACTTAAAAAGCGTAAACAAAAATGAAACATAAAATTTAGGTAATTACAGAAAGAGAGGAGGCATGATGGGAGAATAAATTAAACATTACAATAAATTCAATTAAATAAACAATAAGTTAATAATAAAAAATAAGCATTAAAATGATTAGTATAACAATAAAGTAACTAAGTGTTGGCTAATAAGTTTGAAAAATCTTCAATTTAGATTTTTGTATGGATTAACGAAATGTAAAAAAAATAAAAGCTCTTAAGAGGCCATTACATCTCAAATTAGATTTTTGCGTAAAATGACCATTTTTGCATTTTGTAGTAATTTTGAAGTAGTATTTATCGTTTTTATCGAAATAGGATAATAAATTCATGCTTAATATTACAAATCTCCACTCTGCGAGAATAAGCTGAGTTCGGACGGCCAGCGCATCGCATTTTGTAGTAATTTTGCTGTTGTATTTATCGTTTTTATCGAAATAGGATAATAAATTCATTATAAATCAATCAATCAATCAGCCCGCAACCACCCACTGCTGGGTTATAGCCTCCCTTAATTTATGCATAAATTCATTATATTAAATTCCTCATGAAGTAACAATTATTCTGGTATAAATTTTGCTCAATAATATTATCGTAGATAGAAGAAACTCACAGTTTTTCACAATTTTCGAAGTTTTTGGGTTATGAATAAGATTTTTTTCAACAAACAAACAAGACAACATTCTAATTTATTTAATTTTATTTGTTTAGAACAATCTAGTAGTTCAATCTAGGAGCTCAAAAAAGTGCCTTCGCGCATTCTATGAAAATATTTCTCTGCAGTTTTGAGTTTAATTAAGAAGTTAGCAAAATTTACAAAAGCGAAGCCATTACGAACTATTCCAATAGCTATTCTACACTATTCAATAAGTCAAAACTGTTAATGTATTTTCGTTTCTGAGATCAAGAACGCCAAAATTTGCCATTTTACGCAAAAAATCACAGTCAAAATGTAATAGGCCTCTTAACGTGCTACTGCAAAGGTTTTTAACGGCGCCCGATTTGTCAAAGTTGCACCCAGCGGTCATTTGAATGTCTGGAGCGGCCTACTTTCATTGTACGAATACTGTCGCGTTCTCCTTGTTACTCGATTTGCATAACAATGATTACGTTTGCACTGGCTGGTAACATTTGTGAAGCGTGCCTAAGAGGAAATAGCTGCGTTGCGGAATTAAGGCGAAATGGACTCTATAATTATGAATTTTACTAGCATTCGTCCGTAGCTTCGCTCACGTTAATTTCTCGCGGGAAATAGTAGCCTATAACTACTAGTCTAGTCTCTAGTGCCGCATCTATATCTATATAAAAATCATCAAAATCGATTTAACTATTAGCGTCCCACTGCTAGGCAAATATCCCCGGTCTTTTGAGCGGGGCGTGAAACGGCATTTATGCAGGCCGTCATGAATGGATGCGCTTGTTACCGTGCTTATTCCACGGTGAAGAGCGCTCTCGTTGTTTTGGATTGCAGCGGCTGCTTACCATCAGGCAGGATGTAGTCACTATGACGTGACACAATAAAAAAAAAAACAAAAAAAAGCAGCTCATAAGGAGACTGTGCTATACTTTAACTCACCACGCGTTTCCGTGTTTCGTGCTAAACTTCACATAGCACGAACCATCCATCACAGCGGCATAACCAACTCTTAGTAATTTTGTATCACATCCGAAACCTATTACGCCCTCAAGACAACGCCAAGATTTGGCAGTCAATTTTATTGAGCAAGTAGAGTTGATAGACTGAAAAGATGTACAAAAGATCACTATAGGTCGAAGTGCTACATAGCGAGCGAGGACAACCTCAGCAGGCTCTACTAAGATGATAAGATATTTTATTAAGTTTTCTTTTAAATTTTATCGCTCCGCGAATTTGTTCGTCTGGGTCCTATACACAACCTTCAGTCACCAGCATTAAGATGTGACTATCGACGGCCTGCAAAAATATTTGATCATTGGTGGAAGGCATATCTTCCACCAATGAATGATTTTTGCATCATCACATTTTAATGCTGGTGACTGTACCTATATCAAAAGAAATTTTGAAATCGGATTAGTAGATTAGTTTTGGGGATTGCCTTTTATGTCCAAATTAACAAACTCTACCTTTTTATAATGTACGCATACATAGGGACATATAATTCACGGCTATTATCCCCGAAGGGTTAGTCAGAGACTAGGCAATGAGGACAGTAAAAGCAGTCTTCTACCATAGTCCACCTTTCACCAAATAGCGACTGCACATGTGCTCAGCGTGACAGGTGTATGTATATGCTTTTGGATGTATATTATGCAGTATTTAGTCCGTTAGTCGCCTTTTACGACACCCATGGGAAGAGAGGGGGTAGTAGTATTCTTTCACCGCTACCGACACGGTTAATAATATAAGTGGTGTGTCACATCACATTTAAATAGGTACTAACTATTGTCATAATTTATCTCTTTTATTATTTGACCTATGTAAATGTTCCGTGACATTGTTATACAGGATAATGAAAATTCACATAAAAACAATAAAACTAGGTACTATTCGACCTGTAGGCCTAGCATGCGCAACACGAGATATGTCGCGGACGAGAGACGACAAATCTTTGTAAGTTGTCATGTTAAGGTTTGTAGACAAAAATACCACAGTTTATGCAAAAACTACTATTAAGTCTATTTTTGACATATTATGTAGAGTTCTAAGTGCATCCATCTGTCTTTAGTGTCGATAGACATTAGAGATCAATGAATAAAACACGAGGAAACGGGTCGAGAAGAGTTCTCGTGTTGCGCACGCTAGGCCGGCTGGTAACAGCTATTTTTTTTTCTCAATATCAAAGTTTCTCCGAGGAAAGTATTTGTTCTTTGCACTTTATGGGATGGCCCAATTGGGGTATATGTGATATTATATATCTATTATAAAACAACCAGTATTAATTATCTGATAAAGTCTGTTCATTTTAGCTTGATACTTATGGCAGGTGTCAAATTGTCATGCCTAGGGTTGCGACATTACAGACGTAATTAAATCAAATGATAATTGAAGTTATAAATTGAATATCATTCTCTGTCGTTAATCGTTTTTTGCTTCAAATTATAATTTTGGATGCTATTTAGACCACTTAATTTTTAGAAATACATAATAATAATATGTAAATAAAATTCGTGAATAGATTATGAATGTTTTAAAATTAACAAATTCTTAATTATGTATTGGTGTACAACCTAAATCATCACTGTAATTACTAGAGTGAGTATGAGTGACTATGAGTGAGAGTACCTTGTGAATAGTACGAATAAATATGGTTACGTACGAGTATAGCTGCAGTATCAAAATCGTCTATTTTTGTAACATTCCTTTTTTTGTTAGGTGTCGATAATTTATTTTCTTCGGTGGTTGCCGTACTCGTAGATGCATCATCAAATATGATGATTCTTTCGAGATGCGAGACACTGTAGCACGCCCTATACCAAGAGCATCCGCAACGCGATCAACCACTTGCTTTAAGGGTAGTAGAGGACCTTTGTTTGGGCTCTCACGCTCGAAATAATTTCGCAAGCGTACTACAAACTCACGACTTTCGCTGTTCAAAACAGTCTTTTTTAACCTTTTAGGCATTGTATCAGTAAAAACAACAAACTTTACGAACAGTTATAACAGAACAAAACATTACAAACGTATACAAATATCAAATAATACGTCAAATTAGCAAACCTAACAAACAATTACAACTAAACTAAACTTAACAAACGAAAAAAATAGCAAATACTACGATAGGAAAACTGAAAACACGTTACGCATACAAGACTTTGGCACTTGTATCAAAACAAGATGGCTCCCACCCCCAACCAAACCGTCACAGATGCAGTAGTGCGAAGTTTATTTCCAATTAAAATAAAACAAAGTGAACATCGAAATGCGACCGAAATAATCGATTTAAATTGAGCCCAATGATGTATCGTTCCTTTCTAATGTGCCAATTAAATAACTTTTAAAGATTTTCATTCCTTATACTCGGAAAATAGGTCTAAGGTTGCATGAAGAGCGGGTGGAAAGTAGTACTATCGATGTCGTAAAAGGTGACTGACGGACTTTAGACTGCACATACAACCAACAGCAAAGAGCGGCGATGGGCTCATCAATATAATACTACCAACCCCTCTCTACTCTTCGTTGTCGTAAAAGGCGACTAACGGACTAAAGACTGCACATACATCCAACAGCATAGAGCGGCGATGGGCTCATAAAAATAATACAAACAACCCCTCTCTTCCCTTCCCTAACAATGTACTATTTTAACTTCAATATAATTGTCATTAAACTCAAGATAAATAAGTAAGGACTAACAAATAAATTGATAAAGCTAGAATTATAAATACAAAATTAAAGTCAATCGATTGATTATTGAACATCAATGGAACTTAAATTGATTTACTATCCCAACACAAGTATTTTTTTGTATTGGAATGACCTTGTGAAGGGGTACGTTTTTTTTATTGTAATGTTTAAAAATTGTGTTAAATGTGTGTTATGTGAGTTTATTCGGATAAAACCTAATCTAACGTGTAATAAATAGTCACAAAAAGTAATTTTAGTATGCTATATGATGGATTATAAAAAATAATATTATTTAAATGTTGTCAAATAATTTCATACGCTTTTACAAAGTCACGTCGTCGTTTTGATGACACCTGTCATAAGTATCAAGCTTACATTGAACAGACTATAGTGTACAAAATTTTAAAAAAATATACCTTTGGAGTCATTCGCCAACATCGCGATTAAAAATAAACAAATGAACATTAGAGAATTTCATTCTGACAACGCCCGCCAGCCCGAACAGTGCACGCGCTTGCTTAGCGCTGGGACTAGCTAGCATTTTAAAATATATGAAATGTATTTTATTTTATTTAACTGTGTCGCGTAGCGGTGAAAGAATACTACCACCCCTCCTCTTCCCTTGGGTGTCGTAAAAGGCGACTAACGGACTAAAGACTGCACAACTACATCCAAAAGCTTAGCCACTCACTCTTGGATTTTTTTTGACACTTTTTTGACAGTAACTGTCAACGTCAAATTAGACAGAATGGAGCATAGACTATGCGATATTGTGCTATAACAATACATAAGATGAACCACAGAACCGAAATAACCAAACTTGTTCATACTAAAGTAGTCTGTAAGTCTATGAAAACACGGTACAAAGTCAAGTGTGTTTTTGTAGGTGCGGTCTCATGCGACCGCTTGGGGTTTGAGGGGTTAGAGCGGCGATGGGCTCACCACCTGTCACGCTGAGCACATGCAGTCGCTATTTAGTGAAAAGTGGACTATGGTAAAGGACTGCTTTTGCGGTCCTCATTGCCTATAGTCTCTGACTTACCCTTCGGGGATAATAGTCGTGATTATATGTATGTATTATTTATTTTATTTTTTATACTTAAGTGAAGCCAGTCACAACCCTATTTGCTACAGCTAATTTAGTATTCCGGGCCGGTAGGTTCCATCCAGCCTTGTGTTTAGTTGTGAATATTGTATTCCGTCTAACTAATTGAAACGCTCTCTTCTGATAATTTATCATTTATTTAAATGTACGGTTAACTACTCTTACTGCCGTACTCAGAGACGTCAATGAAATTTTAATGTCAAGTCTCTTGCTGTCACTTTCTTTTGTATAGTGTTAAATAGAGAAGGAAAGACATATAATTGTCATTTAAACTTAATTAACGTCTCTGAGTACGGCAGTAGTTAACTAAGACACGTAAAGCCATTGGTCCCGGTTGGTGTCGTAAGGTGGTAGCCGTTAAAACTCGCCAACACGCATTGGGCCAGCGTGGTGGGTTATGGCCCAATCTGCCCACGTGTATTAAATTTTTTTTTATGTATAAAAGTAATATTAATAATTATAATCTATTTTAACAAAGGACATAATGTAACACACTTATAATATGAAAAAAAGAATAACATAAAACCTATCACCTATATAACAACCTATATAAAGAATGTCTAATTTAAAATTAAAAACTATAAATAAAAAATGTCCTCCAACTGCGGGCACGTAGGTACGGTCCCAAGAATGCTGGCAACATTACTTCTTTGAATTTCCAGGCTGTACTGAGAAAAACCGGAAAGAAACTTAGCAAGGGCATTTCTTTTCTCCCTTTCTTTTACAGCGTCAATACAAATTGGAAAATGCCCTCCCTATCATAAAAGGACATTTACCATTACAACATAAAAACCTTATTAAAAATATTATAAAGAAAAATCTTATCTTCGTAAATATTATCAGCCACCGGTGACAAGAAAGCTGGCAGCTACCTCTGCCAGCGTATTGCTGGTGCTATGGTGGTGTATGCCCTTGCTAAGTTTCTTTCCGGTTTTTCTCAGTACAAGGCTCCCGCCCCATAGTTTGAGTAAGAACTTACGAACCGATGCATGGCATAGCGACATTGATAAGTGCTCAATTATTGTAGCCTAAATTGAATACTTAAATGATTTTGAATTTTTCAGTCCCAGTGCTGGTTGGTGGGTATGAACGCCTGCCATCTTGGGACCACAACCGGGGCCAACGGTTCATTACGTATCTACCAAAACATATCATACAATATTATTAGCTAATGAGTTACTAACACGAAACGATTACGATAAAATTATGTCAGTATATTTTCAACATTTCAATAATGAGAAAATTTAAAGAGATTTATTAACTGCAAATCGACAGAATTATTTAAAATTAGATGTAAAAAAACTATGGAAAAAGAACTTTGCATACGCAACGCTTACTAAAAATAGTCCATATCTATCGGTCCCTCACTGGGCAAGCCTGCATCGATGTAATCTAGGCACAAAGTTACTAAATCCTTGGTTATGACACTAAGTAGTGCCGCGATAACTTTAAAAAACCATATAAAAATCTATTTACCCAATGTTTTGTTAGCGTTAAGCCACGTTAAGCCCATACATACGCCGTAGCATAACGTGCTACATGCTACATACGATGAGCAACGCACGCTACGTAGTTTGTAACGCATACAGTAGATGATTCTGTAGTACTGACAAAGTATTTATTACATTTACTTATTTTATTAGTTAGTACACAAAATATCTGACTACAAGTAATTAGAAATTAGAATTTTAAGAACATATTATTTTTTGTTGAACAAATAATTTAAAAATCTTTCCTGTTCAATATTAAAAACATTTCGTACGTATAAACTTTCAAGAACACTCTATGCTGTAAAAGTGCAAAGTTCCCCAAACTCACTTAAAAAGTTTAATGAGCCTTTGGGTCATTTCCGACCCGGCAAGGTAGAGGCAAAAATACTGAGCATATTTGCTCACTAAGCTTTTTCCGGTTCAAAGGACCAAATGTGCGTAGAGAAATCTTACTTATCGAGTTCTATAAGTGTTCTGTAAATCACCGTTTAGTTATATGGGGTAATTTCCGACCCTGGCTAGCAGTTACTGTATGAAATAGCCCAATACTTAACTCAGGGGTCACAGAGGATACCCATTTAAGTTATTCACGTATAGATAAGTATATTAAAAATATTTAAAATAGTGCAATCCTAAAACTTATAGCATATGCATTTAACAGTACCTACACGTGTTTTAGAGGCTATTAAAGAAGGTGTCTCGTGAGCTTAGTTCGCACGGGGGTCGCTTCCGACCCGGCTGTTGTTTAAGGAGGCGACCCACATTTTGCTCGGGGGTTAACAGACCGACAGAATGCAGGCGGCGGGCGGCGCGGGTCGATCTGCGCGCGCCGCAACAGGTGAACGAGATACGGGCGGGTTTACACGCCCCGGGTAAGTGAAACGATTCGACAACGACTCGACCACGGTTCTAGAACTAGTCATTCAATAATTAATGTTGATAATGCAGACTAACAGTCTGCATTATCTTATTAAGAAAATTGAAAGTAATCAAATACTTTAAGTTTAGTGAGAACCCTAAAATTAATGTTAGTTTACGAGTATAAGGTTAATAGAGTAGGTAGAGTAAGTTTTTTAGCAGCAGATTTTTAAGTCACTTTAGGAAGCAAACAAAATAAAAAGGCTTTGCTTTACAACTTTCCGTTTTACATTCTTCGTTTTATTAATACTAATGCCACGCTATGTATAAAATAAAAAAAGTAATATAACGTGCGTTGTAAACTGCCTTCGGATGCTTGGCTGCCGGCCCACAGACACATCATTGAATAGAAGCGGCCCAATGTTATTTACCAGGGCCAATTGTAGGCTCACCCGCCTTTGCTGCCAATGAGAATAGGTCTAATTGTCAATCACAAATGTGTGGCCAAGCATGCGCGAATGGATTTGCGCTGATGAAAAGCACTCAATACTCGGAAAGCGATATTCAGTGGAGATATGAGATCTTTAGAGGTTAGTTAGCATAATGTACTTCGTGTGTTTCGGTGGCACTGCTGATTTTCATATCATAAACTTCTCTTACTTTATACGTTACCTACAATTATTGTCTTTGTAGAAATTTATAATTGTTGTATGAGTTTTTCTCATTATTTTATATTTTAAAACCTAGACTACATGACTTTACCTACACTATATTGTATTGTTTAAGTTATAACAACAAATATATTTGTGTCTGTCTACTTATTATAAGGTCTATGTTATTTTGATATTAATACTAACGATACAGACATGGATCTTCCAGAAAAAGTTCTATGAAAGTTGGAAGTCAATAGCCGTACGGTCAATGTCATAGCTTGAGCCAAGTAAGAACTCTGCAACAGAGTGACGACCCTTAATGAACGGCCTCATCTCGCTGCGCTGCCGTAACGCCGGTAATAATTTAGTATCTGTGTCAAGTTAGAATACAGCAAGGTCGTACAATTAGGTCCCACTTTATTCCTCTGATTAATTTCCGCGCTTACCTTTATATTGATCACTGATATGAGGTTTAATGTGTTTTAAGTAACGTAATAACAACAAATTGGATAATAATCAATCAAATAAACAAGGATAATATAAATATGACACTTAAAAAAGTTTCAGGTGGAACTCGAACCAGAACCCTGATGTATAAGAATCCAAGTGACTGCTCTTCTAAATTTATGAACCTTCATAAAAATCACAGGGTGGAGCAGATCGCAACCCTTCGCAGACAGGGGGGGGGGGGCACGGGTGGAGGTATACGTAACGTTTTTTCCAGACAAGAATTTAGAAGGAAATAATTTTGTCATGTCAAAGTTCAGACAAGTTTTGGAAGCCTGGATTCTGCCACTGGCTATGCGCGACTAAAGAGTTCTACTTTTTTTTTTGCTTACTTTTTTACACGCCAATTTGGTTCAACTTCAATTTTCAAATTGGATTTCTAAACCAGTAGCAGGTACTCGTAGAATAGGAATTGTTACGTATATTGTGTGGGGTAAAGTTCACTTCACCCCTGAATATTTTTGTATTGATATTGATACTAATAAAAAAAATATGTAAATGAAAAAGGTTCCCAAGTCAAATTGAATACTATTTTCGTTCACAACACTTGCTTTGAAGTGTTTGGGTTACTAGACCACTTTCCAATCTCATTAGCGTTTCCTATCAGTTATAGGTAAGTTTGTTTTGAATATTTTTAAGGAAATATTTGTTATGTCACTAACTAAAAGTTCTAAACTAACATTTTTCGTTAGTTTACACCAAACAGCTTTACGTCTCCCGTTTAGAGGTTTATACGAATACGAATTTAACTAGCTCGTTATCAAGCATCTGCAAGGGAATAAAAACGTATGTTAGTCGCTTTTTGATATATATTTAAAGAAATAAGATTTTCTCCTAAACTCTTCTTGCAATATTGGCGTTATCAAAAGATATCGTGTAACCTTTTTCTTTATTCACATATTTTTCACAATATGTTTAAATTCAAAAGAAATCGTTTACACTTGAGTTGAATCGGTCGTAAACTTGTATCTAAGCAAAGCAGCTTCACCTGAAACGTATCTTAACAATCCTATCTAAGGTTAAATTTTCCGTGAAAGTCGTTCGCAATCGTATGTGATTCGATGTCGGCATGTACCCATCATCGAATTAGTCACAGCCGATCACGTAGGTGCCCAACCCAACCTTTGCCGACTCCCTACAGTGCCATGATGATTGCTTTAGTTACACAAACCCCTTGTTGTGGCATGCAAAAGTCAACTGTAACACTTAACATGAAGGTCTATGTTTATTCAAGTAAGCTGTGAAGGTTGGCGATTTTCGCAAAAACAATGCATTATAAATGGTCAGGTCGGATTGGGGCGACCGGTGGTTGTGTAGAGCCATGTTAGCGCAGGTTAATGTAGGTCAAGCGCTCAAAGGGCCTACTCTCTCAGCGCTGCCGAAACTTCGTTGGCTGGAATGGACTTGGGAAAAATGAAAAAAAAGTTCATTTTTACTTTATACCATTATAGAAGTCGTTATTCTAAAACCAATAGTTTTTATTTCACTTCGATACGAGAAGTATTTACAAAGTTATTGTACATAAATATTTGCATAAAACACTACTACCTCGCTTAGTTCGCTGGCACTCGACTGACGTGACGTGACGTCATCGTATCCGATAACCCCCGCCGCCGCTCTCGCCGCCCGCACCCGGCGGGCGTCCGATTACATATTTGCACAATTAATTATTAAGTAATCTGTAGCACAACTGCACTAGTTCAGAGCAGACATTAATATTTAGACATTAATAAAACGAAATCGCGCGAGTCGTGCCATCCGTGCAAGAGAATGGAATCCGATGACCTCACGCCGCGCGTTTCGCGCGTAGGTATTTTGATTGTCACAAAAACAAAAGCGCGTGGTCATTTTTATGAATCTTTCAAAAATTTTTGTGAAGTATTTTGAAGGGCTACAGAAAAAAAATTAATGTCAAATTTTAAGTTAAAATGTAAATATTTAAAAAAATAAAATAATAAAAATACTTTTCCCAAGCTAATTCTTTATACAATGCATGCGCGCTGCTGTTTTTTTCACTAGCGATTGGCGCAGTACATGCACACACAGCCGTGTACGACGAATTACGGGACAGACGAAGTTTCGGATGCAATTAAAGAGTAGAACCCCAGGTGACGTACAGCTTTCGGTTTGGCTTCACCCTCCATTTTAGATAAAAACACTGTTTGTGATACTTTCAATGGAGCAGTTAACAAGTTAGCGGAACATGCAACAGTGATGGCACATTGGTTGAAAACAGATGTGAATGGAACCAAATGTTTATGTTTAGAACATGTGCAGCTCAATAAAATTATAATAAAAAAATTCTAAGAGTTAGTATTAATTTAAACTCATGAAGTAAGTACCTACGAAAGCTAAAACTGACAGAATGATTTACTATTGCTGCATGTAAGTACTAATATTACTTAGGTATCAACATTTTTTGTGAACATTATCAATCCTCGTATGCACTTTATATGCCTTATTTATTTTAAGTATTTTAGAAATAAATACAGAAATAGATTAAAAAAGAGCATAATTTATGCGTGAAAGTATATCTCGCTCATTTTTCATTTCTAATACGTAATTTCATCTTCTGACGCCTAATTATTAACGCTTTATTTTACCTCATTTGTTTCAAGCTGGGGTAGCTTGAAACAAATGATCATCAAACATCTTTCCCCGGGGTTTCAACAATTATATTTAATCGCTAAATATTTTTTAATGTCTGCTCAATTTTGTTTTCTGTTTCTCAGAATGTTACCTAAAAACTTATTAGAACAATTAATTAAGTTGGATGGAAAAGGTTTTCATTATCTTTCGGGTAAATTTTATTTTCTTATAATTTCAACCTTCTTACTGAAAAAGCATTTAAAAATAATAAAAAAACGCTGGATACAGATAGAATCTGCATTACAATTACAGCAACGTAAAGTATTCTCTTAAGGGGGTGCCGCGCGATCGCAAAAACTAACATAAGTCTTTTAATGAACTTTAAAACAGAATCAATCATATTGATATTTATAATTAGAACAATTCTGCTTTGAATTTATTCTTTTATTCTGCAAAATGTGCAAAACCATCACGCGCTTGTGTTAAAAATTAAAATTTACATTTTAAAGAAGGGGGTGCCCTGCGGAATATCAGTACAAATATTTTCAAGTAAGAATTATTGTTTCATGAGTAAAATTAAGAAAGTTGTCGAAGAAATATGTTTTAGGAGTCATTAGATCTTTAAACAATAACAAACAATACTTATGTATTGTTTGTTATTGTCTAAAGAATTTGTTTCAAATTTCAACAAGGTCATGACCTTGTACAATGATCAGGCTAACTTACATATGTTCTTTTAATGTATTTAACTAATTCAGCGCATAGTACAAGTGACTTAAAAATACATAAAACTTCACAATTTCGTGCAGGTCCACTTAAAATTAACACAAATATTGTACTATTTAATTATGGTGATAAAAGCGGTTAAAAATAAAGCGACTAGTAAAAAAATACTTATTTCGTAAATAAAAAAACAATAAGTAATAATCTTACTCAATCAATAATATTAGTCAAAAAGATTGAGTAAGCAAAGTCACGGAATTCCCGATGTATGTATTTAGGAAATATTTCCTAGATATTTTTGTTAGCGCCTAGTTAGGTACTGGATAATATCTCACTTTTAAATGGTTTATTACATAACTTAGTAAGCAGCGGCTTGTAGGAGGTATTTATGAAAACTATATCGCTAACGGTTGGTAATAACATAATAACAAATTAAATGCTAAGTCTTCATCTAAGTACATTTAGTTAGGCACTTATTTTAATTAAGAACTCTTCAATTTCAATATACACGAGCTTCAAGTTGCAGTTTCAACGCGCGCATATTAACCAAGACGACTAATTAGAAATGCGAATGGCTTCCGAAACGGCACTGCCACTGAGGCTTATTAAGGAAGTTTGTGGCATAGTACATCTTAGGCCCTTTGTACACAAGGCTACGCAAATCTTCGATACTAATGTTGTACACTACATTGGTATCAAGTCGCGAGTATCGAATAGCGCACGGTCCGTACACACGATATTGAATCGCAAGACGCAAATTGCCTTAATTCTGCCACAGGCGTAGCGGCTAAACAGATCACACGTTTACAAAATGTCTGACACAACAAGTGATGATGAAACTATAATTTTGTACAATTTTTACCGGAAACAAAGAAATCGTCGTAACAGAAGATACTGGGTTCATCCGTATATTGAAATAATCATAAATTGCAGACTGTTTGTTGCTGCAAAATAATTACAACAAACAGATGCGAAATAAAAAAGAAAACTAACAAATTGAATTTTTAATTATTGCTCTGCCATCTTGGAAATCGCTGCGACTTATGTAGCGACAATCACGTCTGGCAGGTAGCGCACGACTGGCGCGACGCGAGTCACGGGACGAATGTCGGCGACGCGACTCGTGTACGAATCTCAATGGATTTGTATGGCGGTAGTCGCTTGGCGACTAAAATCGTCGAGTATCGAAGATTTGCCTAGCCTTGTGTACGAAGGGCCTTAGCTTTACGAGATGTGAAAGCCATAATAAAAAAATAAAAAAGAAGTTTGTAGAACTCTACAACTTCTTTTGAACACACTTCATCACATTGAACTCGAGTGACTCTCCATTCGAGTTCTTTTCATAACAACACGTGTTGTGAGATTAAGTTTTTAATTATCTCCATGTTAATTTTCTCATAAAACATCTCTCCACCTCCGTGCTTTGGAGGGCACGTCAAGCCGTTGGTTCCGTTTGTTGTCATAAAACGGCAGTTGGTAAAACCCATGTCGCGTAGCGGTGAAAGAATACTACCACCCCTCTCCTCCCTTGGGTGTCGTAAAAGACGACTAACGGACTAAAGACTTCACATACGTCCAACAGCATAGAGCGGCAATGGGCTCAGCACCTGTCACGCAGAGCACATGTGCAGTCGCTATTTGGTAAAGAGTGGACTATGGCAGAGGACTGCTTTTGCGGTCCTCATTGCCAAGTCTCTGACTAACCCTTCGAGCATAATAGTAGTAATTATTATATGTATGTAAAATTCACCAACCAGCATTGGGCCAACGTAATTGGTTGTGGCCACTGATATCTGTATTCTTCTTCTTAGGTAGGTACTTCTTCTAGATATCTGTACGCTTGTTTCTTTGTTTAACATTTATTTGTCATTTTGTTAAGGCTTGTATTTTTGTCCTTTTAAGTTGTAATTACTTACTTTTTTTTATGTGACGTCGACCCTACTCAAGGCCTAGCTGAAAATCAGCGTTGTGGCGTCTAGCTGCAACAAAAGCTGAGCTGGTTAGCCTTTTCGGCCAACATAATATTATTGTTTGATTTTTATTATTTTTTTATTATTATTACCTATTCTTTTATATAATTATTTTTATACTTTTCTTTGTTTCATAGCTGTAATCTTTGAATGATTTATCTAGCCAAATAACTTTACTACTACAAAGATTACTTACTTACTTATTCCGTGGTTGTGGCCAATGTCTCTACGTGCGAAGACCTGTGATTAGCAGTGGGCGACTATAGGCTTTGTTTATTAAACTTGTCGGCGACCGACTACGTTTATATGCATACACATAATCACGACTATTATCCCCGAAGGGTTAGTTAAAGACTAGTGGGGACAGCAAAAGCAGTCCTCTACCATAGCCCACTTTTCACCAAATAACGACTGCACATGTGCGCAGCGTGACAGGTGGTGAGCCCATCGCCGCCCTACGCTGTTGGATGTATGTGCAGTCTTTAGTCCGTTAGTCGCCTTTTACGACACCCAAGGGAAGAGAGGGGGTGGTAGTTTTCTATCACCGCTACCCGACACGGTTTTTCATTTACCAATATATTTATATAACGAACAGTTATAAAACGAACCAGCATTGCCCGATCGTTGATTAAAATAACTTTGTGTACAAAAAAAGCCTTTTAAAAACAAGCTTCTATTACTTACTAATAAAAATAAATGTAAAGTCAAAAATAATTTAAACCTACATTGCAACCTTTAACGATAATTAACTTTTATCGTCTACGTCACAGTAATCCCTTAACGTACATACCTAATTAAATATTTTTATTAAATACTTTACACCTTGTATTAAATCTTTGCGTTTTGGTCACAGACCCAATTATTTATAAATAAAAGTGATTTGTTAATTGTGATTGCAAAACAAAAATAATGAAGGTGTAATATTATGCTAAATGATCTTTAATAATAATAATCTTTTCTTTTAATTTTATTTTGAACTTTTTAGTATTTTTGATGCGAGATTAACTACGGCGTAGTTCGTAGCGTGTAGCAGTGTTGTTCCGTTATGTAGCCCGTAGTACGCTCACAATGTGTTGTTTTTACTTATTGTAGAGGGATAAGGGCTTCAGTACAACAGAGTTCGCCCTGGTATCCTGCGGCGCAACGTTAGCGATATTACATGTTTATACACCCTCATACTATTCAGCCCTCGGCACGTGTTCACAGACGAATCAAACGAGCCCAAACCCGATGGGGTTATGTCGTATAATTACTGAGTTCCTATGGCCATCTTCCAGCTCCATCATCAGACTCTGGTTACCATCTAGTACCAAAGTACTCGTCAAGACGAATCATACGAGCCTAAACTCGATGGGGTTGTGTCGTTAAATTACCGAGTTCCTATGGCCATCTTTCAGCTCCATCATCAGACCCTTGTTACTATCTAGCACCAAAGTACTCGTCAAGACGGATCATACGAGCCCAAACTCGATGGGGTTGTGTCGTTTAATTACCCAGATCCTATGGCCATCTTTCAGCTCCATCGACCCTTGTTACCATCTAGCACCAAAGTACTCGTCAAGACGGATCAAACGAGTCCAAATTCGATGGCGTTGTGTCATTCAACTACCGATTTCCTATGGCCCCCTTCCGGTTCCATCATCAGATCAGCTCCATGTCATAACAATTTTGCATTGTAATTTAGCTCAATCGGTAACTGGAAAGTGGATCAAATTTAACTTGCAAGATTTGATTACAGACAAATATCGGGACAGGTGAAACTAAATAAAAGTTTTATAAAAAAAGTAACAAATGCCAACAACAGTCACACAAAATTAAAACAACGAATCAGCTAAGTATTGTCTAAGAAGATTACTGTAATAATAACAGAATTAGGTTGCAAGACAAAGATCCACCCCAAAAGGAATCCACTGGCTGTTTGAAATAAGATTCATTAAGAAGTCGGACGCACCTGAATTTAATTTGTTTACTTTGCAACTTAAACAATTCATATTTACAGTGCCACGGAATTATGAACCGCTGGGTGAAGATAAAATTGCGGGGTTGCTATCCCAGTTGCAGAGAAGGAATATTAGTAGGTAACTAGTGTTTTATGGATAAATTAATGAACGACTTAAAGTTTATTGGCATAAATTTATTAGACTAGCGGCACGCCCGCGCCTTCGTCCACGATAACATTGAAAAATATCAGCAAATTATAAACAAAAACCATCCTTAGTTATCGCTCTTTCTATTAGTGAAAACCGCATAAAAAATCTATTGCGGGGCTTCTACACCAGAAGAATAAAGCAGAGCCATAAACACAGGAAAACGGCGACTTTACTATAATATGTAATGAAGATAAAAAAAAAACTACACTTCAAAAAACAATGTCGAGTAGTTGAACGGAAACCGTTCAGCTTCAACCCCTTTTAAGTGGGTAGGCCCCTCCCCTGTAGTTTTCCATGGCTAGGGGAGAGCAATCCCATATACAAGGAGTCCTCCTTAAATCCAATGAATGTGTGATAAAACATTTACCCTAGTAAAACAAAATGACGTTGAAAATACACTTTTCACACGGTCTACTCTCAAATTGTTTTACGATTATTGAAGCCTAAGCATTCTTCTCTTGGTTGTAAAGTAAATCAAGTTTTTTTTACGTAAAATGAGGTAAATGAGCAGGCAGGTCAACTGATGGAAAGTTATCACCGCCGCCCATGGACATCCGCAAAACTAGAGGAGTCGCAGATGCGTTGATAGACTTGAGGAATAGGATTTTTGAGGAAGGAGTAGAAAATGTGAAGGGGGGGGGGGAAGGTGAGAGTAAAAGCCGTGACGTGACACTTTTGCAGGTATTCGAAATCACAAACTCTTAACATTTTAGCCATTTACAGATTTTAAAATAAGTATTTGTTAATTCGATCAAAATATTTTTTCGCTACAGTATTTTTCTTGGAAAATTTACTATTGTTATGTGCCTAAAGCTTGTTACGCCCAAATTGTTGTCCTCGACAAAGAGTGTCGTGTCAAGCTATGCTCGATTAAAACTCAAACAGAAATGGCGGGCTTAGAAAGGGTGGCTACATCTAAGAACTTCGTAGGACATTTTTTTTTATCTAGTCTGTTGTTGTTACTTTGGCCTAAACCAAATCTTTTCGAATGTATTTGAATCTATTTGAAATTTAACTTTGTGATGTTGTTATGGCTAGACCGTACGGTACGTAATTTTGGATCTGGATCTAGTAAAATATCGCAAATCTGAGCTAGCGCCAGTATGTTAAAATTTAGCTTGCGTCATTTTTGCGTCAGTCTTTTTTTTAATTCTTATTCTCATTCTCTTATCTTCAAAACCGATGATGCCCACCGACGTCATAAGTTTGCTTAAGGGGATCCTGCACGAAATTGTGAAAATTTACGTATTTTTAAGTCACTTGTACTATGCGCTGAATTAGTTAAATACATTAAGGGTGGATTCGACCAAACTGGAATAAGGTCTTATACCTAGATTAAACGCCGAATTTGTATGGACTAATCTCGGAGTAAGTCTTATTCCAGTTTGGTCGAATCCACCCTAAAAGAACTTACGTAAGTTAGCCTGATCATTGCACAAGGTCGTGGCCTTGTTGAAATTTGAAACAAATTCTTTAAACAATAACAAACAATACATAAATCTAATGACTCCTAAAAACATTTTTTTTCGACAACTTTCTTAATTTTACGCATGAAACAATAATTCTTACATGAATATTTTTTGTATTAATATTCCGCAGGTCACCCTCATCTTAAAAAAGTAAATTTTAATTTTTAACACAAGTGCGGGATGGTTTTGTACATTTTGCAGAATAAAAACATTGCTCTAATCAAATTACTAGGTCTGAAACTTCAAAGCAGAATTGTTCTAATTTTGAATATCGATATGGTTGATTTTGCTTTGAAGTTCATTAAGAGACTTACGTCAGTTATTGCGAACGCGCGGCACCCCCTTAGACAAAATTAATTTCTTTCTTTTCCTTGTTCCTGTACATGATAGATGTCTGTCACTGTTCATGATTTATTCATAAGTTACTATAATAACTTTATGCACTAATACTCAGAGCAGCAAAAAAAGAAAGACGGAGCATTACAAGCAGTTTAGTGAAGCCAAATATACCGTGCTCATTCATGTTATTACGCGCTTTCACGGTCACAGATGCAACACAACCATGTTCATTTTGTTTAGTACAAGCTCAGACCAACAAAAAAAGAAAATACTAAACAAAATGAGCATGGTTGTGTTGCATCTGTGACCGTGAAAGCGCGTAATAAAATTAATGAGCACGGTATTTTTGGCTTCACTAAAACTGCGTGTAATACACCGTTTTTTTTTTTACTGGTAACGGGTAAGCGCTTGGCCTTTATCTCACCTGATGGTAAGTGACGATAAGGCCGAAGGTGGAAGCGCGCTTCACCCGGAATCCTCAACCACTGAGGAACTGGCTATCTTATCTCTAACTGAAGGAACACAACTATGCTATAAACATCGTTGTTATGGCGACAGACTTAGATAAGATGGTGGTAGCTAGCCAGGCGGACTTAACAGCCCTACCACCAACCAAACCGAGCACACAAAGATGTACCCCCCGCTCGGAATCGAACCCGGGACCTCTGGGTCTGAAACCGGTGGCTTAGCCACTAGACCACGGAGGCGGTTTTTTTTTGTTGGTCTGAGCACTAATATTGTAAAAAGTAAAAAGTTTGTTTGTATATAGAAACTGGAAGAAACTTCAAGGGCTGGTTAGGTCAAGTGTTTTAAACATATAAAAATGACAAAAAGGATTGCAGACTAACGTAGGTACTTATCGCCCAGCTGAAGCGGACGGGTCAACAGACGGGTGGGTCAACGGCCGGCCGCTGCTCGATCGTTTTAAATAATCGTTATTTAATTGTTAATTCTTTAATTTAATTTTTCTTATGTTATTGCTTTAAAATAAATTAGATACCTACTCAAAGACTATCAAATCAAAATTCATAATATGAATTATTTAATGAAAAAAAAACACGAATTTCTTTTTTGTCATTTTTGTCATGTGTCTAAAACACTTGACCTGACCAGCCCTTGAAGTTTCTTGCGGTTTCTAGCAGTCGCCTTATATAGGGGCTGTGTGGTGTGAGCTGTGTGACTCATTAAAAGAATACTGCCGACCCATCCCTTCCCTTGGGTGCCGTGAAATGCGACAGACTGCACATACATCGAACAGCATAGAGCGGCGATGGGCTCACCACCTTTCACGCTGAGCACATATGTGCAGTGGTAATTTGGTGAACAGTGGACTGCTTTTGCGGTCTCCATTTGCGGCCTAGTCTTTGACTTACCCTTCCGGTTAAATAGTCGTGATTGTCGGTATGTATATGTATAAATAACCGTCTCGCGTAACGGTGAAAGAATACTACCACCTCCACTCTTCCCATGGGTGTCGTAAAAGGCGACTATCGGACCAAAGACTGTACATACATCCAACAGTTTAAAGCGGCGATGAGTTCACCACCTGTCACGCTGAATACATGTGCAGTCGCTATTTGGTGAAAAGAGGACTATGGCAGACTATTGCCTAGTCTCCGACTAACTCTTCGAAGATAATAGTCGTGATTAAAATATAGTAAGTATGTATATATTTTATTACTTTTTATTTGTTTTTTTTTAGTTGAACTAATTGGACAAATATATTCCAATTATTTCAACTTTGTAAGCATTAGGAATGATTACATTAAAGTTGAAATATTTTTTTGTCATATTAGTTTACCTAGTTGAAACTACCAGTTGAACTTTGTGGAATAGAGGTTATTACTTAAGTACTTTTCATGTTTTTGTTAAATTTAATCCCAAATTCTTTCAGTTACAAAAATGTCACCCTACGCCGTTCTATTACGGCGTTAATTAAATTACAATTAATTCAGCCCCCGGCGTATACACGCGATATTGCGCGTCTCAGATGGTAATGATCACGCGGCGTACTATTAGACAAGGCCGGATAGGAACTGGGCGAAATTATAGAGACTGGATTATGATCCTTTCTCTTTATTTCTCTGTAGGGGAAATTTAATACATACATACACTCACGTCACGAGACTATTATCCCCAAAGCGTAGAGACTATAGGCAATGAGAAACCATTGCTTCTCTCAGTGTCTTCTACGGGAATTACTACGAAGAGTGTTCTGAAGAACTTTTTGATCTTATCCCGCCCTCTCCTTTCCTCTCCCGGACTACACGTGCTGGTCTTAGGAACCACCATCATACTGTACAGACTATCAGACTCGTACCAAAAAATATTGGTAAGTCGTTCCTCTGTAAGACCACCCGGCTTTGGAATTCTTTGCCGGCGCATGTGTTACCCGCTCCTACAGTCCAGGGTATTTTAAGCGGGGCGTGAAACGGCATTTATGCAGGCCGTCATGAATGGGTGCGCTCGTTACCGTGCTTATTCCACGATGGGGAGCGCTCTGATTATTTTTGACTGCATCGGCTGCTTCACCATCAGGCAGTATGCAGTCTCACTATGACGTGTCAAATTAAAAA
Organism: Scoparia ambigualis; assembly: GCA_963921215.1. Lineage (NCBI taxonomy): Eukaryota > Metazoa > Arthropoda > Insecta > Lepidoptera > Crambidae > Scoparia > Scoparia ambigualis. Next base: position 19,762,850 of record OY992508.1, on the reverse strand, counting down.
AAAAACCGCAAAAGCATGTGCATTTGCCACAGTCCATATTAACGATTGCAATGTTACGTCAACATAAGTAAGTTTATTTTATAATTTTAAGATCTTTGTACATACGAGAAAGCAATAAAGAAATTGAATTGAATTGAATGAAAAGTATTTGTTTCTAATGCTGGGCAAAGCCTACATCATTGCAAACTAGTCAACGTTACAACATACATACATATAATAACGACTATTATCCCCGAAGGATTAGTCAGAGACTAGGCAATAAGAACAGCAAAGTGGTAGTCGGCGTTCATACTAGATCTGTTTTGCCTATTTCATGTAACTTATATAGTAGCTTATTGCGGTTAGTCGCGACGCAGATTGCCATGGCCATTTTATGTATCTCTAGAGTTACAGTAGATACGCATATCAGGTCTATAGAAAACATGGGTTACATTAATATGGTTTTATACTTTTATTATCAAAATTAGTGGCTCGATGGCGCAGCGGCTAGCGCGTTCGGCTTGCGATCTTGCCCGTTAAGCAACTTTGGCAATGCTTGTTCGCCTGATGGGTGACCATTAAAAACATCTCGAGCTCCTCCGTGCTCCGTTGGTCCCAGTTGTTGTCGTAAGATGGCAGTCGTTAAAACCCACCAACCCGCATTGGGCAAGCGTGGTGGGTTATAGCCCAATATCCCCACGTGCTATTGTTCACGTGGGAGGCCTGTGCCCAGCAGTGGGACGTTTATAGGCAGGCTGATGATGATATCAAAATTAGTACTAAAAACTTTAAAAGTAAAGTGGTACCATACAAAACCCATCCTTAGATGCGATTAAGCTTTTACGTGTAACTAATGTAACTCAAGATACATTAGATTCGCGTAACACGGTAGAAAAGCAGTCCACTGCCAATAGCGACTGCACATGTGCTCAGCGTGTCAAGTGGTGAGCCCATCGCCGCTCTATGCTGTTGGATGTATGTGCAGTCTTTAGTCCGTTAGTTCTTTTTTACGACACCCAAAGGAAGACAGGGGGTAGTAGTATTCTTTCACCGCTACGCGACAACGTTACAATAGGCTATTCGACAGTTTTAACAATAAAATATGAAATATGTCGGAAATGGTAGGTTATGATTTAACGATAATTATACAATAGTTTTTTTATTAAGATAATTTGTAAATATTTTATTTTTACAAAATAAATTTGCGATTTTTTATCTGTGAATTACAAGACCCGATACGGATACGGGCGGCCATGATTGTGTCCATGTCTACAGCTTCCTCATTCGACATAGAGAAATTCTAAGCATGCCATATTTTTGTGCATATTATGTGCAATCAAACGTTTCAGTCCTTATTTTTGTGCCACCACAACTTCGTTACTATGAGTTGTTTTATGTGTGTAAGCTGGAGACACGTGTCACCAGCTCGCACACGCCCGTTAAGACAAACCAGTGAGGTTAGGGTTTTGGACTATAGCTAGAAATTTTGTGCATAATTTGTGCACTAGGAACAAAAAAAACTAACCATCACACTCAAATACTGTTGAAACTACGATCATAAAACTGTGTGCGAGCTGGAGACACGGGTCTCCAGCTCGCACAGCTGTATCTTCGTAATTGTTTAAGCTACGGTTATGAATTATACCTCAAAATTTTGTGCAGAATTTGTGCATAAGGCACAAAAATTTTCAAAACTTTAACTCAAAAGGTTTTTGAGCTACGAACCGATAAGTATGTGTAAGCTGGTGACACGTAACACGGGCTAACACATGGTGAATTATTGTAACTGTATAAGATAGTGCTTCGTTTTAAAGATCTAACAATACGTTATAATTTGTGCACACACGAGGCAAAATTTCAAATCTCTGGGCCTCTTACTTTATAAATTATAAGCCAAAAAACTGTTTTCCCGCCAAAAAATTCAAAATAATGGCTCGGAAGCGGCTAAGCGCGCCGTTGCCGTTCCGTGCGCTACACTATTGCCACTTTTAGACTAGGAGCCGTCTGTTAAAGCGATGCGCGACGCGACTAATTTAGTTTTACTATAGGCAGGTACCTAATAACCTACCCTACTTTTTATTTTAGATATCTCACTCACGAATGTCTTAGTTATTTTTTGTTGTTGAGACAATTAAATAATTAGATTTGGCATAATGATAAACATTATGGAGGAGTGCAGAACGACAAAATGGTTGAATACTTGAGCCTAATTCGATAAAGAACGGATGCTTTCCAGCAAACTAATCGCTATCGACCGTCACAGAATAAATTTTAACCATTGAAAGTAATTTATTTTAATATTAGATTGTATTACTTCCCATGGTTAAATGTAAATAAATAAATAAAAATAAATGTACTCTATAGTGATCGATGACTTTACGATTAGTCTGCTGGGGCATCCCAATGTAATGCTAGGGCCACATTATCGCGCTAGCGCGAAGATTTGCGTTTTCGCGACACGTCTGGCCAAACACTTCGCGTTAGCGCGTTGTATCATGGCGTTGACGCGCCGCGCTGTTGGTAAATTGCCGCACATCAAGGATTTTGTCGCGATAATATTCGTGCGGCCACATTTCCTTCGCACACTTTAGTTGACTGCTAGACAACTAGAGGTGTGAACGTGTTGCAAATACGACCATCGATATTTTTGTTTCGATAATTATGGATTGGAGTAACGATAAAGTATTAAAAGTAATACAATATTACGAATTAATAATTAATAAAAATAATAAAGATGCAATAAATAGTAATTATTTGCCGACATGTAATAAAGCGCAATCACCTCTTCCATTTTTTTCGATAAAATTAGGAGTAGGCGATACAAATCGTATAAGGTTACTGAAACGTATTTATTGCATCAATATCGTCAGATCCGATATCGATGCGTTCTGAAACTATACCTATTTTGGAAAACACTATATCGCGTCAGGAATGCGGTGTGCGTTGAGTTCACTATATTGTACGTGATCGAATTCAAGAAGATTGTACCGTATCCCTGATATTTATTGAGTTATCATTAATCTGTAGTTTTTAACAAACAAATGTGCTTGTAAAAGTTTAATAAAATAAAATTATTATAAACGTTCGATGCGTTCTGAAACTATATAGTGGAAAAAACACGATATTGCATGAATTTTTAATAGTCCGTAGATATGGTCGATACTGTTATCACCGATATAAAATTTATGTAGCTATAGTTTAACACTTTGCAAGCGGGCATTTTATTACGCGCATCTTTCTGTGCGCCGGCCTTTTTCGTCATTATTGTAAATTCTATAGAAAAAGAACTATAATAAAAATTAATTTAATTGTGTTCTATCTAATCGTTCTGCTGCTTACCTATACTAACCTCCAGTTATGGCTTCTTTATGTAGATGTTGTCCATCCGCAGTAGATCACCTAGATTCAATAGTAGGCGTACCTTTGTTATCTTATGAGTAAGTACCTAAAGTTATTTTCAAATGCTAGTAAGTAGGTAGATGTTAAATTTTATATGTACCTATTTCAAACCCAATCCACAGATAACGAAACAAAAGATACTTTTATTATTTTTAATAAAGCTATTTCAAATTTTTATTTTACCAGTAGTAAGTAATTCTTACTTTTTCTATTTACAAGTTAAAAAGTTTGCAAGTTACCAATTCTTCTATGTGTTGATGGCTGACCGACCCCTTGTCAGAATGGTTGATGGTTTAGTTATCGTAGCGTAGTAACTGTTTTTTAGTTAACGTGCCATAACTAAAAATTCTTGGGAGTAGTTGTCAAGACGAATCAAACGAGCGCAAACTCGATGGGGTTGTGTGGTATTATTATAAAGTTCCTGTGTGCTTTTTCCGGCTCCATCATCAGACCCTGAACACTATTTCTCGATAAAGTACTCGTCAAGGCGATTCAAACGACCCCGAACTCGTTGGGGTAGCATGGTTTTATTATAGAGTTCCTGTGGGCTTTTTCCGGCTTCATCATCAAACCCTAAACACTATTTCCCAACAGAGTACTCGTCAACACGATTCAAACGAGCCCAAACTCGATGGGGTTGCATGGTTTCAATACCGAGTTCCTATGGCCTTCTTCTGGCTCCATCATGAGACCCTGGACCCTTTTTTCAAACAGAGTATTCGTCAAGATGAATCAAACGAGCCCAAACTTGATGGGGTTGCATGGTTTCAATACTGAGTTCCTGTGGCCTTCCTTCGGGTTCATCATCAGACCATGGACCTCGTCTAGTCGTCTCCCGTCAGAGTGCTCATCAAAACTAATCAAATGAGCCTGAATGGGGTTTCATGGTTTTCTTACAGAGATCCTGTGGCCTTCTTCCGGCTGAATCATCAGATCAGCTCAATGACACCATAATATTGCATTGTCATCCTGTTCTGACCTATGTTCAAAGTTGCAAGTCTAGCTCATCGGGAAGCTAGTATAAAATCGTTTGCATTTGTCGACAAATAAATAAACAAATAAACGAGAAAGCTACCTAATAAAAACGTGGTAATAAAAACATACAGGCAGACTAATTTTATCACTACTTATCATATTAATGAGGTTATTGTAAATACTTAAAACTAAGCATAGCGATATTTTATGAACATTCATAAATAAAATAGACTGCTTTTATTTTAAATTAACCAATTTCCTATATCAGCAGTCTCCTAGTCTAAAATTCTCGGTATAGAAACGAAACGATCGAGAGCGCAAATTAAAATGACACTAAATTGAGCTAGCTCTCAAGTTCAAACTCGATTGCAATAGTGTAGCGCACGGAACGGCAACGGCGCGGTCGGCGCGCGTTTAGCCGCTTCCGAGCCATTATTTTGAATTTTTTGGCGGGAAAACAGTTTTTGGCTTATAATTTATAAAGTAAGAGGCCCAGAGATTTGAAATTTTGCCTCGTGTGTGCACAAATTATAACGTATTATTTGATCTTTAAAACGAAGCGCTATCTAATACAGTTACAATAATTCACCATGTGTTAGCCCGTGTTACGTGTCACCAGCTTACACATACTTATCGGTTCGTAGCTCAAAAACCTTTTAAGTTAAAGTTTTGAAAATTTTTGTGCCTTATGCACAAATTCTGCACAAAATTTTGAGGTATAATTCATAACCGTAGCTTGAACAATTACGAAGATACAGCTGTGCTAGCTGGAGACCCGTGTCTCCAGCTCGCACACAGTTTTATGATCGTAGTTTCAACAGTATTTGAGTGTGATGGTTAGTTTTTTTTGTTCCTAGTGCACAAATTATGCACAAAATTTCTAGCTATAGTCCAAAACCCTAACCTCACTGGTTTGTCTTAACGGGCGTGTGCGAGCTGGTGACACGTGTCTCCAGCTTACACACATAAAACAACTCATAGTAACGAAGTTGTGGTGGCACAAAAATTAGGACTGAAACGTTTGATTGCACATAATATGCACAAAAATATGGCATGCTTAGAATTTCTCTATATCGAATGAGGAAGCTGTAGACATGGTCACGCCATGATTGAGCTTCATGTGACGTCACATTTCACAAAATATACAAAAAGTATCTGTCAGGTTTCAAGATAAGTTTCTATATTTATTTAAATGTGGCGTCACAGAGCAAAATGTCACGTGACCAACCGTTTTCGCACGAAAATTTAAATCAATGAAGAAAAATATGGTACTTCTTGGCGGGAAAGTGAAGCGTCATGTCTGCAGTTTTGTATTATTTTCTATAATTTGTGTTTTGTCGAATATTAATGTAAAATAATGGTGGATTATTACAAGCTTTTATTTAGCTTGCAATGAATGGTCTTGTTTGGGAGGAATTTTGCAACTCAATTTTGATCCACTTCCCGGTTACCGATTGAGCTGAAATATTGCATACATGTGTAAATCGCGTGACAATGCAATATTATGATGACATGGTGCTGATCTGATGATGGAGCTGGATGGTGTTCATAGGAACTTTGCAATGAAACAACACAACCTCGTCGAGTTTAAGCTCGTTTGAATCGTCTTGACGATTAGTTTGTCTTTCAATGGTAACCAGGATCTGATGATGGAGCTGGAATGTGGTCATAGGAACTCTGTAATGAAACGACGCAACCCCATCTAGTTCCGGCTCGTTTTATTCGTCTTGACGAGTACTTTGGTGCTAGATGGTAACCAGGGTCTGATGATGGAGCTGGAAGGTGGTCATAGGAACTCAGTAATTAAGCGACACAACCGCGTCGAGTTAGATTCGTCTTAATGGGTGGACTGTTTTTGATGGGTGGTGAGTAGTGGTGGTTTATTGGACGTGAATAAATTTTGTTTTCATAAATATTTGTATTCAGTGAGATAAACAGATGAAAAACGTGTCCAGGGATAACTAAAAAGTAAAAAATAAATTAAAAGTAAAAAGCCTTTTTAAAAAACAAGCTTTTATTTAAATGCGCCAAAAAGAAAAAAATAACTTATGATGTAAAACTTTAACTATCAACTTATAACGTCATTACACAATATAAAAGGTTGTCGCGAGATTTACGATATGTGTAAAAACAAGTAAATTAAATATGTAACTTGATGTGATTGATTTTAACAATTAATTTTTAATCTAAAAAAAATACGAGAAAGTATTTACTTAAATCTCGCGACAACCTTTTATATCATTTAAATTATGTAATGACGTTTTAAGTTGATAATTCAAGTTTTAAATTATAAGTTATTTTTTTCTTTTTGGCGCATTATATAAAAGCTTATTTTTTAAAAAGGCTTTTTACTTTTAATTTATTTACTGTTAAGTGTTCGTGAACGTGCATGAGTGTTAGCAAATAAAACAAAACAGTGCAACATCACTTTTTAAATTCTCTCAAGAAGTCCGTGTGAGACCTCAATAAAGTCCCACAGCTTTATTGAGTCTCGAGAGGTTTGGAGGAAAATCATTTACCATTAAACGTTCATTATCACTCATTATCATCGACTTAATATAAAGAAAATAATAATTACAATTAAATCTTGGCACTGGCTAAATGTGCTGATCGCACGAAGCCATTATATAAAAAAAAATTCTGTTATATAAAGCTTTTTCGAGAAAGAAAATATTGTACGGGGTATAAAATAAGCCTTTGTAATTTTATAAATACTTTATCGAAAACTGTCAATAGCGAATGCGGGTTGGTTTGCAAACTCGAGCAATGATTTGAGAAATGTCTTAGAACATGGAGCCGAGCACTTTACCACTAGAATAGGTATTTAAAAAACTGGCTGCCTACATACAAATTTTAAATAAGCCTGTAATTCATATTACCAGTCATTTAATTATAAAAGCATTTTAGAAAACAAGCTTCAGTTCCCTTCATTTCAATGCTAATGAATGCTTTGTTGTACCTGCTCCTTATTCAATAACATGGACATGCAATATTTATGAAGCGGATTGAGTGAATGCCCGCCTTTCTAGAATAAATTCAAGGGTTAGTTCTTAGACAGACTGAGCCCGTATTTACCTTATTCCGACAAACGAGCTTATAAAAATGCAATTTCACAAGAAAAACGAGTGCGGCGCAGCAGGCGTGCGCCTTGAGCTAGAATAATGTGCTCGTAGGTACTTAGCAGGTACATTTTTATTGCTAATTATTTTTATTGTTATAATAATTTGTATTATAATGAAGAAATAAACCGTGTCGCTTAGCGGTGAAAGAATACTACCACCCCCTCTCTTCCCTTGGGAATCGTAAAAGGCAATTAACGGACTAAAGACTGCACTGCACATACATCCAATAGCATAGAATTAAATTACCACCAGTCACACTGAGCACATGTGCAGTCGCTATTTGTTGAAAAGTGGACTATGGCAGAGGACAGCTTTTGCGGTCCTCATTGCCTAGTCTCTGACTAACCCTACGGGGATAACATTCGTGATTGCCATCATACACCATACATATGTACCTATGTATGTATGAAGAAATTGTATGAAAAACGTGATGAGAGTAAAATAAGCAAATTATGTATGCCAGCCAGGATCGTAGACAAAGGAAAGCTGTGGTTCCTACTTAATAGGGTTTACGCATTTTAGTTTTTTTTAACTTTCCATGCTAAACTAAAATACAGGGATCTAAATAGTTTGTTGAAAACATTTATAAAAAAAACGTTTATTTAGCTGAGTTATTGCGATTTAAAGTCCACCATAGAAAGTTTAAAATCGCAATAACTCAGTTAAATAAACGTTTTTTTTAAAGTCTATCTATTTACCTATTTAACACGTTAAGCGCCAAGTGTATCCTCTGGTATACACCGCTGTGCTTCTGTCCAAGGCCAGTGTATCTCTGAATATACACCATCAGTAGTCACCTTTGTAGGCCAGCCTGGCCTAAAACTTTAGCTTCAGAGACCCCTTGGCGCTTAACGTGCTAACTATCTGTCTATCTATGTTGGTAATACATTTTTAGTTTAGTGGAACCTCAAAATAGGAATTTTAGTTCAAATCTCACCCTAACTACATTTAAATGTTTTAAAGTACCTATAGAAAGTTAGAGTTAAACTATCACTCTAATATTATAAAGGCGAAAGTTTGTGAGTGTGTATGTTTGTTACTCTTTCACGTAAAAACTACTTAATGGATTTGGATGAAATTCGGCACACAGATAGTTTATAACCTGGATTAACACATAGGATACTTTTTATCCAGATATTCCCACGGGAACGGGAACCACGCGGGTGAAACCGCGAGCGGCCGCTAGTCTTTATATAATGTCTACACAAACGTGGTTGCCATATATAATTTTATTAGCCCTTGTAAGGCGCGGTGTCCATTTGTCGATTAGCAGTTCAACTCCATATTTATCAATGTGTTTACATTCTAAACCACTTTACTTCAACTTAGGATCGTGGGAAATATTCCATGCATCAGCGTTTAGTACAAGAGTAGATAATAAGCATGAGAACTATACATTAAAAAAAAAATTAATAATATTTTTATGAACTTATTTATTAATTTCTCTTAGATTTCTAAAAAACTAGATAAAGTCAAAAAGAACAGAGAGTAAAGAAACATTAAAATAAAAGTATGAAAAGCCGAAGTTTTTTAAGTACCTAGGTATATACTAAGCTTTTTTTTCAAACAAAATCAGTTAAACGAATAACTCATTACTTTCTTGTCTTTTCTAGACGTTAAGATGACCGTGAGACCCAACCCTTTTCGGACCCAACGGGTCCGAAAACCCACGCACACGGACAGATATCTACACGCTGCCTCACATCACCACCCTCGACACTTGCAATCCGTTGTGACATCACTCAAGAACAGAGCTTTTGACCTCTGTGACCCTGAACATTTGGAGCGGGAGTTGGATTATGTTCAGGAGGCACTTAAGAAAAACGAATATCAAGTGAATCAACGACGGAAACCGATCAAACGCAACAAGCATCCCGGGGTTAGCAGGCAACCGGCCTACATGCCTTATGTCAAAGGAGTCACAGACAAGATCGGCCATATATTACGTGGGTACTCCATACCGACCATATACACTCCAGGCATAAAGGTTAACAACATCGTGGGCACTCCGAAGGATGTTTTGCCACTGCAAACACCAGGCGTCTACAAAATAGACTGCAGCTGTGGTAGTTCCTACATAGGCCAGACAAAGCGAACAATTCATGAAAGGGTCAAAGAACATATCGCAGCTGTCAAAAACCGCCAGTCTAATAAATCAGCGATTGTAGAACATCTACTTGAAAGAGGCGCAAATCACTGGATTGAATTTTATCGAACGCAAGTCCTCTCCACAGATCGCCATTTTTATTCAAGGGTAGTGCGTGAAGCGATTGAAATCAAAAAGCATCCTAATAATTTCAATCGGAAAGACGGTCACAAACTATCTACAGCGTGGAATCCAGTATTTGCAAAAACGCAACTTCGTTTTATTTCGCAATCGACTAACCACCAGAATAAGGCCTGTGTACGTAATAGGGACACCGTTAGTGTTGTGTGTGACGGTAGCTGGATAAAAAATGTGACGGTGGACGAAGATTCAGCCGCGGAGGCAGCACATCGCGACACCAGTCCGCCCGTGACCACGACCGGTGCAACTCGGTCGAAACGTCGGGTATAAAAAGGTATGCGTAGTATGCCTATAATATGTAGTTAGCGTTAATCCCCGTCTAAATGTGTATCCAAGAGTAGGACTGACGATTATCCATTTTCAGAAAATATTACTCAAGTGAATCTATTACTGCAGGTAAATTCTATACTTACAACACCCTACTTCCTACAACTACAACTACAACTTCCTACGCCTTATTACCCCGCATAATAACTATTTTACCCCCAGGTTCGGAACCCAGGCTTTAGAGGTTAGTACCACAATTCAAATATAGCTATGATTTGATTTTATTTCCACCGTAGATCTTTAGCCAGCAGTGGGACAGTATCTTCGTAATTTCTTTAAAAAATGAGATGAACTGCGACTTAAAAAGCTAACCTGGTTTAAAACGGACGCAGTAACAATAGTAAATATATTCGTCCGTTACAAAAATTGTACAGGATAGCACAAAATAAATGTACAACAATAAAGTTAACTACTAAATTTATTACAGAACATAATGCTTTACCAAGCTCTGCTTAGCGACTAGATAATTAGGGCGGATATAAGATTATCACAATGCGTTATAAACTCACTTCATTAGGTTTGACTCATGATATTGTAACTTTATGGGTTTTAAAATATCTAGGTGTATATATCGATGAAAATTTGAAGTTTAAAACCCACATTGATAATCTATCGGCACGAATAAGGAAAGTCATTCATATCATGAGAAATTTACGAAATGCCGCGAGCAAGGACACCTTAATACAGGTATACTATGCATTATGCCAATCTTTAATTGTATACTGCATTTCATGTTGGGGAAGTGCGGCGAAATCTCACATGATACAAGCCGAAATAGCACAAAGATCTGTTTTAAAAGTAATGCTTCGAAGACCCTTTTTGCATCCAACCGAAAGCGTCTATAAAGAGGCAGGTGTACTAAATATACGTCAACTCTTCATTCTTCAAACGTCATTGAAGGCACACAGTTCTTTATTATCTTCTCCTAATTATGAACAGATCGTTAACCGCCCAGTGTTTAAAATACCTAAACCTGTCACCAAAACAAGATTTGCTCAACGTTTTGGAGAATTTGTTGTTTCAAAGATTTATAGTGTAGTTATAAGGGCATGTAATATTAGGGACAAAAGTATTTATGAAGCAAGATTTAACATACGTACATGGTTGATGTCACTTTCATACGAGAGCACAGAGGATATGTTGAAAATTATGGTCTAAGTTTTGTTTTTGTTTTTGCTTTATCATAAATCATGTTGTTCTTAATTCATTGTTGGTGTAGTATAATTAGTTTACTCATAAGTAAATATTCTGTAAATTATTACATACTAAGGCAAATGTGGTTACATAATTAAAACTGGTAGAAGGCTGCTCCGTTACAGGCTTGCCTCGTGGAGCAACCAATGGAAATCTGTAAGATATCTCCTTACAGCAAAACATTTGTTCAGATCAATGTTACTACCTACCTATTAATATTTTTGTGTATTGAAATCATTGTGTTGTTATCTAGTGGTAGTTGGTAGTAGTTTGTTCCGTAAAATTAGGTATTTAGAAATATTAGATTAGTTTTTGAGTTTTATATAAGTACCTACATTTTAAGAAAAGTTGTTTTGCTGAAATAAATATATTTTCATTTTCATTTTCATTTATTACAATTGCCAACAGATAAGGGTGATATTAGCTACTCAGACAGAATGGTGTTCCACAGAGGTTAGCTATATTTTAATAACAGTACAGTGCCACGAGTTAAAAAAAATACACTTTGGATCCTTCGAGCATATGTTTATATAATGATCGAAGCTTAGAGCCTATTGTTGTTAAAATATTGTGTTTGTTAAAATATTATACAACTATTTTAAAAATGTATTGACACATCATGTCTTTTCCTTTTTTACAGGTGACATTTTAGGTGGATCGCCAAATAATTTACTAAATAGAGAAGTTATATCCAGAGTATATTAAAAAATCTGCCCTAAAATAAACTTGGCCAAGTGCTAACGTGAAATTCAAACCGTATTGTTTTAATAATGCTGCTTCATTTGTTTTAACATTAAAAAGGATATTCGAGAGTAGGTAATGAAATTGCGGATCGCCCCCGGTGCTTATTCAATATCAGCCGTGGGACGGCTGACAGCGCTCCCAATTAGAGAGAAACGCCTGGCAGACGGGCTGGTAGACGAGAAACACGCTGAATATTAGCTTAGGTTTTTATTGAAATAATAGTAATGTAAAGTAGGGCAAGCAAGCAAGGCAAGCGGAGCGTGGCACGCCTCAGACTAGGAGCGACGATGTATATTCGCAAGGTCAAAGTCAAATTATTTATTCAATGTAAACCTTTGACGACCTCCTTGGTCGAGTGGTTTGTACACCGGTTTTCATGGTGTCGCCATCTCTTAGGTTCCGGGTTCGATCCCCGGTCGGGTCCATTTAGAAATTATTGTTTTTCTAAATTGTCACGGGTCTGGGTGTTTTCTATGTAAGTATAATAAGTATGTATTTAAGTATTTTAAGTATATTTATCCATTGTCTAGTAACCATTTAACGAGTTTTATAACGAAGCTTCTCTGGGCTAGATAATTGGTGTGAGAGTAGGTTTTTTTTAAATACATTTACAGGCACTTATTGACATCAATACTAATAATAATAAAAAAAACACTTAACTAACTTGTAGTTAAGACTTAACAACTAATCTAACGAACTATAGTCTGTGCCAGACAAACGCGCATCGCTACCCTCAGTACCACTATGCACGCCGAAACAGAATCGCGTCGAACCGAAATATAAGCCGTGGCGATAGAATTCTGTGTAAACAAACGTATCCTGGTACGAGACAAAAATAGCGGGCAATGTCTCTCCCCTAGCGACACAAACGGCTACAACTTATAGGTAATTTATCATTTTTTGGGATGGAAGGTGGAAAATGATAAATCATAATGAATTGTTAACTTAAGTTAACATTTCAAGGAATAAAAGTGATTTCCAATTATCGTATTGAGGTGGCTGGCAAGAGCTGGATGAGAGAGACCTTATGCCCAACATACCCTTTCCTTAATTCACTAAGTTTTATTTGTACTGGCACCTCGAGACCAACCGTTAGGTTATGCAAGAAGTGCCAGACGTCCCTGCGCCAGTAGAATACTCGCGCAGGAGACCATCTGCGTTAGGTCTTGACGCCAAATCAGTGCCCGCCGAAGCGCGCTCTTCATTCGGTACTCATAAGACTAGTCGGGAAAGCCTATTGTCCAGATAGGTAACCGGACCTGTCGAGCTCGCTCACTTCTCGTTGCACGAAAGGCACAACTCGCAGTTGCCACTGCTAGGGTCGTCGACTCTAAAGGCGACTCCCAAGTGTCCTCCTTGGTCCCGGAGTAGTAAGCACACTCACCTCTCGGTCGGAACCCATCCGGGCGCCTAGCCAGTTCCCACGTCCTACGCGGCTGGCTGGACCGGAGGCTACGGCATCTAGGGGGCCGCCTCTACTAGTTCTCCAGACTAGTACCAGAGATGTCAACACCAATGTCCAATGAGAACCACCGGACAAAGCTGCCAACTATAAGCGAAACTCACGTTCCCCGCAGGACTTTTCGCTTCTGGCCCCTCAGAGACAGGCCCCGCTCGCTGTGCGCGAGTTTAGAAGTCCTGACACACAATACCAGGATAGCCTAATGCCCAACAGTAGGGAGTTATTGGCTGTTGATGATTATGAAAGATAGTAAAGCCTATATTATCTAGGTACTATCCACCTACATCAATGAAATCAAGGAAGAGTATTAAGGGGGTTAGGTGGTGAAAACGTTAAATATTTTAAATCGACACTTTCCTACCACATCAAAACTGATCCAAAGTCTAAATAAACGCATCGTGGTTTCTATAGCTGGTCTAACGCGTTTTAAATAGCCCCGTTTTGCTTTTCTCCAGTCACCTGCCAGAGATCAAAAAGATAAAGCTTTGCATTAAATACTTCGATCATATTGTTGATCGAGGATTAAATATAATGAATGCTGTGGACTGTAATATTATTCGCCGTATAACAGTCCTACACAGGATCATCTTCTCCCTGTCATATTTTATTTTATTTTATTTTTTATTTTAATTTTACAACGGGTAAGCGCTTGGCCTTCATCTCACTTGATGGTAAGTGATGATAAGGCCGAAGGTGGAAGCGCGCTTCACCCGGAATCCTCAACCACTGAGGAACTGGCTACCTTATCTCAAACTGTCGGAACACAACAATGCTAAAAACATTGTTGTTAAGGCGACAGACTTAGATAAGATGGTGGTAGCTAGCCAGGCGGACTTAACAGCCCTACCACCAACCAAACCGAGCACACAAAGATGTACCCCCCGCTGGGAATCGAACCCGGGACCTCTGGGTCTGAAACCGGTGGTTTACCACCACAAACCACAGAAGCCACCTGTCAGAGATCAAAAAGATAAAGCTTTGCATTAAATATAATGCTGTGGACTGTAATATTAGTAGCCGTATAACAGTCCTACACACGATCATCTTCTCCCTGCCATATCATTAATTTCTCTCTCAATTCTGCAAGTTTTTTCTACCGTAGGGCGCGTCGTATCGTATCCAGTAAAATTACTATGTACGATAACAGTAGTATACAAGATATAACTAAGTAATCTGCAAATAGTTATTAACTTACATACCTATTATCATCCCCAACCTATTAGTTGCTCCCATGAGACAGGGGTGGGGAACAGTAAATTCTTGGCGGTTAGACGACGTGAGTACACTCAGCCACTAAATAAATCGTAGGATTGGGAAAATATCAATCACATTTAAATAATGAAAAAAATATTTGGTGTTAGAAACATACATACTCACAGGATAATTTTTATTAGTGCGCATAATTTTTTTAAATTAAAGAGTAACTTAATCTAGAGCTACAGATTTAATTTTAATTTTTTTAAGTGAAAAATAAAGTAACTAAAATTGATTAAACATATCCACAAAAATACTGTCGATAATGGTAAATCGACCGGGATCACGAAATGGAACTCTAACACATTACGATACCAGGCGGCCGGGGCGGGTCAATGCATTTGCACCTCAGAACAATGTTATTGTTCTGAGATTTGCACCGACACGTGACCTTTCGTTCGCCCGGTATCCACGAGTTATTTTTTATTGTTACGGACAAATTAAATAAATAATTAATTTGTCCGTCATAAATAAATTAAAAAAAATGAAAATGTTGTCTATTAACGTTACTAAATGATATAAAGAAATATGCGCACTGATAAAAAAAAGTTATCCTGTATAATCACGACTATTTACCGAAGGGTTAGTCAGAGACTAGGCAACGAGGACAGCAAAAGCATACCTCTACCATAGTCCACTTTTCACCAAATAGCGACTGCACATGTGCTCAGCGTGACGGGTGGTGAGCCCAACGCCGCTCTATGCTGTTGGATGTATGTGCAGTCTTTAGTCCGTTAGTCGCCTTTTACGACACCCAAGGTAAGAGAGGGGGGGGGGGGGGGGGTGGTAGTATTATTTCACCGCTACGCGACACGGTTAATACATATGTAAGTATAATTAGTACTTGACTTTTAAGTCCATCCTGTAATTAGTAGACTCTTATGTTATTAATAAGATAAATTAAGATAAGATAAATTTATTTGTTCCAAAGAAAATACATCCATAAAATGTTAGTGCAGTTAATTACAATTTTGCTTAAGGTCTAGTTTAGTAATGTTAGTATACATTAACTATCCACACAACTTGATACTTTAAAGCAAAAAATATATATATTTTGGTACTTTACAAATCACTAGTACCTAAGCTAGGCCGGACCAGTTATTTAGGTACTAGAACCTTCTATTTTGCCAAAATAATAATAATTAATGCTACTTATCGAGGCTTATCAATCAAAAATATTAATTAAAAAATGAAAAAAACAAATAAATCTATAGGCAGAACCTATGCATCCGAACACAATTATATGTACGTAAACAACCCTTCTCCCATTTTCGTTCTAGAATATGTTCATACAATGCGAAATAAAGTGCACTTGCTAATAAATTATCTAATAAACTATTTGGTAAGTATACAAAATTATCTAACAATGTGGAATAAATTTTCGACTTCATCATACGATAGTGACTTTAGCCATTCAGTCATCTTAAGTTTACAATGATGGTTATTTAGTGGATATATGTCAATGATTTTATTAATTTTATTATACAGAAAAGGTCCTAGAAAACATTGAAATTTATGAATAAAAAAGGTTTTAAAAACATTTTTGGGGCAAACGTCGTATTTTCTGCGCGTGACTGCTGTTTGAGGTGTATAATTTAGTTTTTTGTGTTGCATAAGGATGGTATTGATTACAAACAATTGCCTTACTGACAAAACATTACACAGTGCATACAGTTCACGAGTTGGAAATCTATACGGCTTAAACGCCATGACCCTGCGCACGTTGGGCTCTTTCTGCTGTGATCATGTGGGATTTGTTAGCTCCACCCCAAGCTACGAGGCAGTACGATAATATGGATTGTGCCAAAGCAAAGTAAATGGTTTTATCAGTTTTTTATCTGCTACATGGCGAAGTGATTTAAAAACATACATGAGTTTGCGGGTTCTCTCAGATATCATGTGAATATGTGGTTTCCAAGTTAAAGTTTGGTCTAAAAGGACACCGAGATACTTAATACAAATATTTCGCTCCAGAGCAGTGCACTGACATAAGGAGGGATCAGTGAAAGAACAGTTATGAGCTCTTATTTTGTAACTAGTGTCGGGAATTTCCCGCTGTGATTTCCCAAAGGTTTATGATTTTGGTTTTGGTAGTATTTAAAGTTAAAATATTAGCTTGCAGCCATTGCATGGCAATCCGAATACCCTCTTCAGCTTCAGTCCTAGCCTCCTCCCAGGTTTTACCATGAAATATAAGTGCCGTATCGTCGGCAAAGGTAAAAATCTTACAATTATTTAATTTTAGGTTGCACAGATCATTAATATAAATTAAGAAGACGCTAGGACCGATTACACTGCCCTGAGGAACACCATAAGTGATGCAAGAGTCCCCAGAAACATGCTCTCCAATCTGCACTCTTTGAGTCCTGGAGGTTAAGTAGCTCGTAAAAAGATCGTGAGCTAATCCACGAATGCCCATTTTATTCAATTTACTCAGTAGCAGCGGCACAGAGACTGTGTCGAACGCCTTCGCAAGATCTAGGAATACTCGTACACATCTGTTTTTATTGTCTAGATGTTCAGCAATATGATTGGAAAGTTGAAACACCGCATCAGAAGTTGACTTACCAGCTCTAAATCCGTATTGATTTTTAGATAGGAAATTTTCTTTGTCGAGAAATGACAATAATCTTTTGTTCATGATCTTTTCTAATATCTTAGACAGAGCCGGCAAGACAGATATAGGGCGATAGTTGTCGACACAGTCTCTTTTACCTGCTTTATGTATTGGGTGAGTGATCGATATTTTAAATATTTGTGGAAACACTCCCGTCCGTAGACACAAGTTTACTATATGTGTGATTGGAGGCACAACGTACTGTAAAGCAATTTTTAAAATTTTATTAGAAATGCCATCCCATCCAACAACACAGTCGTTCTTTAAATTGAGAATGAGGGCAGCTATTTCGTCATTAGTTGCTTCAACTAGAGCCATGGAGTTACAAGCGGCAGGTACTGCAGCATATGTAAATTGGTCTAAAGCATTTTTATGATCACAAGAAGAAATTTTATTGGCCAGAGTTTTACCTACGTCTGCAAAGAAATTATTTACATAGTCTACAGAGTTTTGTGGGGTGTCTGCAATCCTCAAAAGATCAGTAGGGATAGCTTTATTTTTATTCAAATGTACGATGTTTTTGATGGTACTCCAGATTTTTTTCGGATTTTTTGAGTGCTTTTTGAGTTCGTTTCGTTCATATATTTTCTTAAGACGCTTCAATAAATCGTTGCAGTGGTTCCTATAGCGTTTATATGTGGTATTAAGGATCGCATTGTTGGGGTCGATCTTACATCTAAGATGCATCCTATCACGATTTTTCATGCAGCGTATCAGCCCTGGAGTGATCCAGGGTTTCAGACATCGAAATTTTCTAGAAACAATCACTCGAATAGTTCTATTTATGATGTAACTTGATAGTAGATTCACTAGTCTCTCAGCAGCCCAGTTAGCATCTTGAGAGTTTAGAATATCATCAAAGTTTGTGTTTTTAATATCGTTCAAAAGTGTCTCGTAGTTAACCTTCTTCGTAACTAACTTGACCTTTTGTGTTGATAATGAACTGGTATCAATACATGTTAAGACGGCTGAATGATCAGTTAGGGGGGCGTTTAAAACCATAGTAATGACTGGGCACCTTGTCTTTACCATAGCATGGTCGATGCAGTTATTGCATCTAGTAGGATAGGTATGACCTCTCAAAATGCCATGGGAAGCAAGTAAATTTAGGTATTCAGCTGAGTTTGGATCTTCGTTTTCATATTTTACGTCAATATTAACATCCCCCATAATAATAACATTTTTAAATGAATTGTACTTGATTAATAGGTTGTCCATTGATTCAATGAAACCAGAAATATTTTTTTTCGATGGAGATCTGTAGATAGCGATGATAATTGTGTCCAAAGCCATTTTTATCAAGAGACAGCTAGCATCATTAAAATCTGGTTCTTCAATTACCAAGTTCACACCGCTCTTTATATAGAGTACGATACCATCGTTTTGGTTTTTATTATTTTTGGAAAAGAAAGTGTCATAATTAGTTAGATTAGGATATTGAATTGTTTTCGCGTTCCATGTTTCAGTTAAAATATATATATCACAATCAATTTTTATTCTAGCAAGTAAAACTTTGAAGTCGTTTATGTTTTTACTTATACTCCTTATATTTTGTGTTAATAATTTAAGTGAATTTGCGACCCCATATGAAGCGATTAAGCTACTACAGGACTCAGGATCACATGTGAAAGATTTACCGATAGAAATCTCATCTATTTCATTAACTGTGGTTATAAATGTCACAATACCATCGGCATGTTAATCTACGATCACTAATGCGTATTTTGAAGTTTGCTAACGCATGGCCGTATTCGCTTTGGCTGTTTGTAAACTTGCCTGAATTTATGACGACATCTGCTCGATCACACGCCCAAATGAAATCCGCGGATGATGGACGGAGGCCGGCCCAGGCTGTTTACAAACAAACCGTATGTTTGTAAACTAATGTTTCTAATATCACATATGCTGTCACCGCTGCGCCGGTGAAGCTTGTGAATGTGTTTGATTACGAGCTGATGTAAAAACAACTTCGGCTGCCCAAATAGTTCATTATCTCGATGGATTTGAGAAAATAGATCGATACTACTCTTATTTGATGGTTCTTTACTTGTTACTTCTTCATTTTGATGGTTTAATTTTTATATTAATTCGTATTTAGATAAAGGAATCCAGCTGACTTCATTTGACTGCAATAGTTCTGATGACTGACGATACTTTCGACACAGTAAGTATTAAAGAGTACCTATTATACCTATCCTTCGAGGTCCAGTGACAGTAATATAAAAATAACAGCTTTCTTAATGAGTACATAATTCGTAGCAATGATTTCAATTAGGAGTTTGAATACTAAACATTTCCTAATTTACAATAAACAGCAATTTCAATAGGTTTAACCGATACTATATAAAAATTACAACACTGAGCTAACTTTAATTCTAATTCTGAGTGTACTGTTTACTATTTACAAGCCTACCCTTATTAAGGTCACAGATTACTGACACGGGTAATTAAGTATGTGTGAACTTATGTTGATAGAGAGGGAGATGTTCCTCGAAAATTACATTTTAATTACTTACTGTATTCCGAAAGAGCCTTTGAGTGTGGAGCAGTATTGTGGATTTTTCAGTTACACTCAAGGTTAGGTGTGAAGTGGAGTTATTATTGTATTAAGAGCGTTGTAACAAATCTACGCGCTCGGGTTTTTGGGTGTTTACCCTCTGATCACATGTTTTATTATGTGATCAAAGATTTCCACTCGACCCGTGAAATGAATGCGTGTGTGTAAGCGTTTTGCCTCACGTACGGTACACAGTTTTGCCTCACGTACGGTACACAGTTTTGCCTCACGTACGGTACACAGTTGCGACAGTCGCAAAGACTCCACTATTTATTTACTGCATCAACTGATATTGCGGTGGCCAGTACCCGTTCAGGCGCGGGCCGTAGCTTGATTACAGAGACGCATTTTTGCATTTCTAGTCTTAAGACCAATACAGTAAAAAAAGAGTAAGGTACCAGTGTGCATAAACGTTAGTAAATTAATTAATACTTTATTGCACAAAGAAATTACATTAATACACAAGTTACACAGGACAGGGTTACTTTTGGACTCACCGCCGAAAGTAAATATAGGGCAAAAAAAAAAATAATAAAATATTTGACTTTAAAATAACTAATGTTTCCTTTTTTAATTAAAATTTTTTGCTTGCTTTTTATGTCCTAGAGTTCTAGGTGCGTGCGCTTACCCTCGCGGTCAAAGCGACCGACGGCGCGCTGTCATTGGTGCACGGGTGAATAATAGCGGTCACGCGCATGCGCTTTTATAACCGCGATAGGCCGCGCGCAAGGTGACAATAATTTTAATTTTCTTAACACGTTAAACGCCCAAGCCAAAATACTTAATTATCACATGGGCCATGGCAGACACCGTATGGCTGACAGTACGACCTGCGCTAAAAGGTCTTTACTAGGCTAGCGGACATCAATAACAGTGTAAACGCTATTCGTAGTGACCCGCGGGGCCCTGTAGAACAAGCTTCACGCCTTAGCGCAGAGAAAAACTTACAAGTTTTGAAAATATTCGTGACCTGACAGGGACCCGACACATTTCTTCTTTGACATGTTGTTACTAGTGCTGTTAAAAATCATATTTTTGAATTTATATAGGGTTTATTTGTCATTTCTTAAATTATATTGTATGAAATAGTATATTCTCAATTATTTACATCATTTGGTATAAGCTAAAGCATTCCAAATATTAAAAAATATCTCTGTTATAAAAAAAATACAATTATTTTTGAGATCAGAGAACGAATTTTAAAAAAAGTCTATGGATTGATTGACTCTGTATTGTAGTCTGTGGTAAATAGGTATTCAATGCTTGATGGGATTGGACATATTATTCTTTGTAATTTGTGCTTTGGTAAGACTCGCCTGAAATTCGTCGCCTGTCGATGAAGTTGATGACTTTTGGGGACACCATCAAAATATGTTAGCGAATTCAAGAAGACCGTGGTCTTCATATAAGATAGTGCGTGCACTAGCAATACCACCAAACATAACAGAGACGAGATGAGTTTATATCTCGCGAATCCAGTGTTTCCGTTGAAATCAAACCCATTTCAGCAGATATGAAATGGAAGAAATGGGAAGATATGAAAACGGTGTTCCGAGGGTTGTTTATGCTTGCTTATCGTTTTTTATTAATATCAGGGACGTCAGTTCCGGCGGACCGTCTATTTTTCAAAGAAGAGGCCTGATTACAGAGACTAGGAAACTCCTAGTCTCTGTAATCTCTCCCTGTTGAGCTCAAAGGTAAAAAAATTACTAGATATTTTTGTCTGATTGCACGGGAGATGACTTTTGATTGAGAAAATAAAGAAATATTTTAATAAACAGTTTTTAAGTACTATTTTACGTCTTTTTATTTACACTGAATGAAAAACAAAATGTACTCGATACCCTAATAACTCGATACTTTTGATGGGAGTACGATACTGGTATCGATAACTTTTGTTGCGATACTACTCATGAGTATAGTATCGATACTTTTGTTTCCATATCTCTACACTGAGCTGCGTCGAGCGAGAGCAAGCGTAGCGCTAGCGCAGAGGTGCGGGGGTGGTTGCCAAGGTGACCCGCGGGGCCCCCTCAACTAAAATAACGAAAAGTGCTTCGGCTGGCCCATGGCAGATCAAGGTGTCTGCCAGGCAATTTCTCTCTATTTTTACCACTTTCCGCCATTCTACTTAATTGACATTATAATAAATCCCCTTTTAAAACAAATAAGCCAACAAAACATGTAGACAGATAATGACCATTTTTTGATTTTCCACGAAGCCCACTGGGAATATAATATGGTGGCAGACATACGGTGTCTGCCATGGCGTTTAACGTGTTAAGGAAAAGTTGGGACATAAATATAAAAAAATATTTTTTTTATTTCATTATTTGGTTGTACTGTTGCTATAGGATCACGTGGAAAAATTTGGCGGGGGATCCCAAAATCAACCTGGTATACAAAGGTGAGCAGTGAGTATTATTGGGACCGCAAGAAATTTGTCAACTAACCTTCAAACTTCATTGTGAAGATGGCACTCAATTATGATGACAGCCTGTATATTGCCCACTCCAGGGCAAAGACTTCGATCATTGAAATCAAGTCATCGCTACAATTTGTTGGGTATATACTTAAGGCGCTCTTTTCCCGTTTTTAACAATTTTGATTGATTGTACCGCCACCAATATAAAACATATAGTTCTAAAATTCATACATAATATAGTTGAACATATTATCTTATGACTCTCAAAGACAGAAACATGATTGGTAATACTTCACTTGATAGAAAAAAAATTAAAAGATAGCTCTGTCAACATTTTAAAAGAGCTGTAAGTCAGATAATACATTCATAAATGACTTAATTTTTATACCAATAGAAGAAACTTTCTAGTGAATGCAAAAAGCACATATTTTTATTTCACTTGTTTTTTTCATATATAGGCAAACAATCTATAAAACGCGCCTATTCGCGCCACTTTGCTGATACACCCGTCCCGTATCTTCGTACCGTCGAGAGAGCGAGAGAGAAGCGCTCACAATACCTCGCCTTGCCAAATGCGGGTCGGTAATCACAAACTCGGGCTAAAATCCACTTTGCCCGACCAGGAAATTTACCCCGGGATATCGTGCCGATCGCTCGGCCACCGAGGCGTCACCAATACAGTAATTTGAAGAAAGAAAGGACTAATACACAAAGAAGAAGAGAAAATGAAGAAGGAAAAGAGTGTGTTTAACAAAATTATTAATTTTGATGCAGCTTTTAACGAAATTGCCTATTATGTAACAGTTTTTTCGCTGTATCCTTTAGCGTGATACCGGTCCGCCCACGTTTTAATTAATTAGTTTTGCACTTAAAATGTTGACAAAAAGTTGTACCAATTCAGAAAACTCCTAATGGATGATGTTGCAACAAACTTGTGTCCATTAATTTGTGTCAGGCAGTTGTGGAAACTTGGGTATGATAAATAAAAATATAGTATATTGCTTATATAAAACATGGACTAAAGTTATAACCGGTTTAAAATTTCCTGTACAACATATGCTTATGTGTATGTATACACAAATAAGTGTGTCAGGATAGCTGCAATTTGGAAGCTGTAGTAACTGACACATGTTTTTTCTTTCATTCTCTTTTTCTGCCTATGTGGGAAACGGTGTCGCGTAGCGGTGAAAGAATACTACCACCCCCTCTCTGCCCTTGGGCACAGTATTTAATAAGCAACCTACGTACAAACGCTCGAAACGACGCACGCCTTAACAAGGAGGCCCTTAAGCGGACATCGCAGTTCTGCACACAGTATGTTATGCCGTTATACAGGGTAAGTAGTGTGTTATGTAAAGAAGATGATAAATAAATGAAGATATGTTATGCAAGAACTAATATGGTAAAAGTATATAATACCGCAACTGCGCCATTCTATTAAGAGGAAACACTACGTGGAAGTGGCGTGCAAAATTCTCATACGAAACACAGAAAAACGACGTTTCGTAGTCCCCTGATTCCTCCTGAACTGGACCAATTTTATGTTTTTAACAGCATCATCGGTTAAAGAAAGACAATTTCTACGTCTGTATGGTTAAATTTTTTGCATTAATTTATTTATTTAACAACCAAAAGTCTTCAAAATTTTGCGAAATCACTCCGTTTTAATTAAGGAGTCTTCAGAACAATTAAGTAACCGGTTTAAAAAAATTCATACACACATATATAGAAACCTTAACCGATGCAAAAAAAACAAAAAACTTGAGAGGTGTCAAGGGACACCCGGATGGAACGAAGTTCCTTTCGATTAATTAGTGAAGGAATTGTTATAAAATTTTATTTTTTTTAAGTTATAATAATATATTTTTTAATATTAACAAATATAATGTTATATAAACTTAATCAGTAGGCTCAATTTTCGTAATAATTGGCTTGTGGTAACTGAAGTAGGAAACATATGTTTGGGATTCTATTTTATTTAAATGTCTTGAAAAAAGTGCATCAATGGTAGTATTATATTTTGTTGTTGATTCTGCTGGATTATTGTTAATTCTTAAATCAAATTCTTCCTCTAGAAACTGTAGCAATGGTTTTGATTTTTCATTACTGAAGTTGATGTTAAAATCACCGGCTAAAATGAGTGGAACTTTATCTAAATTTTTGTTGTATCTGCTAAGCGTTCGAGATACATCTTTAGAATCCTCTAGCAGTGCTCGATGAATGAACTCCTGATTATCTATTAATTTGTTATTTGGTGAGACATATATGACACACTCTGCTGCACATAAATCTGCAACACTTGTACGTCTTACGTGCAAGTCCTGAATATTGTTCATTATGACCGACATATTTGGTGTTACAAGATTGGTCGTATCATTTATGTTGTGATATATCGCAACTTCACCTGAACGAACAAAATCACGTTTAAAGTGGGTTATACAAAGTCAAAAAAAAAAGGAAATCCATTTGGTAGATATAGAGTGAAATATTACTTTAAGAGAATTGAATTCCAGCACCGTGGAAGTCCTCATGCTCATATACTTCTGTGGTTGGATAATGCTCCAGTCAATTTATTAAATAACTCCAAAGATTTTAATGAAATGGTTGAGAAATTAGTTTCAGTATCCGAATCAGACGCAACTGGAAATATTAAACTGCAAACACATAAGCACACATTCACATGGTATAAAAAAATGGGTCCTAATAAAAAAGATAACTGTAGATTTGGAGCGCCTTTTTTACCGTCACGTAACACAATAACATTAATGCCAATGAAAGACACAGATTCTGATTATTCTGCAGATCAGTTTAAAGAGTATAAAAGACATTACCAGTTACTTAAAACTAATTTAGAAAATTTTGATTACGACAATTTTGAACATTACTATACTCATAATAATATTGTTTCCGATGAACATTATTATAACATTATCCGTGCTGGTATAGTTCGACCAAAGTTGCTTTACCGGAGGACGCCATCTGAAAAATGGCATAATACTTTTAACCCATTTGTATTTCGTTGCTTACAATCTAACATGGATTTTCAAATAATTCAAGACGAATATGCCTGTGCTGCTTATGTAGTTGAGTATGTTAATAAACATAATAGAGGCATAAGATGATTATTCAAACTATGGACGAGAATCCCGAATTTGATATCGTAGATATTACAAAGAAATTTATTTTCTCCTGACCTAATAACCTATCAGTCAATAAATAATATCCTAGATATGTGTAGCCTAGCAATGACTCCGTCTGAACTGTGACCTAAATCCTTCACAGCAGCTGCGGGGAAGATTTGTTAACCACTCAGAGATAATCAGATGATAGCTTAGCTTGCAGGTATTATTATTATCTGTATATAATCTCAACTTACCTAACTCCATCAGCAATATCCGGAACTTGTGCAGAAACACTGTCAGGATTCATTATTATTATTATTTTTTATTATTTATTATGTACAAAAAACCTGTATACACTCAACAAAAATAATCGTCGCGACACCACACTGTTCAATGCGAAATAGAAATGAAAATATCTGGCTTGCTTTCTGTAAGAGAGAGAGAGACAGACAGAGAAACATGCGACGCCGCACAGTTTACAATAGCTTACTATAGCAAAAAGTGTCGTGACAACTTTTCGTAAGAATTTTTTCCGTCTAGCCCCCTTTCACAACGCGCGATAAGGAACTTCGTTCCAATTGGTCCAGTTCTGAAGGAGGAAACAGGGGACTACGAAACGTCGTTTTTCTGTGTTTCGTATGAGAATTTTGCATGACACTTCCTTGTAGTGTTTCCTCCTAAGCGCAAAGAACATCTATTTGTACGAGAGCAAATCTGAAATTGCGAAAATAAAACAACTGTTCCATACAAAACTAAAATTGCTATTCGACCTAATTTGTTATAAAAATGTATGGAATAGCTGTATCTTTTTTGAAATTTCTGACTTGTTCCCATACAAATAATGGTTTATGGCTTAGTTGTGGGTTTATATTATGTACTTACTTGTTACCCAAACATACTTTATTTCCTATCGAACAAGTTGTAGTGCTTTCGCAGACTGACACGTAAAGGAAATAAAGAGACTTGTCAGTGAACATTTTCGCGAAAAACTCGATTCGTATGCGATTGGAATAAAAGTAATCCCCGTAGGATCAAAGAAATATAAGGAAAACAGTGGCTTAGGTTTTGTGGTACATGATATCTGGTTACTACCGGCTATCATTTTGTGTGAATATTTATCAGCCTTTTTAAATGTTCCATATTTATTTATTATTTGTATATATTATCTAAGGAAAAAATCATGGCAATCCTTTTATCTGAGAATAACCGCCTCTGTGGTCTAGTGGCTATGCCACCGGTTTCAGACCCAGAGGTCCCGGGTTCGATTCCCAGTGTTTGTGTGCTCGGTTTGGTTGGTGGTAGGGCTGTTAAGTCCGCCTGGCTAGCTACCACCACCTTATCTAAGTCTGTCACCATAACAACGATGTTTATAGCATTGTTGTGTCCGACAGTTTGAGATAAGATAGCCAGTTCCTCAGTGGTTGAGGATTCCGGGTGAAGCGCGCTTCCACCTTCGGCCTTATCTTCACTTACCATCAGGTGAGATGAAGGCCAAGCGCCTACCCATTGTAAAATAAAAAATTAAAAAATAAAAACAAACTGCTTTAATTGCCTGTTCCACCTATGCCAAGCTATCTCCACTGAGTAGGGGTAGGTGGATTTTTTTTCCACCTGTCCCCACTGGTAGAGATAGGTGGAACCTATTTAGACTCTTTTATTTTAGTGGGGATACGTGGAAATTGACGAAAGTTACCCAAGGTAAGATTTTTTTTAAAGTCACTGTTGTACCTTCTCAGATTAATAAGAAAGTAGAGTTACTGATAACTTAGTACTTACATATAATTTTTACATTTCATTATGAGCTTAGTGAGTCAACTTTAGAATTTATTTTACTTAAAAAATCATATCCCAAGCAGCAAAATTCTCCTATAGTTGTTGACTTATAAGACTAAACATCTTATAGCACACTAATAGACGCTTTGATTAAAATCACTGATCTTGTTAAAGCAGCTTAACAGACTATTTGCTCTACAAGCACTTTCGATCCTATTACGCACTCTTAAAGACGTTTACGAGAACATCTTATTAGACTATTTACACTATAAGCACTTACGATCCTACTACGAGTCTTATATACGTTTACAGGATTACATTATATGATGCTTATAAGAACTTAAGTCTTTTAAGTGCATGTTATAAAAATAAATATCAAAACTCCTATACATGCATTTAACAAGACTATTTATTCTTGTTCACGTTTTGTTTTATGCTTCTATAAGAAAAGTTCTCTGTAAACGTTTAAGGTATGGCTACTATAGGTCGAAGATATTATAAGATTGATTTGACTTTGTCGTGACTTTTAAAGGATTTCTAGCACCAAAGTTGCACGTCCTGCTACTATTATAGGTAAGATTCTACTTATATGTGACCTGCATTTGCTATTATTAGAGTGATCAGCTGTTGACATCAATTAAACAATATGGTGTCCAGGACTGTGATCCTATAATAAATAACATTAACTTTGACTAAAATGCATTGTAAAGCTCCTGATAAATGCATTACAATATGGAGCGCGATCCGATCTGATAACGGCTGTATTTACTAATAATTAATGAATTTACAAATAATTATTATGTTTACTTTTGAAGGCGCATAAACATATGTTTATTATCATCGAATACTTTATCAATAAAATTTATTTCGCAAGTTAATTTTTTTATATAACAGTGAAAACACAAAAAGTTATCAACCTTCATGATAATGTATAGTAATAAAGATTACCCTTTGCAATTCCAACATTATATTTTTTTCATTTGCCTCCACCATTAAAAAATAATGAAAAATAAATGCTCTAGTTATGACATCACAATTACCACTGTTGGATAAATTACACCAGTAGCGGCATGCGCCAAATTGTTACAGGACTAATCACGCTGACTCATTGCGTGTACCTGATCTTTATAGGGCACAGTGATCTTGTAGAAGCACTCAATAAAATAGTAATAAAATCAATTTGCACTTTACCGGACTGTAACAAAATAACTATAGGTCGCAATAGTCCTGTAAAGTGCGCCCAAATGCGGTCCTGTAAACGTTAATAGGATTTCTATAGGACTAGAAAATATTTGGTCCTAGGATACTTACATGACCACATTTTGCTACTTGGGTGTGTTAAGTAATGAGTGTAATGTTAAGTAAGTACTGAGAGCGTAGTAGTACAGTAAGTAACTAAAGAACATAAAAGAATCTAATAACAGCTCGTTCTTTTGTTTTGAAAACGAACACTTTTGTCAAGAAATTTGAAGAACGAGGAATTTTGTGCTTCATCTCAAGTACCTACTCCATTCAAGTAGGGAAAAGCGTGTTCACAGCGCGCGCTGCAGTAAATTCGCGCCCTAATTAACACGGTGAAAGTAAACCCAGCGAGATTAAAGGGACAGAATACAGAAATAGATCTAGAACAGAATAATTATTTGACAGTGTCGCGTAGCAGTGAAAGAATACTACCACCCCCCCTCTTCCCTTGGGTATCGTAAAAGCGGGTAACAGTAACAAGTAACTAAACTAAACACTGCACATACATCCAACAGCATAGAGCGGCGATGGGCTCACCACTTGTCACGCTAAGCACATGTGTCGTCGCCACTAATTGGTGAAAAGTGGAGTATGGCAGAGGGCTGCTTTTGCGGTCCTCATTGCCTAGTCACTGACTAACGGTTAAAGGTCTACCAGAAATTGTAAAGAGCAATAAAGAAAAAACAAATTGCAACACACAATGTTTTCAACGGGTTGCGAAGTTCGCAAAACGTTTCCTTATTTCACAAACAAAAGCTGTACACGGGGAACGTGAGACATTTTTTGAGTTGACCTTTTTTTTGGTTAAGCCGACAATTCGACAACTTGATATTCATTACAACTTAAAACGTAAATTAAACATAGTCCCATCCAAAGTAATTTCTTAGTTTCGGTACGAATTTACCATTTGCTCCAATGACGGCTAGAATTTAAGATTATTCTGTTGAATTTACTTATATTATATATAAATAGGCATTTTTTACTAGTTAACCATATTATGGTAGCCGAGACGAGACCAACAAAGGGTAGGGTATAATAGCCGTGATTATATTACGTACATATTTTCATAATTTCCAAGTCGAAATTTTTAAAAACCAATCATCCAACTTTAATGAAATTTTGCATACTAATGTAAAATAAAAGGATCTAAATAGTTTGTTGAAAACATTTAAAAAAAAAGTTTCTTTGACTGAGTTATTGCGATTTAAAACATTCTATAGTGGACTTTAAATCGCAATAACTCAGCTAAATAAATATATTTTTTTTAATGTTTATAACATACTATTTAGATCCCTGTGTTTTACTTTAGCATGCAAAGTTTCATTAAAATCGGCATAATGGTTTTTAAAAATATCGACTTGGAAGTTTGTATGGGAAACCGAAATGCGTAAACCCTTTTAAGTGTTCCGTTCTTCTGAGATGGAAGTGTTACGTTAAGTGATTAAAAAATACCCTGTACTAGAAGTAGGTACTTATGTACTTACACAATTATTATTTAAAAAAATCGAAATAATACGTGTTGACGTAAACTTACACGAGATGCTTACAAAAGTTGACCGGGCATTGCGTAGCTTACCTGAAAAATAAACATTGTCTTTATAAACACACTTTTAATTTTAAAGTTCCATAAACGAGCGTGCGGGCGTTATGTGTGTCCCTATGTATTTTAGTTTACCAATAAAACCTAAGTATATCAGTGCAAGATAATTCTGTTTATAAAGTAGCAGAAAAAATCTGATCAAAATCTTAACGTTTCCTTAACAAATAAACATCCATACATAATAATCACGACTATTATCCCCGAAGGGTTAGTCAGAGACTAGGCAATGAGCACCGCAAAAGCATTCCTCCCACTTTAATAAAGAATACCTACTAATTATTATTTTCCCGTAGTGATGCTTATTTCGGAAAACCGCAAGAGCACTGAATAACCACTTTTATAAATTCTAAAAGTAGACGGCCCAAGGGCACTTCCCGAGTTGTAACCGCTGAAAAGAGACTGAACAATGGCTGCCCTTCGACAGGGAATACTTAGTAAAAGTCTGTTCGGAACACCGGACGCGACTGCCAGCGCTAAATTACTTCTAAAGGAAAACTACCCTCAATATTGCCGAAGAAGACAGCTGCGTAATTTGTCTATAAACAGTGAACTAAAAAAGTTTTTTACATGTAGGTATTAGCTTTTGTCGCAGGAGAAGAAAATTATTTAAAGTAAAATCAAGTAAAATGTTAACTAATGGCATAAATACTGTATTGATGTTTCAAGCTGGGTTCAAATCTGTCATTGTCTTCTAAATACCTATTGAAAAAGATGCAGGATTCGAACCCGCACCCTACTGGCAATAATTTTTTGCGTTACAACAAAAATTATATAAACAATAACATTATAACATAGCTTATCTATTTCTTAACTGATCTTGTTGGTAAAAATATTATGATCGGATGTTGATAACGTAGTTTGTTGACATTAAAAAAAAAAATATGGTGTTGATTAATTTCGGCGGGCTGGATAAATTCCACGGTAGCTCGACTGGAAAGCACCTGGCCCGGATTGCCGGAGGGGTGCGGGTTCGAATCCTGTTCGTGAAAATATTTTCGACACTGTCTTTTTCAATTTGTAATTTGTTCCCAACAAATTTTGCGTAATTATTATAAACAATAAATACCTCTTGTAAAATTCGGGTCGATGATTTTACACTTTGCCTGACCAGGAATTTGAACCAAGAAGCAAATGTCACGCAAGACAGAGTTTAAGATACAATAAGTACAGTCAAAAGCAAAAATATGTAAACAATTGTAACTCTTACTAACACAATGGAATAAGAGTCAAAGTGTTTACATCTTGGTACTTGTGACTGTACATTCTTATATTCCCAGCTTTATAGACTCGTAAGAAGTATGAAGGAATCTCCACTATTAGCCATACTTAAGTATATCCTATTTTCTGTTACATTTGTTGCTAAAGAACTGCGAACATTACATAACCGCAAAGGCACGCCAACTTCGGAATTGTTAAATAAACAAATACGCAATGTATTAATTGTAAACGCACAGGTGTACAGTGTACGGTAGTAGGTACACCGCGTACCGCGAGATGTTTGCTAATTGCGTTCATTATAACGTGCAGAAAGACACATTATGTCGGCGGTTAGTTCGGTATAACGTGTGATTGCTTGCACACAACCCTTTGTAACGTAAACTATATTTTGTGAACGTTGTTTAACATTATCGAAAGCCGAAGAAAAAGTGTTCCAGATGTTTTCTTAAATGAATACTACACATTGAAATTATATACTTTGTAGCCGATTTATTTTCATGGTTTCAATGCCGCTTTCACAATAAAAGTTTGAGTAAAATATTGAGCAAAATCCATAAATTAGTTGTAATATAATAAAAAAAACTGGGAAGCAAAATCTTATAATGAATACTTATATAATAAATAGACTTTTAATTATTTCGGTTTGTAAGTATTCGGGCAAGCTGCCAAAAACTGCGGCAAAGGCATACGTACCAAACGCTTCGCGGAATTAAATTCCACATAGCCGGCGTTGTTGAAACTCTTCCTGAATTTTCGATAGCGCACCTCAGTTTGGTACTCTTGCAGGGCTGAAGTCGAAGTGCACAATAAAGTAGTAGCTGCTTAAATAATCGAGTCTAAATCGTAAACCTCTTCGAAAAATTTAAAATATTATAACATAAAGCTTTATCGCAGCAGTTTCAATTCAAACCGCAAGGTGCTGCTTGTAGGAAGAAAACTAAAAGACAGTTAACGCTGGGAAGCAAACCAAAAGACAGTTAAAATAAGTATTCTAGTCTTTAGATGATCGAAGATTGCAGTAGCTACTACCTACCTATAAAGACAAGCTTTTAAAAATTTTAGTAAACATCAAGGCGAAGGCCTTAGGTATATACAAAAAAAATTAAAGAAGGTTCTAATACATTTTTGAAGATACGAGTAAATTTTTTTTCAGTTTTTCAAATTAATATTTATTAACGATTACCTAAATTGCGAATAATATTTATGAGGTACATAACATGCGAGTTCACTCCCCACACATATTTACCCGTAAATGTTCACTTCAACCCAAAGTCAACTCGCACGAAATTCCAATACATTAGAATCGTTTGATCTTACGCACGACAAAGCGCCTAGGGCAATGTTTACTTTTTTTGCGACCTACGCAGTCTAAACAAGTTGTAGTTGCCTTATATCAATGCAATAAAACCTATTAACGCTTAACATTATCATCTTCCTTCATATAGCTCACGCTTAAAATATTTTAAACTTCTCAGCCTCGTCAGTCGAAGAAAGATTTCTGATCATTTGTTTTTATTTAAATTAGTTAATGGAAATTTAGATTGTTCGGATTTGTTGAAGCAAGTAAACTTTAATGTACCATATTAACTGGCTCGACCGTCACGATACTTACCATTTAAAGCGAGGTGCTCAAAGACCAATCTTGGTCATTTCACTGCTATTAACAGAATGCAAGCACAATATAGTCACTTGTCACGCTCGTCTGCAGTTAACATTGACATGTCTTATCCTGAACGCAAGTTTAGATCTATATTGATAACCGAATTAGATAATCAATTGCCTGGAGGGGCCACAACCACAAGGTGATTAAACAAAATCGGCTTGTGGTTTCTTGAATAAATCTTGTAGTTCTTAAGTAGTTTGTTTAAGTGAATGTTAGTGTGTGCATAGTTTGCTTCCTAATTGCTTTATTTTAGTTTTTGCATGTCGTGGCAACCTCTAATTAAGGCAGCGCTTTAGAATGTAACCCAATATCTGTTGTTTTATAAATGTACATGGTGTTTGTTTTGTTGGTTGTCCTTAAATAAAAAAATATATAAATAAATAAATAAATAAACATTTGACGGGTCACTACTGCTGAAGTGACGACTATGACCACTCTGCCAAGTGTGTAGCGACAAAGAAAAAAGAATAAAAATAATTTTCTACCACTACTACTAGCGGCCAGCCCGCGACTACGTCCGCGTGAACACCCTGTATCTTGTGACGAATTTCGATTTTTTCATACAAACCTAGTCCTGACGATTACGAACACAACAAAAAACAAATCAGCCAAATAGGTGCAGCCGTTCTGAAGTGATGCCTGAACAAACATTCGTTGCAATTCATTTTTATTTATACAACCTTAATTTTTCTTTATACAATACCAATAAAGGGTGAGTTCCACCCATGAAACTGAACAACATTCCCCAAGAAACCTATGTGCAAAAATGACAAAAAAAATTCAACCTCCCATACAAAACTGTCCGATCAGCTGGCGACAATATTATGGGAGATCGAAATTTTTTTGTAATTTTTGCACTTATGTTTCTTGGGGAAAGTTGTTCAGTTTCATGAGTGGAATTAATTGGTTATGTATAAAGAAAAATTAAGGTTGTATTTAGATTTGAATAAGAAAATGTTCAACTGTTATTATAGTACTTTTGTGCAAAAAAAGAGAAAATGTTAAGGCATATATTTACCGAGACACGGCAATAAACGTTGGACTGTCATAACTACAA
This sequence comes from Scoparia ambigualis, assembly GCA_963921215.1. Classification (NCBI taxonomy): domain Eukaryota; kingdom Metazoa; phylum Arthropoda; class Insecta; order Lepidoptera; family Crambidae; genus Scoparia; species Scoparia ambigualis. The sequence continues at coordinate 19,728,833 of OY992508.1, read as the reverse complement.
TTGTTTATTTCGCTCTACTTTGAATAAAGGTGCTAGACGAGACATCCCTATTTCCATCGTCTCCCTTGAAAATACTCCATCATTCGGTTATGAATAAACAAATGTGTTTTACTTAAACAATTTAGGTTTTTTTCTTCTACATTCCCGTTCCGCGTTTTCGTAAAGTTGCCCCCAATTCACGAAACCTTACAGTCGAAAGGCAGTTTTAATTTACAAGAAAATTATTTGGCTCCAATTCCGTTTCTCATCAGATTAATATTATATCCATTTTATACTTCCTTAAACACGATGCTTCTTTTACCGTAAATAATTCTTAGATAACGGACAAAATGTTTACTAGAAAAAAAAATCAACCAGTCTCAGGAAGCTCGAGTGGGATTCGAACCCACGACCTTTGGATTGCCGGTCCACTGCTCTAACCACTGAGCTACCGAGACCCCAGAAGACTCGTTGAATTCTTCCTAGTAGCACATGACTAGTAGTTTGATTACGCTGCAAGCCAGCGGTATTACGTCACTGTGAAGTCTACCCTCACATTCGAAAGAAATAATATTGCAAGTATTTAACAATCGATAAAGACGTAATTGCTTATAAATATCTTTATTATTGAAATTTTGCATTCACAATGCTATATAGGTAACGGATAAAATGTTTACTAGAAAAAAATGCTATATAGATAACGGATTATCTATATAGCATTGTGAATGCAAAATTACAATAATAAAGAGAATTCTTGGATACCTTATTGGTAAAAAGCCAATTGTTTTTATTAACCGTGTTGCGTAGCGGTGAAAGAATACTACCACCCCTTTCTTCCCTTGGGTGTCGTAAAAGGCGACTAACGGACTAAATACTGCACATACATCCAACAGCATAGAGCGGCGATGGGCTCACCATCTGTCACGCTGAGCAAATGTGCAGTCGCTATTTGGTGAAAAGTGGACTATGGTAGAGGACTGCTTTTGCGGTCCTCTTGCTTAGTCTCTGAGTAACCCTTCGGGATAATAGTCGTGACTATAAGTTACTACAATTTGCAATTTTGTACATACGTTATTGGGCTGATAAGAAGTTCAATGGTTATTTTGGCATTGACAATGTAACTTTTGTAAATAATAGAACGATAGAATATTGGTGACTCGTTTCTTTGTCGCACTAAGATGGTATAGTCTACCAGCACACGTATCTCCTACCTATGACATAGGGTCCTTCAAACGAGGCGTGAAGTGGGTGACTGATGCTATGTCTCTTACGCTGCACCAGTTGTCCTCGCGCCTGGACTTCATTTCCAGTTAACATCAGGTGGAGTGAGGTCATTTGCCGGGCTTTGTATTAAAAAAAAACCAGCATCTCGTTAGCTAGCGAAGTAGGCAAGGCACACGAATTACAAAAAGGTAATTTAAACGGGGATAATAGTCGTGATTATATATATTGTATGTATTTATACATACATTTACGGACAATTACGGACACAAAAATTGCCAATTAAGTGCGTTCTCAACATACATTCGGCAATTCATTTTGAGCGAAAATATTCTAAATCGAGTTACACCAATCTCGTCAGCGGTTGTCCAAATCATCACGCCACTTTAAATCAAATCATTTAGGTTAGGCGATTTATCATTTAGGTTAATCTAAAACGTAATTTATTTATAACTAGCGGCCGCGATTTTGTCTGCGTGGACGGAACCCCGTATCCTGTGACGAATTTCCAATAAAATTACATAATCACCACTATTATCCCCGAAGGGTTAGTCAGAGACTAGACCTTTCAGCAAATTGCGACTGCACATGTGCTCAGCGTGACAGGTGGTGAGCCCATCGCCGCTCTATGCTGTTGGACGTATGTGCAGAATTTAGTTCGTTAGTCGCCTTTAACGACACCCAAGGGAAGTGAAGGGGTGGTAGTATTCTTTCACCGCTACCCGACACGGTTAAAATTATTTCATACAAACCTTGTCCTGATATTTTTCAAACTCATCCAAAAAAGATTCAGGCATCAACTCGTCACACCAAAATTTTGTTCTAACCGGTCATACGGCCAAAAGCAGTATTATTTGTTTCAACCCGTCACAAGTTGATTTATTTCTATTAGGACACATTGTAATTTTGTAGCTATTGGTCACACTGCAAATCTGTACCTATTCGTCATCCCGTCAAACAGTTCTAACTGGTCACTAGAAGGATATATAAACAAATTTCACTACCCGCCATTACATTTTATATTGACTTATTTTAATGATTATAAATTTTGCACGCTTGTCATTCATCTGGGGATATTCATTTCTGATTTCGGATTCGATTGTATATTATGGTCGGTATGTTTTGTTTATGTTTTTGTTGTACTTGTACCACACGTTTGGCGAGTAGTAAAATTTGTTTAGGTATCCTCCTTGTGACTAGTTAGAACTGTTTGACGGGATGACGAATAGGTACAGATTTGCAGTGTGACCAATAGCTACAAAAATACAATGTGTCCTAATAGAAATAAATCAACTTGTGACGGGTTGAAACAAATAATACTGCTTTTTGCCGTATAACCGGTTAGAACAAAATTTTGGTGTGACGAGTTGATGCCTGAATAAAAAAAAATACATAGGTACAACCGTTCTGAAGTAATGCGCGAGCATACCATTCGTGAGAATTGATTTTATTATTATAGATAAAAGTATTTCCTCTTTCTACCAGCCACGAATATACCTTAGTGTAATTTAAAAAGAAACATTTCTCCTTGAAGTTTTTACCAGCTTTGCGTACAGCCACTTAGCTTTACAACAGCCAGTGACTTGAGAAAATAATCTACGTGGTAATAAATTATGCTGTTATAATAATAATGGCAGCGGTTCCTGGGAGACCGCTGTGCATGAGCGATGGCCACCATAGATCAGTGTCGTCGCTCCACTAATGGAATCTTAGGGGAGTTGAAGGCGATTCGTACTGTTAAGTAAATTTACATAAATTTTACTTTTTTATCCTCGCATAATTTTGTGGGAATTTTCCATTATGAAGGTTTAACGTAAAAGTTAAATATAACAGGAAGAGATTTCGTGACAGCGTGTTCGCGAGTCCGACATTCGAATTAGTGATTTTCGATACAACGGCTTTTCGCAAGGGCGTACCACTTGAAATGTTTTTCGCAACAGCGTGCGTCGCAACGATGGCATTCGAAACTACATAATCAGACCCATCTTTAACACCTATCGCAATACCTTTCAAGTAGAGTACATTGAATCACTAGTTTGATTTATTTAAAATTAGTTTTAAATAAGCAAACTAGCAAAGCAATGTGTACTAGTTCTTATAAGGTATTGCATTTCAATGTATTAGAGGTCCACAACAAGCACTTAGGTTGGAGAGTTACTTTCCAATGTTATTTAAAAAGCTTGACAATCGATAACATTATATTCAGTACACAAGTTGAAAATATCCGTGTCTGAAGTAATTTGGAGTATCAAGACTAAACCTACTTGAAATACCTATATTATGTTATAAATCGTTAGCAATAGTCGTAAAAATCGTTACAGATAGTCGTAACAAATCGTTACAGACAGCCGTCACAAATCATTACGTATTCATTACAAATACTGTCACCAGCAATTGCGCTTACAAACTGCGCACGATATTAAAAAAGGCTTTTTTCCTCAAAATCATTAGTCCGTATCTTGAAAAATATCGTCTGCGTTCCTCTGCCGTCGGACCTCGTTACTTTGGTATTCAATTAATTGTTTTCGTCAGGGAACAAGTGGCTGTACGAAATGGTGTTGTCTAAAACTCGATAAGGCAAATTGGATCGGAAGCAAACAAAGTGATGATGATAGAATAACAAAAGATTAAAGCTACTGCCTGAGGTGTAAGGCGTAACACTTATTTTTTCAACTTTCAACAAAAAAGGAGGCTATAAAAATAAGTATCACACTTTTAAAATTTCATTTTATTCTAAACTATCTATAGGTAGATCTCTAACTTCTAAGTTAGAGATCTAAAATTAAAAACGTTTTATAGCAATTTTATCAGCTTTCTTTGAAACTATGGTAAATTATACAATAGTAACATTTTTAAGTCTTGTGTGTCTTGTTTATCTTGTGTACTTTAAAAGTTATTATAATTTTAAAAGTGTGATACTTATTTTTGCAGGCCAGTTTATATTAAGTAACCGTGTATGTATTAAAAATCTATGTTATGTATTGTAAATATAGAAATGAATTGCGAAGCGCGAAACTCGAGAACGGCTGGACCAGTTTAACTGATCCTTTTATTTTGTTGTGCTTTTAGTGGTCAGGACAAGGGTTAAGTATTTATAAATTATTATTGGAAACTAGTCACGGGATATGGGGTGTCCGCGCGGACTAGTATATTATTTAAAAACAAGTTATGCCTCATAATGAATTGTCTATGGAGTTCCCATCTTCATCGTCATTGCCACTACAGCTGAGATGAAGAGCAATCCCTTTCTGGATAGAGAATAAAAAAAAATTGTACCTAAGAATATCCAAAGGCAAAGTTACTACCTCATTAATAAACGTGTTACTGACATATGGGCACCCTTCCAATATAACATGTAGGGTAAAGCCGGGGATTTACAGAGCAATCAGGTCAGTGCAATATAACCATTGATACCAAGCTGTATATCTATAATGTAGAAAGACAAAGGCATAGGAATAACAGTGATTGTTCTGTAGCCACCGAGTAAAAGAAATGGACTGTATTAAAAATAAAAGAAAGCTAAGTTAAAAATTTAAAACGTAATACAAGTTCTTGGCGCGTTAGTGAAGCGTCATGTCTGCAGTTTTGTTTTATTTTCTAAAATTTGTGTTTTGTCGACTATTAATGTGAAATAATGGTGGATCATTCATTACCCGTAAGTGTTTGTGAACGTGCATGAGTGTTGGCAAATAAAACAAAACAGTGCAACATCACTTTTAAAATTCTCTTAAGAAGTCCGTGTGAGATCTCGATAAAGTCCCACAGCTTTATACATGATATTACCCTGGCTTTATTGAGTCTAAAGGGGTTTGGGGAATATCATTTACCATTTAACGTTCACATTATCTCTCATTATCATATACTTTATGCAAAAAAAAATATTTACTAATATCTTACTTGACACTGGCTAAATGTGCTGACCGCACGACGCCATTACCTTTATAAAGATGTTAGAAAGAAAACAAACAGCAAAACAAAACAAAAGAAGTAACTTGATAGATTAGGGGAAGATTTTTCAAGCTTACTTGTTTGATAAAGTACTATTCAATAACTTTGAAAATGTACGGTCATATCCTGTCTTTTTTTGTGGGTGATCGTATATAGGTTGAACGTTATATCAGGTTATACCTTTGATCAGAGGATTGAAAAACCGGCCAAGTGCGAGTCGGACTCGCCCATGATGGGTTCCGTAGCAGCAAGTAACATCATATAAAAGTTCTTGTAGTTCGTTGTAACTTTGAACGATGTTTTAATAATAGTGTATTTTTTTTAATTAATTAATTTATGATGTATTAAAAAAAACTACTTACTAGATCTCGTTCAAACCAATTTTCGCTGAAAGTTTGCATGGTAATGTACCTACATCATATATTTTTTTTAGTTTTATCATTCTCTTATTTTAAAAGTTACAGGGGGGGGGGACAAACATTTTACCACTTTGGAAGTGTCTCTCGCGCAAACTTTTCAGTTTAGAAAAAAATGATATTAGAAACCTCAATATCCTTTTTGAAGACCTATCCATAGATACCGCACCCGGATGGGTTAGATGAAAAAAAAAATTGAGTTTCAGTTTTAAGTATGGGGAACCCCAAAAATTTTTTGTTATTTTTTCTGTTTGTGTGAAATTCTTAATGCGGTTCACAGAATACACCTACTTAAAAAGTTCCAACAGTATAGTTTTTATAGTTTCGGAAAGAAGTAGCTGTGACATACGGACGGACAGACAGACATGACGAATCCATAAGGGTTCCGTTTTTTGCCATTTGGCTACGGAACCCTAAAAATAGGCTGTCTAAAAAACAGAATTCTGAAAAAGTATATTTTGATCCGTAACGCTGGCTAAAAAAGAAAAAATTTAAAATGTTGGTATATTTCGGTTGGCAGCACAGCATATATATATTTGCTTATTTGCTTATATACATGGTTGGCAGTTTGAAAATCTCTATTATTTTGTCGCCTGCTGTTCCTCTACTCAGGGCGCATTCGGGTAATCGCATATGAGAAGTCACGTGTCGGCAGCAGCCGTCGCAGGCTGGAGGTGCTACGCGCCATGTAGATTAGCCTCTATTATATGCATGAAAGCTTTTGTATAAATCATTAGCCCCTACTAAGAGTTAGATGAAAGCTTTTGTATAAATGAATAGCCCCTGCTATGTAGATGGTAGCTTTGGTATGTGTGATTAACATTACTTTAAAGGTTAGGGCTTATCATGATTGGTAAGAAAATCTAGTAGGTACCTGCCTAGTTAAGCTTTTATTAGGATAGAGATGTGTGGAAGGGTTTGGGGGAGGCCTTAGCCGTGGTAAAAAGGCTGATATATATTTTTTTAATCTTTTAAACCTTATCTCTTTTAATATAGTTGGTAGTTTTGTGGCACAGTTTCATATTGTAAATATATAGCATAGTAATATAATAAGTTGTGATTTGCATGCTATTTTGAAAATGGCTAAACATGAGAACCATTTTAATTAAGCAACACCTTTATGCCATGTTTGACGCAAATAAAGTGTATTCGAGTCTATTCTATTATATGAGTAGGTAGTACTTATGCCTTTGTTCGTGGGTCTACGGCGGGAGACCTAGTACTGAGCAAAATCGGCAAGAAACTCGACAAGGGAGTTTCTTTACTCCCTTCTTTCAGTGTCAGAATATAAAAAATGGCCTCCCTGTCGTACAAGGTCATTTACCCAAAACTTCATACAAACAGATACACTTGCCAGCAGATCAACTTACCCAAAACTATCAAATTTCTCTAATTGGATCCTTATACCCTAACCATAAAGTTCTAAATTCATTTTTATGGTAGAAAGATGTGCTTGCGTTACGGCGTACATGGAATAACGTACGATTATAACACAAAAAATAATGAAAAAAGCCCTCAAAAGGGAACTGTTTTTAAAGAGAAAAAATAAATACATATTTATTGTAATGAACTACAGAATCACAGAGTGTTTTTTGCGTTACCACTCCGAAACGGTTCACCTAAAAAGGTCTGCTGAAAAATGGAGGCGAGCTCAAAGGTCGGCGACGTAAAGGCGTCTAATAAATAAACAAAGTGGCACACTAATTACCCTGGTGACATTTTTGAAGAGCCTACTCGGTGGTGACCCTGAACTTTTAACTAGGGTGTGATTTTTGACAGCAATTGGCTTACTGCAGCCGCGAAAAGAATAAAGGCTCTCTGACACACAAGGTGCATCAAGTTGTCGACGGAAGAAGTAATTGCTGTTGCACTCACCTATCGGCTGTAGTCAAATGTCACAAATCACTGTCGAGTGTAAGTATTGACGAATGACGCCGCCCCGCACACTGTATGGGAAGGTTGCCATAAATCCAAAAACGAAATCTAACTTATGTTAACTTTTAATAGTGTTTGAGGGTAGATCGATATTGTGTACGTTTGGATTAGTAAGTAGAAATCATACTTGATAAATCGTTAGGTCATAATCATAATAGTCACAGTTTAACGAGTCAGTTCATGCAAATCAGTTTGCTTAAACAAAATATCGTTTATTTAATTAGAACATTGTTCCGTTCTATTGACTAATTATACAGTCAATCATTATAAGTGTTATTTCCTCAAGTACGTATTATTTTATAATCCTAAAATTAAGTGTTTGTAATTAGTGATACGGTTGTAATAGGAACTCGAAACTTATGGTAGAAGTATTGGCAAGTTTTTGTTGTTGTCAAGCATTTTAGTTTATTTTCTGTAAGTAGGTACTATAATATATACTGCAAATAGTATAGCTTAGGATGTGTTCTTTTGGGGTCAGTTGAAAGTTTTACCACCTTTTTCCGGTACTCATACTGACATAGCTTAAAAACCATAGGCACTTTTATAATTTTATAATTATACAAAAGATTGCGTTCAAGAGCTGCCTAAAACTAAACTAAAATCCATTCATCATGATGTTGTAAAAATGCTAAAAGCACCTGATATTTCCGAGTTCCGAGTGTTCATCTTTTCTCTCTTATAGTCAAAATGTTGTTAATAGTAGCGATAAAAGTAATTAATTTTTTCTCTCTCAAATTATCTTAAGTATTTTAATTTTGTTCACTAAATACTACTATAGAGGAACATATTCACATATATTCTAATGAGAAACGATTATATTTATCAAAATTTGTTCGAAAATAATTATGGCCAACCTTCCCATACAAGTAAAAACAGTGTGCGCCGCCATGCAGCCGCGCCCAGCAACAAAGAGTGTTTCAGATTTTTAGATGCATAGTGCACAGCTCGCGTTTGTGATCACCAACCCCCGTTTGGCAAGCGTGGTGATAAAGCCAATACCAGGAGGGTGTCACTCCGCAGTTTAGGTACGTTCGGCCGGCGCGCCTACCAGGCAGGCTGCAGAGGCGTATGGCAGTAAAGGTTGCCGCGAGCCGACCGACACGCACGCTCCACGTCGCCCGTCGTCGCTTAACTCGTAATCCCTGCGCGCGCGCGTTAAACCTTTGCTCTGTGACGTCATGACGCTATTATTTATTCTGTGGTCATGACGTCAAATCGATATCGAGTCAGCCTTGCTTAACGGAATATGAACGCTCGGCAAATTCGTAATTAACTAATTTCGCGTGAAAGTCGTTAGAGAGTGAACCTTCTGTTCGTAGTACTATTAGTTATTCTGTGCCAATACCTCGGTAGTAGCGATGACTTCATTTTCATGAGTACTTTGCCCCGCTATGGGGCACTATAGGCTATTACTACTTAACTACAGGTTGGCAAATTCACACGTGACAGTCCCATGGTCCGTGGTATGGGGGCCGAAAGGTTGCGGGGCGGGAAAGAAGAGCGTAGGCGGCGGGGCCACTTAGTGCGAACACAGAATAAATAATAGTGTACGACCACAGAATAAAGTTATTATTCTGAGTGTACGACCTACTACAAACATCAGTCGTGTGCAGCAGTCAGCGAGATGTCGCCCGCCGCAGACCATAGGACTGCAACATACGATAAAATGTTTTACCAGAAAAAAAATGATATTTTTTTTCTGGTAAAATATTTTATTTTATATCTATATAGCATTGTGAATGCAAAATTTCAATAATAAAGATGTAACATACGAATTTGCCAGCCTATAGCAAAAAGTTGCTGAGATGTATATATATGCCTTTATGAGGCATTCCAGCCGACACCCTCAAGACGTAAAGCCCATAAAGCGCGCATTATCTAACGCTATCCCGTCATTAGGACTGGCGCTGGAATAAAGCCTGACACACATTCATTACCGACTTTGCGAAGGGAAAAGTGAGTCTAATTTACGGCTCCTCTCACACATGTAAGGTTCACATGCTTATTCGCCCTTGCCCGCTCCTGTCGCGAAGTAAATAGAATAAAAAAAATTAGTAGTTTGTAACCACCCGCATTGGGCCAGCGTGGTGGATTACGGCCCAACGCTCCCAACGTGCTTTTGTGACTGTGGGAGGCCTGTGCCCAGTAGTGGGACGTTTATAGGCTGACGATGATGATAAATATTTTATTTACTACAATTTCAACAGCATAGATCGGCGACGGGCTCACCTGGCAAGCTGAGCACATGTGCAGTCGCTATTTGGTGAAAAGTGGACTATGGTAGAGGACGGGGATAATAGTCGTGACTATATTTTACTACAATTTGCAATTTTGTACAATACGTTTACGGGCTGATTAGAAGTTTAATGGTTATTTTGGCATTGACAATGTAACTTTCGCAAATGATAGAACGATAGAAAAACCGGAGTTTCTCCCGTGTTTTTTTAGCAACAACACGTGTTGTGAGACACCATTTTATTTAAATCTACCGTACAATACTAAATTTACTATAAAAATGTCTTCTTCTTCTTCTTCAGCCCTTTTCTACCCAATGCTGAGTAAAAGCCTCTTCCATGCTTGATAACGAGTGGCGATGAGAAGTGGACTGTATAAAAATGTGGAGATGATGGAAACAAGTATTGAACACGTTTATCACAATTTAATTGGCAAAATTACAGCACAAAGTACAAAGGCAAAAGGAACAATGACAACTGGAAAATATGACAATGGTATCAAAAGTAAAGTTTATAAAAGGAACAATAAACCTGCCGGTATGGCAAGGAGGCCGTGCTGCAGGCAGTCGCTAACATACCGGAGCCCCAGTGGCACACTAACCACTGGTAGCGGCTGGCTGAGGCGCGGCTTCCATCAAAATAATCTTACGGGCCGGTCGACGTAGTGTGCCGCCTCGGGTAAGCACGTCTGCCACGCGGACCGCTCCGTCAGGCCCATGGTAAACCTTCACTATCCTCCCCAGAGGCCATAAGCCACGAGGGAGGGTAGTGTCGGCGACTAACACCACATCTCCCTCGCCAAGATTCGTCGCGTGGCTGGTTGGACCTCGAGGTCTGAGCGTGGGCAGGTACTCTCGCAGCCATCGCGTTCAAAATTGATCGGAAAGTCGTAAACTTTTTCTCCAGTCGGATCTTCTAGTTAGGTCAGCATCAGTTAATGAGCAGGTCCAAGGCACAACCGACGAGGAGCCCAAAATAAAGTGGAAAGAGGTCAATGCTTCTGGTGTGTCTGGAGAAGACGGTATATATGTAAGCGGTCTCGAATTTACGATTGCCTCAGCTTCCAGAAGGAGAGTCGTTAGCACGTCTTCTTTTAGTTGGTTTTCTTTGAGACAGGCTCTTAGACTCGATTTTATCGTCCTTATTAGCCTTTCCCATGCACCGCCCATAAACGGGGAGGCTGGTGGGATGAATCGCCATTCAATGTTTCTGTTTGTGGCGTATTCTCTGACTGGGTCCTGAGTCCCAGACAGTCCTGAGATGAGGATGAAGACACCGCAACTCCCGGGAGGCTCCGACAAAGTTTGTCCCGTTGTCGGAAAATATTGTTGAGGGTGACCCTCTTCGCGCGATGAAACGCCTCAGACTCATAATGGCGGCATCAGTCGAGAGTGATGTGACTACTTCAAGGTGTACGGCTCGCGTTACTAGACATGTGTATAAGGCTACGTAGCGTTTCTCTTGGCGTCTGTAAATAGTAATGGTGATTGGGCCAAAATAGTCGAGGCCTACGTGCGTAAAAGGCCGTTTGTGGTGATCGAGTCTTTCCGGGGGTAGGTCGCCAGTCTGCGGTTGCGGGGTTCGAAATTTCCATCGTCGACACTGCGTACAGGAGTTAGCTACGCCACGGATTGTGCTTCTCGCTTTAAGGATCCAATATCTCTGTCGCAATTCGTTAAGGACGAGCTCGTTAAGACAATGTGATGCTCGAATGTGTTCATTCAGAATCAGTAGTCGTACCGCATGATGACGGCCGTCTAGGATTATTGGTGCTTTCGTGCTTATACTGACTCCTGGTACTGCTTCTATGCGCGTGTCCATGCGCATGAGTCCATCAGTCCATCTGCGTAGATCTTCGGTGCCAGTTTGAGGATTCGACTGTTCTTCGAAACGGGTTGCAAAGATCTCAATGATCTTATTTCCACTGGAAAGCTTTCTTGTTGAGAATTTCTTAGGATCATCTTCTCTGCCTCTAGCATGTCTGACGCGTGAAGTTGGAGAGGCGATGTGGTGCCGTCTAAATACAACTTTGAATTTGGTTGCGTTGGCCGAGAAAGTTTGAACCGGAAAAAACGCGCACCCTGTAGGAAACGGGCGGTGGCACGTATTAAACGCAGCCAGGAGCTAAAACGTGTAGCATTAGGTACCGGGTTCGATAATGGTGCGTCGAGGAGCATCCCCACCAGTTCCGATTTCAACTCTGGGTCTGGTGAGATCTCCTCCACGCTACCGATCTGCTCAGTCGGCCAAGCGTGCGGCGGCTGTGAAAGAAATGGCGGACCGACAAACCACCGATGAGACGGCGAAAGGTTCACTTTCTTAGGCTTGGTAGCGTCGTCAGCGACGTTGAGAGAGGTCGGAATCCATCTCCAGTTGGAAGGGTTTGTTGTGTCTAGTATCTCTCCCAATCTGTGCGCCACGAACGGTTTAAATGCGCGAGCGTCACTCCGGATCCACTTAAGGACGGTGGTTGAGTCTGTCCAAAAAGTGGTTGCGGAGGGTTTAATACGGTGGGCTTGTAAAATTGATTGCGCGAGACGTGAGGCCATGAGCGCGGCTTGCAGCTCCAGGCGAGGAATTGAGACGGGTTTTAGCGGCGAGACGCGACTTTGCTGCCGATGAGAGTTGGTATCGTCACAGTAACTAAATCGCCAGTACGCGACGCACGCGTAGGCTTGTTCGCCGCCGTCGGCAACAACGTGTAGCTGAACGTCTACCTCATCTGACCGATTCATATACCAACGTGGGATTTTAATGTTAGCCGCGATTCGTAGCTGCGCTAGCCAGTCGTCACATTCGCTCACGTACGCCGACGGTAGCGGCGCGTCCCAGTCGATGCCTGCCCGCCAAAGTTTCTGTATCAAGATGCGGCCCCAGATGGTAACAGGCATTAGAAAACCAAGTGGGTCGTATACTTTCATAACATTTGACAACAAGGTGCGTTTGGTTAAGGTTTCGGTTACAAAATCAGATACGGCGCGGAATCCTAGTGAATCCTGACGTGGGTTCCATTTGACTCCTAGGACGCCGACTTCTGCGCTTGGTAGTAGATAGACGTCAGAGTCACTATCGCTTCTTAATTCCTTCGGGACAAGTGAAAGCGCTTCCGGGTGGTTGGATGTCCATGAGCGCATTTCGAAACCACAGGAGCTGTGTACCGTGATTAGGTCCGCGGCTATCTGGGCGGCTTTCGTGGCGCTAGGGTGGCTACCGAGGTAGTCATCCATGTAGTGGTCTTCGACGACTACCTTGCAGGCCGCGGGGTAGACGTTTTTTAACGTTTCTGCGTTTTTGTTTTTAATGTGAAGCGCGATGAACGGGCTTGACACGGCGCCAAAAATCATAGATGACATACGGTACTCTTTTATTTCGCCGTCCTTGCCACGCCAGAGGAAGCGTTGAGCGTCTCTATCCCTGGGTGCGATCTTGATTTGTGGGAACATCTCTCTGATGTCCCCGTTTAGGGCCACTGCGCCTTCTCTAAAGCGAAATAGAATATCTAGTAAAGAGCGTAGTAGGTCAGGTCCTTGCAAGAGTAAGCTATTGAGGCTTACGCCTTTTGTTAGGGCAGCTGCGTCGTGGACGGCTCTAAGTTTCCTTTTCTGTGGGTGAAAAACTCCAAAGATGGGCAAGTACCAACGAATAGAGCCGTCTGCATTAGTGTATGAACTGTTCGATGGGAGGCGTTGGTGGTAGGTCTTCGGGTTGCACTCTTCGGCGTAGCCTTTACTTATGATGCCATCTATGAACTGTTGGAAAGCTTGGGCGAACGACTGATCCTTTGACATTTGACGTTCGAGAGCCTTAAACCGCGATAATGCTTGGGTGTAGCTATCGGGAATAACTTTCGGTAGGTCCTTCTTCCAAGGTAGACCTACTTCGAAACGACCGTCATCGAGCCGGCGTGCTGAGGCTTCGATGGCGTCTATGGCTCGCTTGTCGTCGTCGTTTTGGCGAGGGGTGTTTTTAGTTATCCCTAAGGCGTCGATGTCGTATTGACGCTTAATAAGTTCGTCTAGGTCTTCTGAGATGTGGTTAACGAATTCAAGTGGCACGGACGAAACGGAAAGTGCACCGTGAAGTACCCATCCTAGCAGAGTTCGGGAGGCAACGGGTTCGTTTTTCTTTCCACACCGAACTTCGCGACTCAGTGATAAATGCCAGTCAGGCGCGCCGATGAGAACAGTAGGGGCGACGCCGGCATGTGAGAGTTCGTCGGATAAGTCTGACAGGTGTCGGTAACTTGTTAAGTTGACGATTTCTGGGTTCTGGGTGCGTATCGCTAAGGGACAGATAGCTCGTGCGTGCTTTACTAAATAACGGTCGTGTTGGTTACGTCCTCGAATGTGAAAATTTACATCCTACTTCAACTTCCTTAGTCATACCACTGACGCCCTCAATGCGGAGGCGCTCTCGGTTAGCGAATGTCGCGCCGATGCGCGCTGCTACTTCTCCGTCGATAAGCGTCGCCGTACTGCCCTCGTCGAGCAGCGCCGTCGTCTCGAACTCGCCGTCGGGGCCTTCGAGTATGATCGGGATCACTTTCAGAAGGCCGTGTGGACGCGTCGACGTTTGTGTCGTTGACCCTGTGGCATTGATTAATAGTTCAGACGTGTTCGAAATTTTTACGGGTTCGATTTCGTTGTTTGGGACGGTGACAATTGAGCTGACGGGGGACGCCTGGGTATCGTAGCATTGGCCACCGCAAGTGCCGCTGGTTATGGCTGTGGTTGTCGCTGTGCCGTGGAGGAGTGCGCTGTGGAATCTTGAGCAACCATCGACTCCTCAGCGTTTTGCGCGACAGCTGTTCCATGTATGCGGGAATGACTTTAGACAGCGATAGCATACTCTATTTTCTCTAACCCAACGCCATCTGTCATCAACGGTTAGGGTTAGGAACGCTTTGCAAGATTTTATGTCACGAGGCCCCTGTTCGCAATACGTGCACCGTTCGTGTGCTTTGTCGCCAGGTCTTGTAGCGTGCACGAATTCCTTTTTCACTTGTGGTCTCATGATTTGCGCTGAATGTTGTGGTTTAGATATAGCGTCGGCTACGAAATCATATTTTAGTTGCTTGTCCGCCTCGACTAGGAGGAAATGTGACAACAGTTCTAATTTTGTAATGCTTTGTACCTCCGGTGCATGGATGGACGCGAAATCTGTAAAACGGTCTCTGGTGTGCTCCCTCAGTTTGACCAGGATGCAATTAAAAAGGTCCAGCGATGCCAAATGCTCGTGCTGATTAAGTAGCTTGAGAGTAGTAACGAAATTACTAAGTTTGTTTGCTAAATGATTTAAGTCTTCAGGAGAACTTAGCTTTGGGCTGCTGCGCAACTCGGTGATCTCGCGCGCCACTAGGAGCTCTGGGCGCGCGTACGTTTGTTCTAAACGGGTCACGACGATGTCGGGCTCGCCGGAAGTCCACAGCAGCGACGCTACGGACTGGTAGGCTTGACCGCGAATCGCATTGTTAAGCCGATCTAGGTTTTCTGAAGGGGAAAAATTTGATTTAGTTCTCTCATAACTGCTTTTAAAAGCCATCCATTGCCCGGCGTCGCCTGCAAAGGTGACGAGGTCAGGATTTTTAGGTCGGCCAGAAAGAGAGTTGATAGCTTTGGCGAGCTTAGAAATTGGGTCGGCGGAGGAGGGGCTTTCGGTAGTTCGCTTTAGTTGCGTAGCGGTTTTGCCGACGGTACGTGCGGGTCTCGAGAGTACTGCATGGTTGGCGTCGGGTGCTCTGAATCGTGCAGTGTTGGTGAGCGCAGCCGGCTGTAAAGGATGTCCCTGAGGCTTACCCAGGGTAACGGTCTGTGCCTCGCCAGGCATGTCCATGTGAGCTACTTTTGCCATGGTTGCATTTTGTTCGTAGACCCATGTTTCTGTACGTATATCGGTACTACGTCTGGAAGCGCGTGACATATGAGATTTAGTACACTTATCTGAAGCGTCCAGTGCGGCAAGTTTTGCCTGCAACTCCGCTTGTTCCGCTTCACACTCCAGTCGTGCTATCTCCAACGCCAACTCGTGCTCGCGTTCTGCCAACTCGTGCTCGCGTTCTGCCAACTCGCGTTCACGTTCTACTCGACGTCTGGTAGCCTTGGCTTCGATGGCTAGTTTTTGAGCGCGGATGGTAGCCGAGGAACGCGAGGAGTATGTTCGTACGCTGTGCGCGTGAGATTGATGACTGTGAACACTTTTAGTATTTGCATTGGCATTTGTTCCGTCAAGCCAGCTAGAACGATCACTTGGTGGATCCGCGGGGAGGATTCGTCTCTCGCCGCTAAGATCGGTGCCCGCCTGTTGTGTGGTCGAGCTGGCTTGTGACGATGTTTTTGTCGTTTTTGCGGCTGAAACTGGCCGGACGCCGCCCGGTGAATGCTCATTGCATTCGGGCTGCGTCCGCTCGGTTTCCGTAGCCGCTATGTCCGCGTTTGCCCTTGATTGTGCTTGACTACGTGTTTCCACCATAGTGAATGCGAACTAATGAGATAATGATATAATGATATGTTTAAAAAAAATGAAAATTTAAAATGTTTACTTACGTCGTAAGGTTTGAAAATTTTTGTGGAAGATGGATGGTTTTTTACGGCGAAAAAGGACCAATGATAACGAGTGGCGATGAGCAGTGGACTGTATAAAAATGTGGAGATGATGGAAACAAGTATTGAACACGTTTATCACAATTTAATTGGCAAAATTACAGCACAAAGTACAAAGGCAAAAGGAACAATGACAACTGGAAAATATGACAATGGTATCAAAAGTAAAGTTTATAAAAGGAACAATAAACCTGCCGGTATGGCAAGGAGGCCGTGCTGCAGGCAGTCGCTAACAATGCTTTTCCAAACGGTGCGATCCTGGGTTTTTCGCATCCAGTCCTTCCCCGATATTTAGGTTAGGTCATCGGTCCATCTCCTGGGCTGTCTTCCTACGTTTCTGCGCCCGTTCCGTGGCCTCCATTCCAGCACCTTCAACCCCCATCGTCCGTTAGACCTGCGGCATATGTGGCCAGCCCACTTCCACTTTCTTTGGGCTATAATCTTAGCTATGTCGGTGACTTGTGTTCTACTGCGGATTTCTGTATTGCAAATTTGATCGCGGAGGGAAATACCAAACATAGCTCTCTCCATAGCCCTCTGGGTGACTTGTAATCGGTGGATAAGCTGTCTAGTGAGTGACTAACTTTCTGACCCATAGACATTTAAAAATATATATCACTTGAAATTAGCTTAATGCTAAACGCGAAGCCATTAATTAAAAATAAGATAAGATAAGATAGAAAAACCGGCATCTCGTCAGCTAGCGAAGTAGGCACCCGAATTACGAAAAGGTATGGCTTAAACCCTCTCTCTCACATGAGGTAATGTTCAAGTGTTATATTTCCCAACAAACCACATTTCTTTCAAATTTTTTCAACCATTCCGGCCTCCTTAAGCAATAAACATCTTGACATTAATACTGTTCCAGAGTCTTGAATGTGAGGAAATTATGGACTCCCAGATTTTCTAAAGCAAAGGCACTGCGATAAACATAAACCAGATTTCTTGGCGGGAAAGTAAGCGGCATGTCTGCATTTTTGTTTCATTTTCTAAAATCTGTGCTCTGTGAAATAAAGGTGCTCGCGAACGTGCAAAATGAAACAAGAATTGCATCACCACTTTTCTAATTCTCTCAAAAAGTTCTTATAGCAGAGGATCCGAGTATACAACGACCTACGACGACGACAACAACGAATACCGGCCCTGTGGGCCGGTATTTTATATCAAATTTAATATTTACTTGGCTGAAAATTTTCAGTCCAGTATATGATTAATTCAATATTTAAAAAATATTTTTTTTTAAACATTGCACTGGTTTGGATAGTAGATGAATTACATAGGTACCAATCGAAAGTATGAAGCCTATAGAATATGCAAACGTTAGGTTGACTATTTTTTTCCCGTCATAACTATTGTTTAGGCAGGGCCCTTATTCTGTAACGATTCCTTGTTTCAAAACCACGTTAATACCTTAAAAAGTAACGATATCTTCCCAAAAACGTATGCGTTTGACGTTTGTGTGCGGTAAGGTTTAGGTGTGGAATCTATAAATTGCGATACAGAATCAGGGCCCAGGTGTAAACAGGTAAGTCAATATTAGTAATTTGCAACCGTCTGGTTAATAAATAAAATTTATGTATAAATAAAGATCTCATTACAAACACAAACACAAAAACTAGTGCAATGTTAAAAAAAATTAAAATAATCATAGGGGTACTGGACAGAAATTGTTCAGCCAACCAACTCGCGATATATTTTTTAACATACTAAATTTTATATAAAATACTTTTCATCCGTTAACCGGCCCGGTGAAGGTCGTCCTATATTCGGATCTTAGACTATTATAAATAAATAAATAAAATAAATCTTTCCTACAATCACACCAATTATCTAGCCCAAGAGAAGCTTCGAAGAAACTCGTTAAATGGTTACTAGACAACGGATAAACATACTTAAAATACTTAAATACATACTTATTATACATAGAAAACACCCAGACCCGAGACAATTTAGAAAAACAATAATTTCTAAATTGACCCGACCGGGGATCGAACCCGGGACCTAAAAGATTATAAGATCTCAGCTAAGTCCCACGTTTTTACCAAAATTCAAATCGTTTATCATTTATCATTATCACCACTTATTATCACCTACAAAAAAAATCATTATATCCTTTACATGACACTGGCTAAATGCGCAAACCGCACTCAGCTCTTAAAGAAGAAAAAAAATTATAAATCAGTATTTTCTTACTAACGTATGTGAAATAACATTAAAATGCCACGACTACCCTCCGATTTGAGAGTGATTTCATACTAATGGCACCATTCAAGTGTGTCGCGTCTGTAGTAGAATAGGAAGCACCTCACACACACCGCGAGATAGTAACAGGGTTGTCAATCACTTACATACAGACATAAAATCACGATTATATTATCCTCGAAGGGTTAGTCAGAGACTAGGAAATGAGGACCGCAGAAGCAGTCCTGCGCCATAGTCGACTTTTCACCAAATAGCGACTGCACATGTGCTTAGCGTGACAGGTGGTAATATCCCATCGCCGCACTATACTGTTGAATGTGGGTCTGGTACCTAATCCCGAATGACAAAAGCCCAAATAACAAATGCCCGAACACTAAGGCCCGAAAAATCACTTGCTCGAACGCTTAAAATCTCGACGGTTCATAAGCCCGAAAACTCAAAAGGCCGACACACGGAATGTCCACAGTTACCCAAAAGAAACAAGCCACTGTGACGTTTATTTTGATATTATCTATTTAAAGAGTTTTCGGGCTTATGAACGATCGGGATTTTAAGCATTAGGGCTAATGATTCTTCGGCGAATAGTGTTCGGGAATTTGTGTGTCGGCCTTTTGAGTTTTCGGGCTTATGAACCATCGACGTTTTAAGCGTTCGTGCAAGTGATTCTTCGGGCCTTAGTGTTCGGGTATTGGTTATTCGGGCTTTTGTCATTCGGGATAAAGTACCAGACCCATGTATGTGCAGTCTTTAGCCCGTTAGTCGCCTTTCACGACATCCAAGGGAAGAGCGAGGGGGTGGTAGTATTCTTTCACCGCTGCGCGACCAAGGACCGGAACCGCTTACCAAATAAGGGGTTTTTGATTGGGTAATTCATAGACTTGTTTTCAATAACCCTATCAATACGGTTAGCATATCGTCGACTTACCGCATCGAAAGGATAACCAAATTGATACAGTTAATTAGGGTAAGCACTAACCACATCCAAAAACCCTGTTGAAGCTAACCCTATAAAAAGGGTTTTAACGCGCACAAGCGATTCAAGCTTCTACGTGCAATGCATTAGACTTATTATTGCATAACTGTTTACGTGTGTAGCTTTCAACAGAGGCCCCCTCGCGGCGAGCGTGCTGCAAAATATCGCTTACTCGTAAATAAGTTATTCGCACTAAAGTTAATTTTCGTATGACTTGTCAATCAGTTCACGTTAAGACTTGTCGCGCGGTGCTTGCAATGCAGCTTGTTAGATTTTTAAAAGATTTTAATTAGTTTCACCTGTCCGTTTGTCATCAAATCTAGCAAATTAAATTTTATCCACTTCCCGGTTACGAATTGAGCTTAAATTTTGCATGCATGTGTAAATCGCGTGACAATTGGTGCTGATCTGATGATGGAGCTGGAAGGTGGCCATAGAAACTTCGCAATGAAACGACACAACCTCATCGAGTTTGGGCTCGTTTGAATCGTCTTGACGAGTAGATTGTCTTTCAATGGTAACCAGGGTCTGATGATGGAGCTGGAAGGTGGTCATAGGAACTCAGTTAAGAAACGACGAAACCCCATCGAGTCTCGGCTCGTTTGATTTGTCTTGACGAGTACTTTGGTGCTAGATGGTAACCAGGGTCTGATGATGGAGCTGGAAGATGGCAATAGGAACTCAGTAATTAAACGACACAACCCCATAGAGCATGGGCTTGTTTGATTCGTCTTGACGAGTACTTTGGTGCTAGATGGTAACCAGGGTCTGATGATGGAGCTGGAAGGTGGCCATAGGAACTCAGTAATTAAGCGACACAACCGCGTCGAGTTTGATTCGTCTTAATGGGTGGACCATTTTTTATTGATATGTTAACGTATTAAAATATAAAATAATACTAAAAAGTTAAAATTAAAAAAGAAAAAAATACTTTTTAAAAACAATACCTACATTGCAACCTTTAACGGTAATTAACCATATTCGTCTACGTCACAATAACCAAATATCGTAAGTAGGTACATACTTATTAGACATTTTTATTAAACTATAATACATTACACCTTGTATTAAAAACTTTGCGTTTTTATCACATACCCAATGTTTTATAAATAAAAGAGTGTTACATTGTGATTGCAAAAAAAATTATGACGGTGTAATAATGCTAACTGTTCTTTAATGTTCCATCACAATGTAATTCTTACGCTTTTATTAAAAATAATGGGTATGTAATATAAACGCAAAGATTAAATACAAGGTGTAAAGTTTTATGGTTTAATAAAAATGTCTAATAGGTATCTACCTACTTAAGATATTTGATTATTGTGACTTAGACGAATATGGTTAATTACCGTTAAAGGTTGCAATGTAGGTATACCTATTATAATGATGTTTTTCTTATTAGGATTAAATTATTATTTTTAAATTTTTAGATCTTTTAACAACAAGAACATAATAAAAGCTTGTTTTTAAAAAGTATTATTTTCCTTTAATTTTTGTTGTTTTTGTACGGTTAAATCCATGGTATATGATAAATGAATAATGTATGGTAACCCCATGTTCATGGACGTATGGCAGCTCTAACAACAGCATCATCAGCTTACTAACGTCCCACTGCTGGGCACAGGCCTCCCACGTGGACAATAGAACGTGGGGATATTGGGCCATAACCCGCCACGCTGGCTCAATGTGGGTTAGTGGGATCATACAATTGTACATTATTATGGTACCTACCTATATACTATGTGGTTTTTTATTCTTTCAAAGTCTCTATTGACCGAGCAAGGTTTGTATAGAAAAGTAAAGATAATATCTCGTGTTTTGGCCTATTTCTTGGAGAAAGTTGTTCAGTTTTATGGTCTGGTCAACCCACCGCGTCTAAGACAAATAAAAAACCACGTTATTATTTGGAAACTTATTAAGTCCCCACAAAAAGTCCGGACATTAAGCCAAGGCAACTTGACCGTTCTTCCAAGCCTTACCACATAAGAGTAGCGAACTTGATCCCTTTGCCTGTATCAGTCATGCAGGGCCGTCTGATGTCACGTCCGGCCTCCCCCGACTACGGTTACCATCCGTCCGGATTATACCGGAAATGACCGGACTTTTAAGACTCTAGTCCGGACTCTGTCCGGCTCTTTAGTTTGTCTGGATTTTGGAATATGCAAGTGATCAACGAGTGATCTTCTAGCGTACGTTACTCACGCGTGGGGTGAAGCGACGGACAAGCATGGCAAATCCCTGGCAGTTGGCCTTGATATCGCCAAAGCTTTCGATAGAGTGTGGCATCGTTTCCTTCTTACCAAGTTGCCGGCCTTCGGTGTGCTGCCCCGTTTGTGCGGCTCGGTTGCAGACTTTCTAGTGGAGCGGAGGATTCGTGTCCTTTGTGAGGGTAGTTCCTCCACGTTTTACAAGGTTAATGCATGAGTGCCGCAGTGTTCTGTGCTCTCATCTACTCTATTTCTTCTGAATATATTAATAACATGTTGTCCTTGGGAAATATTAATTGTTATACGGATGACGGTACGGTGCATGAGCGATACTTGGGACATCCTGCGGCAAAGCATGCCGATAGCGTTGTGAAAAGGCAAGAACTGGTTGCCAAGACGTAGCGGCGTAAGTATCTTATGTAGAGATCACTATGCATTCAAGAAACTTCCATTTCTTAGGGAACTAGCAATTCAATGTTCATTTGGGTGTTGTGGCATTGAAATTCCTCAAATTAAATGTGTAGTTGTCTGTATTTATAGAACACCCAGCTCTAACTCTCATATATTCCTAGAGCGGTTTGAGAACTTACTCTCAAAACTAAGATATAATAGAAACACCAAAGTAATCAATGCCGGTGACTTCAATATAAACATATTAAAAGAAAGTAATGTTGAAGAAGAGTACATTAGATTAAATCAAAACAATGGAACCATAATACACATTAAAGTACCAACTCGTGGGAAATCTTGCTTAGACCAGATAGTAAGTAATATTCCTACAGCTAAAGGAAATACTTGCCCAGTGGGATTATCAGATCATGCCACTTGTCAAATACTCTGCATCCCAATACAAAATAAAGTAAAGCAAAATAGCGCACGGTACATTTACAGAAGGGATTTCAGCATTGAAAATATTAAAAAAATTGCGGAAATTTTATCTGGTTTGTCATCATTTAATATATTTCATGACACCTTAACACTGTTTTTTAAATTATGTTTTCCCTCGTGTAAAATTAAGTTAAGAAATAGATCTAAACCCTGCAATTGGATCACAAGGGAAATTAAAAAGTCATATGTGTCAAAGAGAAAATTGCGTTTTAAATATTATATAAAAAAGAATCTGTCCATTAAGTGCAAGTATCGAAAGTATTAAGATGTGTATTAATAAATCTAGAAAACTTATGAACGAGGCACGCCTCCATAAAAGTAAAAATGTTTGTAAAACCACGTGGGATCTAATTAATATGTATGATCAACCAGAATTTAATAATAGTTACATAAGCAAAATCAGACATAACAATATGAATATTACGGATCCTATTGACATTTGTAATCATTTTAATAATTTTTATTCCGACATTACAAATCAATCATCTAATTCTAATTATAATTTTAATTCTGACATTACAATCCAATCATCTAATTTTCATAATTATTATTCTAATGCGACATCTGTTAATGATATCCAACATTTATAACCGAGCATCTTTTTATACCCAACAACACATGACGAGATATTTAAAATTATAAGATTCCTCAATATCACAACATCGGTGGGCTATGACGCACTACCCACAAAGATTCTTAAATACTGCGCACTAGTTCTTTCTGACATATTAAGTTATTTAACAAACTTTTCAATGACTGAAGGCACATTTCCGGAAGCCCTCAAACTATCAATCATAAAACCAATACATAAAAAAGGCGTTATTGATGTAATGGATAATTACAGACCTATTGCATTAATACCAGTACTATCTAAAGTCTTGGAAAAGGTTATGCACAATAGAATTTATGACATTTATGACATTTAATATATTTCATGACACCTTAACACTGTTTTTTAAATTATGTTTTCCCTCGTGTAAAATTAAGTTAAGAAATAGATCTAAACCCTGCAATTGGATCACAAGGGAAATTAAAAAGTCATATGTGTCAAAGAGAAAATTGCGTTTTAAATATTATATAAAAAAGAATCTGTCCATTAAGTGCAAGTATCGAAAGTATTAAGATGTGTATTAATAAATCTAGAAAACTTATGAACGAGGCACGCCTCCATAAAAGTAAAAATGTTTGTAAAACCACGTGGGATCTAATTAATATGTATGATCAACCAGAATTTAATAATAGTTACATAAGCAAAATCAGACATAACAATATGAATATTACGGATCCTATTGACATTTGTAATCATTTTAATAATTTTTATTCCGACATTACAAATCAATCATCTAATTCTAATTATAATTTTAATTCTGACATTACAATCCAATCATCTAATTTTCATAATTATTATTCTAATGCGACATCTGTTAATGATATCCAACATTTATAACCGAGCATCTTTTTATACCCAACAACACATGACGAGATATTTAAAATTATAAGATTCCTCAATATCACAACATCGGTGGGCTATGACGCACTACCCACAAAGATTCTTAAATACTGCGCACTAGTTCTTTCTGACATATTAAGTTATTTAACAAACTTTTCAATGACTGAAGGCACATTTCCGGAAGCCCTCAAACTATCAATCATAAAACCAATACATAAAAAAGGCGTTATTGATGTAATGGATAATTACAGACCTATTGCATTAATACCAGTACTATCTAAAGTCTTGGAAAAGGTTATGCACAATAGAATTTATGACTTTTTAGAAAAATTTAAAGTATTAGCCAAGGGAACAAAATGGTTTTCGGAAAAGTAACTCAACCACATTAGCAGACATTAATTTGATAAAAAATGTTACCAAAAATATTGACAAAAATATCGATACAACAGCCTTATTCTTCTAGCTTTCGACTTTGTCTAACATGACATACTTTTATCTAAATGCGGGAAATGCGGTTTAAGAGGAAATGCATTAAAAAGGTTACAAACTTACCTTAGAAATCGTACACAATATATCGAAGTTAATTACGTTAATGAACATAAGGAAGACACTTCTGCCAAATCACTACTTGTCCGAAATAATGTGGGTGTCCCAAAAGGGACTATCTTAGGACCCTTATTATTCATAATATACATTAATGATCTACCTCCTGTTACTAATTATCAGTGCAATTTATTCGCTGACGATATATCTGTGGTAATACCTAAAACTCCAGACCGAAACTTTAATGAAGATATTAACAATACTATTAATAATATTACGAAATGGCTGACAGAGAAAAATTTAAAAGTTAATGTAAACAAAACTAAATATTTACAATATTATAATAGAAAACCCAAATTCTAAATCTATCTGTGCTTCTTAATGAACCAATATCGGAATCAGATGAAGTCGTTGTTTTTTGGGCATAATAATTGACAGTCAGTCCATATGGACAAAACATATTAAGAAATTATGTTCTAAAATAAATAGATTTGCTTACGCGCTGTGGCGACTGACGACGCAAATCAACCAAAAAACCGCATTGATGGTTTATTACGGATACGTGGCATCAAACCTTAAATACGGCATACTTTTGTGGGGAAATTCAGTCGACATGAATAAGGCTTTCATATCACAAAAACAATGCGTTCGGGCCATATGTGACGTGACACCAAGGACATCATGTAGGCAATTGTTCCCAAAATTAAATTTATTAACTCTCCCTTCATTATATATACTGGAATGATGTATTTTTGTAAAGAGTCATCAGTATTTATTTATTAATAAAGATGTAAACACTATCCGTAAGTATAAGATATCGTAGAAAGCTGTTGTTACCCAAAATGCAGACATCATTATATAAGAGAAATTGTTATCCCAGTTGCATAAAAGTATGTAATAAGCTACCTCACTCATTAACCGAAATGGATATAAGTACTTTTAGAAGAAAACTATGGCTTGAAAAATGTTTTTATTCTATTAAAGATTTTCTAAATTGTAATATTGACATACTGTAGTTTATAATGTAATTTAATATAATTAATACAATAATGAAAAATAATACATTAATCAATTAATTTTATTAATCTTATTTGCTATATGTGACGTAATATTCAATATAATTATATTGGCTATAATGTATAATTAATTATTAGTATTTTTTTGTCAATTCTGTTTACCTAATTATCTCCATTCACATGCCCTGCGTTGGCAAAATAGACGAACATTGCTATAAATTACCATCTTTTGTACCTACTCTATTTTCTGTGATTAAATTATTTCATTTCATTTCATTTCCAAACTGAACCTGGCTCTCGATCGTACACGTATCGATCGCTGTACAAGACTCAGGTGCGATCGAGTATGGAGTATTATTCCCACCTATTATGGGACGGCTCCGCTAAATACCTCCTCGATGCACTTGATAAACTGCAAAGGCGAGCGGTACGCATTATTGGAGATGCTGAGGTAACAGCGTCTTTTGAGGACCTCCAGCTGCGTAGAGAGACATTGCTCCTCTCAGTGTCTTCTACCGGGATTACTACAGAGAGTGTCTCTCCCGGACTACACGTGCTGGTCTTAGGAACCACCATCATACTGTGTAGACTATCAGTACTCGTACCAAAAAATACAATAGGTGCGCTTGTTACCGTGGTGCTTATTTCACGGTGGGGAGCGCTCTCATTATTTTGGACTGCATCGGCTGCTTACCGTCAGACATAATGCAGTCACTATGACGACTCAATAAAAAAAAAACATAAAACAACAGCACATGAGTAAAGAAACGGAACAGAGACAAAGCTTCTAGGGAGCATACGAAAATACTTACTTATTTTAGTAGGGTTTCAAAAGAGAATAAAATAAAATAAACAAACTTTTATGAGATTAAATTAGTTAGTAAAAGTTTATTTTTTTCTTTTTAGCGCATTAAAATAAAAGGTTTTTACTTTTAATTTATGTTTTACTTTTTAGTTGATCTCACTGAACGTGTATCCAATATTTGTTCACATCCATCAAACCACCACCACTCACCACCCATCAAAACGGTCCACCCATTAAGACGAATCAAACTTTTCGTTTGTTCGTCTTAATGGTTCGTTCCTATAGCCACCTTCCAGCTCCATCATCAGACCCTGGTTACCATATAGCATTAAAGTACTCGTCAAGACGAATTAAACGAGCCCATACTCGATGGAGTTATGTCGTTTAATTACTGAGTTCCATGGCCAACTTGCAGCTCCTTCATCAGACCCTGGTTACCTTTTAGCACCAAAGTACTCGTCAAGACGAATCAAACGAGCCCATACTCGATGGAGTTATGTCGTTTAATTACTGAGTTCCATGGCCATCTTGCAGCTCCATCATCAGACCCTGGTTACCATCTAGCACCAAAGGTAGTCAAGACGAATCAAACGAGCCGAAACTCGATGGGGTTGCGTTGTTTCATTACAGAGTTTCTATGACCACCTTCCAGCTCCATCATCAAACCCTGGTTACCATTGAAAGACAAACTACTCGTCAAGACGATTCAAACAAGCCCAAACTCGATGAGATTGTGTTGTTTCATTGCGAAGTTCCTATGACCACCTTCCAGCTTCCAGTTTCCTTAGCGCCATGTCATCATAATATTGCATTTTCACGCGATTTACACATGTATGCAAAATTTCAACTCAATCGGTAACCGGGAAGTGGATCAAAATTAAGTTGCAAGATTTCACCCAATAAACATGCATTGCAAGTTAAATAAAAAACTTGTATAGTAATATCATAGACAAATACCGTTTCGGCGCGGTTGTATGAAGCTTCCATGTAACAACAGCTGGCGGCGGCGGCGGACTGCAGTCCGCCGCCCGCAACCCGCCGCCCGCCGTGCGCGAAAACGAGATAGGAGACAATAGGGTAACCTTATTAGTTGATAAGCGCTTAAAATTACCGTTACAAATACCCTATTTGATTTGGTAAGTGCATTGGAAGCAGTTAACCTTATTCAAAAAAGTTACCGCTACGAAAGACTAAGCCTATCAATAGGGAAACCCTATCGTTCGGTAAGCTTTTGATGGGGTTTCCCTAACAATGGGCTTAACCAAAAAAAGGGGTTTTCCGGTCCCTGTGCGCGACACGGTTAAACGTTCAATTACTTAACCCGTATAAAACAAGTGTTTCAATATTTCCATTGGTGTTCAATCTAATCTCAATTATTTAATGTTTTAGAGCTCAGCTAACGTAATACTAGACACAATAGAATTCAATTGTTACTAACCAACTCTAGTCTTCGTTATAGAGTTAAAATATGGTAGGATTATTACATGTCACTGACCCCTCAACCCCAAGCGGTCTCATGCGACCGCACCTAAAAAAACACACTTGAATTTGTACCGTGTTTTCATAGACTTACAGACTACTTTAGTATGACCAAGTTTGGTTATTTCGGTTCTGTGGTTTATCTTATGTATTGTTATCGCAAAATATCGCATAGTCTATGCTCGATTCTGTCAAATTTGACGTTGACAGTTAGTGTCAAAAAACTGTCAAAAAATCCAAGATTGAGGGGTTAAAAAGTAAAAGTTAGTGCCCACACTTTTAAACTGTCGCGTTCCATTATGAACAAAACATTTAGAGTCTGTATTAAACCCTGTTTAATTGTTGTGATTATCAACATTTTTATGTCGAGATTACAGCTGATTGCGGGTAATGGAAGCGGCAGACGCACGTTTCAGCACGCATTTGCTTATTTCTTATTTGCTTAGAATTTAGATGTTGCTCTCAGATTCCATGAAGGATAATGTTACAGCTTATGCGAACTTCAGTTGATCGGATCCTTTACAAATTGTCCAATTGTCGATGTTGTAGACTCTGGGGTACGGCAATATATTATTATTATTTTTTTTTTATAGCAGAAGGAGGCAAACGAGCAAGCGGGTCACCTGATGGAAAGTAAACACCGCCGCCCATGGACACCCGCAAAGCCAGAGGAATCGCAGGCGCGTTGCCGGCCTTTAAGGAAGGAATAGGCTCGTTTCTTGAAGATCCCTAAGTCGTAACGGTCCGGAAATACCGCCGCCGAGAGCTGGTTCCACAACACTGTAGTTCGAGGCAAGAAATTTCTTGAAAATCGCACAGTAGCAGACCGCCATCCATCAAGGTGATGTGGATGGAATGACAGTCGATTGCGTGTAGTGCGGTGAAGGAAATTAGCGGCAGGGATCAAGCCGAACAATTCCTCAGAACACTCCCCATGATATATACATAATATATTATGACGATAACAATCTTATGGTGATTATATTACAGACATTAATGGCACGTCATGCATCACGCAGAAGCTAACACTGTCTACCTTTTACTATGATGGATTGGGTTATTTTTAAGTCAAAGTCAAATGCCTTATTCAATATAAACCTTTATAGGTACTTATTAATGTCAAAAAATATGTATATAAAAACAAGTTAACTAACAGTAAATCTTATCAACTAACTTAACTACCTACCTACCTAACTAATCTACCACCAGTTCGGATTTTTCGAGAGCCTTCGACTGAGAAGAAGCTGCCAAGAAACTCAGGAGGCCTTACTTTTTCTCCCTATACCTAAGTAACAAAAGTTTTAATGTCGTCGCCAAGTCATACAGAATACATTATAAAGAAATACATGAATTCAAATGACTAATAAATCAGTAACAGCGCTTTTCAGAATACTTTAGATAACGTTCAGATTTCTACGTGCACGTGTTCCCTAAGTACATGTTATACTGGGTAAGATTGTCAATTTTGACAGTAAAAATTTATTGTATTTGAATTAATTTAAATATTAATTTTAAAATCAACGTTGTGTCCATATAAATAGGTCGGCAGCTGTTGATGACTTATAAATAGCTGCCATGATAAGTTAGCTTTAATTAAATTAAGTATTAAGTAAGTTAAGTTTAGTTAAGTCATATATTCAGTAATGGGTTACATGGAGGAGAGTCACTTTGCCTTTGCCTGTGAGACAATATAATAATATTAGCTATAAGTACTTTTATTTTATGATGCTTTAATTTTTATTTGTAGATTTTTCTATTTATTTGTCAACGGTCAAAACAAAAACGACATATCAAAATTACATATACATATATCCGTATAATAAATAAATGATTTAATGTAAAAGTTATTCGATTTCCGTACACAATTCTATTTGCAAAGAGGTGGTTTGAGTGGCAACCCTATAAGAAGTTATGTATGAATGAAGCTAATGTACGTCGAAATGTTCGGATTTGCATGTGAATCCAGAGGGTTTCGCCGAATAGCGGGATGCTTCAAACGGCTGGGTACGAGGAATATAATAATAATAAAAACCGACATACGTATAATGTGTACAAATCATGATTGATTTGATTCACCGGGTTTTATGTCGAAAGTAAAACTGGCAACGCATAAATTTGAACAAGAATAGGGTCTATTTAGCGACCAGCCGCAAATCAGTCGGTAAGTCAAATAAATAAATAAATAAATCTTTATTCATCAACTCAGTCTACATAAACTTAACTGGCCGGAGCTTCCGTTTGAGCAGATAGTTACTCGTTTTGGGAAGCACCGCTCTTCGGTTGAGAAATTTAAAATCTTAAACTAAAATACAAAATTACCATTTTAAGGCTAGTTATTATGTCAAAATCTATTTTATTTAACAATAGGAAAGCTTAACATGCAGCCTAACTCACTTACCAAGTGACGATAAAAACGAAGATCAACGCGTACACGTAATACACGTTGGACGAAATGCCTTTTAGACGAAAAACCTGTTGGACGAAACCCAGCTAGCAAAATACCCTTAGAAACGAAAGCTTTTAAGAGCTGTGTCCTTAAATAAATTTTATATACGCTCTGATTAAGATAGAGACTCTAATAATGGCATATCATAAGTCTATTTAAGCTATAAGAGCATATATACTAGTAAAAAATACTTTTAGAAGTATATAAGAAAACGAGAAATGACATCAATAAGACCAGTAGTGTTATAAACGCACTCTGTAAGCCTAATTCTTAATTAACACTTATACATGCACTATGTAAGTCCACTTAATCTTAAAAGTGACTTATCAAAGTATTTTATTAGATATCGGCTGTTACACTTATAACTTATTCTTACAGACGTATATAAGCAAACTTTATATAATGTTTATTAGAGCAATAGTATTATACACGCACTTTATAAGCCTAATTGCCCTTGAGTCTTAACTAACACTCATACATGCACTTTGTAAGACCACTCAATCTTAGAAGTGACTTTACTAAGTGTTTTCTTAGATATCGTCTGTTACTTATAACTTATTCTTAAAGATGTATATAAGCTTACTTTATAAAACATTTGTAAGAACAGTAGTATTATATGCGCACTTTATAAGCCTAATTACCCTTGATTCTTAATAAACTCTTATGAATGCATTTTGTAAGATCACTCGATCTTAGAAGTGACTATTGTAAAAGATAGTAAAATGTACTAGCACGTCAAATGTCTTAGAAACTAGATAATTGCAATTAGAATTCTAATGCATTGCAAAAAAGTCAAAAGGTGGTCGACCAGGAGCTTCCCTGTTTGTCTTTTAGCCTACTTTTACTTTAATAAGGAACCCTAAAGGTTATGAGCAATGGCCGCGTGGATTAAAAAATGTGGTTGAATTTGATTTTAGAAGTCGGTGTAAACCTTAAACAATGGTAATGCACTTATATTGGTTCTGTTAAAGCCACTATAAGGCATCATTGGTGATAATGGCGACATTTCCATATTTTTCATTTTTAATATAATATTTTTTATTATTAAAGACACATTGTTGAAATAGCCCGTAAAAATATAGTGATTGTTATTTCAAAATACTCGATAAAATCGACTTCGCAATTAAATAACAGTTAGTAATGCGTAATAAACATGAAATTATACTTACACATTTTGTAGGAAAGTGAATTAAACAGGACAATACATAATACTTACGTTTTTAATACTCTTCTTATTATTCAGAAAAGTTTCACGAGCACTTGGCAATCCTTTCGGCGGACTGTGATTACATCTGATTACATGTCTTACTAAAAGCTCGCAAAGAGCACTACAAGTAATATCACACTTAGAACAGCATTAGTAAGTGCATTATAAGGGTAAATGCCCATAAAGAATGCCTTTGTAAATCATTTGTAAGTCTGATTGGTATTATTAAAGCATCAACAAGAATTTTGTAAGATTGGAAATACACTTCTTGAGACCATTTTAAGATATATTTAAGGGTAAATAGACTTATTAAGTGCGCCCAAATTCACACTTATAGCAGTCTATCGGAGTACCATAAGACTGGTAAAATTATACTCTTGGGATGTGTGCGAGGAAATTTTGCTAGTTGGGAATGCTTGTTGGACAAAATGTATATTACGTGTTGGACAGATAGATGTTGGACGAAATGCGTGTTGGACTACAAAATGAGCGTTGAAATACCATTTGGACGAACTGCGTATTGGACCTACGGCTAACAAATCATACATCTACCCCGTAGACAAGTGGCAAACGCTCCATGTCTATTCGTTAGCGTTTATCAATAATAAATTGGTAGACCATTTTAGATAAGTACTTACTTGGCGAGCGCTAACTTTAGTCCATCCATCGCTAACACAGAATATAATATATCTAGATCGTTTATTAAGTCCCGTGACTTACTTGGAGATGGCGCATATATTAAAAACTCTTTTGATTTTTAGAAAGTATCTGGCCGTCAAAAGATATGTTTTAAAATTTTTTGAAAATCGAGCAATTTCAATATTGATATGTGACGCTACTTTTTTAACTCCGAAACAATGGAAAAAAACGAGTTTCGTGTGTTGATAAAACATTGTTTTGGGAAATAACAGCAATGCTTTTATAGTGTCATACGGAATCTGCTTCATTTAAACCAACCATTTGTCGGTCGGTGGTATGCCGATTTCGAACGCGCCGATCGTATGTATGTACCTACACAAAAGACGCTGAACGCTCTCGTCATCCAAATGAAGCAGTGACTCAACAAAACAACAACCAAGTCCTGAAAATCGTGAATGAAGGTCGAAAAGTAAAAGTGCGCGAGATGGCTGAGATAGTGAAGATTTCAACTGGTAGTGTTTTTACTATTTTACATCAAAATTTGGCCATGAAAAAGCTTGGGTGCCGCGTCTGCTAACAATTGATCAAAAGCTATAACGTATTAAAATTCAAATTCAAAATTATTTATTCAATTTAGGCTACAATAATTGAGCACTTATGTTATGAATGTCGCTATGCCATCGGTTCGTAAGTCTAACTATGGGGCGGGAGCCTTGCACTGAGAAGAACCGGCAAGAAACTCAGCAAGGGCATTTCTTTTCTCCCTTTCTTTTGCAGCGTCAATACATATTGGAAAATGCCCTCCCTATCTTAGAAGGATATTTTCCATTACAAGATAAAAAAATATATTTAGTACGATTACAAGACAACACAACAACATACAAAAGAATATCTAATAAAAAAACAGGTAAGTATTCCTCATTTTAAAATAAACTAAACAACGTCTTACAGCATCTTTGAAATAAAAGAAAAAGAAAGTTTAATAACTACTACCAATAAAAATATGATTGCAAGAGCAGACCAGCCTCCACAGGCGGCACCCGTTCACGAGTATAACATGTGAATCAGCCATCGCTTCGCTCAACCATGTTTTAGGGAACGTAACGACCCGACGCACATGCCACAACCGCAGAGACACTTTGAGAGAGCATGACACATTCGAGCAACTCCAACGAAAGCAAGAAAACACATAGACAACGTTACGAGCAATATTAATGGGTCTCTATCGGATCGCCTAATTTTTTGTACGCCTAATTTGCAATGGCACCCAA
Organism: Scoparia ambigualis; assembly: GCA_963921215.1. NCBI lineage: Eukaryota > Metazoa > Arthropoda > Insecta > Lepidoptera > Crambidae > Scoparia > Scoparia ambigualis. The sequence goes on along the minus strand of OY992508.1, from coordinate 19,695,375 downwards.
ACGAAAAGCCTAAAATTTTTTTGCCTAATTTCACTCTTCAGAATCGTGTTTGCCCTAATTTCACTTCGCCTAACTTTTTATCGCCACATTGTCTTTTACCAAATGCGTCATTTGGCAGAATAATTCGTAATCCCTAAAGTTTACAATTCCTAAATATTAATTCGCACAAAATTAAAAATGCAGCATGTAAGCGTGCAAGCAGGCATGCAGCATGCAAGCAGGCATGCAGCATGCAAGCAGGCATGCAGCATGCATGCAGGCATGCAGCATGCATGTAGGCATGCAGCATGCATAGTTTCCGTCACGGCTTCGGCGTTGCGTGGCTCCGGCGGTCCCACGCGCGCTTTTCGTCGCAGATGGTTTTCGCTCACTGCCGGGGCTGAGGCTGGCCGGCGAAGCCGCCGAAGCCTCGGCGAGCTCAACCCACCTGCTCCTTAGCTCGCGGGCCGCCTCGCCCCTCCGCGCCTACGCGGGCTTATATTGCACTCTAGGGTAGGGCAGACAAGACTACGTGGAGTCGGGTTTGCAGCGATTCGCTTCTGACAATTTATTTTCTCAATAAAATTCTATGCTTTTATTCCAATACATTATTATTGGCACATTTAATTTTAGATATGCTAAAATTAGAGCTTTTATAAATTTTGCGAAATAATCGTTATGCCAAAATAAAGTTATGCCAATATAAAGTTATGCCAATATAGTTTAGGCTATTTTACATTAGACATTCTAAAATTAGGCCTTTCAATTCTTAGGCCAAACTATAATAGTGGCAAAACAATTTTTAGGCGAAGCAATAATTGTACGTTTTAAGTTTAGGCCAAAACGGTTTGGCCAAACCATATTAGGACAAACAATTTTAGGCGAACCGAAGGGCACCCAATATTAATGAATGAGAGCGCTGTTTGGCATTGTTTAATAGAAATTAAAAGTTTTTTTACGTCGGTATGTGGCAATGGATGAAACATGGATTCACCATTTCACTCCGAAATCCAAACGGCAGTCAACAGAGTGGAGAGCGGCCGGTGAAAGACGCCCGAAGCGGCCTAAGACGATTGTGCCGGGAAGGTTATGGCCTCTGTGTTTTGGGATGTGCATGGAATACTCTTTATCAACTACCTTGATAGAGAGAAACATATAAATAGCGAATATTACATAGGATTATTGGAGCGATTAAAGTACGAAATGGCGGAAAAACGGTCTCAAATGAAGAAAAAAAGTTATCTTTCACCCACAATGCGCCGTGTCACAAGTCCATGATAACGATGGCCAAACTAAACGAATTGGGCTTCGAATTTCTTCCTTATTCACCGTATTCTCCAAATCTAGCCCCCAGATATTACTGGCTGTTTGCAGTCTTAAAAAAATTACCCAGGGCAAGAAATTTAACTCAAATGGTGAAGAAATCGCAGCAACGGAGGCTTATTTTAAAGCCAAAGATAAATCTTTCTACTCTCATGGAATAGAAAATTTATAAAAGCATTGGAGAGACTGTATTGCAGTTGAAGGATACTATGTTGATGAATAAAAAATATTTTTATCAAAAAATTTTTGTTTTACTATTTAGTCTCAGGACTTATTGAACCAAGTCTTCTTTTAATTTTCGACGGATTTTAACGATGTTTAAAATATTGTTTCTCAATAAAATCATTACTAACGAACCCTTAGTTTATGCGTAGTTATAGAAAGTGGTAACTTTTAATGTTCTTTAATGTCGGTACGGTTGGTGGTAGGGTTGGTTAGGTCCGCCTGGCAAGCTACCACCACTTATCTAAATATGTCGCTATAACATCAATGTTATATAGCTAGTAATTGAACTAAAGATATATAAGTTACTTCTTTAAAGTTTTACAATTGCCAACTTAGCGTTTGCTAAATTACGTATCGTGGACATAAGTAAGTCAAATTCCATACATACATCATGACATTCCAGATGGCATTATGCGGACGGAACACACCATTGATGTTATCGCGACATATTTACCAACCAAACAGAGTACAAACATGAACCGCCAGCGGGAAAATCGAACTCGGCACGAGCGGTTAGACCACAGAGGCGGTTGAACATTTCATAACTAGGGTGCACACGGATAAAGCGCCTCTGAAACCACATAGTGACTATTTCGTTTCTATCTTATCTTTCTTATCTTATCTAGTGGGGCCTGCAAAGGTCTCCCTCTCGCAGTAGCACGTCGACCCATTGGGATCTTTTGTGCCACCCCGTCCTATCACTCTGCCTCCTCAGTGAAGATAATTGCCATAAGCTTGGCAATGTCCTTGAGGGCGAAGAGCCTAAAATCTTCTGGTTCGGGGTAGGCCGATCCCAGAAGATTCATTCTTTACCTGGCAAAAGAGTCGCAGTCACACAGTAGGTGCTGCATAGACTCCGTTTTCCCTCAACAATGCCCTGCACAGATTGTCTGTTGCTAGTTGCATTTTGTGGAGCAATTGAGGAGTGTCTGTTCAAAAGGTCATATTTCCCTGTAGAAAGAAATTGTTTTTTATTTTTTTTCCCTAAACTGTTACATATATCCTATCCATATTTGATAAAATTCTGATCGAAAAACACGTATTTCCAATATAAAATAAATCTTTAACTTTGACATTCCGACCAAAATGGGCTTATTTCTGTGTATAAAACATATTTCGATCAAAAAGTCTTATTTCTCATACAAAAATATGTTTTATGAAACAATTTTGTTCAAAAGGTAATTAAATCTTGCCATACATTATTGCCTGCCAAAAATCGAGTTTGTTCGATTAATAAAATCGATGTTTTGGATGTATGTATACTCTAAATAGCCATTGCTTTATTAATTGTCAACTGTGAAAGAAAAATAAATGAGATTTAGTAGAAGTTTATTGGTATGTGGAACATTTTAACATTAAGATTTTTTTGTTTTGGGTGTATTATTTGAAAATACACAGTTAAATCGCTTATTATTTTTAAATGGATGAAGGTTATGGAATTGTACATACATTAAATATGGGAACTAGAACAAAGAAGCGAAAAGACTGTTTCTATAAAAGGTCGTATTTCTGGAATATTCTGACCAAAAAGACTTCCTTTTGGTAATTCCGATCATAAAGTCGTATTTCCAAATGAAAATTATTTATAAAAAAAGAAATACAGTAAAAAACTAAAATTAAAATGAACATGTATATCAAAAAGTCTAATTAGCGTTTAATACAATAATAACAATTACCATTATATTTCAATAAAAAATTAAAATACTTTTAGTTGTTTCTTGTAAAATTTGTTTATCATGGAATTATGACCTTTTGAACAGACACTCCTCAATTGTTTTGTGACATAGTGCCCAGTCAGGGCACCGGTGATTAATCGGGCCTGAATGTAATTTCGTTTCTAAAAACGTGAGGATGAATTGATAATATGCTAATCACAAATCTCCGGCACAGTCTCCGGTACTGCAGACGAGTATCGTTATGTCGTGTTTCCCATTAGGCGATGTTCAACCACAGAGAAACTCTGAGCTACTGGTAATGACGATCAAAGGCGCCGCTCCACTGGGCCGCACCAAAGTGTAATTCCAAATCCACTGCACAATCGTAACTGGACCGATTCAACGTAGGCACATTCACCAGAACCAATTCAAAGGCGTTATTATGATAGCCATTTGCAAGCCGATAAATAAATTCATATCAAACAAATTCATACATTCCAGTCAAGTCAAAGTTAAATTATTTATTCAATTTAAACAGTTGTTAAATCATAACATCTAATGTTACTAACTAAGTTAACTACCTATCTACCTAATCTACCGCCAGTTCGGATATTGGGAGAGCCTTCGACTAAGAAGAATCTGGAAAAAAACTCAGGAGGCCTTACTTTTTTCTCCCTCTAAGTAACAAAAGTTACAATGTCGTCTCCAAGTCATACAAAATACATTAAAAATAAATATATTAATACAATTACTAATAAGTTACGCTCGTACATGCACTATGTCCGACTATGACACTATGAAGACCTCCTTGGTCGAGTGGTTTGTACACCGGTTTTCATGGTGTCGCCATCTCTGAGGTCCCGGGTTCGATCCCCGGTCGGGTCAATTTAGAAATTATTGTTTTCAAAATTGTCTCGGGTCTGAGTGTTTTCTATTATAATAAGTATGTATTTAAGTATTTTATGTATGTTTATCCGTTGTCTAGTAACCATATAACGAGTTTCATAACGAAGCTTCTCTTGGGCTAGATAATTGGTGGGAGTGTAGGAAAGTTTAAGTTAGTTTATGTCCATAGTTCATCCACATATTTGTCATTAACATAATCTTCCACTTTATAATAAATAACCTTTACTCATGAGGGTTTTTTTTAACATGTGCTTTAAATGTATGTTAAGGCATTTCAGTAATGTTTATTGGAAGTTTGATTTAAAACGTTACAGATTTACCCAAGAAAGAGCCACCTGTTTTATGAAGCCTAAAACTAGGGACGGCAAGCTTATTTTACCTACGAGAGAAAGAAGTAGAAACATTGTTTTATTCACATCTATGTACCTAGTTGTGAAATAATGTTTGGTCTGCTTCTTATAGACGTCTGTGGTTTCATACCTGTAGTATGAGGTCCGATTTCATTGGTCTGTTTTGTTGGAATACTCCAAACAGTTCTGTTTCAGAAATAATAATAGTGTAAAAGTGGACTTCTTAGCGGGAAAGTAAAGCGTCATGTCTCTAGTTTTGTTTTATTTTCTTTAATTTGTGGTTCGTCGAATATTAATGTGTAATAATGGCGGATTATTTTGGCAAAGAAAACAAAACCGTGCAATACAACTTTTCAGATTCTCTCAAGAAGTCCGTGTGAGATCTCAATTAAGTCCAACAGCTTTATTGGGTCTCAAGGGATTTGGGGGAATATCATATACAATTAATCGTTATCTTATATTATCACTTGTTATCATCTACTTTAAGCAATTACTTATTAACTTGACACTGGCTAAATGTGCTGACCGCAAAATTTTGTACTTATTAAGTTTTGACCATATTTTTCACAAATAAGTATAATGTAAGTGATACGAAGTTCACCGGGTCATCTAGTATTTTATAAAATTGCATCGGGTGATTCTATCTGTATATAGTAGATAGTATATTATAGTACTGTTAATATCTATCTGTTGCTTGCACTACATTATAGGTCATAAATTGGTCTTGATAAACGTAGGTACAGGTAATAAGTAGGCATAGCACACGGCAATAAGTCTCATCCCATACGATACGACACATGCCTAGACGTGACAAGAACCTACCTACAGGCTTATAAGGAATTTAATATGAAAAATTTCTGAGATCCATAGGCAATATATTAGGTTTAGGTTTCTCCAATATTTCGGTTTGAGAATTTAGCTGCCTATATAATAAACGTGAAATTATGTACCCCTGAGTTCCCGATTTAGTTATGCAAACTGATGTCATAGCTTCATTAATATTTATAAACGTACCTATTTGTAAATACTTTTAAGCCCTGCTAAAGATTTATTGGAAGGTCTAATTGAGTTTATGAGCTTATGATAGGAGTTTTATTGATTAATTCGTACACAAATAGACAACTAAGATGTTAATTTGGATTACTAACATATATAGAAACCTCTCTAAACAGACATTTTTTTAAACGGTAAAAAGATAGTATTAAAGTTGTTATGTTAGCAGATAGTAACACACAACTAACGACTTACTTAAGTATACATATTTTATTTATTTATTTATTTATTACATAAAACTATATAAGTAATAAGATCCAAAACAACTCGAAGAATAGTAGATAACTTTCTTGGAGTTGTCTAAAAGTACCGGTAGCGCAGTTTTTGGAAAAGGTATTGTCAACTTGCTGTTTGGGAAATTGACGAACCGCCATTCATTTTAGAACTGCAGTGAGAAATGTGGAGGTAGAAGAAGATAGGAGAGACAAAGAGATAATAGACTAAGCATGGCCGCGGTCATGACGAAAGGTAAGATAAACGCACTTTATTTCAAGAAAAAATAGTGGGTAGCAACTAGCAACCTGAAGATACCCTTAAGTAAGATTATTTTACACAAATTGAAAAAGATAAGAAATAATTAATTTCTTTTCACCATAATCCCCGTAATTAAAGTTAATTTAATTAAAGACTTACACAAAAAGGATTGGGAAAAACTGCCTGAACTTTTTAATTTTTATGTTCCGACTAAACAATAAAAGGCTTAATTTTATTCGTTAAAAGTAATAGAAACAAGGTATTAAATTACGTTGGTAATAGACGGAAGTTGAATTAAATACAATTAAATACAACAATCTAAAGAGAAGAGAAGCAATTTAAGCTTCACCTTTTATTAACTACTCGTATATGCGAATGTAATGTATAAAGCTTCATAAAGCCTGTCAGGATGAGCACATGTGCAGTCGCTATTTGGTGAAAAGTTGACTATGACGAGGGCTGTTTTTGCTGTCCTCATTGCCTAGTCTCTGACTAACCCTTCGGGGATAATAGTCGTGATGTGTAATGCGTGACGGTATGTATGTATATACATACAGCTTATATAGCTATATAGCTTGATGGCGCTGCTATTTGCGATCTTAAAAGTACAGCAAATAAGGTGAGAAAACTTCCGTAGTAAAATAACATTACCTACGATAAACCATTTACAAAAGAGGATTGTAAGAAGTAATTAAAAATAAACAGTATTTATTTTAATCTTAATCAAGTTTCAAAATTCAATATCAATTATTTAATTAAGCTACAATAATTGAGCACTCATGAATGTCACTACGCCGTTGGTTCGTTGGTGTATAGAGCTGTAGACATTGTAGTGAGAAGCCGGCAAGAAATTCTGCAAGAGCATTTCTTTGCTCCCTTTCTTCAAATAAAAAATTTTAAATGCTTCCATATTATCATAGAAGAACATTTTCTATTACTTGTAATAACAGTAAGGGTACCTATATGCTTGTATAGTAGATTAATTAAAACATGGAGTCTAACAACACTTCTTGTTACTAAAAGAACTCGGATGAAACTCCAGAAGCAGTCTTACGTCTAGGTATTATTAGGTGTGATGCTCCAGTACTTTTATTAATCAACGTTGATGGTTATAAATGTTCGGCGTTTTTTGTTGATACCGTCGCGCTCATATCAGCCTCCTATGATCCAAGGGCGAGTAATAAATCAAACGGGTGGGGAGTGATCTCTCGATTTCGGACGCTTTCCCGTAAATGGATTTCACATCGCGATTCATTGAGTCATCGATTATAGGTGAAATGTGTTTATTTGACGGAAGATGGGTGGCCTAGTAACTCTGGAGAGTTGCGACTTGCGACTTGTTTTTTTGGAATAACAAGTGATTTTTATCGTTATCGATATTATTATATATATTTTATATATTAGATTATATTAGTTAATGTTTTTGTTTATGTTATGAAGGCCTGAACCTAGCCGTGTGCCTATGAAAAGGCTGGTGATGAATTATTATTTTTTATTTATGTTTTCAATAAAGTAACGAGAACACAACACATCGAGATGAAGCAGTTTTTACAGACATCTCAAGTAATTTTTTTCTTTGTTACTGAGCAAGCAAACAAACGTACTGCCCGTCTGATGGTTCGCGGCCACCGCACTCCATGGACGCGCTGTCGGCCCTTAAGGTTCAGTTCTTATGCCTCAATACTTTATATTCACTGGATATAGTAAATGGTGATGAAACAAGAAGCATTCTGGGACACCCTTTATTCACATAGCTCGAATAACAATAGAATTATTTGCGTACCCAACGAACTAAACGAATCAATTCAAACACAATTTAGTAACAATATTCTCTTGAAAATACCAAAATTCTATTGTGAAACTTGTTAAATTCGTTTGACTGCTTCTGATAACCCTTTGCAGGATAAATTAATGAAAGCATACAACAGACGAACCAATCCCGACGAAAATCCTGGATCAATTTTGTGTTAAAGTAATTTTCGCGCGCTATATTGTTTATTTTCTTTTTTTGTGATTGCCAACAAAGTTACTCTATCACAGAAAACAGCATCTACTGATAAACCTAATACAGATAGATCTACGAGTAGTAATAATAAGAAATAAAATTAAGGACTTTCGAGTACAATATTTCATATTTTGTTTTTATTTAATCTTTTCATAAAAAACAACGCAAACCTCGAGAGATCGCGATAAGATTATTATTACGTACATAACACGTAGAAAGTAAACATTTCCAGTATTCCTACCAATTCCCCAGACCCCAGACCGAAAGAAGCTAGATCGAGCTTGTTATAGTATGCATACAAAAAAAAGGATACTGTACATACTTTAACCTAATCAATCAATATCTATTAATAAGTATTGTTCCGTTTAGATAATCAGTACCTACAGTAAATTGCGATGCGATGGTAAAATAGAAAAATATATTATTTTAAAAAGAGTTTTCGATACGAATCTTTCAAGGGTCCACTTCTTCATTGAAACGTTTACTGCAGATATCTTCATCATCTGCAATTTTTGCGTACTTCGTATTATGATTAGTTTTCTTACACATCAAAATATATGTAACTACTACCCGCTGGTACTTAGTCGAATCCGGGACATTCACACCACCTTTAAAAACCATTATATTCTCATAACTAATTAGGTTTCTCTCTTTCTACCACTCTAATACATTTATAAGAGGGAAAGCCAACAGCAGCCAGTCAAAGTTTTGATTGTCTTTCTAAAAACAGGACTTCTAAGTGTTCTTGCATTTTCACTACATTTACCTTAAAGACCATTCCAACTAATCGGTGAAGTTAAACTTAAATGCCATGTAAATTGGTAAACAAAAGTGTTTAGTGGTAAAGTGTTTAGTGGCAATGACAACTGCTTGTTGACTGGAGCAAGACGGATAGGGTTACCATATCACAACTAGCCGTCCTTGAAATTAAACACTATACGTTATTTCTCAGTTCATTACGTTTTTTTGCCGTTAACTCTTGGTAGTAAGTAATTAATAATCAAGTTGTCTGTTGTTTTGACTTTTTCTAGTCAGAAATTTGACATAAGCTCCATACAGTATATATATATATGTCGCAGGGATATGATGAAAACAGAGATTTGGTCAATTCCCTGAGTGATTTGATCAAATCACGGAGGATGTTAAAATAACAACACGTTTTTATCATTTCCCTAAACAAATCTAGGGATTTGAAGAAATACCAGAATTGGTTTCGTGAAATTACCAAAAACATGTGACCTACAGGAGTAGGGCAGCTAGTATTTCTGTTGTCTAATAAAAAATTAACCTCGAAATTCAAGACAATCGCTACGCTGCGCTTCGCGATTGTCTTAAATTTTAAACCTATCACGTGACCTACATGAGTAGGGCAATTTATGTTCTAGTGGTGATTTTTGAGATCAATGTTACAGTACTACACTTACTAATATTATAATTGTGCATGTAATTACAAATAAACGACGTTTAAAATACCATAAAAAGCTTTTTTGTCATTTCACGGAACCAGTTCTGGTATTTGTTCAAATCCCTAGATTTGTTTAGGGAAATGATAAAATCGTGTTTTTATTTAAACATTCTCCGTGATTTGATCAAATCCCTTAGGGAATTGATCAAATCTCTGTTTTTAACATGTTACTGCGACATATATAAATCAAACAATTGCGAATAACTCAAGCGGGCTAATTACCTTATTTAATGGTTCCGCGGTAAATACGTTAAGCTATTTTCAAGTACTATATTTTATAAAGTAAAGGACCATGGGAAGAAACGTCCCCCACCATTAAATAGATTTGAAATTAGTGTCATTTGAAGGGTCTAGTAGGATAGATATTTTTTTACTATGGCAATATTTTTCAAATACGTGGGATTTAGGTTATAAAAATATATCGTTTTTGAATCGTTTTTGAATTACCATGTTTTAGGGAACGTAACGACCCGACGCACATGCCACCACCGCAGAGACACTTTGAGAGAGCATGACACTTTCGAGCAACTCTAACTAAATCAAGAAAATATATAAAAGTTTTTTTTTTATTATAGATAAACCCAATACTTTTTGCAACTAACACAGGTCTCAATGAACAAATTGACACGTATCCCATGACTGTTGTAGGGTGGGGACAGGGTTCATACAAAATTCCCCATGGTCCTTTAGGATTGTACGCCGGCATGTCAACCCATCCGAAACTATAAAGTTTCCCTAATCGATATTGATCCTTATATTCAAAGGTTAAAGTTTAACATTTATTATCCTACTAATAATAAAAACGCGAAAGTTTGTAAGTATGGGTGGATGTTTTTTACTCTTTCACGTAAAAACTACTGAATGGATTTGTATGAAATTCGGCATACAGATAGTGTATAACTCATAGGATACTTTTTATTCCGATATTCCCATGGGAACGGGAAGCACGCGGGTGAAACCGCGAGCGGCCGCTGTTGAATATAAATATTTACTTACTGGTATTAAATCTAAACTTACCTACTGGTATTAAAATTAAATCTAACGTACAGCACGTTAGATTTAGTTAAAAATGGAGTTATGACAAAACAAAACTAGGGTGAATCTCCTATTTTCTATATTATTTAACGTGACGAATCTTTAATTTTCGTGCTCTGGTGTTGTGGGGGGGTTGGCATAAAATGTGTTTTTCTTCCACTCTCCTTCATCAGCCGTCACCTAAGCAATCACTCTCTTTTCATTCATATAATTCCTCACACAATCCAAAGTTAATTAAAAATAAACTCTATTAGATCCGCAATAAAGTGATTTTAAATGTGAAGTAAAAACAGTTCAGACAATTAGCCAGACGGGGAGAAACACGTGCGGAGTGAATCTGCATTTTAATTGCTTGTTACCGGGTGGGTTGGTGGGTTTTTATTTTTAGTACATATTTACTACTTAATTTGCTTACTTCAGCGTATTTTTATATTTCGGTGAAGTCTTATGCACTATCATCGACACAAATAAAGGTAGAATAAGTGTGGGAAATATTAAAGTATGAAATGGCATACAACTTCTAAAAATAGACCTAAAGCTGGTTTTATAGAATAATCAAACAAACTCGCCCAAGTCCAGTACTAGTTAGTACTGGACTTGGGCCAGTTTGATATCTATTGACATATTTTTTAATTTAATGTGTGCCATTCTAATTTAGGCATCTGGAATAAAGTGCTCGTTAGACGTTCACGATGACTATTTAAAACTTTTAATGACTTTTTGCTACATTCACCGCTCATTATAAAAAAATCTGAGATTCACAGATCGAGTGACGTTTCATTTGAAATAGCTTTCAATATATAATTACGTAGAAATTGCAAGGTATTTTCAGCAGCTGCATAAATAAGATTTTAAAACTGAATATTTTGAACTTACCCTGTTATTCACAAACGTGAAATCAAGTTAAAACTGGTTTAAAACTAATTTGCTTCTACGCACAAACAAAGCTTACAATCATCAGTTTTATATTTACCTACATTAAGTATTGAACGAAACAGTTTTAGTTTTTAAACGTGATGAAGTCTCGACAAATTTCTTTCATTTTTATTTAATAGCAGCCGCGTTAACACCCAGTATCCCGTGACGTATTTCCAACATTTTTTTCACAACAAAAAAAGAATTAGCCAAATAATGCGCGTAAAAATAATGTTCTCAAGTAAAAAAAATCGTGGCCATTGTTTTTTTATTTTTATAGATTATATCTAAGGAACAAAAACTTAATGGTCATATTATTATAGCCCAAAAGCCCGAACATGCCTGGACAAATCCCAATGGATAGTAACCATAGTTAAGGGGTAGTTCAAGGATTGTTTCGAATTGTGAACGGGAAGCGAGGTGCATATTTGATGCCCAAGTTAGTTCGGCTCCACCGGGCTCCACCAAGGGATCATTAGTACTTGTGTTCAATGTCAGCCAGCTTACAGCAAACATTTACATAGTTTGCAATGTTTCTGCATAAATAAAAGATCACCGTTCAATCTAATTTGGTCAGAACCGAAGCTACCGATATTTGCTGGGATTGTTTTAATCCCAAAATTAGCTTTTACCAAACCCGCCAAACCTCTTTAGACCAGAATAAAAGGTCCAGTACAACTTAGTAGAGTACAATCCAAATTAGAACAGCGCAAACCTCATTCCCAAAAACTTTTTCGCTCAAACTCCGCACCTCGTGGGTATTAACGGTCCTTTTTGGACCCGCAAAGCTACCGAATCGGGGCTCAGCAAATAATTAAGCTCGATGTTGGCGAGTTTTGGATCAATTTTCCTGAATTTATCCTTAAGTAATTACGTGAGCGCTTCAGTTTGCAGTAGGTATCAGTTTCATTGACTAGGGCATGTAATTTATCAAGTGGCCCTAACTAAAGTTTTTTAATTTTCCTTACATAGCTTAACTTATAGTCATGTTTGGTATATTGTAGGTGGGTTTATAGCTAACAACGGGAACCAACAGCTTTACATGCCTTCCGACGCACGGAACTGCTTGAGACGTTTTATATTTTGTCACCCATCCAGTGACTCGCCATCATTGCGAAAGTCACTTAGTTGGCAAGATCACAAATCGAACGCATTAGGCGCTACACTATCGATCGAGCTTCTCATAGCCTATGATACTGTGGAGTGTGGAGTCTATGCTACGTTAGTGCACTGGCTGGTTCCACATTGTGATAATTTCTAAAATTTGTGTATTGTCGAATATTAATGTGAAATAATGGTGGATGTTCGTGAACGTGCACGAGTGTTGGCAAATAGAACAAAACAGTGCAACATCACTTTTAAAATTCTCTTAAGAAGTCCGTGTGAGGTTCAGTAAAGTCCCACATCTTTACTGGAACTCAAGGGATTTGGGGGGAATATCATTTAGCTTATTATCAATTTATCATCACTCATTATCATCTTATAAGCATAATAAATGAACTCTATTATTTTCACTAAAGGACTAGTATCCATGGTGAAGAAACAAACTATCAAAAAAAAAGATAATTTATGTTAAAAAAATATAATTTGAAATTAGAATGTAAAACGTCTAGTTCGGGAGATCGATCAGTGCCAAAATGGATAGACCATGGATACGGTTTTTTGTATATAATTTGTATTGTCATAGTTTTAATATTATAAATAAATATGAAGTCTTTTACTAAGAAAAGTTTTTTTTCATTACACACCATTGTTAGCATAGTGGCATAGAGTTTATAAAGTTCAATACAAATTGAAAACCAGGTCTTTCCTCGTGACCATGACACAGAAAGATTTGATCAAAATCAACTATGATGATGGGCCATTGCGGGTTTGAACGACTACAAATAACCAGTCAAACCACCGCTTTAAACCCTTTGCAGGGTTTTTTTTTAAATTCATGATGATAATCACAGAACAGTTTCTTTTACTATTTCGTTATTGCTTGACCAACAATTAGATTAAATTTAATTATGATTGGGTATGCATTTGACCACCAACCAGCGACCACGATTCGGAGCAGGATGATTTTTTATATAGAAAACCCCGCAAATGACTCCACTCCAAATGATGTAACCTCCACCATAATAAATATTAGTTACTTACATACCGTCAATATTTTTTATTAATATTGGGCGTGTATTACATTTCTGCAAAAAGTGCTGACAGTCAAAACAAATCAAGGCAGGTATTTCAAAATAAAGGTAGGAACAATCTTGTTTATTGAGCAGCAAGCGGGCCGGCGGCATTCTCAATAAATCAAACAAGGCTTGATCGATGTCAGCGGCCGCTACACGACGACTGATGGATTGGGTACGCTGTGGTCACACCGTAAAAAGAGGAACCCATGTGCCAGAAAACAAAATGACATCACCTTTTTTGTTGAACAATAAGGCAGAATTATTTTTATTCTTTATAATTAGTTTTACTGTATTTTATTAATTTCAATTTGCAAATAATCCTCTAAATTATATAGTTTAACATGCATGTGTAATATTAGTATTTGAAGATATTATTATTATTTTAATGGACATTTTAGTTTTTAATTTTACTTTTTAATTTTTGCATGCCTTGGATCATTAGGCGAACATTACTGTTCTAACTATAACATCCCATCTGTTTACCCAATCCATATGTTCTGGCAAATAAATACTATTTTATTTCATTTCACTACGGGTAAGCGCTTGGCCTTCATCTCACCTGTTGGTAAGTGACGATAAGGTCGAAGGTGGAAGCGCGCTTCACCTGTTATCCTTAACAACTGAGGAACTGGCTATCTTATCTCTAAACTGTCGGAACACAACAAAGCTATTAACATTGTTGTTATGGCGACAGACTTTAGATAAAATGGTGGTAGCTAGCCAGGCGGACTTAACCAGCCCTATCACCAACCAAACCAAGTACCTACACAAAGATACATCTTGTTTCTTGACCCCCCGCTGGGAATCGAACCCGGAAACTCTGGGCTTAAGACCGGTGGCATGGTGGTGCAGGCCTCAACAACAAGAACCGTGAAAAAATATAAACGTTCATTTATTTGGACCGTAATTAATCAACCAGTAATTCGTTTGTCCGCATTGAAATACTATCTCGTCCAGACAGTACCCGCTCCCTTCTGTAACCGATCCAAATATAAACACCAGATTATCCGCACAAAAAAGGTAACATTTCCATTTGGTAAAAAAAACCCCTTTATACGAACCCCGTACCCAGACGGCTAGGAGCGTACAATATTTATTCTGTTTCGTCTGAAATCCCCTGCTATTTGGAGAGCAGTAATCCGAGCCTCTATTTTACGAGTGCGACAATTGTGTACGCCATAAGTAAAGCATTTCCAAACCCCGAGCGACACCGGGGGTCAACGAATAGTGAATCCCCAGCAATCCATTTGAAGTTCTCTGTCGATCTGTTTGAGCATACTTATGGGCGGTAAACATTGACAAAAGACGTGGATACAATCACATGAATATCGGATTACGGTAACAAGTGTGTGGTAACGGTGTTTGGTAAATGTAATAGCTACCTATTTACAATTGTATACAATACAACATTTTTAACCGTGCCGCGTAGCAGCGAAAGAATACGGTAGTATTCTTTCGCTGCTACCACCCCCTCCCTCTCTTCCCTTGGGTGTTTTTTTTTTGGATATTGAAATGTTAAAAAAATTACTAGGTACCTCAGGTGGGATTCGAACCCATGTCCTCCACTTTTTTTTAAAATAAAGTATATTTATAAAGCTATTTACATCCTATAGAAACATGTTGGCTGTTGCAGAGCTTTTAAATAATGCCTACAATTACGACTGCTATAAAACGACAATAACCGGAACCCTTCAGAGCGAAACAGCATAACTATTATTGTTATACGACTTAAAAAATCCTTAACTATCACCATCAATTAGGCATTTTCTAATGCATGTTATTCAGCTCGATTTAAGCATTCTACATTTACGTCTCCCATAAGAAACTTCATCTTAGAAAGAAGATTTTAGTAAATCATTGGAAACATTTGTTTATTCTATTCAGCAGCAGCGTAGTGTTTAAAAACAGCATAATTAAACAGCGTAGTGTATAAAATTAAATTAAATTTTACCTATAAAGTGCAGTAATAGTACCTACCTACCTACCTTTTATCCCAGTCACATACAATGTTTCCGTTAGAAGACATGTGACAAAAACTAGGACAAACAGAAGACAGTAAAAGCTTTTCAATGTAGGTACTTATACTTCATTATCATAATCATCCTATCCTTTCCATCATAGCCTTTTACATCTATAAAAGATGATTCAAACAGCGTTCAGTATATACCTACGTAACAAGCTATTGTATAAGTAGAATCAGTGTAATCAGAGCTACAGAAGAAATCAATTCCAACTCCACGGGGGTTAATTGCCTCCTTATTTATGAAAGATGGCGTCTCGTTTGGTAATGGCAAAAGCGTGTATGTGATAACCGTGTCGCGAAGCGGTGAAAGAATATTACCACCCCCTCTCTCTCCTTGGGTGTCGTAAAAGGCGACTAACGGACTATAAAGACTTACATACATCAAACAGCATAGAGCGGCGACGGGCTCATCACCTGTCACGTTGACCACATGTGCAGTCGCTATTTGGTGAAAAGTGGACTATGACAGAAGACTGCTTTTGCGGTTCTCATTGCCTAGTCTCTAACTTCTAGGCGAATTTAACTGTAGGTACAGGAGCGGTGTGCGACCTGAATTGCACTTTATTGTGTCTTTGCAAGAGTCGCTATTTATTTAAATGACTTTGCTGAGTGGATCTTCTGTACTTATGCTATTATGTTTCTGTGGCTAGAGCAGGTTGTATCTTGGAATTATCTACGTGCACGCAACTTATAGCGCTTATGAGCGCAAGCGAATATCGTCGAAAACCCAAGCAGCACACAAGCGTTTACAACATCAATTTACCAGCTCAATTAGAACTTAAGGTCCTTTAAAAGACTTACAAGTGTGTCAAAAGTTGCTTTTATATTTATGAGAGAGATATTTGAGTTATTATACTGAAGCTTAAGGTTGTAAAACAGAATATCAAAACTCCACTTAAGTGGTCGACCGGCAACTTCCGCGACTGTAGGTATATGTATGTGTATATGAAATACATAACAGCTGCGTGGTTTGTCTTGAAGCTGATATGGCTTATCTGCGTGTTTGAGTTGAGATTACACGTTTTTATTTGAAGTAACGCTTCCACTATAACGGATGTGTGTTGGCATGTTAATCTAAAACAATATAAGGATAACACAATGAATAATTACAAACTAATGTAGAGACATATTATATTTGGCATTAACAAGGAAACTTACGAATTCAACTTACCACTTTTGATTACAAACTTTAAATTACAAACTGCCAAAGTGTAGGTACATATTGTGTTAGATTTTAATTGAGAAAGTTAAATATTTGTTACCTACAGGATAAAATGTTTACTAGAAAAAAAACAACCAGTCTCAGGAAAGCTCGAATGGGAATCGAATCCATGACCTTTGGATTGCCGGTCCTGGGTTCGATTCCCATTCGAGCTTTCCTGAGACTGGTTGTTTTTTTCTAATAAACATTTTATCCTACATCTTTAATTCTTTATTGTGAATGCAAACATTTCAATAATAAAGATATTAATTTGTGTCAATAGTACTTAGGTGAAAATAAATAATACTTTTACACGGTCGGGTTATTTTAGCGATTAGCGATCTACTTTGCTTAGGTTTACATTCCTTGAAAGGCTATTATTGATTGGTGAAAAGCATCTTTACATATGCAAAGAGTCACGTTATGAGAAATCCAAGATGCAACTTGCTCTAGCTCGTAATAGAAGGCCAGATAGCCGGCATGAGAAGCGTTGGCAGAAGCAGCAATCCTAGCTTTAATAACCTACGCAAATGGTTCGCTTGTGTTAATGGATATCATCATCCATCAGCCTATAAACGCACAGCTATGCGATTCTCTAAAGCCCCCTCTTTACATAGGCAGACGCATCCGCTGACGTCATCTGCGGATGCGTCGGCCGACGTGTATAGGGGGGATGATTTGCGCGTCTGTGGTAGGTATTTAACGTCTGCTGCGTCTGCAGACGTTAAATACCGCAATTTTTAGCGCAAATCACCCCCCTACACGTCGGCAGACGCATCCGCAGATGACGTCTGCGGTAATAAGCGACACATAGACGCTGCACGCATGGCTGTGATCTGCTGTCTCTTTCCAATTCTATGAATATGAAAGAGACAG
The DNA here is from genome assembly GCA_963921215.1 of Scoparia ambigualis. Lineage (NCBI taxonomy): Eukaryota > Metazoa > Arthropoda > Insecta > Lepidoptera > Crambidae > Scoparia > Scoparia ambigualis. Next base: position 19,677,710 of record OY992508.1, on the reverse strand, counting down.
AGTCATTTCTCAGCGCTGCGGCAGCCGCAGCTATCAAGGATTTAGCTTAGAGAATCGCACGGCAGGCCATCCCACACGGACAATAAATAGCACATCCAATGCGGGTTGGTGGGTACTCTTTAACGAGCACAGCATGTTGAAATTTTTCATTGCTTTCGCCCTTATCTCAATTGTATAAAGTTCAAAATATGGTGTCAGTATTTGGCACTGCCCTATTAGGGGTTAAATGGAAATGATGTTGTCTAATCTTCGCAGAGGTGAGAAATGTTAAGAAGAAGAGTATTTGTCGTACTGTAATAACCAATATTTTTGGCACATTTTTGGTAGTTCTTCGTCATGGTGAATACTATACTGGTATTATAATTATTTTATTAAGTACTTATATCTTCGAATGAAGCGACTCATAAAATAATACTTAATAGAACTTTACCTCAGGTAAAAGCGTTAGATCACTTGTGTCTAATCAAACAAGTGTGTCTAATCTCTACTGGTTAATAAACCGCTTTCCATACATAATATGGGCATATTTTGGCCATAAGGGATAAGTATCAATTTACATACTTAGATAACAATTATTCAATAGGGATTTCCTAATCAGCTTTTAAACCTTCATATATGACATCGCTATGAAAACGCTTTGAAACGTTATTTTTAATTTGGAATGTTACATAGTGACATCACAGGGGCTAAAGACGCTCTGACAAAAGTGACAAGGGTTAAGTGCGCTGATACTAGGCCCTTGTGACACATCGTGCCTCGGGAGATTGTGACAATGGATCTCAGTCGAGGGGAAAAATGATAATCGCGTCTAGAGCCGTCTTTTTAGTCTGACAATGTTTATGAATACCGGTACCTATTTTAAGTTTAATGCGATGAAAAAATGTGAAAAAAAATTAAAGTACGTTTTTGTTTAGCACTTTTTAATAATAATGACGGAGGCCTTTGCCTTCCAGTGGGATATTATTATCCCTCCAGTACATAGGCTATTATTAATAATTATTATATCTTACTTAATAAATATACTTTTACTCGTATATGCACAACAATTTTTGTTGTGTTGCTGGAGGCGTATGTTGCAAATTCCATGGACTGCACGCCGAACCAACGTGTCCATTCTCAAAGAACGGGGAATAACCACAGGGCTAACCACTTTTTGCTCCCAGTGAATCCTTACGTATTTTGGTCACGTAGCTCGCAAAAACCCAGACAACATGGAAAAGCTGATGGTAGTTGGTTTTGTCGGGTCGAAGGAAAAAGACCGCGTGGTCGTTCGCCTACCCATTGGTCTGACCAGATAAAAACGCTCACTGGCCTGCCATTGGAAAAAAATATATATTTCTGTGTAAAACTTATTAACTTATTTAAAAAAACTTATTATTGTTTTATTTATATCATTATATTAGATTGTAATTAAGCGTATAACCAGTTATGTTCATTTATGTTTCGATTTATATTAAACTTAGACTAAGGCCACATTCGCCTGAAAAACAGGGTTGACCTAGCTCAGGCAACAGAAT